>JAEIGR010000059.1:0-600000 GCA_018904305.1 Scaptomyza montana | reverse complement strand
GGGTCATAAAATTTAATGGGGTCATAAATTGTCGGCATCCTTTTGAGTTAGAACCGGCAATTCCCTTGTACTCACGGATGCAAGTAAAATAGGCTGCGGTGCAGTCCTAAGTCAAAAACAGGGAGAAAAGCAATTACCAATTGCTTATGCTTCTAAAACCTTCACCACGGGTGAAAGCAACAAGTCTACAATCGAACAAGAATTGACCGCAATACATTGGGCAATCAAACATTTTAAGCCATACATATACGGGCAAAAATTCTTAGTACAAACAGACCATCAACCATTAGTTTACTTGTTTTCGCTAAAAAATCCTACCTCGAAACTTTTTAGAATAAGATTAGAATTAGACGAATACGATTTCACTATATAGCACATCAGGGGACAAGAAAATACGGCAGCAGACGCACTATCACGAATAGAATTTAAGGACAATAAAAAAACTAGCTAGCAATAATAAGAATATACTTAAAGCTACCACGCGATCATCAGCAAAGAAATATATAAACAAACCCGAACATAGCAAGGGAGAACAGGAAGACATACCAAGAGTATTTGAAGCAGTAAGTTCATATGAGATAAAAACGTATCCACTACTTACTTTCAATAAAAAAACATGTTCAATAAAACAGGGGAAGTTAAGAATAAAAACGTTCAAAATACACGACATTATCATTAATGGGATAATAAATCTAGATTTATTCTTTCCAAGGCTTGAAAAGGAAGCCGTTGATATCAATGTCAACAAGTTACAAATACGAACGGACGAAAAAATTTTTAAATTAATAGAATCAAAAGATTTCAGGAATAAGGGCAATGAACATTTAAAAACAATTAGCATCGCAACGATACCACCTGTAAAATATTTAGATAAAAATGACCCGAAAATAGGCGATATCTTAAAGAGATACCATGACAATCCCATAGAGGGGGGCCACAGTGGAATTAATAGAATGACGGGAAAAATTAAAAGAGAATTCCGTTGGAAAAACATGACAAAAGACGTCACTGAGTACGTAAAAACATGCGAACAATGCCAGTTAGCAAAGGTTCTCAAACACCCCAAAAACCCAACAGTTCTAACACCAACTCCTGCTACAGCATTCGACATAACAATAATTGACACTATAGGACCTCTACCTAGAACAGAAAATGGCTATGAGTACGCTGTCACGATCATATGCGACTTAACTAAATATCTGGTATCGATCCCAATTCCAAACAAAAATGCCAAAACTGTAGCAAGAGCCATTTTTGAAAAATTTGTACTAATTTTCGGACCAATGAATACAATTTTAACAAAAATGGGAACAGAATATATGAATTCGGTTTTAACAGAACTATGTAAAATATGCGACATAAAGAAACATAACTCCACTGCTCATCATCATCAAACTCTTGGAACAGTGGAAAGAAGCCACAGAACATTTAACGAATACGTAAGATCATACATATCAACACAAAAAGACAATTGGGACAAATATATACAATACTTTACTTACTGTTTTAACATAACGCCATCAACAGCCCATGGCTATTGCCCTTTCGAACTTGTGTTTGGAAAACAACCAAAAAGTTTTGCAATTTCAACCAGCATAATAGACCCAATATATAACATAGATGACTACAATAAGGAGTTAAAATACAAAATACAAATTGCTAATCACAAAGCAAAACAGTTAGTAGAACTATTTAAAATTAAACAACAAGAAAAACTAAATATATATGCAAACAAACCAGAACTAAAAATAGGTCAAGAAATATTAATAAGAAATGATACAGCACACAAGTTGGAAAACAGATATACAGGAAAATATAATATGATTACTTTAGATAATAAGAATAATGTAACAGTAGCTAATAAAAGAAATAAAAAAACAAACTGTACACTTAGATAGGATAAAAACACTGCATACCCAATGAAAAAAAAAAAAAAATTTTGTTTTTAATTATAAACAAAAAAAAATTTTTTCCCAAAAGAAAGGAGGTGTAATATATATAAGTCATCTTTGTCATAGCTCTAAGCTTTCCAGCCCAAGCTGAACTTGAGCACGCACTGCTTGCACGCACTACTTGTACGCACTGCTTGCACTGCTTAAACGCAAAGCTCACACGCACCACCTACACGCACTGCTAATTAGGTGCATTAGAATAAGACAGCATAAATAACAACAACAGTTACATTAGCTTTACATTAAACTTAGATAAGCTACTCCTCACACCACTATTAACCTTACCTAGCCATAAGAACACATGTAAATATTTACTATAAATACGGACGCTGAGTCCAGAATAAATCCCTCAAGATCTAGCTCTTCGCCTTTCATTATAATCCACTGCCAAGAATAGAATAAATCTTAAACCGATTAGGACGAGCAAAATTTTTTTCATGTCTCGATCTTATGTCAGGATTTCATCAAATAGAACTAGAAGAAAAATCTAGAAATATAACATCATTTTCCACGAACTCCGGTTCTTATCGCTTCACGCGATTACCATATGGTCTTAAAGTAGCACCAAACTCATTCATGCGGATGATGACACTCGCATTTTCTGGCCTTGAGCCATCCCAAGCCCTTAGTAGTCATTGGCTGTTCAGAGCAACACATGTTTAAAAATTTGTCAAATATCTTTGACTTGTGTAGAAAACACAATTTAAAACTAAACCCAGAGAAATGTTCGTTTTTCATGCACGAGGTAACGTCATTTGACTAGATTGTGTCGAAAGAATGTCCAATTCGAATGGAGAAAAGAATGCGAAGAAGCATTTAGATACTTAAAAAAGGCATTAATGAAACCTACATTATTGCAATACCCTGATTTCAGCAAAGAATTTTGCATAACCACAGATGCAAGTAAACATGCATGTGGCGCTGTACTAACCCAAGAGTACAGCGGGGTACAATTACCAATCGCATACGCTTCTCGAGCTTTCACGCAAGGAGAAAGCAATAAATCAACTACAGAGCAGGAATTAGCCGCAATCCATTGGGCAATAAACCATTTTAGACCATATGTTTATGGCAGGCATTTTCTAGTTGAAACAGACCATAGACCATTAACTTACCTTTTTCAATGAAAAATCCAACATCAAAATTAACAAGAATGAGATTAGATTTAGAAGAATATCATTTTACGGTGGAATACCTCAAGGGGAAGGATAACCATGTAGCAGACGCTCTATCCAGAAAAAATATTGACCAATTAATACAAATAAATAGGAATATAATGATGGTCCAAACGAGATCATCAAATCGACAGCAAAACATCTGCGCAGATGAAAAAATAAAATTGCAAAAGAAAGAAAAAGAGCGTAATTTCTATGAAGTCATTAGCAATAATGACGTAAAGAAATTTGTGAAAATAAAATTCGGTAAATCAAATTGTTTGTTAAAGAAAGGAAAAAGAATTATTTCACTATTTTCAATTAATGATTTGTGTTCTAATGAAAAGTTCAATCTAGGTCAATTCTTTCAAAGGAGTACATAAAATCGTTAATTTACAGTTGTCACCAAGTGAACTAATCTTCGAGTTTGTATCACTTAATGAATTTAAAACAAGTGGAAACGTTGCAGTCGGACGCAACCGACTGCGGCATACTCGATACCAGTATTAAAACCGGTAAAAAAAAGGCCTGATTGCGGAGGGGTACGGATGCGGCAGGGGTGTACGCTGCCTTAAAGATTTTCCGAAGCAGATGGGGATGCCACAAGCTATCTTCCTTAAAAATTTGGTGACTCTAGCTCATAGTTTGTTAAAAGTGGGGAAAGGGGGGCTGGGGGCGGTTTGGGTGGGCGTGGCATCCAAACTTTTGATGCAGATCTTTGTGGAATGTCAATTGCTATCTTCATACCAAATTTGGTGACCCTAGCTCAAAGTTTGTAAAAAGTGGGGAAAGGGGGGCTGGGGGCGGTATGGGTGGGCGTGGCATCCAAAATTTTGATGCAGATCTTTGTGGAATGTCAATTGTTATATTCATACCAAATTTGGTGACTCTAGCTCAAAGTTTGTAAAAGGTGGGGAAAGGGGGCTGGGGGCGGTATGGGTGGGCGTGGCATCCAAATTTGTGATGCAGATCTTTGTGGAATGTCAATTGCTATCTTCATACCAAATTTGGTGACCCTAGCTCAAAGTTTGTAAAAGGTGTGGAAAGGGGGGGGTGGGCTGGGGACGGTATGGGTGGGCGTGGCATCCAAAATTTTGATGCAGATCTTTGTGGAATGTCAATTGCTATCTTCATACCAAATTTGGTGACCCTAGCTCAAAGTTTGTAAAAAGTGGGGAAAGGGGGGCTGGGGGCGGTATGGGTGGGCGTGGCATCCAAATTTTTGATGCAGATCTTTGTGGAATGTCAATTGTTATATTCATACCAAATTTGGTGACTCTAGCTCAAAGTTTGTAAAAGGTGGGGAAAGGGGGGCTGGGGGCGGTATGGGTGGGCGTGGCATCCAAATTTGTGATGCAGATCTTTGTGGAATGTCAATTGCTATCTTCATACCAAATTTGGTGACCCTAGCTCAAAGTTTGTAAAAGGTGTGGAAAGGGGGGCTGGGGGCGGTATGGGTGGGCGTGGCATCCAAAATTTTGATGCAGATCTTTGTGGAATGTCAATTGCTATCTTCATACCAAATTTGGTGACCCTAGCTCAAAGTTTGTAAAATGTGGGGAAAGGGGGGCTGGGGGCGGTATGGGTGGGCGTGGCATCCAAAATTTTGATGCAGATCTTTGTGGAATGTCAGTTGCGGTATTCTTACCAAATTTGGTAACTCTAGCTAAAAGTTTGTAAAAAGTGGGGAAAGGGGGGCGAAATGGGTGGGCGTGGCTCCAAAACTTTGATGCAGATTTTTGGGGGTCGTTACCAGCTATCTTCTTACCAAATTTGGTGGCTCTAGCTCCACAATTCTGGAAGAATACACGCATTCCCGTTTTTGACGAAGCGTTGGGGTGGATGGGGGCGGCTAGGGCAGTATTGGTGGACGTGATATCCAAATTTTTGATGCAGTTTTTGGGGGGTCATCATCACCTATCTTGGCATCAAATTTGGTGGGTCTAGCTCAAAAACTGAGGGAGATATAGGCTTTTTTGACTTTAAAATGCGGGGGGCGGGGGCGAAATGGGGGGCGTGGATCCAAAATTTTTGATGCAGTTTTTTGGTGGTTGCTAGTAGCTATCTTCTCACCAAATTTGGTAGTTCTAGCTGTAAGGATGTGCGAAATATGTGGATTTATCGGTTTTGAGTTATCGAATTTATCGATTTGCCAGCCCCCCAGTTATCGTAGAACCCCCATCTTGACACTTTAATTTACTATCCCATAGATAAAGAGAATTGGAAAGTTTCAAGTCTCTAGCTTGAAGGGTGTGGAAAAAATTTGCGAACATACAGACGGACAGACGGACATACGGTCAGACGGACAGACGGACAGAAGGACGGACACCATGACGGACATTGCACAAACTAAATATATTCTTTACCTTCGGTATCGAGTATAAATATGGGCAATAAATGTTTAAATAAATTAAAAGTAGCGCTATTAACAAGAGTGACACAAATAGACAAAAATGACGAAAGTCAAATAAAGGCAATCCTGTCCAAATACCATGACGATCCTAGTGAAGGTGACCTTGTTGAAAATTAAGAAATACTATTACTGGTCCCAAATGACAAAACTATAGCAAAGTATGTGAAAACTTGTCTAAAATGCCAACAAGCAAAAGCGACAACACATACAAAAGCACCCATGATTATAACAGGCACACCAAGTACAGCTTTTGACACTGTTTTAATAGATACCATTGGTCCATTACCTCGTACAGAGAATAGCAATGAGTATGCGGTCACAATTTTTTGTGAACTCACGAAATATCTAGTTACAATACCAGTAGCTGATAAATCGGCAAAAACAGTAGCGAGAGCAATATTTGAATCTTTTGTACTAAAGTACGGTCCTATGAAGACGTTCATAACGGACATGGGTACTGAATACAAAAATTTACTTATAATTGACTTGTGTAAGTTTATGAAAATAAGAAATATACAATCAACAGCCTATCATCACCAGACTTTAGGAACTGTAGAAAGGAGTCATCGAACATTCAACGAATACATTCGTTCGTACATTTCGATAGACAAGAACAATTGGGACATATGGTTGAATTATTTCACATATTGTTTCAATACGACTCCATCCACAGCACATGAATATTGCCCTTACGAACTTGTTTATGGTAGACTACCTAGACAGTTCACAGAATTTAATACCAATAGTGAAATACAACATAGACGATTACGCTAAAGAATTTAAGTTTAGATTACAAACAGCTCATAAAAGAGCAGAAATTCTAATAAACTTAGAAAAAGAAAAATAGAATACGATAAAAAATTAAATGACATATAAAAAATTAAATGACATAAGTTTGGAAGTAAGATCTTTAGTACTATTAAAAAATGAGACAGCTCATAAATTAGAAAGTAAATATCTAGGCCCATACAAAGTTATAAGCATAGAAGATAAAAATAACATAAAAATAGACGTAGGTAATAAAAAACACCAGATAGTAAATAAGAATAGGCTAAAAATATTCAACACAGGTTAGATCGAGCATAGAATATATTCCAATTTTTAAGCCTGATCAACAATAATCAAAAAAAAAAAAAAATAATTTTTATCGAATAAATACATAATAATTTTTCTTATATTATGAAGAATATATCATGCAAAACTAAACTATTGTCATTCCAACACTCATCCCCTCAATACACATTCATCCAGACTCAATACATTTATTAATATATATCTAATCAATTGAACAACTCCATTTTATTACGTTATTCTTTTAAAAGGGGAGGTGTAGTGTGTATATGCATGACTCAATAAAGCTTAGTATGTAACACTTTGTTGCATACAATAATATATATATATAAATTATGCAGCGCATGGGCTCAGGCTCATATTACTCAGCACGGATCGCTAGCAAGCTAGCTGACCGTTTAAGCTGACGCTGCACATCCCATTCCATTTGGAACGCAAATCAAGAGCGCACAAGCACTCACATTACATGCATGTACACACTCTCTCTCTCTCTCTATACACTCTTTTTATATACATAAAAATACATATATCTTTTAGGCTAAGAGTTTGGAATCATCATCAAATGGCACTGACGTGCCCAAACGTTTTTAACTTTAAATGGAATACATTATATATATAATAGTATATTAATTTTTTGCAATGTCCGTCTGTCCGTCCGTATTGTTGCAAGTTTTTTCCACACCCTTTAAGCTAGAGCCTTGAAACTTTCCAATTCTATTAATCTATGGGATAGTAAATTAAAGTGTCAAGATGAGTGTTCTACGATAACTAGGGGGCTGGCAAATCGATAAATTCAATAACACAAAACCGATAAATCCACATATTTCGCACATCCTTACAGCTAGAACTACCAAATTTGGTAAGCAGATAGCTACTAGCCCCCCCATTCCGCCCCCAGCCCCACCCCACATTTTATAGTCAAAAAAGCCTGTATCTCCCACAGTTTTTGAGCTAGACCCACCAAATTTGATGCCAAGATAGGTGATGATGACCCCCCAAGAACTGCATCAAAAATTTGGATATCACGTCCACCAATACTGCCCTAGCCGCCCCCATCCACCCCAACGCTTCGTCAAAAACGGGAATGCGTGTATCTACCAGAGTTGAGGAGCTAGATTCACCCAATTTGGTAGGAAGATAGCTGGCAACGACTCCCAAAAATCTGCATCAAAGTTTTGGAGCTACGCCCACCCATTACGCCCCCCTTATTCCACTTTTTTCAAACTTCGAGCTAGAGTCACCAAATTTGATATGAAGATAGCAATTGATATTCCACAAAGATCTGCATCACAAATTTGAATGCCACACCCATCCATTCCACCCCCAGCCACCCCTCTCCCCATATTTTACAAACTTTGAGCTAGAGTCACCAAATTTGGTATGAAGAAAGAAATTGACATTCCACAAAGATCTGCAGCAAAAATTTGGATGCCACACCCACCCATTCCGGCCCAGCACCCCTTTCCCCACTTTTTACAAACTTTGAGCTACAGTCACCAAATTTGGTATGAAGACAGCAATTGATATTCCACAAAGATTGGATACCACACCCACCCATACCGCTCCCAGCCCCCCTTTCCCCACCATTTACAAACTTTGAGCTAGAGTCACCAAATTTGGAAGGAAGATAGCTGGTGGCATCCCCATCTGCATCGGAGAATCTTTAAGGCAGCGTACATACCTGCCGTATCCGTACCCCTTTGCAATCAGGCCTTTTTTTACCGGTTTATACTGGTAACGAGTATACCGCCGTCGGTTGCGTCCGACTGCAACGTATCTGCTTGTTTTTAACTTAAATTTTTGCTACTGTGTGAAGTAGGCCGCACCGGCCCCCTTCACAATGGATTATGTTTATCATTTTTATTAATATTTAGTTGTTCTTCATTTATTATATTATACTTTTTAGTTTAAAGTCGCAAGGAGCGCATTATTGAGTTAGTTGAAACTTATTATTTATCATTTTTATATTTATAGTTTATAGTCTCAAGGGAGCGCATTGTTGGTTTAATTTACACATTCGTATTAGATTTATAATTGTTAAGTCGCAAGAAGCGCATCGTTTGTTTAAATTGTAGGTATAGTTTTGTTAGACACAAGGAGTGCGAATCATTAATATTTAATAAACGCAAGGAGCGTAGAGTATTTAGATTTATTGAATGTACATGTTTTTGATTGACGCTTAACGTCTAAGAATTTAAATATAACCGCCCCAGAACGCAGAGTCGCAGGTTGCAGCGCGCCAGCTGCGATCGCTGAATCCACCACGGTCGCGAGCAAGCGTGGGGAGTAGCAAAATCGGCAACTTGGGCCGAAGTCAAAGCGTGGGCGAGGAGTGGCGTTTAATATACGGAAGTGAGCGGACGCGTACGCGCTTGAAAAATTAGAAAACAGAAAGGAGTAGAAAAAGCGAAATAGCGTGCTCATAAAGCAAAGACATAGAGTCTGGGGATAGTTCGCGACAGTTCATATATATATAGGTATATATATATGCAGTTAGGTCTTAGGTTAGGTTTCGTCGTACAAATCATATTTGTTATAATTTGAATAAATTGGTCACCGGCAAATCCGTGACCCAGTGGAGTGCAATTGCTGTGTGTTTTCTTTTGTTCTATTTCTTCGCTTTGGGTTTTTTTTTGCACACGCGCGTACGCGAGTCAAGCTGAGTCGCTTTATACCCTGGCCGCTGAGTGTGCCTTCCAACTTGTAAAACCGCGCACAGTAAAGTCTCACCAAAAATATATAAATATTCTTGTGAGGTGTACCTGGCCAGACTGAGTTTATACCCTGGCTAAATTACTCCTTTACAAGTGGCGCCCGAGCAGGGACTTTAAAGTGCAACGGTGTGGTATAAGCTGGAATTAAAGCCCCAGAAATACCACCAACAAGTGCGGAAGTGAAGTGCATAAAAGTGAAGTGCGGGTATACCCGGCGATACCCTGCTTTACAAGTGGCCAGCGAGAACGGTTTTCGAGCGTGGTTTTGTGCAGTCGTCGCGGCATAACGAAAGTGACGGCATAAGGCAAGTGCAGATAAATATAACTGTTCGCGTTCGAGAAGCATTGCCTTAGCAACATTTGCGGCGCAACGAAAGTGACGGTGGAAGAAGACTCACCGATCAGACTAGCGGTTCGCGTTCGAGGCTGTGCCTAAGTGAACACCTGCGGCGCAACGAAAGTGTCGGCAAAGTGCGTGAGCGGTCAACGAACGGCGTGACAGTAGCTGGTACAGGCAGCTGCAAAGTCGCGGTCGCGTCGCAAAGTGGGCTTCGACCGCGAAAATCAAAAAAAAAAAATCTTAAAAACTGACTATGGTGCTGAGTGCGGAGTTGTCCCATCGGTTCTGTTCGACCGTATAAACGTACAGTGAAAAAAAAAAATGAAATGTTTTTTTTTTCGGGGAAAAAAAAAAAAATAAATATATATAAAAAAATAGAACAGCCGTGATAAACAGTGACCTGCTAACAGATTTTCTTTTTACATTGGAAAAAAAAACTTCGTAATACCGTGGATCAAAATTTTTTTTTTTTTATTTTTTCGTAATAAAATGGAATAACCGCGATAGACAGTGACCAGTTAACAGGAAAATTTTTTTTATACACTGCAAAAAAAAAAAAAAAATATATATAGGAAAAAAAAAAAATGTTTATATCATAATAAAAGGGATAGCCGCGACAAACAGTGATAAGCCAAAAGGAATTTTTTTTTTTTATTTTTATTTTACACCGAGAAAAAAAAAATTCGTGATACCGGAAAAAAAAAAATTAGTTTTTTTAAAGGGAAAAAAATACCCGCGATATACAATAGTGAAAATTTGTGCAAACTGGAAAAATTCGTGTGACGGCGGAACAAAAAAAAAAATTTTTTTTTTTCTCATTTCGTAATTTCGTAACAGTTAACAGGAATTTTCTTATTTTTATTTTTTTGCGAAGTGGGACGTATACAGCTCGGAACGGATTTAATCTTGTTTTTTCGAGTTTATTTTTTTTCTTTTTTTTGCGCGAAAAATAACGAAGGAAAAAAAAGAGAGAATGGAGAAACCCAAGATGATCGAACCCGTAGGAGTGGAGGTCGTAGAAAGCCGCAACCCTGGCGTGGGTGTGCAATGGGTCTACCACTGCCATAAGGAGGATCTAGAGGACATCGTCCGGGAGTTGGGATTGGAAAAGTGTGCCACGGTAGCTGACTACCGGAAGCTGGTATGTACGTTCGTAAAACAGGGTGGTCATACTACAGATATATGGGCCCGGTTAGCGGAATGGGAGTTGCGGTTCGCAAAGATCCCAGTGTCGCCTACCCAAACTGCCGCGTCTGTTGGGGGAATACGACCCAGGCAGAAGTCTGAATCAGATGCGGCAATCCCATCCATGCAGACCGGTGGCACGGAACATTTACTTCCACCCTCTAACAGTACGGTTTATAATGAATTCTCCTCACATAAAACAGCATGTACCCCCCACATACGAGTAGGGTCGCCTCTAGCATCCGGGGAAGATACCCCGGTGAGACAGGCGAACCCTCATCTTAATTCTAGCGATAGTTATAGTACCCATAGGAACGGGATGGTCGTCCCCGAACTAGTCCAGAAGTGGGGTATCAGGTTCGATGGATGCACCGATCCACTAGTTTTTCTGGAGGCAATTGAGGATAGGGCGTTGTCATACGACATAGGCTTAGACCGGTTGCCGAGGGCAATGAGCGAGGCTCTAACGGGTAAGGCCGCGCGGTGGCTATCAATAAGTAGGCTAAGGGACGCGACTTGGGCGACATTTAAAGCCGAGTTCTTGGAGTTTTTTTTAACGCCCCAGTACTTCGACAGGTTAGAGGACGGTATCCGGGCACGACGGCAGCATGATAACGAGCCGTTCAAGGACTACTTGCTCGAGCTGCGGGGTATGATGTACCACGCAGGGTATAGGGCAGAACAAGAATTACATAGGGTATACGAGAATTTGGCACCAGAGTACCGTTTGTACATTCGTAGAGGGGATTTCTCCTCTCTGGCGCAGCTAACTCAAATGGCAGCCGAGTACGAGAACGTGAGTCAACAAAGCCGCGAGCGTGCAGCACGGGGAAGGACCAGGGTTAATAGGTATTCGGATGGATTAGCCGGTGAGGTAGCCCCCGCCAAACATTTTAATCCTTTCCGGACGCAACCACAGTCAGGGTCAAGCGGTAATGTGGAGAATACGCCACAGTTTGGGCATACGGGAATGATTTCAAACGGGATGATCAGCCAAGAGCAGTCGAGGGCTCTAGGCGGGAAGAGGTTATGCTACAACTGTTCGCAAGAGGGTCATTTTGCCAAGGAGTGCCCCAATCCACGGGTACAGTTTTGTCGGCAGTGTGGGGCCAAGGGGGGCCAATACCAGCCAGTGTTGTCAGCAGTCAAGGGCGGGAAACGATACGCGGCACCATCTGGGACGGGATCCGATGGGAGCCGACGTGAACCAGTCCCGAACCTAGAATATCCTTTAAGAGTGGAAGACGGGCGGATAGTCGCTACTGTAAGAGTCGGGGACCAAGTAGCGACTGCGACAGTAGATACAGGGGCGACTAGGAGTTTTATTAGTGAGGAGTTTTCCCGCAAGGTGACCAGCGGAGGCGAGATGCTGGACGCCTGCGCGAAAATTCGCCTAGCCGATGGGTCCACTTTAGAGGTAAAGAAGCTATTGAGGGTAAAAGTTGGTCTAGCGGGGACAGAGGTCACGGTGAGTATGCTCGTGATGCCCTCGATGCTAGACAACATTATACTAGGGATAGACTTTTTGTGCCGGGTGGGGACGACCATCGAATGTGGCAAGGCTAGGTTAATTTTGGAAGCTGTGGAAGTACCAGATATAGAGGAGGAGCAGGTCCTAACAGAACGTGAGCCAGTTGTGAGCAAACCGGAGGAGGACGGCGGATCAAGGCAGGAGAAGGATGCCCCTGGGGCACCTCAGCCCAGCATCGCCGTGGGAACGGTTCGAGGAGTCAGCGTGGACGCGACAACGGCAGGAGTACAACGGTTCGGCGAGGTAGGAGGGTGCGTCATACCCGGCCCCGCAATAACACCGGTGGAAAGCGTCGAATCCAGGGAAAACGAGTGGCCAGAGGAATTGGAACCAGAGATAAAGGAAACATTGAAAGCGGAATTGGCCCTCTTTGACGAGCTGCAAGGGGTGTCACACGTAGCTGAGCACCGGATCATCATGAGGGACGACAAGCCGATTAAGCAGAGGTACTACCCCAAAAACCCTGCGATGCAACAGGTGATCAACGAGCAAGTAGACGAGCTGCTGCGAGCCGACGCGATAGAGCCCTCCCGCAGCCCGCACAGCGCCCCGATCGTGCTAGTTAAGAAGAAAACAGGCGAGTGGCGGATGTGCATCGATTATAGGCAACTCAACGCTCACTCCTTGCCAGATGCATACCCCGTACCAAGGATTAATCACATTTTGGAGCAATTAAGACATGCGCGGTACATCTCCACGCTCGACCTCAAGCACGGTTACTGGCAAATTCCCATGGCTGCGGATAGCCGGGAGTGTACAGCGTTTACGGTACCCGGTAGAGGCTTATTCCAGTGGCGTGTGATGCCTTTCGGTTTGCACTCGGCGTGCGCGACATTCCAACGAGCTTTGGACACGGTTATCGGACCAGATATGGAGCCACATGCATTTGCCTATCTGGACGACATAATAGTGATCGGAGCGACAAAGGAGCAGCACGTGACAAATTTGAAGGAAGTCTTCAGGCGTTTGAGAGCGGCAAACTTGAAGCTGAACCGCAAAAAGTGTTTGTTTTTTCAGAAGGAGCTGATATACCTGGGACACCTAGTGAGCGGCGACGGGATCAAAACCGACCCCGCCAAAGTAGAAGCGATCCAGAACTTGAAGGCCCCAACCAATTGTAAGGAGCTGCGACGCTGCCTGGGCATGGCCTCCTGGTATCGACGATTCGTGACGAATTTCGCTACAGTGGTGCAACCGATCACAGCCTTATTAAAAAAATCTAGGAAATGGTCATGGGGAGAGGAACAACAGGCAGCGCTAGAGACCCTCAAACATAGCTTGACGACCGCACCGGTCCTGGCCTGTCCGGATTTTGAGGAAAAATTTGTCCTGCAGACGGACGCCAGCGATTTTGGTCTCGGAGCGGTACTCACACAGACGATCGATCAACAGGAGCGCGTGATAGCTTACACGAGTCGGAAACTGAATAAGGCTGAAGAAAATTATTCAGCGACCGAAAAGGAGTGTCTGGCTATAGTATGGTCAATCCGGAAGATGAGATGCTACCTGGAAGGATATCGGTTCGAGGTAGTAACCGACCATATGGCTTTGAAATGGTTGAATTCGATCGAGAGCCCGTCGGGGAGGATAGCGCGCTGGGCACTGGAGCTGCAGCAGTACCAATTTGACGTACGGTACAGACGAGGGAAGCTCAACGTAGTAGCGGATGCCTTGTCCCGGCAACCCGTGGAGAACTGTCAACAAGTGGTACAGGAAAAATCGCCCGGCAAGTGGATCGAGAGGATGAAAGAAAAGATGGCTAAAGACCCAGTGAAATACGCCGATTATATGGAAGAGAACGGTCAACTCTATAGACACCTCGGACACCGGGCGGATGACGACGACTACATCCCCTGGAAGCTGTGCATCGATGAGGATCAGAGGAAACGAGTGTTGTTGGAGTGCCACGACGCACCGACGGCCGGGCACCAAGGAGTACGGAAGACGATAATGCGTCTGGCACAACGCTATTACTGGCCTGGAATGTTCCGAGATGCGGCGAAGTACGTTAAGTACTGCGAATCGTGCCAAAGGTTTAAGACGGAACAAGTAAAGCCGGCTGGACAGATGTTGACGCGACAGGTGGCCGAGCCCATGGCTGTACTATGCGCCGACTTTGTAGGCCCCTTACCGCGCTCGAAACACGGGAACACGATGCTCCTGGTATTCCATGACGCGTTTTCAAAATGGGTGGAGCTGGTCCCCTTGAAGCGAGCGACAGCGGCCCAACTGCAGAAGGCGTTCCGTGAGCGGGTATTATGTCGTTTTGGAATACCCAGAAAGTTTGTATGCGACAACGGCGTGCAGTTTACGAGCCGGAATTTTAAGTCGTTTTTGAACTCGTTGGGCGTGGAGTTGCAGCACACTGCCCCATATTGTCCACAAGAAAACCCGACAGAAAGGACCAATCGGACAGTAAAATCGATGATCGCGCAGTTTATAACAGGTCACCAGAGTTCGTGGGACGAATTGTTACCGGAAATTTCGTTGGCGGTTAACTCTAGTGTGGCAGACTCTACGGGATTCTCACCGGCTTTTCTGATGCAGGGGAGAGAACCCCGCTTACCAGCTTCCTTGTACGACGAGATGACACCCGGATCCGGAAACATGCCGCAAGCGCCAGAAGACCGGGCAAAAAGATTAAGGGAGGTTTTCAGTATCGTTCAGACAAATTTGCAGCGAGCGTCGAAGGACCAAGGGAGGAACTATAACCTCAGGAGAAGGGAATGGCGACCAGGACTCAATACGTTGGTGTTACTAAAAGCACATCAACTCTCTAAAGCCAGTGAAGGGTTCACAGCGAAACTCGCTCCCAAGTTCGATGGTCCATTCCTCGTGAAAAAGTTTGTATCACCGAATATCGTGCGATTGGTAAAGGAAGGACAAAAGAAGAGTAAACTCGCCAGCATCGCGCAACTGAAGCCATTCTATCATGAAGGGGAAGAGCACGGAGAAGATGACCAACCCGACCGAGAATCTGACAAAGAGCAGACTTGTCACAATTTTAACTAATCCCTTTATTCTCGATTTATTAACTCTAACCAGATTTGAATCCATAAATTAAGACTAACCGATTGTGTTTATAAACCCACAGAATACCCAAGATGAGCGAACGACTCCCGTATGTGATCAGCAGCGGTGACGAGGAGGATAGCGAGGGCACCACCGAGGGCCTCGAACGAGAGCTGCCAAACCAAGCCCCGTCGACGTACAGGCATACGTTACACCACCACAAAAAGAGACCGCCTGCGTCGTGGATGGCGGCATCCTTCTAATGACGGTGGAGACGTCCACGGTGTTCGTCAGGATGCCAGGCATCCGAGCATCGAGCCCGGATGCCGATCGGGCACCCACCGGTGGGGCGCAGCGTGGCAGCAGACCCGCTGAAGGAGCACCCGCAGCTGGTAGCGTTGGACGAGGCACGGCAAGCCAGAGCGAGGAGGAACGAAGAGTGGAGGACATAGCCGTTCCGCCAAAGGACGTTCTCGATTTGTGGGAGGAGGGCCTCGAGTCCGTGGTGGCCGAATTGGAGTCGGCAACAATGACCGCGCCGCCTACCCAGGGGCAGGTACGACCACCAAGAACGTGGGCGATACGTCCCGCCAATTGGGCAGTATTCCCCGACGAGGACGGACTCACCGACGCCGCGGTCACGGCCATATCGGAGGCATTAGCTGGTTGCACATCGGTGGCCCGCCGATCCCGGTTTAAGGTGGAAGTGGATGGGAAACTGTACGGAGTAACTAAGAACGCGTCCGGGAGCGTGACAATCACCCTACCCAAGAAAGGGGGGGGTGTGAAGTAGGCCGCACCGGCCCCCTTCACAATGGATTATGTTTATCATTTTTATTAATATTTAGTTGTTCTTCATTTATTATATTATACTTTTTAGTTTAAAGTCGCAAGGAGCGCATTATTGAGTTAGTTGAAACTTATTATTTATCATTTTTATATTTATAGTTTATAGTCGCAAGGGAGCGCATTGTTGGTTTAATTTACACATTCGTATTAGATTTATAATTGTTAAGTCGCAAGAAGCGCATCGTTTGTTTAAATTGTAGGTATAGTTTTGTTAGACACAAGGAGTGCGAATCATTAATATTTAATAAACGCAAGGAGCGTAGAGTATTTAGATTTATTGAATGTACATGTTTTTGATTGACGCTTAACGTCTAAGAATTTAAATATAACCGCCCCAGAACGCAGAGTCGCAGGTTGCAGCGCGCCAGCTGCGATCGCTGAATCCACCACGGTCGCGAGCAAGCGTGGGGAGTAGCAAAATCGGCAACTTGGGCCGAAGTCAAAGCGTGGGCGAGGAGTGGCGTTTAATATACGGAAGTGAGCGGACGCGTACGCGCTTGAAAAATTAGAAAACAGAAAGGAGTAGAAAAAGCGAAATAGCGTGCTCATAAAGCAAAGACATAGAGTCTGGGGATAGTTCGCGACAGTTCATATATATATAGGTATATATATATGCAGTTAGGTCTTAGGTTAGGTTTCGTCGTACAAATCATATTTGTTATAATTTGAATAAATTGGTCACCGGCAAATCCGTGACCCAGTGGAGTGCAATTGCTGTGTGTTTTCTTTTGTTCTATTTCTTCGCTTTGGGTTTTTTTTGCACACGCGAGTCAAGCTGAGTCGCTTTATACCCTGGCCGCTGAGTGTGCCTTCCGACTTGTAAAACCGCGCACAGTAAAGTCTCACCAAAAATATATAAATATTCTTGTGAGGTGTACCTGGCCAGACTGAGTTTATACCCTGGCTAAATTACTCCTTTACAACTGTTACTGTTTGTTGCGCTTATATTGCCTGGATGTATAAAAAATGCCATTTAAAAGAGTAAAACATATGCTATGCGATGCTTAAGCAAAGCAAGTTGTTAGGGAAGTAGAGGATATTGAAGGTGAGAAAACCCCGTATTTAAATTAGGCTCGAAAAGCCAGCGTTTCGTTTGCAATTGGCGTTAAGTGTGCTGTACTCTGCACAATATTTTACTGCAGGGTTATGAAACATAAAATGAACAGGGAGAAGTGGATGAAAGCTCTGTTAGACAAATTGATGCAGAGTCTAGTGTTTTTAGCTGCGTGGCGGCAGACGCGAAAATGTAATGTATGTATAATATGATGTTTAATTTTTTTTGCGGCGGTCATCAATCACATGTGCTCATACTTTTTTAAACAAAAATACACCAAATATACTGAAAAGTTCTGAACATAGATAGCAAATATCGACTAAATATCGTGCTATTCCCATCTTTACTTTGTTGAAACTTGAAACATTTTTTGTGTACATAGGCTGGGGTGTTTCAACGTTTCAAGAAATTTTCTATGTATGTTAGTAGTAGGGAACTGGCGGTTCTAACTCAATTTATGACTTTTTATTTTTGACAGTTTAATTACCCCCCATTAAATTTTATGACCCTTTTTTGACACTTTTATTACCCCCCAATACTATAATTTATGACCCTTTTTTTCCCATGATCGTGCCCGCATTAATTAGACTAGGTATTAAGGACAAAGGCATGACATTCCTAGGCCGCATTGTTATGGTTGCGAGAATCAGTGATCATAGAATCTGGTGTCAAGTGTACATCTGTTTGCACGTGCGTTGTCTTTTACCCCCTGCAAGCAAGCCACAACATGCATTGTTATTGTCAAGAGCAACATCAACAATAGCATCCTTGAGAATCCCTGGTCTGATGAACTTGTGGGATGGTTCGGAGGGGGCTAAGCTGAGGCCACCAGGCGGGTCGCGGGTTGCGGATAGCGAACGGCCATTCGGGGTTAGCTGCGAATAGCGAGAAATCCTCGTGAATAAGCAGTCCCGGACAAACAGCGGGTGCTGTAGGTTTTATCGCACTGACAAGACGCTTGTGTCGCCGTCTTTCAATCATAGCCTCACACACTCCCAACTCCCCCACAAATACCCATCTGCATCCCTTCCCTCACATCTCACTCCGGGCTGGGCTAAGGTGTCAATCGGACCGTGCCGAGAGTCAGCCTGGCTGGGGGCCCGGATTAAAAACTAGCCCAGTCTCTAACGGTGGGCTCAGGCAGAT
The DNA here is from genome assembly GCA_018904305.1 of Scaptomyza montana. Classification (NCBI taxonomy): domain Eukaryota; kingdom Metazoa; phylum Arthropoda; class Insecta; order Diptera; family Drosophilidae; genus Scaptomyza; species Scaptomyza montana. The sequence continues at coordinate 581,579 of JAEIGR010000059.1, read as the reverse complement.
GGCGACCGCCTGTTCTATCCAGCCTTACCCGGGTATGGCGGATCTCTGCCCGGGCGGACCATAATTTCTCCGCAATTCGTGGGAACAATATGAAAAAAAATAGCAACAACAACAACTATAAAGTACGGCAGGATATCCCTGCCGCCAGTGTCGCGAGACACTTTGAGGATCGCCTCCTTGACGGAGACCGGCCCTCCAGCGTGGGACCAACCCCACATCGCCCCAAGGAGAGGCAAAGGAGGCATCAGACGACCAGCGCCGCGACGGGACATCCCCGTTGAGACGCCGCCCCCGCAACCGAAAGCATACGCCAACCGGCGCGGCCGACGGTTAATGCGGTCAGGCGGCACAGTCAGGCGGCACATGGGAGTCAGCAGCCGAAGAAGACCCTTCCGAAGCTAGGAGAGCCGGGGGGTATAGATGATCCAAATAGGAAGGGCCTATGTGGATCAAAGGTAAAGTGGTACCTCAGGTATCTGCAGCAGGGACTATCCCCTGCTGAGGCGCTGAAAAAGGCGACCACCGGCAGAGAGACGGAGCAGCAGGCAAGGGGACCAACCCCCAAACGCCTGAATGACACTTTGACGCCACCTACTGATGCCCCCAAAAGGGTGTGTCAGGAGGAGCGTCCAAGCACGTCAAAGGCTGCTGCTGCTTCTGTCCCTATGGCTGTGAGGAAACCTTCTCCTCCAGTGCCCACTGCGGCTCGCCCGTCCTACGCGACGATGGCAAAAAGGGTCAAAGTGGCCGTGTTACCTGTGGAATATCCCCAGGTAATGCTCAGTCACGGGGACTTGTCCACATTGGAGGAGGCCATCCTCGATGAGATTATTCTCTCGGGATGGGGCACCGCGGTTGCGTTCGCGGGCATTCATTTCAGGGTGGGACACCTGGTGATCGAGTGCTCCGACGAATGCTCCGCGGATTGGCTGAGGACCATGACGTCGAGGTTGCAGACGTGGAAGGGAGTACCCCTTGACTGTAGGGTAGGTGAGGATATCCCCTCGCCACATACCATCACCATTTTTTGTCCAAGGAGCGCTGATCGGTCTACCGAGTCACTTCTGATTTTGCTGAGGAATCAGAACATGATTGAGACCGAGGCGTGGAAGGTAATTTCGAGAAGAACGGAGGGTGGAGGTGCGCTGATGGTGATCGGCATCGATGAAGCCTCCAAGGATGCCATTGTGGAGAAGGGCCTTCAGGTCTCTTTCCGCTACGGGACCATCCCCGTTAGTGGCCTCAAGAAGTCGACCGCCGGCCAAAATGCCCCCGCCCCCGCCCCAGTACCGGCACCCAAACCGTCCCCCTCACCAGAGGTGATACCCCCCCCTCCCGCTGCCCCGGAGGTGTGCCGGGATCTGGCAGACGACGAGGAGCTGGCGGACGCGACGCTCAGCCCAGAAATGCTGGAGGATGGGCTAGACGAGCAGGCGCCAATATCGTCGCAGGAGCTGGCTGCAGAGATGGAGGCAGAAGAAGAAGCTGACGTGACGATGACGGGCAGCGACGATGAGGGCAACTCCGGGCCTCCATCGTCAGGAAGCGGAGCGGCGGTAAAGTGATGGTGACGCCTCTCGTCCAACCTCCATCGGGCTAAGGCGGCCTCGGCCGTCCTAGCCAGGATGTTTATCAAACAACATCTTGGGCTGGCCCTTGTACAAGAGCCATGGGTGAACGATGGCGTCAAAGGCCTGTACACCGCTAATTCGAAGGTAATCTGGGACCAAAGAGATCCGATACCGCGGACATGTATCATGGTAAGAAAAGGCATTAGCTTTACTATTCTTTCAGAATTCCTTACTAAGGACTGCGTGCCCATTGCCGTTAAAGGCAAAGGAAGCGCCCCCCCTATAGTAGTGGTATCCGCCTACTTCGCGGGTGATGAGGCATGCCCTCCACCGGAAGTGGAAAAGCCAATGCGCACCACACAATATGGGGCAGCAGCGACATCAACACACGGGGTGAGTGCCTCACTGACTTTATATTCAAATATAACTTAGAAATTTTAAATGTCGGGTCAACACCGACATTCGTAACTAGAATAAGAGAGGAAGTTTTAGACATCACCCTGACCAGTCGGTCTTTACGGCCACATCTCAGAGAATGTCATGTCTCCTCAGAAGAATCTATGTCTGATCATAAGATCATCCTTTTTAAGCTTCAGTTTAATACGGAAAGTAACGTTACAACTTGCAACCCCAGAAAAACCAACTGGGAAAAGTTTAGGTCAACCCTAAAACTTAACCTAGCCTCCGAAAGTTTTGGAATAGCCAAACGCACAGGTGAGCTAAATAGAGTTGTACGGAATTTAAGCAAATGCATCAGTAACGCATTTGAAGAAAGCTGCCCACTAGGCAAAACGCGCAGAGAAATAGATGCCCCATGGTGGAACGATAGTCTAGAGAGACTACGAAAATCCACCCGTCATCTCTTCAACAGAGCCAAGAGTGACGGATCATGGGATAACTATCGGGAAAGCCTCACCCTGTACAGCAGGGAAATCCGAAAGGCCAAACGTAGGAACTATAGGGACTTCTGCGAAAGCATAGCTAGTACGACTGAAGGTGCACGGCTCCATAGAGCATTATCCAAACGGGCACCGGAGGCAAATCTAGCCCTGAAATGTAGGGACAACACCTTTACGACCAGTAACATGGACAAGCTAGAGCTTCTATTCGAGACGCACTTCTCAGGAAGTATTCCCTGTGGCCCATGCGAAACACTCGAAACGGAAGACAGACACAGACCGACTGCTCTAGACTGGGCACTAGCCAAGTCAGTAGTCACAATGGAGAAGACACAATGGGCAATTGGAACTTTCCAGCCCTATAAATCTCCCGGTCTGGACAGTATATCGCCAGTATTCCTTCAGCAGGGGCAGGATATACTCCTACCCACCCTGAGGAAAATACTAGTCAGTAGCCTAGCACTCGGTCATATACCGAGCACTTGGAGTAGAGCTAGGGTGGTCTTCATCCCCAAAGTAGGGAAGACAGATATCACCAACCCAAAGTCCTTCAGACCCATTAGCTTAACATCGTTTTTGTTGAAAACGTTGGAAAAGCTAGTGGACAACTACATTAGGAGTACTCTGTTGACACGGAGTACGCTGCAAGCCACGCAGCACGCATACAGAGCAGGCCGATCTACGGATACGGCACTTTATAAACTGCACCGCACTTTGCGCTCTGCAGTTTTAAACAAAGAAGTAGCAATATGTGCATTTTTAGATATTGAGGGCGCCTTTGACAACACATCACACGATGCTGTCAGGGCTGCCCTAAATAGAAGGGGTCTGGACATGACAACTAGCAGATGGATCTCATCGCTACTCAGGTCCAGACAAGCTACGGCAACTAGACAAGATAGTACCGTAACAGTGACAACCACAAGAGGCTGTCCACAAGGGGGGGTTTTATCACCGCTCTTATGGAGTATCTTAGTAAACGAATTGTTAAGCAGACTTGCCAGCAGGGGTATCCAATGCCAGGGCTATGCCGATGACATTGTGATAATAGCGCGGGGCAAGTATGAGGAAACTCTGTGTGAAATTATCCAACTGGGACTTAGGATCACGTATGACTGGTGTAGCGAGGTTGGACTTAACCTAAACCCCACAAAAACCGTCATAGTTCCGTTCACCAGGAGGTATAAGTTGCAGAGGATGAGAGATATTAGGCTCGCGGGGAGTCGAATAGTAACAAGCAAGGAAGTCAAATACCTTGGGGTCACATTTGACAGTAAATTGAACTTTGGGACCCATATTCAGAATACGATTCTAAAGTGCTGCAGAGCGCTCTACACGTGTCGTAGAATAGCGGGGAAATCATGGGGAACCTCTCCAAACATTTTGAGATGGCTATACCTCATGGTAGTAAGGCCCATGCTCACATACGGAGCAATTGCATGGGGGGACAAGGCACAGCAAATCACTGTGCAGAGGCAATTACATAAATTGCAAAGAATGGCCTGTGTAGGAATCACTGGAGCGATGAGGACCTGTCCCACATCGGCGCTAGAGGTTCTGTTGGAGATTACCCCACTCCATCACACAATAAGGCTACAACAGAAAGCTGCATTATAAAGAATGTCGGTCGAGGGAGTTGGCAAAGAGCATATTCTGAGCCAACTAGATGCAGATATGCTGTCAAGTGAACTTCCCCTATTGGCACAGCCTAGGGACGAAATGAAAGCCGAGCACATGTTCGAGCAAAAATTTCAAGTTCACCTGAGCAGCAAAAGGGAGTGGACATCTCTTGAAGAGGTCCACCAAATGAAATCCCACACCATCAAATGGTACACCGATGGATCCCTTACCAGCCAAGGCTCCGGTCTTGGAGTGGTAGGCCCTCGGCTAAAATACCATGAGTCCCTAGGTAAGCACACCAGCATCTTCCAGGCTGAGGTATGTGCAATAGGGAGGTGTGTGGACTTTAATCTGAAGCGTAACTATCGGAATGGGGATATAGCTATATTATCAGATAGTCAAGCAGCCATTATGGCACTCAGCAAGATCGAAATTAGGTCGAAAGTAGTTCGCGAGGTGCGAACCAAGCTAAACACTCTAGGACTACATAATAGGCTAACCCTAAGATGGGTCCAAGGACATGTTAATATAGCTGGGAACGAAGAGGCAGACAAGCAAGCAAGGCTGGGGGCAGCGACACCCCTCATAGGGCCCGAGCCGTACTGTGGGATAGGAAGAAGCACAATACGGCAGGAACTTAAGAGTGAAGAGAAACTCTTGCGCGAAATGAGCTGGGTGCAGTCCCCAGGACTCAGACAAGCCAAGTGTCTTCTTGGAACTTACAATCTGAAAAGATTCAAGCAGATTATAAATATGGGAAAGAAAAGACTCAGGATAATCACCGGTCTTTTGACAGGACACTGCAGACTAAGGGGTCACCTAGCCAAGCTAGGAATCACTAGTAATGATACATGTAGATTCTGCGATATGGAAAAGGAATCCTCCTTGCATATCATAGCAGAATGTGTAGCCTTAGTGGGGAAGAGAAGCAGGTTTCTAGGAAAACATGTTATTCAGTTCACTGACCTGAAGACCATCGATCCAGTTAATATACTTACCTTTGTACAAGGACTGGGTCTGATGGAAGAGCTTTAAGCCAAGAAGGGGGCACAATAGATCTTTTAGGTCGCAGAGCACTTAACCCCAATTATAATAATAATAATAATAATCCTTGAGAATCAGTGATCATAGGATCGGGTGTCAAGTGTGCTCCTGTTTTAAGTGCGTTGCCTTGAACACGTGCAAGCAAGCCACAGCATACATTGTTTTTGCCAACAACAACAACATTCATGTGGGTTTGTGAGCAAGGGATCGGGTGTCAAGTTGTGAAAATCAGTGTTCACACTATCAATTTTGGCTATGTAACCAATTTGTATTAGAGTCAAGTGTGCTCCTGTTTGACAAGCAGGCCATAAACATTGATCTTTATGGTTGTGATAATGACAGGATCAGTTTTAGCTATTTAACCATTTAGTGCTAGAGTCAAGCGTGCTTCAGTTTTAAATACGTTGCTCTGCACACGTGCATTGTTATTGTCAACAACTACAACCTTCGTGGGGGGTTATGTAAGCAAGGGATGGGAATTATCCTACGCAGCAGCAGCAGCAGCAGCAAGATCATCACAATGTTTTTAAACAAGAGTATTGATACTTGTAGATTAAGATTAAAATATGTTAGAGGAGGAAAGAGTTAGAGGGGGAAAGTGTTAGAAGGAGTATGTGTGTAAGAGGGGGAAAGAGTTAGAGGGGGAAAGTGTTAGAGGGAGGAAGACTTAGAGACAAGCTTGTGCATGCTTGAAGTGCACTAGTCAAAGGTCAAGTACATTAGTTGGCTAATATGTTATAGATATCACCGTCCGTGAGGATCAGTGAGCCAAGTACATTGCCTTTGAAACTATTAAGGTTTCTTAGCTACAAGTTAGTAGATAAGACACAGAGAGTCAACTGTGCGCAGGTTTCTTAACTACGAATAAGTAGATAAGAGAGAGTCGAGAGGGCGCCTGTTTGAGGTGCGTTGCCTTGCACACCTGCAGGCAAAACATAAACAATGAATGTTTATGGTTGTGAAAACCAGTGATCCAAAGAATAAAAGGGTTGAGACAAGATTGTGCTTGTTTGAAGTACACTTGTCAAAGGGCAGTACATTCGTAGGCCGCATTCTTATGATCAAAAGCAACAACAACATTCGTGAGGGTTATGTAAGCAAGGGATGGGAATTATCCTACGCAGCAGCAGCAAGATCAAAACATTGTTTTTAAACAAGAGTATTGAGACTTGCAAATTTAGATTATAAGTCTAAGTTCTAGTACTCACGATATACATATCTAAGAATGCTTTTATGTATGTCACTATTTTGAAAGCTTAAAGAAGTTTATGTAGCTGGTATAATAAATCATGTTTCAACAAAATTATTTAGATCTTAATATTTATACTTCATCGTTTATTGAATTTATTATTATTTATTTATTTTTTTTTAATACCCATATATTCGATTCTGTTCTACCTCAGTAATAATTTATTTTGCTTTTACATTCTTTAAATTCTTTAAGGTAATCTTTTAGGCTTAACAAATAATCTTTTCCTTAAAAAATTTTCGCTCGCTAAAAGATTTTCGTCAAATGACACTTTTCATATTTAAGATATCCGTCAAACTATTTCTTATACTCGACTTAAATTATTTCATCAAACTCACATATCAATTAAATTTCTAAAATAAAGAAAATGAAAACAGTAAGATGTTCTAAGCAGAATGTGTTTTGTACGTATTTACTGACTTCAAAAATTCTTCTATTGATGTTGTCTGATACCCTATCTTAATTTGTGTAATACTTAATCGTTTTCATCAACTTAGTATTCTTTTGATTTTTAAAAATTTTATGTTATGTTGTTAGCTATTTTGACTTTATTGTCCTTAATACGTTAACTTAATTTTAACAGGGAAATCGATCGGACATTGATTTTTCACTTTATAATTGATTGCTTTAATATATTTTAACTGTCAACCTATATACCTTTCTACTTTTTTAGTGATTATGTAAGATTTTTATATTTCCAAACTCATTGCCTAAACTAAGAAAATTTCGTTATTAATTTCTTTTAATTGATGGATGGGAATATTTTATTTCATTATTCTCCTCATTTTTATTACATTTAATAAGGAAGTGCATTGAACTAGCTTAACAGTTCGAGATATGAGTCATACACTGTTTCGAAAAGTATGACTTCGTTAGCTGTTTTAATTTAAGGGTTAAGTATCTACTACTACTGTTCCTTAACTGTGATAGTTGCAGTTTTGTTACATCTCACTGCCATTTCTTTCTTTCTTTTATTTTATTTATTTATTTAATTTGTATTTTTTTTGTAGGTGCTTTATTAATTTTAATAAGAACAAAGCCTTTTTGTTCTAGATGCCATGTTATTAGGTCTTATTTTTTTCATTTAAATATTATAATTATTTCTTAAAGAGATTAATTTTCTTTAGTGCTCAAAACTTATTGTCGCTAAAGGATTTGTTTTTCATTGATCTGAGATATTTCGTAAATTCATGAAACCATTGAAATGTGCTCTATTCTTCTTGAACCTTGCATTAGTCTTGAATTTGGATGGCAAAATAAGGTTGTGATGTACTAAAGCTCGAGATGACGTAAAAGTCGGTATTTAACATAACGGGCATAAAATAATGTACGTTTACTATCACCGGATTGGTTTATACCCACTAAATATTGGTATTTTCAGTTTTTTTTTTCTTTCTTTGTTTTAATCGTTTTATACACCCTTAGCTCTTGATCTTGTGTTTTGATTTTAGATTAGGGTCTGATTTTATTGTATACTGTTTGTGGAGGAGGCAATAACAATAATTTTCACTAGCTTAGGATTCATGGTCTTAAGACCGTTTAGACTTCATGGTAAAAAGTTTTTGCTAGGCTATTTTCTATTATGATTCTTGTGGGTTATAATTCGTACATTAAAAGAACGAGATAAAGTTGTTCTTTTTTAGGTCCACAATCTATTTTCTTGGTACATTTTCCTTGGCATATAATACAGCAGGGAGTAAGATTTAAAAGTAGTACGTCATTCCATTCTGGTAATATTATTATTTTGTTTTTATTATGTTGTTATGTCATTTTTAATTTTATTCTTTTATGTTATTTGACTTTATATATTGCCTTTAAATTTAAGGGTTTTGCCTCTCAATTTTTGAACCGAGACATAGTATTTTTATTTCTGTAATGCATAAACGTAAGCATCGTTGATCCCAGATAGTATGTTTATTCTTGATCAATATTGAGATCAGCACCGTAGGCTTCCTAGATCTGTGTGTCTGTATCTATGCAAACTATTTTGTCAGCTTTTAGGTATCGAGATTAAATTTTGCTCAGAATCTAATCGCATGCCTTAAACACATGAGTGTTACAACTTTCACACTTAAGGAGCATTAGATCTTTTCGTTTTAAAGAGTTTACTATTTGACGCTTTTAAGAACAATTTGCTTGCCTGAGCTTGGTAGGTTATACAGTTAAAACAATTAGTGGAAAGATGGAACTGTCTTATAGAATTTCTTATACATTATTCGTTGCTTCTTTCCCTATCGTTTTTTCTCACGCACTTTGAGATTATAACATTACTTAATGGAATGTGCTGTATGTTCCAGATAGTTTGCTGATTATTGTTGTTAATTATTATTTTGTTTATTTATTTCTTTTACATCTCATATAGTATTTTTCTCTTATGTTTCTTTTTTCGCTTCACTTCTATACTTACTTTAATAATTTATCATATGTTTCGCCCTTTAATTGACAAAAACTGGGTGGCGGTAAGCTGTTAAGAACGGAAGGCAATTAATCTATAAAACTGATGGAACGGAACAGTTGTGATTATTTTTCATTTAAAAATAGAAGTAGGCTGTTAAAATAAATATTTACTTATATTAAATTAAAATTTGAATTGATTTTTAGTAAACCGGATTTTTTTTCGAAAATGTAGCTTTTAAAAGAATATATTAAGCTCATATCATATTTATTTAGATTTTCACATTGAGGTAACATCAGCCCAAGTCCCTCGATAGTGAGCTGCCGTTTACAGACGGTGAAGTAAATGGGATGCCGCTTTGTCGTTTCTCATAATCACAATTAAGCTGCCCGACGATGAAAATGAGTTCCTTTACGATTTACGTACTGTCACTGTTTGCAGCGGCCTGGCGTCCTCCAAAGAGTCAAACACTCATCATCATCATTTGCCCCCTACGGCGAAGCGATCCTCACCTGAACCATCACTCGTACACACATAAGTAAATTTTACCTAGATTAGGTACGGTTTGCGTCTAGTCTCTTATTTGAATAGTTCTGTTCTACTCTACACCGATTTTGGATCCCCTGATTTCTATTATTCCCAGCTACTTTCCTAGGCTCACACCTTTAACTTCTAACACACCAGCCCACATAACATATTATTTGGATATAAAAACATTAGACAATGACTATCAAGTACCAAGAGCTATTAAAAAATTTATAAAGTATTCGGGGAAATTTGATCGAACAATGCAACACCCAAAACTGTTATTATGGCTTACATTAAATCGTGAAGTCATAGTCCAGTCTACTACGTACTACACATTTTTCCATGAATTGTTCCCATTTAAAGCCCCTATCAATTTATCCGTTTTTTCTTATTATTATTTTTTCAACCAAGTGTGTGCGTACCTGTTTTTTTAAATTTTCTCTTCTTAAAAGCGTCAAATAGTAAACTCTTTAAAACGAAAAGATCTAATGCTCCTTAAGTGTGAAAGTTGTAACACTCATGTGTTTAAGGCATGCGATTAGATTCTGAGCAAAATTTAATCTCGATACCTAAAAGCTGACAAAATAGTTTGCATAGATACAGACACACAGATCTAGGAAGCCTACGGTGCTGATCTAAATATTGATCAAGAATAAACATACTATCTGGGATCAAGGATGCTTACGTTTATGCATTACAGAAATAAAAATACTATGTCTCGGTTCAAAAATTGAGAGGCAAAACCCTCAACAGATTCCTGTTTTAAACAGCAAATTAATTACCTGTTCCTAAAACCGAAAAACCGGTTTTTCACAGCTAAACTGCCACCTGTTCTATGTTTTCTTGGCTTACCTCTTTTCAATATTATTGGATAGGTTATAGAATTGGAATTGAAAGAGATAATATTTGCCTGGGGAACGCCAGTTGGCTACCGAAAAATCACGAATTGATATTGCTGACTGATTTAAACTCTATTCAATAGCGTACTTTTAAGTCCCGGTTTTTTATCGACACGACTGTGGACTTGTTCTTTCATTTGGATGTTAAATTAAAGTTACAGTACGAAACGCAGCAGTATTGCGTCAGTACATACATTCGTTGGCTTTTGGTGAAAAAAAAAATAAATAAAATAAAATTTATAGCACTTTTTAAAAAATAGATTCGGTTCTCATAAATGTTTTCGAAAAAAATCACGAGTTGACATTGCTGACAGATGTAAATTACTTTGTAAGGAAAAAAAAACGGAAATTAAATTTAAGCCAAGATAATAAAAAATTTAATAAAAAATCAGTAAAAGTCCGTAAAAAAGTAACAACTTTATTGATATGTTCTTTTTAAATAAAAAAATATAAAGGGGAGTTAATAATAGAATAATATGTCTCCTGCCTGTATAAACCTTCATCGTCGATGAATGATTTGGTACCTGAGAGGTCTGTTGTGCCCCCTTCTAGTTCTATAACTCTTCCATCGGACATGGACACTGTCCCAGAGCAAGTATTTTTTAATGAGTTGAGGGTTTCTTAGCCTTTAATACGTTTGATATGTTGTTCTAAGAAAAGAAACTTCGTTTCCTTGTAAAGGCTACGCATACTGCTATAATGTGAAAGGAGGATTCTCTCTCCCGATAAACATTTGTCTTGCCTGAGATCAGATGTCTTCGTTCAGCTCGCTTCCCACTAAAGACTCTCGCTTTTCGTTAGCTCCTACCTTATTGTGCCTTTTTCTACGTCACACTTCGGCTCAAACCCTTTTAGGAGTGTCACTGCCCTCAACCTTGCTTGCGTGCTTATTTTGTCGTACCCTGCTATATTAACGTGACTCGGGTACGATCTAGAAAATTGAATAAGTAGTGATTATCGAAAACTCAATCAAAGATACGTTTAAAAGACATTATGGAGGTAATGTTCAATCAATTGTTTAGTTAGAACAATCAGCAATATAATAGGACAGCTAAAATTACATACATAAAAGTAAATCTTATAATTGTTAAAATGTTTTAAGACATTGTCTTTAGTCATATAAAAATCTTTGCAAATGATTATGTGTGTATAAGCAAACATAATATTTTAATGAGAAGGGCTGCTCACCAAACCGGAAAACTTAAACTTTTCAATAATAGAAATACAAAAAAAAATCCCTATAACATACATATTGAATGACGATGAGGGTGCCGAACTTAAAGACATTTTCTAGAAAGAGAAAATTGAAAAAACAGGTACGCACACACTTGGTTGAAAAAATAATAATAAGAAAAAACGGATAAATTGATAGGGGCTTTAAATGGGAACAACTCATGGAAAAATGTGTAGTACGTAGTAGACTCGACTATGACTTCACGATTTAATGTAAGCCATAATAACAATTTTGGGTGTTGCATTGTTCGATCAAATTTCCCCCGAATACTTTATAAATTTTTTTAATAGCTCTTGGTACTTGATAGTCATTGTCTAATGTTTTTATATCCAAATAATATGTTATGTGGGCTGGTGTGTTAGAAGTTAAAGGTGTGAGCCTAGGAAAGTAGCTGGGAATAATAGAAATCAGGGGATCCAAAATCGGTGCAGAGTAGAACAGAACTATTCAAATAAGACGGCTAGACGCAAACCGTACCTAATCTAGGTAAAAGTTACTTATGTGTGTACGAGTGATGGTTCAGGTGAGGATCGCTTCGCCGTAGGGGGGCAAATGATGATGATGAGTGTTTGACTCTTTGGAGGACGCCAGGCTGCTGCAAACAGTGACAGTACGTAAATCGTAAAGGAACTCATTTTCATCGTCGGGCAGCTTAATTGTGATTATGAGAAACGACAAAGCGGCATCCCATTTACTTCACCGTCTGTAAACGGCAGCTCACTATCGAGGGACTTGGGCTGATGTTACCTCAATGTGAAAATCTAAATAAATATGATATGAGCTTAATATATTCTTTTAAAAGCTACATTTTCGAAAAAAAACCGGTTTACTAAAAATCAATTCAAATTTTAATTTAATATAAGTAAATATTTATTTTAACAGCCTACTTTTATTTTTAAATGAAAAATAATCACAACTGTTCCGTTCCATCAGTTTTATAGATTAATTGCCTTCCGTTTTTAACAGCTTACCGCCACCCAGTTTTTGTCAATTAAAGGGCGATTGAATATAAATTAGAGGAAACATATGATAAATTATTAAAGTAAGTATAGAAGTGAAGCGAAAAAAAAAAACATAAGAGAAAAATACTATATGAGATGTAAAAGAAATAAATAAACAAAATAATAATTAACAACAATAATCAGCAAACAATCAGGAACATACAGCACATTCCATTAAGTAATGTTATAATCTCAAAGTGCGTGAGAATAAGCGATAGGGAAAGAAGCAACTAATAATGTATAAGAAATTCTATAAGACAGTTCCATCTTTCCACTAATTGTTTTAACTGTATAACCTACCAAGCTCAGGCAAGCAAATTGTTCTTAAAAGCGTCAAATAGTAAACTCTTTAAAACGAAAAGATCTAATGCTCCTTAAGTGTGAAAGTTGTAACACTCATGTGTTTAAGGCAGCGATTAGATTCTGAGCAAAATTTAATCTCGATACCTAAAAGCTGATAAAATAGTTTGCATAGATACAGACACACAGATCTAGGAAGCCTACGGTGCTGATCTAAATATTGATCAAGAATAAACATACTATCTGGGATCAAGGATGCTTACGTTTATGCATTACAGAAATAAAAATACTATGTCTCGGTTCAAAAATTGAGAGGCAAAACCCTTAAATTTAAAGGCAATATATAAAGTCAAATAACATAAAAGAATAAAATTAAAAATGAAATAACAACATAATAAAAACAAAATAATAATATTACCAGAATGGAATGACATACTACTTTTAAATCTTACTCCCTGCTGTATTATATGCCAAGGAAAATGGACCAAGAAAATAGATTGTGGACCTAAACAAGAACAACTTTATCTCGTTCTTTTAATGTACGAATTATAACCCACAAGAATCATAATAGAAAATAGCCTAGCAAAAACTTTTTACCATGAAGTCTAAACGGTCTTAAGACCATGAATCCTAAGCTAGTGAAAATTATTGTAAATGACTTGATTGCGCTCTTTTTATTAGTTTAACATACACACAAGAAGTGCTCTACAATACAACCACAAAAAAAAAGAAGAACAAATCATACCATACAATTACCAAATCAAATCTTATTCTTTGGAGCCTCCTCCACAAACAGTATACAATAAAATCAGACCCTAATCTAAAATCAAAACACAAGATCAAGAGCTAGGGTGTATAAAACGATTAAAACAAAGAAAGAAAAAAAAAAACTGAAAATACCAATATTTAGTGGGTATAAACCAATCCGGTGATAGTAAACGTACATTATTTTATGCCCGTTATGTAAAATACCGACTTTTACGTCATCTCGAGCTTTAGTACATCACAACCTTATTTTGCCATCCAAATTCAAGATTAATGCAAGGTTCAAGAAGAATAGAGCACATTTCAATGGTTTCATGAATTTACGAAATATCTCAGATCAATGAAAAACAAATCCTTTAGCGACAATAAGTTTTGAGCACTAAAGAAAATGAATCTCTTTAAGAAATAATTATAATAATTAAATGAAAAAATAAGACCTAATAACATGGCATCTAGAACAAAAAGGTTTTGTTCTTATTAAAATTAATAAAGAACCTACAAAAAAAAAAAAAAAAATAGAATAAAAGAAAGAAAAAAATGGAAGTGAGATGTAACAAAACTGCAACTATCACAGTTAAGGAACAGTAGTAGTAGATACTTAACCCTTAAATTAAAACAGCTAACGAAGTCATACTTTTCGAAACAGTGTAAGACTCATATCTCGAACTGTTAAGCTAGTTCAATGCACTTCCTTATTAAATGTAATAAAAATGAGGAGAATAATGAAATAAAAAATTACCATCCATCAATTAAAAGAAATTAATAACGAAATTTTCTTAGTTTAAGCAATGAGTTTGGATATATAAAAATCTAGCATAATCACTAAAAAAGTAGAAAGGTATATAGGTTGACAGTTAAAATATATTAAAGCAATCAATTATAAAGTGAAAAATCAATGTCCGATCGATTTCCCTGTTAAAATTAAGCTAACGTATTAAGGACAATAATACAATCTATCTCGTTTTAAGCGTAAAGTCTAGTCAAAATAGCTAACAACATAACATAAAATTTTTAAAAATCAAAAGAATACTAAGTTGATGAAAACGATTAAGTATTACACAAATTAAGATAGGGTATCAGACAACATCAATAGAAGAATTTTTGAAGTCAGTAAATGAGTACAAAACACATTCTGCATACATTTTTTTAAATATTGGGAGAAAGAAAATAAAAAAACCTTTTAAAAAAAAGACAATCAAGCTGCTAAGAACATCTTACTGTTTTCATTTTCTTTATTTTAGAAATTTAATTGATATGTGAGTTTGATGAAATAATTTTAGTCGAGTATAAGAAATAGTTTGACGGATATCTTAAATATGAAAAGTGTCATTTGACGAAAATCTTTTAGCGAGCAGACGGAAAGTTTTAAGGAAAAGATTATTTGTTAAGCCTAAAAGATTACCTTAAAGAATTTAAAGAATGTAAAAGCAAAATAAAGAGATTATTAAGCTAAGCAAGAGAGATAGAACAGAATCGAATATATGGGGATTAAAAAAAAAAAAAAATAAATAATAATAATAAATTCAATAAACGATGAAGTATAAATATTAAGATCTAAATAATTTTGTTGAAACATGATTTTTTATACCAGCTACATGAACTTCTTTAAGCTTTCAAAATAGTGACATACATAAAAGCATTCTAAGATATGTATATAGTGAGTACTAGAACTTAGGCTTATAATATAGACTTAAAAAAGCTTTTTATCAAGCCGAAACAAAATCATGCAGTATGACTTGTGTGTTCTACCGGCTATAACTATATGTTATTAATATAAATGTTCGGTGCTTGTGTTTGCTAAATCCCTCAACGGAACAAGCTTAATATAAATCTCAAATTTAACATACTGTAAAAATCTATGAAAAAAAAAAAAATAAATTAAATTAAAACATACCTATAAGAAAAACATAATTTGATAGTTTATTAACAAAGTAAAAAAATTTAAAAGTTATACTAATTAGTTCTATAAAAGTAACAGAAGTCAGTGCAATAATCAAAACAGATGTATGCAAATAAAGGTTAGAAACGTAAGTAGCGAACAAGTTGGGTGTGCGTTAGAAAGAGGGACAATCAATTTACATACCACCTGCATTTCATAGACGCTCGTGTATAGAATCGCATAAAGGAGCGTGTTTTAATATAATTATATAAGAAGGATCGCTTTCCCCCTATAACACTTTCACCCTCTAACACTTACTCCCTAACACTCCCCTCTTTCTCCCTCTAACACTTTCCCCCTCTTACACCTTCCCACTCTAACATTCCAATCTAAATCTTCAAGTTTCAATTCTCTTGTTTAAAAACAATGTTTTGATCTTGCTGCTGCTGCTGCGAAAGAAAATTCCCATCCCTTGCTTACATAACCCTCACGAATGTTGTTGTTGGTGTTGCTTTTGATCATAAGAATGCGGCCTACGAATGTACTGCCCTTTGACTAGCGTACTTCAAACAAGCACAATCTTGTCTCCACCCTTTTATCCTTTGGATCACTGGTTTTCACAACCATAAACATTCATTGTTTATGTTTTGCCTGCAGGTATGCAAGGCAACGCACGTCAAACAGGCGCCCTCTCGACTCTCTCTTATCTACTTATTCGTAGCTAAGAAACCTGTAGCACAGTTGACTCTCTCTGTCTTATCTACTAACTTATTAGCTTTAGAAACCTTAATAGTTCCAAAGGCAATGTAACATTGGCTTACTGATCCTCACGGACGGTGATATCTATAAACATATTAGCCAACTAATGTACTTGAACTTTGACTAGTGCACATGGAAGCATGCACAAGCTTGTCTCTAAGTCTTCCTCCTTATAACAGCTTTCCCCTCTTTAACTTCTATACCCCCTTCCACAGCTCCTTTTTTAACACTTGTTAGAAAAATCCCTGTTTCTAACAGCAAAACTGACACCCCCTCCCCAAAACTGTTTTTAAACCGGAAAAAAAATAACAGTCAAACAACAACCTGTTTCTTGAAAACCACAAAAATAACAGCTTAACAGCCCCGGTATTTAAAACCAGAAAAAATAACAGCTCTCTATTTTCAACAGCTACACAACCACCTTGTTTATAAAAAGCTACAAATTAAAAAAAACACAAAAAACAACTGTTTCTTAAAAAAAAAAAACAACTAAACAACAAGCTGTTTTTTGAAAAAAAAAAAAAAAACAACAGCACATTACCAAAAAACATAAAATAACATCAAAAAAAACAGCCCCCGGTTTTTAAAACCGCAAAAAATAACAGCTCCCTGTTTTAAAGAGTTAAACAACAACCGGTTTCTAAAAACGAAAAAACGTGTTTTTAACAGCAAAACTGCCACCTGTTCCATGTTTTCTTGGCTTACCTCTTTTCAAGGTTATTGGATGGGTTCTAGAATTGGAGTTGAAAGAGAAAATATTTGCCTAAGGAAACGCCAGATCACCGCTGCCTCACTTTGCAGGGAGACACTTTAAACTCTATTCAATAGCATACTTTTAAGTCCCGGTTTTTTATCGACACGATTGTGGACTTGTTCTTTCATTTGGATGTTCAATTAAAGTTAAAATACGAAACGCAGCAGTATTGCGTCAGTACATTCGTTGGCTTTTGGTGAAAAAAAATAATAATAAAATAAAAAATGTATAGCACTTTTTAAAAAATAGATTCGGTTCTAATACATTTTTTCGAAAAAAAATCACGAATTGACATTGCTTATAGATTTAAATTACTTTGTAAGGAAAAAAAATAACGGAAATTAAATTTGAGCCAAGATAATAAAAAATTTAATAAAAAATCAGTAAAAGTCCGTAAAAAAGTAACAACTTTATTGATATGTTCTTTTTAAATAAAAAAATTATAAAGGGGAATTAATAATAGAATAATATGTCTCCTGCCTTTATAAACCTTAATCGTCGATGAATGATTTGGTACCTGAGAGGTCTGTTGTGCCGCCTTCTAGTTCCATCGGACATGGACACTGTTCGAGAGCAAGTATTTTATGATGAGTTGAGGGTTTCTTAGCCTTTAATACGGTTATGCTGTTCTAAGAAAAGAAACTTCGTTTCCTTGTAAAGGCTACGCATACTGCTATAATGTGAAAGGAGGATTCTCTCTCCCGATAAACATTTGTCATGCCGGAGATCAGATGTCTTTATTCAGCTCGCTTCCCGCTAAAGACTCTCGCTTTTCGTTAGCTCCTACCTTATTGTGCCTTTTTCTACGTCACACTTCAGCTCAAACCTTTTTAGGAGTGTCTCTGCCCTCAATCTTGCTTGCGTGCTTATTTTGTCGTACCCTGCTATATTAACGTGACTCGGGTACGATCTAGAAAATTGAATAAGTAGTGATTATCAAAAACTCAATCAAAGATACGTTTAAAAGACATTATGGAGGTAATATTCAA
Organism: Scaptomyza montana; assembly: GCA_018904305.1. Classification (NCBI taxonomy): domain Eukaryota; kingdom Metazoa; phylum Arthropoda; class Insecta; order Diptera; family Drosophilidae; genus Scaptomyza; species Scaptomyza montana. Next base: position 563,693 of record JAEIGR010000059.1, on the reverse strand, counting down.
TTAATTGTTTAGTTAGAACAATCAGCAATATAATAGGACAGCTAAAATTACATACATAAAAGTAAATCTTATAATTGTTAAAATGTTTTAAGACATTGTCTTTAGTCATATAAAAATCTATGCAAATGATTATGTGTGTATAAGCAAACATAATATTTTAATGAGAAGGGCTGCTCACCAAACCGGAAAACTTAAGCTTTTCAATAATATAGAAATACAAAAAAAAATCCCTATTACATACATATTGAATGACGATGAGGGTGCCGAAGTTAAAGACATTTTCTAGAAAGCGAAAATCGAAAAAACAGGTACGCACACACTTGGTTGAAAAAATAATAATAAGAAAAAACGGATAAATTGATAGGGGTTTTAAATGGGAACAACTCATGGAAAAATGTGTAGTACGTAGTAGACTCGACTATGACTTCACGATTTAATGTAAGCCATAATAACAATTTTGGGTGTTGCATTGTTCGATCAAATTTCCCCCGAATACTTTATAAATTTTTTTAATAGCTCTTGGTACTTGATAGTCATTGTTTAATGTTTTTATATCCAAATAATATGTTTTGTGGGCTGGTGTGTTAGAAGTTACAGGTGTGAGCCTAGGAAAGTAGCTGGGAATAATAGAAATCATGGGATCCAAAATCGGTGCAGAGTAGAACAGAACTATTCAAATAAGACGGCTAGACGCAAACCGCACCTAATCTAGGTAAAAGTTACTTATGTGTGTACGAGTGATGGTCCAGGTGAGGATCACTTTGCCGTAGGGGGGGCAAATGATGATGATGAGTATTTGAGTCTTTGGAGGACGCCAGGCTGCTGCAAACAGTGACAGTACGTAAATCGTAAGGGAACTCATTTTCATCGTCGGGCAGCTTAATTGTGATTATGAGAAACGACAAAGCGGCATCCCATTTACTTCACCGTCTGTAAACGGCAGCTCACTATCAAGGGAGTTGGGCTGATGTTACCTCAATGTGAAAATCTAAATAAATATGATATGAGCTTAATATATTCTTTTAAAAGCTACATTTTCGAAAAACAAACCGGTTTACTAAAAATCAATTCAAATTTTAATTTAATATAAGTAAATATTTATTTTAACAGCCTACTTCTATTTTTAAATGAAAAATAATCACAACTATTCCGTTCCATCAGTTTTATATCAGTTTTTGCCTTCCGTTTTTAACAACTTACCGCCACCCAGTTTTTGTCAATTAAAGGGCGATTGAATATAAATTAGAGGAAACATATGATAAATTATTAAAGTAAGTATAGAAGTGAAGCGAAAAAAGAAACATAAGAGAAAAATACTATATGAGATGTAAAAGAAATAAATAAACAAAATAATAATTAACAACAATAATCAGCAAACTATCAGGAACATACAGCACATTCCATTAAGTAATGTTATAATCTCAAAGTGCGTGAGAAAAAGCGATAGGGAAAGAAGCAACGAATAATGTATAAGAAATTCTATAAGACAGTTCCATCTTTCCACTAATTGTTTTAACTGTATAACCTACCAAGCTCAGGCAAGCAAATTGTTCTTAAAAGCGTCAAATAGTAAACTCTTTAAAACGAAAAGATCTAATGCTCCTTAAGTGTGAAAGTTGTAACACTCATGTGTTTAAGGCATGCGATTAGATTCTGAGCAAAATTTAATCTCGATACCTAAAAGCTGATAAAATAGTTTGCATAGATACAGACACACAGATCTAGGAAGCCTACGGTGCTGATCTAAATATTGATCAAGAATAAACATACTATCTGGGATCAAGGATGCTTACGTTTATGCATTACAGAAATAAAAATACTATGTCTCGGTTCAAAAATTGAGAGGCAAAACCCTTAAATTTAAAGGCAATATATAAAGTCAAATAACATAAAAGAATAAAATTAAAAATGAAATAACAACATAATAAAAACAAAATAATAATATTACCAGAATGGAATGACATACTACTTTTAAATCTTACTCCCTGCTGTATTATATGCCAAGGAAAATGGACCAAGAAAATAGATTGTGGACCTAAACAAGAACAACTTTATCTCGTTCTTTTAATGTACGAATTATAACCCACAAGAATCATAATAGAAAATAGCCTAGCAAAAACTTTTTACCATGAAGTCTAAACGGTCTTAAGACCATGAATCCTAAGCTAGTGAAAATTATTGTAAATGACTTGATTGCGCTCTTTTTATTAGTTTAACATACACACAAGAAGTGCTCTACAATACAACCACAAAAAAAAGAAGAACAAATCATACCATACAATTACCAAATCAAATCTTATTCTTTGGAGCCTCCTCCACAAACAGTATACAATAAAATCAGACCCTAATCTAAAATCAAAACACAAGATCAAGAGCTAGGGTGTATAAAACGATTAAAACAAAGAAAGAAAAAAAAAAAACTGAAAATACCAATATTTAGTGGGTATAAACCAATCCGGTGATAGTTAACGTACATTATTTTATGCCCGTTATGTAAAATACCGAATTTAACGTCATCTCGAGCTTTAGTACATCACAACCTTATTTTGCCATCCAAATTCAAGATTAATGCAAGGTTCAAGAAGAATAGAGCACAGTACAATGGTTTCATGAATTTACGAAATATCTCAGATCAAGGAAAAACAAATCCTTTAGCGACAATAAGTTTTGAGCACTAAAGAAAATAAATCTCCTTAAGAAATAATTATAATAATTAAATGAAAAAAAAGACCTAATAACATGGCATCTAGAACAAATAGGTTTTGTACTTATTAAAATTAATAAAGCACCTACAAAAAAAAAAAAATAAATAAATAAATAAAATAAAAGAAAGAAAAAAATGGAAGTGAGATGTAACAAAACTGCAACTATCACAGTTAAGGAACAGTAGTAGTAGATACTTAACCCTTAAATTAAAACAGCTAACGAAGTCATACTTTTCGAAACAGTGTAAGACTCATATCTCGAACTGTTAAGCTAGTTCAATGCACTTCCTTATTAAATGTAATAAAAATGGGAGAATAATGAAATAAAATATTGCCATCCATCAATTAAAAGAAATTAATAACGAAATTTTCTTAGTTTAGGCAATGAGTTTGGAAATATAAAAATCTAACATAATCACTAAAAAAGTAGAAAGGTATATAGGTTGACAGTTAAAATATATTAAAGCAATCAATTATAAAGTGAAAAATCAATGTCCGATCGATTTCCCTGTTAAAATTAAGCTAACGTATTAAGGACAATAATACAATCTAACTCAATTTAAGAGTCTAGTCAAAATAGCTAACAACATAACATAAAATTTTTAAAAATCAAAAGAATACTAAGTTGATGAAAACGATTAAGTATTACACAAATTAAGATAGGGTATCAGACAACATCAATAGAAGAATTTTTGAAGTCAGTAAATGAGTACAAAACACATTCTTTAATTTTAAAAAAAAGGGAAAGAAAAAAAAAAACCATTTAAAAAAAAAGACAATCAAGCTGCTTAGAACATCTTACTGTTTTCATTTTCTTTATTTTAGAAATTTAATTGATATGTGAGTTTGATGAAATAATTTAAGTCGAGTATAAGAAATAGTTTGACGGATATCTTAAATATGAAAAGTGTCATTTGACGAAAATCTTTTAGCGAGCAGACGGAAATTTTTTAGGAAAAGATTATTTGTTAAGCCTAAAAGATTACCTTAAAGAATTTAAAGAATGTAAAAGCAAAATAAGAGAGATAAATAAGGAAAGCAAGAAGATAGAACAGAATCGAATATATGGGGATTAAAAATAAATAAATAAATAATAATAAATTCAATAAACGATGAAGTATAAATATTAAGATCTAAATAATTTTGTTGAAACATGATTTATTATACCAGCTACATAAACTTCTTTAAGCTTTCAAAATAGTGACATACATAAAAGCATTCTTAGATATGTATATCGTGAGTACTAGAACTTAGACTTATAATATAGACTTAAAAAAGCTTTTTATCAAGCCGAAACAAAATCATGGAGTATGACTTGTGTGGTCTACCTGCTATAATTATATGTCATTAATATATATGTTCGGTGTTTGTGTTTGCTTAATCCCTCAACGGAACAAGCTTAATATAATTCTCAAATTTAACATACTGTAAAAATCTATGAAAAAAAACTAAATAAATTAAATTAAAACATACCTATAAGAAAAACATAATTTGATAGTTTACCAACAAAGTAAAAAAATTAAAAAGTTATACTAATTAGCTCTAAACAAGTAACAGAAGTCAGTGAAATAATCAAAACAGATGTATGCAAATAAAGGTTAGAAACGTAAGTAGCGAACAAGTTTGGTATGCGTTAGAAAGAGGGACATTCAATTAACATACTACCTGCATTTCATAGACGCTCGTGTACAGAATCGCATAAAGGAGCGTGTTTTAATATAATAATATAAGCAGGATCGCTTTCCCCCTCTCTCTTTCTCCCTCTAACACTTTCCCCCTCTTACACCTTCCCCCTATAACATTCCAATCTAAATCGGTAAGTCTCAATACTCTTGTTTAAAAACAATGTTTTGATCTTGCTGCTGCTGCGTAGGATAATTCCCATCCCTTGCTTACATAACCCTCACGAATGTTGTTGTTGCTTTTGATCATAAGAATGCGGCCTACGAATGTACTGCCCTTTGACAAGTGTACTTCAAACAAGCACAATCTTGTCTCAACCCTTTTATCCTTTGGATCACTGGTTTTCACAACCATAAACATTCATTGTTTATGTTTTGCCTGCAGGTGTGCAAGGCAACGCACCTCAAACAGGCGCCCTCTCGACTCTCTCTTATCTACTTATTCGTAGTTAAGAAACCTGCGCACAGTTGACTCTCTCTGTCTTATCTACTAACTTGTAGCTTAGAAACCTAAATAGTTCCAAAGGCAATGTACTTGGCTCACTGATCCTCACGGACGGTGATATCTATAACATATTAGCCAACTAATGTACTTGACCTTTGACTAGTGCACTTCAAGCATGCACAAGCTTGTCTCTAAGTCTTCCTCCCTCTAACACTTTCCCCCTCTAACTCTTTCCCCCTCTTACACACATACTCCTTCTAACACTTTCCCCCTCTAACTCTTTCCTCCTCTAACATATTTTAATCTTAATCTACAAGTATCAATACTCTTGTTTAAAAACAATGTGTTGATCTTGCTGCTGCTGTTGCTGCGTAGGAAAATTTCCATCCCTTGCTTACATAACCCCCCACGAATTTTGTTGTTGTTGTTGCTGTTGACCATAACAATGCAACGTACATCGAACAAGCGCTCGCTTTTCTTTATTATCTATCCTTTCTTCCTTTGCACACTGCTCCTTATAACCATAAGCATTAATTGTTTATGTTTTTTCTGCAGGTGTGCAAGGCAACCCACGTCAAACAGGCGCCTTCTCGACTCTCTCATATCTACTTATTCGTAGCTAAGAAACCTGCGCACAGTTGACTCTCTCTCTCTTATCTACTAACTTGAAGCTAAGAAACCTTAATAGTTTCAAAGGCAATGTACTTGGCTCACTGATCCTTTCGGACGGTGATATCTATAACACATTAGTCAACTAATGTACTTGACCTTTGACTAGCGCACTTCAAGCATGCACAAACTTGTCTCTAAGTCTTCTAACACTTTCCCCCTCTAACACTTTCCGCCTCTAACACTTTCTCCCTCTAACACCTTCTCCCTCTATCCTTTCCTCCTCTAACATATTTTAATCTTAATCTACAAATATCAATACTCTTGTTTAAAAACAATGTGATGATCTTGCTGCTGCTGCTGCTGCTGCGTAGGATAATTCCCATCCCTTGCTTACATAACCCCCCACGAAGGTTTTAGTTGTTGACAATAACAATGCACGTGTGCAGAGCAACGTATTTAAAACTGAAGCACGCTTGACTCTAGCACTAAATGGTTAAATAGCTAAAACTGATTCTGTCATTATCACAACCATAAAGATCAATGTTTATGGCCTGCTTGTCAAACAGGAGCACACTTGACTCTAATACAAATTGGTTACATAGCCAAAATTGATAGTGTGAACACTGATTTTCACAACTTGACACTCGATCCCTTGCTCACAAACCCACATGAATGTTGTTGTTGTTGTTGTTGGCAAAAACAATGTATGCTGTGGCTTGCTTGCACGTGTTCAAGGCAACGCACTTAAAACAGGAGCACACTTGACACCCGATCCTATGATCACTGATTCTCAAGGATGCTGTTGTTGATGTTGCTCTTGACAATAACAATGCATGTTGTGGCTTGCTTGCAGGGGGTAAAAGACAACGCACGTGCAAACAGATGTACACTTGACACCAGATTCTATGATCACTGATTCTCGCAACCATAACAATGCGGCCTAGGAATGGCATGCCTTTGTCCTTAATACCTAGTCTAATTAATGCGGGCACGATCATGGGAAAAAAAAGGGTCATAAATTATAGTATTGGGGGGTAATAAAAGTGTCAAAAAAGGGTCATAAAATTTAATGGGGGGTAATTAAACTGTCAAAAATAATAAGTCATAAATTGATTTAGAACCGCCAGTTCCCTACTACTTATGTTGTTGCAGGACGTTTCAAGTTTGAAACGTGAAACGATGAAACGAGCTGTTGAACTTCCTTATTATTTAAAAATCTAAATACTTACCTTATTTTGTAAACAGGACATTCATAAACATTTTTCGTATCCTGTTTATCTTGTGTAACTGCTTTAATATAAATAACGGGCATTGCAGGAAACAGTTCTTTATTAAGGGCGTCCGTTATTGTTCCCATTTTTATGTCCCATCGAGCACCCTCCATAAATAGGCCATTTACATAGGCCCCTTCACGAGGAGCAGATCTGTTTAAAAAGTGAATTAAATTTCATAACCGAGCAAAGCGCACTGCTTACTTACGTAAACTCCTCCTTAAATTTTTTTGTGACATCACAATTGAGACACATTCGATCGAGCGGCCATTCATTTTTTCGGGCTGTCTGCTGCATAATTGCAGTAAGCAACGACTGTGGATTAAAAAAGCCCGCCAGCCATATTGAAGATGGTAATCGAAAATCAGAAACCCAACTTTCTAACTCACGTAGGCGTTGCAATAGGTCACCGAACCACGACTGCAAGCCAAGCAAACTTGGGTAGGCAAGTTTGGTCCACTGTTCAGGCACTTGGTCCAGATAGAGGCATAGCATAAGATCCTCCATGTTAGAAGATATAGTAAGCTCACCTTTGAGACCTAAATCAAGTTCATTAAGCGATCGCCTAAGCTCGGACATTAGAATGTTCATCCGCTCACACTCTTGAAACGCAACAATTATGTATGGATTACGATCCTCTACACGCGCCGTAAGCTCCAAAATATTAAATGGCGTGGGAACTTTATCAAGTAAGTCTTCAATAACCCCCTTGATAATATCTTCTTGGGAGACGGATTCACTACTTCCAGCTGATGCACTGGACATACGCGGCTGTAATTCAAAAACAATTCGAAACAATCGCTCTGAAACAGTGGTTAGAAAACCAATCTCTGCATTTAAATTCAAGCCGTAGAGGGATGGACTTTCTAATGGCAAGTTTGCATCGATATATTGATGATATCCCGCGTATTTAAGAATACCTGGTGCAGGAAAACCTGGGCAAAACTCTAGATCACCATCGATAAGCTCCGCCTGCATAAATTCTTCCAGATACGTGCGGCATAATCGACGGTCCCAGTCATCGGTAATATGGCCACCATACATTATTTCTCCAAACAAATAACGTAGATCTTCCCAAGGGACTCGAGTGTTTGCTTCCAAGTAGTTAAACAAAACATAAACGGAAATTGTGAGATCACCTACATTAAAGGGATATGATCGATTCCAGCCTTGTGGACCGAATTTGCGTCGCTCCGCTACAACAGCATGAAAATAACAAAGTGAAAAAAGAATCGCTTTAAATTCAGTTTCCTTCGAGCACATTTCAAGAGTTTCATCGCTGAAATTATCCAGAGCCTTATGTATATTTGCCATCATACCAGTTGGCGGTTCGTTGGTTATTTTAATAGCTGACTCCAGTATTCCTTGAGGAAGAATGTGCATTAACGGATCCCCTGCAGGCTCAGCGCTCAAAAAAAGTCTGTACTTTGAGTTTACATTAATTAGAGATGATTCAATTTTTTTTTCGAGACTTGGAAGCCATCGTGCGACAAGGTGAATATTCTGAAGGATGACCCAATGTCCTTGCTGGGACGCTGTCTCAATAGCCTTTTCCGCAATTATTTCCTGTCCTTGACCCAATGAAACACTATGAAAGTTTTCATGATCAAAGCTGTATCCCAACACCTTTCCAATTTTTTCTACATCCTTTAGTGGATCCACACCTGGTGATAAAACAAAAAATATGTGTGTCTCGGGACTGGATTCCTTGAATGTCTTAGAAAACTCTATTGACCGAGCGTCAATATATTTTGAGCCTAATTTCTCGACAATTAATCCTTTCATTGCGTATGACATGCGATCAGGACGTATGCACCGCATAATGCAAAGCCTTTGAATGGCAGATTTTGCTTTCCATTCACCGGGTAGCTTTTCATTTTCCGGACTCTCTGATTCAACAAATTTCATCCACGTCTTGTGTGATCCTTCTATATCTTTTTCGAGACCTTTAAAGGCCGGCAAGTTATTTAATGAACGTATACCACCCCAGCCAATGTGCGAAAGCCAGGAATAATTTGAAGTTTGATTAGGCATATATGGGAATCGGAGCAAAAAATCTAGTTCGGTAGGTTCAACTTCACCAACGTTTAATAATATTTGCAAGCACATTTGCGACGCGAAAATTAGCTTGTCCTGTTCAAACAGTCCACGAGATGTATAAATATAGCTGCTGTATGTGATAGATTCCATAAGATTGTCAACACGATCTTTAAGCTTGTCTGCTGATATTGAATTGATCATTGCATTACTAAATACAACTGTAAATGCTTTTAATGAAAATTGATATATTGGGTTTATTTTAAATAGATCATTTAGAATAAAATATATAATTGAAGCACGCTCGGCAGCAGGTCTGTATGCCTCACGTGCAGAATCAATTTGAACACCTGTAATTTTGGCCTCAGCCACCTTCACTTCAATTTCGTCAGCTGTTTTTTTTGTTTTTTCAAGGTTCATAACTAAGGTAATATCCTCAAGAACATTGTCACCAGCAGATGACAGTCGTGCTAATAGATCATCTTCCAAAAACTTTAACGTTATTTTGAAATGATTTTGTTGCTGAGTAAGACGAGTTCGCATAGATTCTAAGTCTGGTCGTTCAATCTTTACTACCTCAGCTAACAACTGATCCTCTAAACCATCACGAGTTACTGTAAAATTTATTAGAGTTGTCTGAGCTTGCATTTCTGGCTTATAGTGTGGATTGGCCAGCTTGGTATGCAAAATTAAACGAAAATTTGGATTAAAGTCAATTTCACGATCTCCGATCTTTAAAATTGTGCCTTTTTTAATCAGCATGCGACCAAGTAGTGGATTTAATACAGCATCAACACTCTCCCCAATATTTTCAATGAGAAGTGCATTTCCGTGGTTGACTGCTCGTTCCACCAAATCTAGATAGCCTCGTTGTGTAAGACGCAAGACAACAAGACCCGCACCATATTTCGCCTTTACCCATTTTATGCCCTGCCTATTGTATTGATGAGTTTAAAATTCGATAAATGATGAATTTCTCATACTTACAGTTGCGGATCAATCATAAGTGGATATCGCTGTGATTGAACCAAAATTGCTGCATTTTCTGATGACATACGATCACTAGGTAATCCTTGGTTGTTCCATTCAGCAATTTGAGCATCATCACAGATCATATCAAATGGATCGATACCCTCAGTAGCAGGTATGGGCGGCTGTAAATTTTTATACAAAAAATAAAAATTAAAAAACAAAATAAACACGTGACATGTTGATGCAGATCTTTGTGGGATGTCAATTGCTAACATCCTTCTAAATTTGGTGACTGTAGCTCAAAGTTTGTAAAAGGTTTGGGAAGAGGGGAGTGGCATCAAAAACTTTGATGCAGAGCATTGTGGGATAACAATTGCTATCTTCCTACCGAATTTGGTTTGTTAGACGTGCTGGAAGGGGGATTGGGGTGGTATAGATGGGCGTGGCATCAAAATTTTTAACGCATATCTTTGTGAAATGACAGTTGCTATCCAACGTTGGTGGCTCTAGTTCAAAAGATATATGCAATACAGTTGTTGTTGTAATATGAGAGTTTAAAAAAATCGCTTATTGCTCATAAAATAATGGATCAATTTTGCTCAAATTAATTGCATTTTAAAGCTAAGGATTTAAACTTGCAAAAAATAAAAATTTATAAATTTATTGATTACATTTTCATTTACAAAAAAGAACCAAAAATGGGTATAATTTTGCTTCATTTCGAAGACTTTGAATTGCTCCAGCAATCTTAATAAATCATCAATTGCTTTTTATACTCGATACCGAAGGTAAAGAGTTTATTGGTTTTGTGCAATGTCCGTCATGGTGTCTGTCCGTCTGTCCGTCCGTATGTATGCAAGTTTTTCCACACCCTTCAAGCTAGAGACTTAAAAATTTCCAATTCTCTTTATCTATGGGATAGTAAATTAAAGTGTCAAGATGGTGGTTCTACGATAAATTGGGGTCTGGCAAATCGATAAATTCGATAACTCAAAACCGATAAATCCACATATTTCGCACATCCTTACAGCTAGAGCTACAAAATTTGGTAAGAATATAGCTACTAGCAACCCCCAAAAAACGGCATCAAAAATTTTGGAGCCACGCCCACCCATTCCGCCCCTAGCCACCCCCCGTATTTTAAAGTCAAAATATAATATATCTCCCACAGTTTTTGAGCTATAGCCACCAAATTTGTTGCCAAGATAGGTGATGATGACCCCAATAACTGCATCAAAAGTTTGGGTGCCACGCCCACCGATACTGCCCTAGCCGCCCCCATCCACCCCAACGCTTCGTCAAAAACGGGAATGCGTGTATCTTCCAGATTTGAGAAGCTAGAGCCACCAAATTTGGTAGGAAGATAGCTGGCAAAGACCCCCAAAAATCTGCATCAAAGTTTTGAACGCCCACCCAAATCACCCCCCTTTCACCACCTTTTACAAACTTTTACCTAGAGTCACCAAATTTGGTATGAAGATAGCAATTCACATTCCACAAAGATCTGCATCACAAATTTGGATGCCACGCCCACCCATACCGCCCCCAGCCCCCCTTTCCCAACTTTATATAGAGTTCGAGCTAGAGCCACCAAATTTGGTAGGAAGATAGCTGGCAAAGACCCCAAAAATCTGCATCAAAGTTTTGAACGCCCACCCAAATCATCCCCTTTCACCACCTTTTACAAACTTTTACCTAGAGTCACCAAATTTGGTATGAAGATAGCATTTGACATTCCATATAGATCTGCATCAAAAATTTGGATGCCACGCCCACCCGTACCGCCCCCTATCCCCACTTATTACAAAAGTTCGAGCTAGAGTCACCAAATTTGGTATGAAGACAGCAATTGACATTCCACATAGATCTGCATCAAAAATTTGGATGCCACGACCACCCATACCGTCCCAGCTTCCCCTTTCACCACATTTTACAAATTTCGAGCAAGAGTCACCAAATTTGGTATGAAGATAGCAATTGACATTTAACAAAGATCTGCATCAAAAATTTGTAAGGAAGATAGCTTGTGGCATCCTCGTCTGCATCGGAAAATCTTTTAGGCAGCGTACACCCCTGCCGCATCCGTACCCCTCTGCAATCAGGACTCTTTTTACCGGTTTAAATACTAGTATAGAGTATACCGCAGTCGGCTGCGTCCGACTGCAACGTTTCCACTTGTTTGGCGTATAGCTTGAGATGAGTTAAACAAATATACCAACATTCAAATTTTATATACTTTTGCCAAATTTATAACTTTTTAAGGCAAAAAATCAGTGCAAAAATAATTATACTCGATACCGAAGGTAAAGACAAATCGATAAATTCGATAGCGCAAAACCGATAAATCCACATATTTCGCACATCCTTACAGCTATAACTACCAAATTTGATGAAAAGATAGCTATTAGCAATCCCCAAAAAACTTTTGGAGCTACGCCCACCCATTTCACCCCCAGCCCCCCGAATTTTTAAGTCCAAAAAGCCTATATCTCCCACAGTTTTTGAGCTTTAGCCACCAAATTTGGTTCCAAGATAGGTGATGATGACTCCCCAAAAACTGCATCAAAAGTTTGGATGCCACGCCCACCAATACTGCCCTAGCCGCCCCCATCCACTCCAACGCTTCGTCAAATACGGGAACGCGTGTATCTTCCAGATTTGAGAAGCTAGAGCCAACAAATTTGGTAGGAAGATAGCTGGCAAAGACCCCCAAAAATCTGCATCAAAGTTTTGAACGCCCACCCAAATCGCCCCCCTTTCACCACCGTTTACAATTTTTGAGCTAGAGTCACCAAATTTGGTATGAAGATAACAATTGACATTCCACAAAGGTCTGCATCAAAAATTTGCACGCCACGCCCACCCATACCGCACCGGCCCCCCTTTCCCCACCTTCTACAAACTTTGAGCTTGAGTCACCAAATTTGGAAGGAAGATAGCTGGTTGCATCCCCATCTGCATCGGAGAATCTTTAAGGAAGCATCCGTACCCCTTTGGAATCAAACCTCTTTTTACCGGTTTTAACACTGGTATCGAGTATACCGCAGTCGGTTGCGTCCGACTGCAACGTTTCCACATGTTTTTATTGAAAATTGCTAAAAAATATAAATATAAAATAGACTTGATTTCCTTTCGTTTGCTATGTATGCGGTCATGGTTGATATCTTCTAAGTGTGGTGACTTCATTAAAATATTCGGGCAATGTTAAATTTTTTCAAATGTGTGTTTTATGTGTATACATATTAGTATTAGAGATGTAAGCAAGAAGTGTGAGCGAGTGGGATAGCTTATAGCATGTGCAAATTATTTTGTTGTTGTTGTCTGTGCGTTGCGTTGTTCCCGCGAAGCAGCAATTGTTGACCAGGTTGATCGCTGACTAGCAGCAGTTGTCTAGCGGAATGGGAAGGCTAACTGGCCTTCTATTGCTTGACTTGGTCTAGGCAATAATAAATCAATTTGTTATGTTATTCACGGCTTTTGCCGGAGTTGTTTAATCATGCGTCTTATTAGATGCGCTTCAGATAAAGACTACTTACAAAAATCAAAGTAAAGCATAGGTCTTCCCTTACCGCCAATGCATCACTCCACGAAGCCATGGTCGGCAAGCCGACTCAACATCTCAGGCAGCGCAGCCCGACACTTCGGATAAAAAGTGTCAGCTAACCGCTACTGGCCGTTCTAAGCGCAGAGCGCTGACTTGAATTATGGCGCGTCAACACTGCTTGCGCGAAGCTACTAAGCCGTTAGAGCATAACAAAGTAATGGCTGTTAACTTGCATAAGAGTTTGTTACACTTGCACTGTGGACATTCGATGGTTTATACGATCGCTGGCACTATCGACAGCAGCGGCTACCGATAGGAAAAGCTATCAGTCATTTTTGCATGGATGTATACAAAATGTATATACAGTGAGATATCCATATCCACACCAAACCACTTATGCATATCTCAAACTTATTGTAAACAATATCTGTACCCACACCAAACTACTAATGCATATCTCAAAATAATTGTAAACAATAACTGTATTCACACCAACCCAATAATAAATATTGTAAACATATCGTCCCAATCACGCCACAAGCGCGAAATTGTCAATATAAACATATTTCGGCTTCAGCATGGAAAGAAGCCAAAACAAAAGATAGCCACTTATGGTATATAAACTCAAAGCAAGAACTTTGCGATTCGAGATTGGTTTTAAGTTTAAAATGAGAAAGACGTCTCGCATTCGTATTCTTGTAAAACATAACTGTCAATACTTCAATAAATTAATAAAGTGCTTATTAGTGATAATATAAAATAATATAATAAAAAACCAATACACGCAAAAACAGTAAAGTATTTGAAGAAATTAAAAACCGTCAAACAAAAATTTAAAAATGACAGCCGTAGTAAGTGACGCAGAGGTTAATCAGGCCTTGTCGCAAATAAGGCAAGTGCCACAGTTTCATGGAAATCAGGTCGAATTAAGCGCATTCTTCAGGAGGATTGAATATATAATACACCTTTATCCAACTACAAATCCACGTCAACAAAGCTTTATTTATGGAGCCATAGAAGTACAAGTCTTCGGGGAGGCACAACAGATTTCACAATTATCATTCGCCAATAACTGGACTGAACTAAAGAGGACATTAACGCAGGAATATAAAACACAAACACCGATCGAGGAACTACTGAGACAGCTATACAACACTTACTATATAACAAATAAGTTAACTGTAGAGAACAGCCACTTTAACAGATGTAATGTAAAGAAAAATTCTGGATATATATGATATAACAACCAGCCAACGGGAGGGATTATACGAATATAGTGTGATTGATACAACAACAAATAATAAATATCAAAATGCAAATAAAACTAATTCAGATCAAAAATATCAAACAAATTTTAACCAAAGTACACCTACTTATCCCACTAACCAAGATAATCACAACTATCCAATTAATAATAACAATAACAGACGTGCAGGCAGTCCACAAAATAACAAACAAACATTTAATGAAATTCAACAAAAACTATGTACATCAGGGTAGACAACCAAATCCAATGAATAATCCAAACAATGGAGCCTCAAATGCACAATCATATAATTATCAAAACCAACCCCAGAAAATACAAAGAGAAAGTAACAGCGGAGTGTCAAAAATGGACACTACTGAAAATTTTACATCAGCTGCCTCGGACGAATAAATAATAATAATCCATTCATAATTGTGATTATGAATGGCAATCCATTAAAGTGTGTAATGGACACAGGGTCTACTATTAATATAATGAATAAAAATTTTTCAAACTTTCCAATAAGAACGAAGAACTAAATGTTCACACAATCAATGGTAATATAAAACTAACAGAATGCATTACAATAGGTTCATGTAAAATTTGTCCATTCAAACAGAAATTTTATATATTTAAGTTTTCAAATCGATATGATATAATACTCGGAAGAAATTATTAAGAAGCTTGCAAAGCAAAAATTGATTATGAAGAGGGAGCAGTAACATTAGGAGAATACAGATTCCTATTTAAATATGATCCATATATAAATGTAGAGGAAGAACCAGCACCAGAGTGCCTAGATCCACCTTCAGTTGAAGACTTAGAATTCAATTTCGTAATAAACGAAGAATTAAAAGAATCAAATGAATTTCGACTAGATCACTTAAACGATGAAGAAAAAATGTGTATTTCAAAGTTATTACATAAATTTCGAGATATTCAGTACCACGAAGGCGACAATTTAACTTTCACCAGTACTGTTAAACACTCGATAGTAACAAAATATGATTCAATTTATAAAAGACCATATAAGTATTCACAAATACAACATGGAAAATAGATAAACAAGTCAAGAAAATGTTAGAGCAAGACATAATGAGAAAATCTCAATCAGCTAACAATTCACGAGTAATGGTAATTCCAAAAAAATTGGATGCCATGTAAACAAAAATATAGATTAGTAATTGACTACAGATTTCTAAATGTAATCACAATTGACGACAAATGCCAAATGGCAGATGCCAATATTTCACAACTCTTGATCTAGCAAAAGGCAATCATCAAATACAAATGGACCCTAAGTCAATAACAAAAACAGCATTTTCCACTAAACTTGGGCATTACGAATACACACGTATGCCGTTTGGTCTAAATAATGCACCAGCAACTTTTCAACTTTGTATGAACAATTTATTAGAAGATCTAATCTACAAAAATTGTTTAATGTATTTAGATGACATTATAATCTACTTCACTTCATTGGAAGAGCACATTTTGTCACTAAATAAGGTATTCACAAAACTAAGGGATGCCAAATAAAAATGAAATTAGACAAGTGTGAGTTTCTAAAAAAGGAAACTGAATTTTTAGGACATATTGTAACAACAGAAGGTATAAAACCAAATCCATTCAAAATAAATGCAGTAATGAATTACCCCATACCAAAGACTCCAACAATTTTTAGGATTATGTGGATTTTATAGAAAATTCATTCCCAACTTTGCAAATATCGTCAAACCTATGACACCTAAATTAAAAAACGGAGCAACAGTAGATATTAAAGATGAATCATACATCTTAGCATTCGAAAAATTAAAATAACTTATTACATCCGACCCCATTTTAATACATCCAGATTATAACAAACCATTTTGTCTTACAACTGATGCCAGTAACGTAGCTTTGAAATAAATTACTCAACCATAGAAAAAGAATTGTATGAGCAACAAAAACTTTAAGAAAATTTTTATATGGTAGGAAATTTGAGATTTTAAGTGACCATACACCATTAGTATGGTAAAACAATATAAAAGAAACCAATATGAAACTCTAAAGGTGGAATATAAAATGAAATGGAAGAAAGCCAAACCACATGTGCAACAATTCATAGTGCACAAGAAGACAATCAAGGGTACATCCAAATCACAGAAAGACCGTTAAACTATTATAACAGACAAATTGAATTAATTAAGGGAATTGAAAATAAGACAGAGGTAACTAATTATTTTCACAAGAAATTATTAAAATAACATCTACAGAAATGACAAACAAAAAAGCAAAGGAAATCATTATAGAAAATTTATGCGTTAAAAATAGTGTTTTATACATATTTTCATGATGACAAAGATTTTCCAATTTTTCAAAGAGCATGCGTAGAAATAATTAATCCAGCAAGCAGAATAAAAGCACTGAAGAGTAACTTACAGCTAACAAAGAATTAATATTAAATAGACACATTAAGCTAATACATCCAGGGATAGAAAAAACAATAAATTGTTTTGAAGAAACTATTTACTTTCCATATTATCAAAAGATAATACAAAATATTATATATGAATGTCATATTTGTAACATGTCAAAAACTGAACACAGAAGCACAAAATTATTATTTGAATTAACCCCAGAGACAAACTACATTCGAGAAAAATATGTTATGGATTTTTATTTAGTTGAAAACAAACAATTTCTATCATGCATAGACATTTATTCTAAATTTGCGACATTAGTCGAAGTTCAAAGCAGAGACTGGTTAGAAGCAAAGCGTGCTATTTTAAAAGTATTCGATTTAATGGCAAAACCGACAGAAATCAAAGCAGACAAAGACTCAGCATTCATATGTGCAGCATTACACCAGTGGTTAAAATCAGAAATTGTAAATTTAATATAACAAGCAAAAATGGTATATCAGACATAGAACGATTTCATAAAACTATCAACGAAAATTACGAATTATTAACAGGGACTCTAACATAGAAAACAAACAGACAAAAATTGAAATCATATTATTCACATATAATCTTTAAACTAAACATCAAACGACTAATAGTACACCAGCCGACATATTTATGTACGCAGGAAACACCAATTTATGACACAAGGCAATAAGAAACGACAAATATAGAAGTTTAACGAAACACGAGAAGAATATGTGATAAATACAAGATATAGAGCATCACTATTGGTAAAGGCCAAAATAACTAACCAATTAGAAAGACCGGTACATTAAGGCAATTAGATGAAAAAAATTACGATTAAACAAAAAGAGGTAGAAAATTAACCCATTATAATGCAAAATTCAAAAAGAAAAACAAAACTAATGCAAGTAAACATGTTAATTGCAGAGAACCAGACAATGACAGGAATAACGCCCAATAAACATCTATCATATAAATCAAAAAATATATTTATTAATACAAACCAAGGAATTTGAAAATGCCACCAAAATTATTTATCTTATTATCGAAAAGTTAAATAGATAAATCAATTGAATAACAAAACTAAAACTAAAACTTAATAAATTTAGTAGGAAAAACTTACAAATACTTATTTGGAACATTAGTGTTTGGTAACGCAGTTAACTAAACCAAAACCAGCATCAACAGAACCATAAATCTCTTATCTCTAATCGCTATAACCTATCATGCTCTGCGCAGCCTAAGAGCAACTTAACGTAAAGTCCAACTATTGTTTTGCATAAGCTCTTATATTTAGTTTATTACATTGTCTACTGTTTGCCCCTGGCCTTCAGCTGAGTGCAAGCCGCTGCTGCAGTTCTGCAGCCGTTCAGTTCTATAAAATTCGTCGGTAGCTCAACTTCGGTCGTTTGTCTGTTTCGCGACAAACGAAAAAATTGTAATTATTGCACAGCCGAAATCGGGGTTAGTTGTAATACACAACTTTAAACAATTGCTAATTAATTTAAGTTCGGCCACGAAGGCAAATTAAAATATACATATTACACTGAGTAATGCAAATCTCACAGCATTTATTATTTGTTGAGTGACATTTCGGAAATTCGATAGCTATTGAAAAAGCTCAATAGCTCAACATTTGGTGACCCCGACGTGGTACTCTGCATTTGTTTAAATAATTAAAAATTATTTAACTTATAGAGTTAGTAAAGCGCGCCCGCGCTCTTTTATCGTTTTCGCTGTTGTCGCTTCGTTTTTGCGTTCACTTTTGCATTAAGGTGTTTGACCTGCATTGACGCCCGCGCATTATCTTCTCTTGTCTCTTTAAACATTTAACCGCTGCAGCAATCGTTTCTGCATTGCTATTGCTGCTCCCGTTTCGCTTTGCATTTGCTTGTGCTCAAGGTGTTTGCCCTTTTTTGACCTTGGTATATTGGTGCAATTAAATCGTTACGTTGTTACCAGCTGCACTTGCAAAAATAAGTAAATCGCAAGAATTCAGTGCATATAAAACTGTGATATATGATATATTGGGCATCTCAGCGAAGAGGAGTTGGCGATCCGGCTTAAAGGTCTTGAAAGCGCGCAGCAGCAATTCAACAGTATGCATTACGCATTGGAGGAGCTGGATTATAATGAAATCGGGAGTGAATTACGTGAATCTTTTGATGAATTATCAATAGTCGTTGAGACTAGCTTGCGCCGCGAACTTAATAAGCGAAATTTATCGTCGCCTTTGTGTTTGACCATGAGGCATGAAGCATCTGTTGACAATCACACATTGTCTCAGAGCCGGATTTGATTGCCCGAGCTTAAGCTTCCAGAGTTCAGCGGAGGCTACACAAAGGATGCAGATTTCAGTTCAATGTTCTCGTCAATCATTGACAGCGACTCAGGATTATCGGATGTGGAGAAGTTTCAGCATTTGCGATCGTGCCTGAAAGGACCAGCCCTGGAGTGTGTTTCATCGTTGGAAATCAGCAATGCTAACTATTCAATTGCGTTAGATTTACTAAAAAAAGCGGTTTAATAACAAGCGTCTTATTTTTCAGGCACATGTCACTGAGATTTTGGGTTTGCATTGCATTGAGTCGTCGTCAGTAGTTAAACTTCGAACCCTTTTGGATACCGTAAACGCCAACATCCGCGCTCTTCAAGGCATGGGCAGCGTTGAGCAGATTGCCGGCTTTATTATTGTGCAAAGCTTGCTACAGAAAGTGGACAAGGCAACTCAGACCAGTTGGGAGGAGACAGCACCGATGGATACAATCCCGACCTGTGAACAATTCATGGCTTTTTTGGATAGACGATGTCAAATGTTGGAAAATGTGGAACACGCTATGGCAATGTATACGCCTTGTAATAAGTAACATCTTGTTACTTTGAGGTTCGCTTATTCAATCTTTATTGAAATCAAAATATATTCTTGGCTTATGCCTAACATTTATAAACTTATGCTGTTATCAGTTAACAGCTACAAAGAGAGGGAGAGCGATTGTACTCATACGTTTGGCTAAAGTGCAAGCGCGGCGTTTCCCGTAGGGCAACGGTCTCACGCTTGCGTGGCCTTCTAAAGATGCTTCATATAACTTACACGCGCAGACCATATGTATGTATGTGCTTTGGTATGCGCATACATATATATGTTTATGCTGAGCGTTTTTAGGTTAATTTATACTTGCAACAAAGTGTTAATATATATATATATAAAGGTATATATATATTTGAAATAACATATATGAATACACTACACCTCCCTTTTTAAAAAAATAACGTAATATTAAGAATATGTAGTTATTTATAGTATACATGATTGTAATTATTAGAAATATAAAAATTGAATAATATAAAACTTTAAAAGTGTAAAGATTTAGTGTTTTTTTTTCCCTTTTTTTTTTCATTAATAAGTTTTATATGTATACGGCTGATCAGACCGTTTTAAAATAATTTTTTTCGTAAATTATTTAATTTTTTTTTTCGTTTGTATTAATTTTATATTTCGCATACATATATATTATCCTAATTTTATATAAAAATATATGTATTTAATTTAATTTTATTTATCTTATTTATTTTTATTTATTTTTTTTTTTATTTTTTATTTATTTTATTTTTTTTACTTATTGTTGTGTAGTACGTTTTGCTCTACATATTTTTGATTATTAATTAAAAAGATGGTAAAAGTATTTCAGATGGTTGTTATTTGATATTATTTTCGTTTTGTTTTTTGAAATATATTTTAATTTTTTTTATATTCTCATTTAATTTTTTATTTTTTTTTTTTGTTTTCTATCTTTGTTTTTTATTTTGTTTTTCTGTCTGGTGGTGTTGTGTAGAAGACGTTTTACTGTCAATCTTTGCACGAGTAAGTTAGTGTAGAATTTGTATTTTCAGTTTCTATGTCCGCGATGAACGTCTTCATTGGACTAAACTAGAATATAAAGAATTCCTTAAGTTGGAATATTACTTATTAATTGTAGACATTATTGCTTCTTGTACTTTTATTTATTTGGGTCACCGGCTTGAGTAGCTACTCTTTTATACATTATTGCCCATTTATTTGAAATTATCTATTGAAATTGATTCAATGATATTTCTGCTCGGTGCCACTTGAGTTTGCTGGTTGTAAGTATACCGGCCCCCTTTTCGAGCCTTTGGAAAAATTTACCTAAGTCGATAACTCCATTAGTATACAAATCGCTAACTTCAATTCTTGCGATAACTTTTAACCTTGTTTTAATAAACAATTTGGATTTTTTTATACGCAAGGTCACTACTTTTCTTATTCCGTCATTTGTGATGACGTTGGGCTTAGAAGATTTTCAAGATTTTGCCTCAGCAAAGACTCTTGTTATATTCCTGCGCAGGATAGTTTTGTCTACTGTATTGCCTGGTAGTGACTCTCAGGACTTTGTTTCGTAAGTCTATTTTTTGTAATTTGAATATTGTTATCCTAGAACGGGCATCTGTATCAAAATTGTCTTTTCTATTTTATGTGCCTGGAAAGGCTTTATTTGGGATAATAATGTTGAGTTATTTAAAAAAAAATATTTTTTCAATTAGAAATTTAAGTATGTAAAGTGAACAAAAACACGGAAGGTGTTTGTGAGAGTTTAAAATTATTGTCAGTTTTAACTAATGCATAATCTTTTCTGATTTCAAAAACTATTATGTAAATTTACTTTAAGTTTCAAGTGGTATAGTCAGTATCAAATGTTTGTACGTCAGTTATGTTTCACAAGAATGGCCAGAGGGCGATGCGATTACTTTGACCTTGCACGCATCTTTTGCGCTTACGTCTCAAGCTTAGTGATCTTTTTTTTCGATTCGAAAACGGTCAGGGAATTTATACTTATATGTTTTTTCTTCTTGTTCTTTCTTATTTATAAAAAATGTGTTTGCATCATAATAAAATTTTTTTTTTTACTGGTTTATATTTCGCGTAACTAGCGTAATGCGCAAGATGGTTACTTTTGGTAATTTTTTTTTCTCGTTTATTATATGTTTACATCCCTATTGTATGTCATATTGATCGCCTGTCTATGAGTTGTATGGCTTTACGGGCCATACGCTACTACCGGGCAACTAAGATGTCGCTCAGTATTACAATTTTCTTATATTTACGTATGTGTGTATTAATTTATATATTTTTTTACTTGTGCTGCATCTAGTTGAATTTCAGGTATTATTTTTATAGTCAGCTTGCTGATTCGCCGGTTGGGGTCTTCTTGCCAGGATCTGATGGGGCGCCGGTGCTGGTCCTCGCACAGGCTATTGATGTTTCTGTTTTTTCCTTTTCGGTGTCCGTGGCCCAGCTTGATGCGCTGGGCGATGCCGGTGCTGGTCTTCGCACAAGCTGTTCCTGTTGCCGTTATTCATTGTTGCTGTTGCTGCTGATGCTGTTGTCGTCGGCTCAAAGGTTTATCTTTTATAATAATTATTTATAGAAATTTGTAGAATTTTGTTTGCTTTCATCCATTATAGTTCATAATATTATGTATTGCACTTTTAAGTTGTTGAACATGAACATGAATGTATAACCAAAATGTTTTATAATTTGTTTGTTTGTTTGTAAAAGTTAATTATTTTATTTACAAGACCTTTTTGATCTCACATGAATGTATTAACCAAAATGTTTTATATTTTGTTTGTTTGTTTGTAAAAGTTAATTATTTAATTATAAGACCTTTTTGATCTCACATCGTTATCGTTTTATTTTCGTACATAACAAGCACTGTATTATTTATTATTACATTTTTCGTACATAACAAGCACTGTATTATTTATTATTACATTTTTATTTTATACTTCGCCGTTCGAAGTCACATGTCACGGTCGCCATGTAATAAGTAACATCTTGTTACTTTGAGGTTCGCTTATTCAATCTTTATTGAAATCAAAATATATTCTTGGCTTATGCCTAACATTTTTAAACTTATGCTGTTATCAGTTAACAGCTACAAAGAGAGGGAGAGCGATTGTACTCATACGTTTGGCTAAAGTGCAAGCGCGGCGTTTCCCGTAGGGCAACGGTCTCACGCTTGCGTGGCCTTCTAAAGATGCTTCATATAACTTACACGCGCAGACCATATGTATGTGCTTTGGTATGCGCATACATATATATGTTTATGCTGAGCGTTTTTAGGTTAATTTATACTTGCAACCAAGTGTTAATATATATATATATATATATAAAGGTATATATATATTTGAAATAACATATATGAATACACTACAGCCTAGCTCTAAGGTGGGAAAAAGTAGCAAAACCCTTAACACCAGTAGAAAAGCCTTTGTCGCTACTAACTCCAGCACAAATGAATGCGTGTTTTGGGAATCATCAGGCCATTTGTTTTACAACTGCTCCCGTTTTGGAAATCTGTCTCCGCAACTGCGTCTTCGCGAGGTTAAGAAGCTGGCTCTTTGCATTATATGCCTGCGCAAGGGGCATAGAATGAAAGAGTGCAGTTCGACCGCCTGCAATCGTTGTAAGGCCAAGCATCTCACTCTTCTTCATTTTGAGACTCAGATTGAGGGCTCTCAAACTATATCTGCTCCGCATGCGCCTGCTGCAAAATCCTCGTCAACACTTGTAGCCCGAAATCTCAGTCAAGACATTGTGCTATTGGCAACTGCTGTCATCAGCGTTAGGAGTCGCACTGGTGTTCTTGTTCCTTGCCGTGCTCTACTCGATTCTGGTTCGCAGGTGCACATTATTACATCCCGTTTAGCTCACTACCTCCAGCTACGTAAGCATCGGTCGCCTACTTTGATTTCAGGACTAGGGGAGTCTAGTGTTGACTCAGAAGGCTATGCAGCTGAAATAAGTCTTAAATCACGAACAACTGACTACGCTGCTAGCATCTCAGTTTTAATAGCTCCGTCTATTACTGGAAATCAGCCGAGCTATGGTGTTAGCACTGATCGTTGGAATATACCCTCAAATATTCGCTTGGCTGATCCAGAATTCTTTAAGCCGCAACAAATAGTATAGTATATTTTGCAACTTAGAACATTTCCAGTAGCCTTGACTGGTGATATTTGCAAAATGTACAGGTGCGTTAGGATGGCTGAATCCGACTCGTACCTGCAATGCATCCTTTGGCGTGATGCGCCTCATCAGGAAATTCAAGTTTTGAAACTCGATACCTATGGCGCAAAGCCAGCTTCTTTTCTGGCAGTTCGGGCCATGCAGCAATTGGCCATTGATGAAAGAAGATCGTTTCCTGTTGGATCTAAGGTGGTCTTGAGCGATTTCTACGTAGATGATCTCATCACTGGAGGCGACTCTGCCCAAGAAGTAGTTGAAGTCATGCATCAGACAGTCAGTCTTTTACGGAAAGGGAATTTCAAGCTTCGGAAATGGTGTTCCAATGATCCTAGCGTGCTTCAACAGGTGCCTGATGAAGCCAAAGAGACCTTTCTAAAGTTTGATGATGGCACAGATATCACTAAGACGCTTGGATTGGCATGGGATCCAGCTTCAGACTGCCTTCTGTTTAACTTCTCTCCGATGAAAGCGCCTGGCAAGCCTAGCAAACGGACTGTACTTTCTACCATTGCTCGATTCTATGATCCGCTTGGGCTTATCGGACCCGTGATATCCAAGGCCAAGATCTTTATGCAGCACCTTTGAAGAGAACATTTGGATTGGGATGAAAGTTTTCCTGCTTCCCTGCATTGTTCCTGGAACAGTTTATGTGCTGACATTTCTCATACGGAGAAAATAAAGCTTCCGCGTCTGGTTATAGTTCCAAAGGGCATAATCGAAGTTCATGGATTTAGTAATGCTAGCATTGAAGCTTACGGTGGAAGGCGCGTAGCTCATCTTTTGTGCTCTAAGTCTCGAGTAGCACCCTTGCGGACTCTTACAAACCAAAGCTGGAGTTATCTGCTGCTGCACTTCTTTCACAGCTAATTCGAGAGATAGCTCAAATGAATTTGTTCAATTGTAGGTATTATTGTTGGTCGGATTCTGCAGTTGTCTTATCTTGGATACGTGATGAGCCTTCCCGATTCCAAACGTTCACAGCTAATCGCATAATCGCAAGAATTATCGACAGGAATGGAATGGCGCTACGTACCAACGGCATGCAATCCGGCAGACATTCTGTCGAGAGGAGCACTTCCCAGCGAGCTTATTGAATCATCGTAATGGTCTCATGGTCCCGATTTCTTAACCAAGGGAGAGTGCGCATGGCCTGCATCATGTCTGCCGGCCCAGACGCTTCCAGAGCTCCGGCAAAGAGTACTAATTGGTGTTTCTAAATGTTCTGATGTCAGCATAGGATGTACATTTTTAAAATCCTTTCATCACCTACGGCGTGAGTTCGGTTTCATACATCAATTTCGATATCAAATCAGGCATCCCGGTCTTACAGCAGAGTGGATACACAAAGGCACCCAATTACTGTTGCGCAGCATCCAGATGGCTAACCTAAGCGATGAATAAAATGCTCTTCAAAGCGGACGGATGATCAAATCATCCAGCTCTATTGCCTCGCTTACCCCGTTCATGGATGAGTTTGGACTTCTTCGTGTTGGTGGCCGTCTAAAGCACTCTAGTCTGGATTTCGATGCTCAGCATCCTGTAATTCTTCCAAGCCATCATCCTGTCACACGCGCCATCATCATGCATTTTCACAGGCGTCAGCTGCATGCTGGACCTCGTTCGCTTCTTGCTCACATTCGGCTCCACTATTGGCCTATTGGTGGTAGCAAGACTGTCTCCAGCGTGACAAGCAAATGCATCATGTGCTTTCGAGCTAAACCGGTCCTAGCTGAGACAATCATGGCGGATCTTCCCCGGGATCGTGTGAGTGGTTCGCATCCTTTCGCTGTCACTGGAGTGGACTACTGTGGACCATTTTACTTCAAGAGTGAAGTTCGAAACAAAGGTCCTGTTAAATGCTACATCTCGGTGTTCATTTGCTTTGCGACAAAGGCAGTGCATCTCGAACTGGTTCCTGATTTGTCTACAGCAGCTTTTCTAAATGCACTTAAGCGTTTCATTCTAACTAGATGTAAACCTACTCACATATGGTCGGACAATGCTACTAATTTCGTGGGAGCCAAGAATGAACTAGCTGATCTCAAGCGGCTCTTCCTCAGCGAGAAGCACATCAACACTGTCCGAGAGTTTTGTACTTCAGATGACATTGAATGGGATTTCATCCCACCTCGTTCGCCACACTTCGTTGGGCTTTTGGAGGCGGCGGTGAAGACAGCAAAATATAATTTTTATCGATCGGTCGGACCCACGCTTTTGCCCCTGGATGATCTTCGCACACTCGTTTGCCACATTGCCGCAATAATAAACTCACGACCTCTTTTTCCACTTTCAGAGCACCCTGCAGATCTGGATGTACTAGCTCCTGCGCACTTCCTTGGTAGTGTGCCACTCGCACTGTACCCAGAGCCTGCTGTCACTGCGCTGAACGTTAGCCGCCTAGATTGCTGGCAGCGTATAGCGTATTACCAACAATTTTTCTGGAGTCGCTGGCGTGAGGAATATTTAACGCTTCTTCAGCAGCGCTCATAATGGCGGACATCGCAGCCTGGTGTTCTTATCAATGATGTCGTTCTGGTAAAGGACGAAAACTTGCCGCCCCTTAAATGGCCACTGGCTCGTGTGGTAGAGCTTGTTGCTGGTGCTGACGGCGTTTCTCGAGTAGCTGTTCTCAAGACATCAACTGGGATTATCAAGAGAGCTGTACGCAAATTATGTGCACTTCCCAGACAGGATGTTGTTGAAAGCCCATGTCTTCCAACGGGGGGAGAATGTTTGGTTACGCAGTTAACTAAACCAAAACCAGCATCAACAGAACCATAAATCTCTTATCTCTAATCGCTATAACCTATCATGCTCTGCGCAGCATAAGAGCAACTTAACGTAAAGTCCAACTATTGTTTTGCATAAGCTCTTATATTTAGTTTATTACATTGTCTATTGTTTGCCCTTGGCCTTCAGCTGAGTGCAAGCCGCTGCTGCAGTTCTGCAGCCGTTCAGTTCTATCAAATTTGTCGGTAGCTCAACTTCGGTCGTTTGTCTGTTTCGCGACAAACGAAAAAATTGTAATTATTGCAAATCCGAAATCGGGGTTAGTTGCAATACACAACTTTAAACAATTGCTAATTAATTTTAAGTTCGGCCACGAAGGCAAATTAAAATATACATATTATACTCAGTAATGCAAATCTCGCAGCATTTATTATTTGTTGAGTGACATTTCGGAAATTCGATAGCTATTGAAAAAGCTCAATAGCTTAACAATTAGATTCAGAAGATAAAGACGAGTTAGATCAAAAAATACAAAACTTAGACAAAAACAGCGTTCAAGTAAATGAATTAAATCATGTAATAAACACAGTAAACAAATTAATCGAAACAATGAAAATATATAAAACAAATGAAGAAAGATACAAGAAGTTAGACATGCTAATTTTCAATTAAGAACATTTCACCGAATATATAGAAGATATAGAGATGGGAATGCAACTAACAAGATTAGGAATATTTAATCCCAAATATCTAAAGCATGATGCCTTATTACACACAACACCAGATAAAATACTTAACATTAGAACATCCACTTGGTTAAAATATGATACAAAAGAAATGTACATTATATCACATATACCGCAAGAAATTATTAAAACACCTATCTTTGATATAATACCATTGTAGTATACACATATATTCATATATATTCAAATGTAATAAAAAGCAACACTTTGTTGTTGTCTAAACATTAAATCGAGCAACGACACTTTGTCGTTGCATAAACAATAAGCCAAGCACCCAGTGCTGGTAGCATGATCGCGTAAGAATGCAACGCGCACAACGATGCCGCGTCAGCGTTCTCACGCTTAGACCATTTACTATACATATGTGTATACTCTCGCTCTCTTTATATTATATACAAAACTATGTACGGCTCTCGCGCTGACTTCTCTGCCGAAGCAGTGGCCAGCTTTAAGTTAGAATTAATATTCAAAAATCATTCAATAAAGAACTGTTAAAACAAACGGACGTCGATGTCTTGTGTTTTAAAGTATTTAATCAACCTGAGGACAACTGTATTACATGGCGACCGTGACATGTGACTTCGAACGGCGAAGTATAAAATAAGAATGTAATAATAAATAATACGCGTGCGTCGTATGCAACGATTGTCAGTTCGAAACAAACATTAAAACATAAACTGAATTAAATCGAATCAAAGACTCGTAATGTGTTCGTGCGTGCCTCAAATAAACATATACACATGCAACAACATGTGTCAATCATAGTGAACCAGTTAAATGTTCAAATGACATTTAATCCAAATTGAAATTCTAAATATAAACAACAACTACAAAATAAAAAACAATTAAATACAAACAAATTGCGTTCGTCAAAATGAAAAGCAAATTAAACTTAAAAATACAAAAATTAATAAATTAATGTGTGCACATACAAACATAAACAAAACAATGATCAGCAACAACAACGACAACCAAAAACAAAATTAGCCTGTGCGAAGACCAGCACCGGCACCGCCCAGCGCATCAAGCTGGGCCAAGGACATCAACACAAAACAAGTGCGAAGGGCATAGGACCGCCAGTTGCGCCAACGTTGGAACACCGTTGATTTACCATCCATGAGCGAAGACCTATCGTTCAGCAACGCTGCTCCTATCGAGCAAAGGGATGCACCGACGCTGAAAGAGGCGCTTGAGGTGTGTCCAACCGATGGACCACGGCCACTCACAATAGCTGAGTACAAGGCCAGGAACAACAAGAAGCCCCCAAAGAAGACAAAACGGGGAGACAGAATCAAAAGACTACTGCAACAGAGACGACTGGAGCGGGATATGCTGCAGACGTATGCAGACAAGGAAGAACAACAAAGATGTCAACAGCGCATAGATGACATCACAGCACAACTTCGCCAAAAGAGCGCAGTAACGCAAAAGAGCTGCTAAATGCCAAGCTCCACTTTGCCTTTATTTTTAATACCTACCAAAAAACAACTTGTAGCACCGCAAGGTGCAAGTTGGAATATCTAACATCTGATAGGCTTTAACTAACACCATATGATTGGTAATTACTGTAAACCAATCATATGTACACTACACTCAAACACTTAATATCAAAAAAATGGGAAATTAAATAAAAAAAAAAAAAAATAGTGGCGCATAGTTAATTTTGGCTATGCCAAGACTATGATACCCTTCACACAGCCAAATCAATGCTCCCCCCTCTTATGTTTCTGTGCAGTTGTTGGTAATTTTTCGCTAATATTTTTACTCTTGAGCGTCATTTACTTGTTCGTGTGCAACAACAACAATTTGACATGTAGGTACTTGTAAAAGTGCACGACAGAGACAACAATTGATAGTACGATATGGTAAATTTGTATGGTGGCTATGTCGTAGAATGCTCCGATCGAAATGAAATTTCATAGTGAACAAACCCGACATGATCTAAGCAATCTGTGAAAGTTTCATCAAGATCGGTTCAGCAGTTTGGCCGGAAATCGTGTTGATATGGTAAATTTGTATGGTGGCTATGTCGTAGAATGCTCCGATCGGGATGAAATTTCATAGTGAACAAACCCGACATGATCTAAGCAATCTGTGAAAGTTTCATCAAGATCGGTTCAGCAGTTTGGCCGGAAATCGTGTTGATATGGTAAATTTATATGGTGGCTATGTCGTAGAATGCTCCGATCGGGATGAAATTTCATAGTGAACAAACCCGACATGATCTAAGCAATCTGTGAAAGTTTCATCCAGATCGGTTCAGCAGTTTGGCCGGAAATCGTGTTGAAACAGACAGACGGACAGACGGACAGACGGACGGACGGACGGAAATCAATTCCTGAGCTCGTCCTGATCATTTTGATATATAGTTTATGGGGTCTCCCATCATTCCTTTAAGGCGTTACAGATTTATGACAAAGTCAATATACCCTGATTCACATGTGAAGGGTATAAAAAGAATTTTTAACAAATACACAATATTTCCAGAAATCAGAAAAATTCACAGAAATCTTGATCAGGCATACTTTCATGTCAGTTTTTAATACAGTTAACTTAGACATATTCAGGGAAAATTATCGTTTGCCAGAACCAGTCATGGGTCCAGTAGACGTCAAGTCTGTGGACTCGACAGCCAACGTAATTAACAAAGTTGACGTGTCGTCCCCAGATTTGAAGTACATGCTAATCTTGGTTCTAATTATTGTTATACTTATGGTTTTGAACACAGTGTCAAAACTATACAAAATTCACAGAATGAATATCAAGAAAAGATATATGAGTAAAGCAGTAGAATTAGACAAAATTTAAATTGTCCCTCATTATTTTCAAAAATTTTCAAATATGATAGAAACAAAAATAGAGCATATATATATTAAATATCCAAATTTTCGTATACAAGCTATACAAATACTTTCAGCATTCCATGAATATATCTCCGTTTATAAATTCGAATATGAATTTATGGAAAGATATAATATACCAATAAGCCCATTGTTCGGTTGCACTAAAAGCACAAGTACTGGAAACGTTACCGTACGTCACAGTAAAAGCAGTAACTGAAGATAACCCATTTTTAGGCACAATAGAAATCTTCATTGTCCGTTTACACAGATAAATAAAAACCATATTAAACATGGTAGAGTTACAATTATTGGCAAAATATATCTCCGTTTATAAATTCGAATATGAATTTATGGAAAGATATAATATACCAATAAGCCCATTGTTCGGTTGCACTAAAGCCGAAAAAGCACAAGTACTGGAAACGTTACCGTACGTCACAGTAAAAGCAGTAACTGAAGATAACCCATTTTTAGGCACAATAGAAATCTTCATTGTCCGTTTACACAGATAAATAAAAACCATATTAAACATGGTAGAGTTACAATTATTGGCAAAATATATAAATATTCTTAGAGCTTTTGGTAAGCATTACACCAGCACATCCAAAATTAATTTTAATCCTAAAGTGGATTAAAGATAATAAAATTGTACGTAGACACATGTACGAACAAATAAAACGAATAATCATACTACAGTACAAAGGGTTGCTGAGAAGAAATACAAAGATACCACAACCAATACATATGTTATTCATAGAACACGTCATTAAAACAGAACTATTGAGCTCCGAAAGTGACGACTCTGACGTTCAAATAATTGATTAAATAAAAAAAAAAATAAAATAAAACCAAAACTGTACCAAATGGAAACATTTATTTTGAAAATTTCAATTAACAAAAAATGTAGAAGGAATAGTTATGAGTTGGCAAGAAATAGAAAACAAAATCGAACTTATAAAACAAAAATTCGACAAGTCATATAAATGTGTCAATAAAAACACAACAATAAGAGTCGAAACGTTGTCGCACCATATTAGAGTATTAACGACTGAATATAACACACTTAGCGAATTAGCATCTTCACTAAAGAGCAAGCTAACGAATGCGCACAACGAATATTGTTTAAAAATATCACGACAATTAGCTCAAAAGTTAGAGACGATAAGTGTTCGTCGTGATATTAAACTAACTATTAACAAAAACCCTTATTTTCCAATTGAGTTTGACGAAAGTCAACTCCAGGATTTAAACGAGTCCAAGCCAACAATTGACTTTGATGAGTCAGAACAAGAGTGTTCCGATTCAGATAACACCGAAAAAAAAATACAACAACCAGCCATGACAGACACAGCTATTGCCGATAGGGCATACATGAGAGAAATATCCTCATCAATACCCGAATTTGATGGTAAAAAGTTAAATTTGCAAAGATTCTTAACCTCGTTAAGACTAGTAAATTTAACAAAAGGAACATTTGAGAACATAGCCGTAGAAGTAATCAAGTCAAAAATAATTGGCTCAACCTTCTATAAAGTCCAAAATGAGACAACCATAGATGCAATAATAAAGAAATTGCAAGAATCTATTGTCGGTGAAACATCCGACAATGGCTAATGTCTATCAAAAGGGTAAAACTGCCACGCAATTTACCAATGAAATCGATAATCTACGAAGATTACTTGAATCTTCGTATATCGATGAGGGATTGCCAGCAGAACTTGCTGATAAATTCAGCACAAAAGAAGCAATAAATGTCATGATTAAAAACTGCGATCATGGCAAGCTAAAAACAATATTGGAAGCAGGTACATTCCCAACAATGAATGACGCTGTAAGTAAATATATACATTGCAGTACAGAAATTACAGGATCGACAAACGCAATCCTATTTGCACAAAGAGGACACCCCAATCGAGGTAATTTCCGAGGAAATTATCGAGAAGAGGCAATTACCAAGGTTATAATAATAATTATGGTAATTATAACAATTACTATAATAATAATAACCGAGGACGCGGAAATTTCCGAGGAAATAACCGCGGCCGTAGCAACGCCAACAGGGGATACCACAACAACAACTATAACAATAATAACAATAATAGACAAGATGGTAACGTACGATACACTCAGAGTAATTCGGAAAACCAACAAGCACCCTTAAGTACTCCCAACCAATAAATTCAACAGTTCACGTCATCAATCTTAATCTCAACATTTTTATAAATTTACAAAATGAGTATACGAAAACAATGTTGACGTTACTCATAGATACTGGCGCAGATATCTCAATTTTAAAAGAACAGTCCGACATTTAACAAGAAATAGAAAGCAATACAACCACAACTATCAGCGGAATTGGAGAAAGTTCAATCCATTCCACTGGACTAACTTTCGTTGAATTAACAACAGGTAAATATATAATTCCACATTATTTTCATTTAGTAGACACAAATTTTCCTATTCCATGTGACGGAATAATCGGTATGGATTTCATAAAGAAATTCAATTGTCAGTTAGACTTCAAAGCAAGCGAAGACTTGTTTATATTAAGACCCCAAAATTTAAATTTTCCAATAACTATCCCTATAGTTCATACCACTGACAATAATACCACAATCTTACCTTTACGATCCGAAGTTGTCCGACAAATAAAACTAGATACAAAAGATGATCATATTATGATACCATGTCAAGAAATTGAGAATGGAGTATTTATAGCAAGCTCCATATCCAATTCCAAAAACACATTTGTCCGAATTCTGAATACAACAAATTCAAATAAAATAATTAACCTAGATAAAGTCAGATTTGAACCACTAACTAGTTACGAGATTTTCTATAAAAATCATCTATCAAGAGATGAAAAAATTATATCTAAGTTAAGAAAAAATTGTCCGCTACCATATAAAAAAATGTTAACCGAACTCTGCGTCAAGTATACAGACATATTCGGACTAGAATCCGAAGCAATAACCACGAATAATTTTTACAAACAAAAAATAAGATTGAAAGACAATGAACCAACATATATCAAAAATTATAGAATTCCTCAAAGTCAACAGACAGAAATAGCCAAGCAAGTCGAAAAGTTAATAAAAGACAATATTGTAGAACCTTCTGTATCAGAATACAACAGCCCCCTGCTCTTAGTACCAAAAAAATCATTACCTGATTCAAATGATAAAAGATGGCGTTTAGTAATTGATTACCGCCAAATAAATAAGAAACTGTTAGCTGACAAATTTCCACTTCCAAGAATGATGATATTCTTGATCAACTAGGCCGAGCACAATTTTTCTCGTGTTTAGATCTAATGTCAGGATTCCATCAAATAGAACTTGAAGATAATTCAAGAAATATAACGTCTTTTTCAACGAGCAATGGCTCTTATCGCTTCACGCGATTACCTTATGGTTTAAAAATAGCGCCTAATTCTTTTCAAAGAATGATGACAATTGCATTTTCTGGTCTTGAACCATCACAGGCATTCCTTTACATGGATGACCTAATTGTCATCGGTTGTTCCGAACAACATATGATCAAAAACCTTAAAAACGTTTTTGACTTATGCAGAAAGAACAATCTAAAATTGCACCCAGACAAGTGCACATTTTTCATGCATGAAGTGACCTTCCTAGGTCATAAGTGTACTGACAAAGGTATTATCCCAGATGACAAAAAGTATGATGTCATTGAAAACTACCCAATCCCTACGGACGCAGACAGCGCTAGAAGATTTGTTGCATTTTGTAACTATTATAGACGTTTTATTAAAAATTTTGCAGAATATTCACGTCACATAACCAATTTATGTAAAAAGGATGTCGAATTTGACTGGACACCTAGTTGTCAAAATGCCTTTGAATATTTAAAAGAAAAATTAATGAGTCCTACATTATTACAATACCCAGATTTTAGCAAAGAATTTTGCATAATCACAGATGCAAGCAAAGAAGCTTGTGGAGCAGTATTAACCCAAAATTATAATGGTAACAATTACCTGTAGCATATGCATCTCGCAGTTTCACTAAAGGTGAAAGTAATAAATCAACAACAGAGCAAGAATTATCAGCGATTCATTGGGCAATTAATCACTTCAGACCATATATATATGGTAGACACTTCACTGTCAAAACAGATCATAGACCCCTTACATATTTATTTTCAATGGTAAACCCAAACTCGAAATTAACTAGAATGCGACTTGACTTGGAGGAATACGAATTTACGGTGGAATATCTTAAGGGTAAGGATAATTTTGTAGCCGATGCGTTATCAGGAATAACCATTAAAGAGCTAAAAAACATGACGAATCAAATATTAAAAGTCACTACTAGACAAGACAAAAGACAGAAAATTTCCTGCGCAGGAAATGAAAAAGATATAGAAAAAGAGAATTTGAAAAATAAATATCTAAATAAAGCTTCAAAGCCCAACGTATATGAAGTCATAACAAATGACGATGTACGAAAAGTAGTGACCTTGCAAACGAAAGATATGCTGTGTTGCTTTAAGCATGGTAAACAAATCATTGCA
Organism: Scaptomyza montana; assembly: GCA_018904305.1. Taxonomy (NCBI): domain Eukaryota; kingdom Metazoa; phylum Arthropoda; class Insecta; order Diptera; family Drosophilidae; genus Scaptomyza; species Scaptomyza montana. Next base: position 528,862 of record JAEIGR010000059.1, on the reverse strand, counting down.
AGAATAGATGTTAGCGATCTGTATGCAAATGGAGTTATTGATTTAGGTCAATTTTTCCAACGGCTTGAAAGCAGAGCCGGTGTACACGATATACGCGAACTAAAAATGGCACCGAATGATATAATCTTTGAACAAGTTTCAATAGAATTATTCAAGAAAATGGGCAATAATGTATTAAAATTATTAAGAGTAGCGCTACTCAAGCCGGTGACCAATATATCAAATGATATAGAAAAAGAAGCTATACTGTCTAAATTTCATGATGATCCAATACAAGGAGGTCATACTGGCATATCAAAAACTTTAGCTAAAGTACAAAGACATTACAAATGGAAAAATATGCGAAAAAACATAATAGAATACATACGTAAATGTCAAAAATGCCAAATGTCTAAAACGACATTACATACAAAGACCCCTTTAACACTGACAGAGACACCAATATATGCTTTCGACAGGGTAATTGTTGACACTATTGGTCCATTACCAAGATCCGAACATGGTAACGAATATGCAATAACGCTTATTTCCGATTTAACAAAATATCTCGTTGCCATTCCGATCCCAAACAAAAATGCTAGTACTGTCGCTAAAGCTATATTTGAATCTTTTATATTGCAGTTTGGTCCAATGAAGACGTTCATTACGGACATGGGAACTGAATATAAAAATTCGATTATTAATGAATTGTGCAAAAAAATTTGAAAATAGACAATATAACGTCTACAGCACACCACCACCAGACAGTTGGAACAGTAGAAAGAAGTCATAGAACTTTTAACGAATATATTCGCTCATACATTTCAGTTGATAAAACCGACTGGGATGTGTGGCTAAAATATTTTGTGTACTGTTTCAACACGACCCCATCTATGGCACACAACTATTGTCCATATGAATTAGTTTATAACAAACAAAATAATTTACCCGAATATTTTAATACAGTAGACAATATAAAACCTCTATATAACATAGAAAACTATGCTAAAGAAAGTAAATTAAGATTAGAACAGGCATATAAACGAGCTAGAATAATGCTAGAAAAACATAAGGCTAGGAATAAAGAATATTATGATAGAAATATAATAAATTTCGAATTAAAAATAGGAGATACAGTTTTACTAAAAAATGAAACTGGCCATAAGCTAGACTCAGTATATTTAGGACCATTTAGCGTAGAAAAAATAGAAGATAAAGATAATATAATTATAAAAGGTAAAAACAATAAAAAACAAAAAGTTCATAAGAATAGGTTAAAACAAGTGGAAACGTTGCAGTCGGACGCAACCGACTGCGGCATACTCGATACCAGTATTAAAACCGGTAAAAAGAGGCCTGATTGCAAAGGGGTACGGATGCGGCAGGGGTGTACGCTGCCTTAAAGATTCTCCGATGCAGATGGGGATGCCACCAGCTATATTCCTTCCAAATTTGGTGACTCTAGCTCAAAGTTTGTAAAATGTAGTGACAGGGGAGGGGGGGAGGGGCTGGGGGCGGTATGATAATTGTTGTGACATCAAAATTTTTGTTGCAGATCTTTGTGAAATGTCAATTGCTATCTTCATACCAAATTTGGTGAGTCTAACTCGAAATTTGTAATAAGTGTGGAAAGGGGGGCTGGGGGCGGTATGGGTGGGCGAGGCATCCAAATTTTTGATGCAGATCTATGTGGAATGTCAATTGCTATCTACATACCAAATTTAATGACTCTAGCTCGAAGTTTGTAAAAAGTGTGGCAAGGGGGGCTGGGGGCGGTATGGGTGGGCGAGGCATCAAAAATTTTGATGCAGATCTTTGTGAAATATCAACTGCTATCTTCATACCAAATTTGGTGACTCTAGCTCGAAATTTGTAAAAAGTGGTGATAGGGGGGCTGGGGGCGGTATGGGTGGGCGTGGCATCCAAATTTGTGATGCAGATCTTTGTGGAATGTCAGTTGCTATATTCATACCAAATTTGGTAACTCTAGCTAAAAGTTTGTAAAAAGTGGGGAAAGGGGGCGAAATGGGTGGGCGTGGCTCCAAAACTTTGATGCAGATTTTTGGGGGTCGTTGCCAGCTATCTTCCTACCAAATTTGGTAGCTCTAGCTCCACAACTCTGGAAGATACACGCATTCCCGTTATTGACGAAGCGTTGGGGTGGATGGGGGCGGCTAGGGCAGTATCGGTGGGCGTGGCATCCAAACTTTTGGTGCAGTTTTCAGGGGGTCATCATCACCTGTCTTGGCACCAAATTTGGTGGCTATAGCTCAAAAACTGTGGGAGATATAGCCATTTCTGATTTCAAAATGTGGGGGGGCTGGTGGCGTAATGGGTGGGCGTGGCTCCAAAATTTTTGATGCAGTTTTTTGGGGGTTGCTAGTAGCTATTTTCTTACCAAATTTGGTACTTCTAGCTGTAAGGATGTGCGAAATATGTGGATTTATCGGTTTTGAGTTATCGAATTTATCGATTTGCCAGCCCCCCAGTTATCGTAGAACCCCCATCTTGACATTCCCGTTTTTGACGAAGCGTTGGGGTGGATGGGGGCGGCTAGGGCAGTATCGGTGGGCGTGGCATCCAAACTTTTTGTGCAGTATTCAGGGGTTCATCATCACCTATCTTGGCACCAAATTTGGTGGCTATAGCTCAAAACTGTGGGAGATATAGTCTTTTTTGACTTTAAATGCGGGGGGCTGGGGGCGGAATGGGGGCGTGGCTCCAAAATTTTTGATGCAGTTTTTTGGGGGTTGCTAGTAGCTATTTTCTTACCAAATTTGGTACTTCTAGCTGTAAGGATGTGCGAAATATGTGGATTTATCGGTTTTGAGTTATCGAATTTATCGATTTGCCAGCCCCCCAGTTATCGTAGAACCCCCATCTTGACACTTTAATTTACTATCCCATAGATAAAGAGAATTGGAAAGTTTCAAGTCTCTAGCTTGAAGGGTGTGGAAAAAACTGGCAACCATACGGACGGACAGACACCATGACGGACATTGCACAAAACCAATATACTCTTTACCTTCGGTATCGAGTATAATAATAATATTTTAACAGAAACAATTCAGGAAAAATATTTTATAAATAATAATAAAGTATATGGCTCAAAAGCCAAAAATCAAATAATTAATAACTGTATAATAGGTATTGTCAAACAAGTATCAACAGAGTGTAAATACACTAAAACAAATAAAAGTTTTCAAACAAATTATATCGAACCAAACATAATTTTAACATGGAATTTGCCCGAATCTATTATTGATCAGAACTGTATGAATAATGAAATCAAAATTAAAGGAAATAATATTATAAAAATTTATAATTGCGAAATACAAATTAACGAAATTTCAATAAAAAACTCAATGTTTACGCCAAACAAGCGCATAGGGCTTATGGCCGGGAGCTAACTAGTAATTTGTGTAACGAAAATGAATTTGTATAATTAAGGTATTGAACTGTAGCATTAAGAGATTGAATTGTATTGAAAGTATGTACAGTGCATACTTACAGAAGATTATTGCTATAGAACACGTATGTAAGATGTAATATCGATATAGAAAGAGGAAGAGATTACCATATCTAATAGAACATTATTATGTTTCGAGATATTGATTCCGAACTGGTTTGAAGAGTTGCGGGAACATTTGGCGCCCGAGCAGGGACTTCTTGGAAAAAGTTCACGTCCCATTAGAAGCTCATCGTTGGAGCGTAATTCGTTTTGGAGTGCATAATTACATACGGAGGCTTGGAGCTGCTAGCGCATTGGAAGCGGCAGTGTCGGCTCTGTAATCGGACTGTGAGTAGTGTATAGCTTGGTATAACCAAAATCGCTGCACAGTGTATATGTATGTTGCAAGTCGATAGTAATTAAACTCAACTCAATTAAAAATTAAAAATCGGCATACAAAGCTGGTGTGTTTGGTAAAAATTGTTAAATACATATTGGTGCTTAATATAGTGTTCGGCTAACGCGAGATAATTGAGGTTAGAGTATATGCAGGTGTGCCAGTGTACTTAGTTCAATTGGAACTTAAGAATAGAGATAAGTCAAAAGACACACTTACATATGCATGCACATACATATGTATGTACGTATTTCGGCAAGTGCATAGAGTTCATAACCTTGATCTGATCTTCAAATAGCATGTGCAAGCGCAGTTGCAGAAAATAGTTCAAGAGATAACAAAAAAAAAGAGAAGCTGCAGCTGTGCTCACGCTTATTTGAGACATACAGAGTCCGTAGTCAGTTATTGATTCGCGGCAATTCGTTGTTTGAGTGATTTAGCAATTTGGGCACTGCGTTGAGTACAGTTTTGAGTTTGTTGCTTTTAGATCAAGTTGACGCTTTGAGTGACTTAAAATTTTGGCACAACGTTGAGTGCATTGTTTAACTGATTTAGTTTCGGTAGCTAATTTGAGAGTGGGAGCATTGTAACACCTAGCTCAAATAGCTATAATCGGTTGAATTAACTTTGGCTAATTATAGTGCGAGCAAAATGGCTCCAAAGAAAAGTAAAGATGCGGACTTTAGTGCTTCGCGAGAAAGTTTGATGGCTTCATTAACTCGAAACAAGGCGTATATATATGACAAATGTACGTCTATGGTTTCATCAGAGTTAGAAGCGCGCTTGAGTCTGGTCGAATCAGTTTTTACGCAATTATGCAGCATTCAACAACAAATAGAAAATGGTAGTTAAGATGTTAGTGAATTTGGCACTAGACAAGAAATTGAGAATTTATATTGTGAAATAAAGTCTAAAATTTTGGCACAGTTAGCCCAAAGGGGCCGTCAAGCTGCATTTGGTGCAAGTCCGTCTGCTAATTCTACACTGTCAGTTCCGTCGGCAAATTCGCGTTCGTCAAATTTACCTAAATTGAAGTTGCCCGAATTTAGTGGAAAGGTTACAGAGTGGACAAGTTGGTTTAACACTTTCAAAACATTGATAGAATCAGATGGTGAAGTGGACGAACTATCAAAATTTATCCACTTAAGGTCATGTTTAGGCCCAATGCCCTTGCGTACGATTGAGTGTTTGGAACTTTCTTCAGATAACTACAGAAGGGCATTGCAGCTGCTTAAGAATCGATTTGAGAATAAGTCCATAATTGTTCAAGCCCATGTGCATGAGCTTTTTAGCATAAATAAGCTAAAACATGCAAATTCGGATTCATTAAAAGGATTAGTTGATGCTGTTAACTCTCAGTTGGAGGCTCTACGCTCATTGGGTAGTGAAAGCGAAATCTTAGACGCGCTTTTGTTCCACTTAGTCCAAAATAAGTTGGATGATGACTCACTGGAAAAATGGGAGAACGAATTCGATTGTTCTCAATTGCCATCATGGAAGGTGCTTTCGTTGTTTATAGTCAACAGAGGCACTAATCTAGCGGGTCGAGAAGTGAGAAAACCAGGTATGTTTAAGACTAGCAACAGCGGAAAGAGAGCAAGTTTAACGGCCGCAGTAGAGTCAAATGGAACTTCATGCTACTGCTGCTCAGGTTCTCATAGCATAAAGGTGTGTCAGAAATTTGCTGCCCTGACACCTCTGCAAAGATATTTTGAAATTAAGAAATATGGTTTATGCTTTCGTTGTTTTAGCAAGCGGCATCAAACTAAAGAATGTACGGCGCAATCGTGCAATATCTGCAATAAGCCACATCATAGCTTGTTGCATAGAGAACCAGTCAATGGAAATTCAACAAGGTCTCTGGGCAATGGCCAGGCATCGTTGCAAAGCTCTCTTCTTACTAATAGAGGAACCAGTTTCTTAGCTACTGCCATTGTTATGGTTAAAGGTGCCGATAGTAGATTCTATAAATGCAGATGTGTCTTGGATTCGGGTAGTCAAATTAATTTTGTGACAGCCAAAATTTGCATCGCAGCTAAACCTTCAAGTCAGCGAAGTGCAGTATTCACTAAATGGAATTGGAAACTTAAAATCCGAGGTAGTCGGGGAGATTGAAACAACGTTCAAATCCCGAGTGACAAATTTCGTTGCAGCAGGCAAGTTTAGTGTTTTGCCAGAAATCACACAGTATCATCCCACAGCGACAGGATTTTTAAGGTCACTAGTTCCCAAGAAGGTTAAACTTGCAGATCCTTCCTTTGATTCGTCAGAGGAAATAAGTATGTTAATTGGAGTTGATTTGTTCTTTCAGCTAATAGTAGCTGGTCAGATTAAAATGGGATCAAACAAGCCAGTACTTCAAAGATCGTTGTTAGGTTGGATAGTGGTAGGCGAGTGTATTCCTGACGAGAATGTTGCATTGATTGTTAATAAAACTAATTGTCAAAGGCAACAGGAGACTGATCAGTTGCAAAATTTGGTGCAGCAGTTCTGGCAATGCGAGGAGGTGTCGCTACCAGGAAAAGTATTAACAGAATCTGAAAGACTATGTGAAGACATGTTCGTGGCTACAGTGAAACGGACAAACGATAATCGTATAGTAGTTCGCTTGCCTTTTGCACAGCCACAGAAGCCGCTAGGGGATTCATATAATATCGCTTTGACTAGGTTTTTGAACTTAGAACGAAAGCTCAATAAGCATTCAGAGCTCAAGAGAGCCTACGCTGAGTTTATCGATGAGTACAGAAAACTGGATCATTTAGAGGAGGTAGCGGCTGATAAGATACACGAGGTGAAATATGTCATGCCTCACCATCCAGTGATTCGCCTAGAAAGTTTGACGACTAAGTTGCGAGTCGTATTTGATGCATCGTGTAAATCAAGCAATGGGCTTGCCTTAAACGATACAATGCTCGTAGGACCAACGTTGCAACCTGATTTGTTCGACACACTTACTCGATTCCGGTTCTATCGATTCGCATTGACTGCTGACATCTCTAAAATGTATAGGCAAATATTAGTTGAACCAAGCGACCGTAATTATTTGTGTATTTTATGGCGTAGTTGTAGTACCGACCCAATTAAGGTACTACGCCTTAAAACGGTTACCTATGGAACCAACTCAGCACCTTTCTTAGCAGTTAGATGTCTTTACTATTTAGCGGATCAATTTGGGAAGTCGTTTCCATTAGCTAGTAAAGCGGTAAGGCAAAACTTCTACATGGATGATATGCTAGCTGGAGCGAGCTCTTACGAGCAGCTAAATGAATTAAAAAATGAAGTTACCGAGTTGTTAAAGTTGGGACGATTCGAGCTTCATAAGTGGCGTTCTAACAGCTATTGTAATGGAGATCGTGTAGAAACAGTAGAACCTTTAGAGCTACAGGTAACAGATACAGCAAAGACGCTTGGAATATATTGGGCTTCGAGGGTTGATAAGTTTCAGTTTTCGTATGTCGCAAGTAATTCGGACAGCATTACGAAGCGTATCGTGTTATCAGAGTTAGCACAGTTGTTTGATCCAATAGGATTTCTAAGCCCGCTTCTGATTTTAGGAAAGATTTTAATGCAAGAGCTGTGGCTGCTGAAGCAGCATTGGGATGAGGAGTTGCCACCAAGCTATGCGCTACAATGGCAAAAATACAGAAGCGAATTGGAGCTTGTTCATGAGTGTTCGCTGCCTCGAGCTGTAGTTCCAGTCCATGCAGTGGCAGACAGAATTGAGTTGTATGGGTTTTCAGATGCCTCTTGTAGAGCTTACGGAGCGGTGGTATATGTTCGCGTCATTGATGAGCATGGAGGCATTTCAGAAAATTTGTTGGCAGCCAAATCGAGGGTTGCACCTGTTCGAGTAGTATCGCTACCTAGGTTGGAATTAGAAGGTGCTAAGCTGCTAGCGCAGCTTATGGCAAAAATCAAAGGGTGTGCACCCGAATCGTTTTCTAAGGTCCGTTACTGTACAGATTCGACAATTGTTTTGAGTTGGATCGCATCGCATGCTAGTCGTTGGACAACCTTTGTTGCCAACAGAGTAGCTATAATTCAAGAGTTATCGAACGCACAGGAGTGGTACAAAATAGAATCGAAGCAAAATCCGGCAGATATTGTTTCTCGGGGGCTGTACACAAGTCAGCTAAAGGCATCGTCGTTGTGGTGGCAAGGGCCAGAATTCTTGCAGTTACCTGATGAGCAGTGGATCCTTGTGAAAAGGCAAGGTCCAGAAAGGCTCCCTGAACAGCGAAACAACAAATTTAGTCTGCTAGCTGGTCCAAATATGAGAGTAGAGGATATAATAGGAGTTAGCAAATATGCTAAAGATTTTTAAAACTTACGAGAGTATTTGGTTATGTTTATCGTTGGCGTCAAATTGCACAAAGGATTGATTCGACTAGAGCTAAAGAGCTAACGGCACTCGAACTAAAAGGTGGCTTGAATTATGTAGTGTTCAATTTGCAAGTGTTATGTTTTTATATGGAGATCGAAAAATTACGCATGGAAAAATAATAAGTTCTTCAAAAATTCAAGCACTTAATCCGTTCCTAGACAAGTCTGAGGGTATAGAAATAATTCGTGTAGGTGGCAGACTGTCTAGGGCAAATGTACCATTTGACACCAAACACCCCATGCTTTTGCCAAATAATCATATTGTTGTAAAATCATTGTTTGAATATACGCATCGAAGCAACATGCATGTCGGAGCACATGCGTTATGTGCTTTTGTGCGACAGCGTTTTTGGGTCATCAATGCTAGAAAACTAGCTCGCAGTACGGTAAGGAGTTGCATTGCATGTTTTCGACAACGTCCAATATTAGCTACGCAAATTATGGGTTCCTTACCAGCAGGCCGAGTGCAGCAAGGAGTGAAGCCTTTTGAACGTACTGGACCGCTATGGATGCACTTCAACCAAAGAGGACGACGGCCTATCAAGGTTTACTTATGCGTTTTTGTGTGCTTTTTGACCAAAGCTTGTCATCTAGAGCTTGTGTCAGACCTGAGCACAAACGCATTTATAGCCGCACTCAAAAAATTTTTTGCTCGTCGTGGGATCAGCGCAGATCTGTTTTGTGACAATGCCACTAATTTTGTTGGTGCTTCACGGGAGCTGAAGGCTATAGCAGATTTAATCTGGAATGACAGTGGCAAGCACCAAATTGTGGATCAGTGCAGCCATCTCGGTGTCAATTTCCATTTTATTCCGCCCCGATCGCCGCATTTTGGAGGACTTTGGGAGAGCGCGGTGAAAGTAGCGAAGCAATTGTTGGTGCGAAGTTTCAATAGCACAGCGCTTAACTACGAAGAACTGGTCACAGCGATAGCACAAGCAGAGGCAGTGATGAACTCACGACCGATTCATCCACTCTCATCGGACAGTTATGACTTAGAGGCATTGACGCCGGGTCATTTCTTAATTGGTCGACCCCTGAACTGCATTCCTGAGACATTTGATGAGGACATTTTGAAGTTGTCTGCTACAAATCGATGGAAAAGAATCGTCGCAGTACACCATGCATTTTGGAGACGCTGGTCGCTGGAGTATTTGACGTTGTTGCAAGAGCGATGCAAGTGGTCTTCCGTATGCAACAACATTCAAAAAGGCGTTTTAGTCTTAATTAGAGAAGACAACATACCCCCCAGGGCAGTGGGCTCTGGGTCGTGTACAAGAAGTTCACCCTGGCGCTGATGGTGTTGTTCGTGTAGTCACCATAAAAACTAAAGCAGGATTCTACAAGCGTAACATACACAAGATCTGCCCGTTACCTATTGAAGACACAGAGCAGAATGTTGGAAAGAGCTTCCATGCCGGGAGTATGTTTACGCCAAACAAGCGCATAGGGCTTATGGCCGGGAGCTAACTAGTAATTTGTGTAACGAAAATGAATTTGTATAATTAAGGTATTGAATTGTAGCATTAAGAGATTGAATTGTATTGAAAGTATGTACAGTGCATACTTACAGAAGATTATTGCTATAGAACACGTATGTAAGATGTAATATCGATATAGAAAGAGGAAGAGATTACCATATCTAATAGAACATTATTAAATTGATTGAATTCCGACTCGGTCGAACCAGCAGCACTTGGCTTTTCATTTCGAGATATTGATTCCGAACTGGTTTGAAGAGTTGCGGGAACACTCAAGATTAGATTTTACAAAAATATTTATGTGAGCAATTACGTAACAAAAATTGAACCTTTATCATATATTCAAACAAAAGAATTAATCAATGAACAAACGAAATATAATAATATATTTCAAATAATAACGTTAACATGTTTAACAATTACTATTTTCAGCATATTATTGTATGTAACATTTAAATAAAAAAGCTTACCCAAAACATTCAATGTAAAATATCAAAAGCCAAAAGAGCAAGAAATAATTCAGGAACATATAGAAAAAAAATTCGAGCAACCATCACTTTATCCAAACATAATAACCGCCTGAGGACAGGCAAATTTTTATACTCGATACCGAAGGTAAAGAGTATATTGAGTTTGTGCAATGTCCGTCATGGTGTCTGTCCGTCTGTCCGTCTGTATGAACGCAACTTTTTTCCACACCCTTCAAGCTAGAGACTTAAAATTTTCCAAATCTCTTTATCTATGGGATAGTAAATTAAAGTGTCAAGATGGGGGTTCTACGATAACTGGGGGGCTGGCAAATCGATAAATTCGATAACTCAAAACCGATAAATCCACATATTTCGCACATCCTTACAGCTAGAAGTACCAAATTTGGTAAGAAGATAGCTACTAGCAACCACAAAAAAACTGCATCAAAAATTTTGGAGCCACGCCCCCCATTCCGCCCCAGCCCCCCCGAATTTTAAAGTCAAAAAAGCCTTTATCTCCCACAGTTTTTGAGCTATAGCCACCAAATTTGGTGCCAAGATAGGTGATGATGACCCCTCAAAAACTGCATCAAAAGATTGGATGCCACGCCCACCAATACCGCCCTAGCCACCCCCATGTGCCCCAACTCTTCGTCAAAAACGGGAATACGTGTATCTTCCAGAGTTGTGGAGCTAGAGCTTCCAAATTTGGTGGGAAGATAGCTGGTAACGACCCCCAAAAACTGCATCAAAGTTTTGGAGCCACGCCCACCCACTCCGCCCCCAGCCCCCGCATTTTGAAATCAGAAATGGCTATACCTCCCACAGTTTTTGAGCTAGAGCCACCACATTTGGTGCCAAGATAGGTGATGATGACCCCTCAAAAACTGCATCAAAAGATTGGATGCCACGCCCACCAATACCGCCCTAGCCGCCCCCATCCACCCCAACGCTTCGTCAAAAACGGGAATGCGTGTATCTTCCAGAGTTGTGGAGCTAGAGCTACCAAATTTGGTAGGAAGATAGCTGGCAACGACCCCCAAAAATCTGCATCAAAGTTTTGGAGCCACGCCCTCCATTTCGCCCCCTTTCCCCACTTTTTACAATTTTCGAGCTAGAGTCACCAAATTTGGTATGAAGATAGCAATTGACATTTCAGAAAGATCTGCATCAAAAATTTGGATTCCACGCCCACCCATACCGACCCAGCCCCCCTTTCCCCACTTATTACAAATTTCGAGCTAGAGTCACCAAATTTGGAATGAAGATAGCAATTGACATTTTACAAAGATCTACATCAAAAACTTGGATGCCACGCCCACCCTTACCGCCCCCAGCCCCCCTTTCCCCACTTATTACAAATTTCGAGCTAGAGTCACCAAATTTGGTATGAAGATAGCAATTGACATTTCATAAAGATCTGCATCAAAAATTTGGATGCTACGCCCTCCCATACCGCCCCCAGCCCCCCTTTCCAAACTTATTACAAATTTCGAGCTAGAGTCACCAAATTTAGTATGAAGATAGCAATTGACATTTCAGAAAGATCTGCAATAAAAATTTGGATGCCACGCCCACCCAAACCGCCCCCAGCCCCCCTTTCCACACCTTTTACAAATTTTGAGCTAGAGTCACCAAATTTGGTATGAAGATAACAATTGACATTCCACAAAGATCTGCATCAAAATTTGGATGCCACGCCCACCCAAACCGCCCCAAGCCCCCCTTTCTCCACCCTTTACAAATTTTGAGCTAGAGTCACCAAATTTGGTATGAAGATAGCCGGTGGCATCCCCATCTGCATTGGAGAATCTTTAAGGCAGCGTAAACCCCTGCCGCATCCGTACCCCTCTGCAATCAGGCCTCTTTTTACCGGTTTTAATTCTGGTATCGAGTATGCCGCAGTCGGTTGCGTCCGACTGCAACGTTTCCACTTGTTTAAGGTTTGGGGAGTAAGATATCCATATCCACACCAAACCACTTATGCATATCTCAAACTTATTGTAAACAATATCTGTATCCACACCAAACTACTTATGTATATCTCAAACTAATTCTAAGCAATATCTGTATTCACACCAACCCAATTATTAATAATTGTAAACATATCATCCCAATCACGCCACAAGCGCGAAATTGTCAATATAAACATATTTCGGCTTCAGCATGGAAAGAAGCCAAAACAAAAGATAGCCACTTAAAGTTTATAGATAGCCACTTTTGTTACTTTTGCGTTATGGGTCGGAGTGGATCCAAAATTTGTATGCAAATCTTTGGGGCTTTTACCAATTTTCTTATTACAAAATTTGGTGACGCCAGCCAAAGACCATTACATTGCAAGATATTGCAATTGGTAAAAGCGAACAAAAGAGCTTTTTCGTTTCAGGCACCCGCTATTGATAACAATCTTTGCAATGAATAAGAGCGAGTGCGATAGTGGATAGCATGTGCAGATGGTTGTATTACAGTTGCCCTAGCACTCAATGGCCCGTCAATTGAACGACAAGCGACAGGCAAACAAGAACGGTACAGATTTTCAGTAAGTGTGTGTATGTGCGTTTTTATACTCGTTACCGAAGGTATATTGGGTTTGTGCAATGTCCGTCATGGTGTCCGTCCGTCTGTCCGTCTGTCTGTCCGTCCGTCCGTCTGTATGTTCACAACATTTTGCCACACCCTTCAAGCTAGAGCATTGAAACTTTCCAATTCTTTTTATCTATGGGAAAGTACATTAAAGTTTCATGATTGGGGAGGCTGGCAAATCAAAAAATGCAATAACTAAAAGCCGATAAATCCACATATTTCGCAAACCCTTATAGCTAGATCTACTAAAATTGATCAGAATGTAACTACTAGGAACACCCAGAAAAATTGATCAACAAATTTGGAGCCGCGCCCACCTATTCCGCCTCCAGCATCCCCGCATTTTAAAATCAGAATAGCCTATATCTCCCACAGTTTTTGAGCTAAAAACACCAAATTTGGTGCCAAGATAGGTGATGATGACCTCCTATAATCTGCATCAAAAGTTTGGATGCCACGCCCACCAATATCGCCTTAGCCGCCCCAGCCGTCCCTTCGCTTCGTCAAAAACGTGAATGTGTGTTTCATTCAGAGCTGTGAAGCTAGAGTCACCAAATTTGGCAGGAAGATAGCTGGTAACGACCATCCAAAATCTGCATCAAAGTTTTGGACCCTCGTCTACCCATTCCGCCCCCAGCCCTCCCGCATTTTGAAGTCAGAAAAGCCTCAAATCTCCCACAGTCTTTGAGCTAGAGTCACCAAATTTCGTATGAAGATAGCAATTGACATTCCACAAAGATCTGCATTACAAATTTGGCCCCCCTTTCTCCACTTTTTACAAACTTTGAGCTAGAGTCACCAAATTTGGTATGAAGATAGCAATTAACATTCCACAAAGATATGCAGCAAAAGTATGGATGCCACGCCCACCCATACCGCCCCCAGCCCCCCCTTTCGGACTTTTTTATAATTTTCGAGCTAGAGTCACCAAATTTGGTATGAAGATAGCAACTGACATTCCACAAAGATCTGCATTACAAATTTGGCCCCCCTTTCTCCACTTTTTACAAACTTTGAGCTAGAGTCACCAAATTTGGTATGAAGATAGCAATTAACATTCCACAAAGATATGCAGCAAAAGTATGGATGCCACGCCCACCCATACCGCCCCCAGCCCCCCTTTCCCCACTTTTTACAAACTTTGAGCTAGAGTCACCAAATTTGGTATGAAGATAGCAATTGAAATTCCACAAAGATCTGCATCACAAATTTGGATGCCTCGCCCACCCGCCCTAAGCCCCCCTTCCAAGACCTTTTGCAAACTTTGGGCTTGAGTCACCAAATTTGGAAGGAAGATAGCTGGTGGCATCCCCATCTGCATCGGAGAATCTTTAAGGCAGCGTACACCCCTGCCGTATCCGTACCCAGTTTCTCAATGTCTGGTTAAAGTAAGAAGCTAACGACCAGATAAATTTAACGCTCGCGTTAAGCCAATTTGGTTTTCTCAATGTATAGTAAAGTTAAATCGATATGATACTATCGCATTGATGGTGCTGCCACCCTTTTCGAGCCCTTTTCGAGCAAAACAGCTGTTTTTGCTTGGTATTTTTTATTTTGTGACTGCCAAATTCTTCTTCCAACTCAAAAATAACAATTAAAATAATGGAAGTTGATTGTTTACCTTCCACTTTGGGAAGCCACTTGATCTCTTATTTTTTTTTTTTTTAAATATATTGGACGTAGATGTACTAACGAACAGTACAGTCAAGTGGCCCAACGATACCAAGCACCGGCTTGTTAACGCGCGGACCCACGCACAAAGCGACCCACCTCCCGCCCATCCGACCGAGGGGCGCTCCGCTTATCGTGCGGTTACGATGATCGCGAACATGTAGACAAATGACACAAAACTCACTTTTTAATAGAGCAAGTAGGAGTGGCACTGTGTATTAAGTGGGAAAGATCGTTATAAATAGAACACAGAATACGAAAAGGGTTATGAAGAGCATAATTAGAATTACAAGTTTGAAGAGATATAGGTACAAAATTTCTAGTATTTCTAATAGGAACAGCAAAGTTAATTTGGTTAATTAATTCAGAAGAATCAATTTCACCATTAATTAATTTGTGAAAAAAGGAAAATGATAGCATTATTCTACGATCACTCAGAGAAGGAAGATCTATTATTTGTTCAAGAATCATTTGGCATATTGATTTTGTCAATCTGAATCTTTGCACAAATTTGGCTTCATCCAACTCAGTGAAATAGTTCTCCCTTTGTCTAAAATTTCTAGAACTATTGACGCGCTGCTCCATTTCTTCAAATTGTGTTTAAATTGCGTGGATGTAAAAAATTCTTTGATGCGATGCCGTTTTGCTTGAATAATAAAATGTAAACAATGCAAGTGTCAGCCACAGTCAGCTGTTTGCCTAACGATGATTTCATCGATATTTGTATCGGCACTTAACGAGAGAACAAATTTTAGCCGGCACTCAGGCCTCATGTTAGTTTTAATCACGAACAATCCTAACCAAACATTGAGAAACTCAATTTTGACTAACCATCAGTTAGTTAAGCTAACCATCTGTTAGTTTAGCTAACCAGACATTGAGAAAGTGGCCCTTAGTATCATAAATACATAGTATCAAACAAAGTCGCTTTCTCTATCCCCCCGTATGCTTAGATCTTTAAATCTACGCAACGGATTTTAATGCGGTATTTTTTTTAGTATATTGTGTGATTAAAGAAGAAGGTTTATTAGAATAATAATAACATCCATTAAATAGTGGAGAAACCCCAAAAATAACAGTATTTCATGTTTGTATGAAAAAAACAGGCTTTTAACACTTTACAATGTTAATGACAAATACACCAATTTTTATACTCGATACTGAAGGTCAAGAGTATATTGGTTTTGTGCAATGTCCGTCATGGTGTCCGTCCGTCTGTCCGTCCGTATGTTCGCAACTTTTTTCAAAACCCTTCAAGCTAGAGAGTTGAAATTCTCTTTAGCTATGGGATAGTAAATTAAAGTGTCAAGATGGGGGTTCTACGATAACTGGGGGGCTGGCAAATCGATAAATTCGATAACTCAAAACCGATAAATCCACATATTTCGCACATCCTTAAAGCTAGAAGTACCAAATTTGGTGAGAAGATAGCTACTAGCAACCACCAAAAAACTGCATCAAAAATTTTGGAGCCACGCCCCCAATTCCGCCCCAGCCCCCCCCGAATTTTAAAGTCAAAAAAGCCTATATCTCCCACAGTTTTTGAGCTATAGCCACCAAATTTGGTGCCAAGATAGGTGATGATGACCCCTCAAAAACTGCATCAAAAGATTGGATGCCACGCCCACCAATACCGCCCTAGCCACCCCCATGTGCCCCAACTCTTCGTCAAAAACGGGAATACGTGTATCTTCCAGAGTTGTGGAGCTAGAGCTTCCAAATTTGGTGGGAAGATAGCTGGTAACGACCCCCAAAAACTGCATCAAAGTTTTGGAGCCACGCCCACCCACTCCGCCCCCAGCCCCCCGCATTTTGAAATCAGAAATGGCTATACCTCCCACAGTTTTTGAGATAGAGCCACCAAATTTGGTGCCAAGATAGGTGATGATGACCCCTCAAAAACTGCATCAAAAGATTGGATGCCACGCCCACCAATACCGCCCTAGCCGCCCCCATCCACCCCAACGCTTCGTCAAAAACGGGAATGCGTGTATCTTCCAGAGTTGTGGAGCTAGAGCTACCAAATTTGGTAGGAAGATAGCTGGCAACGACCCCCAAAAATCTGCATCAAAGTTTTGGAGTCACGCCCTCCATTTCGCCCCCTTTCCCCACTTTTTACAATTTTCGAGCTAGAGTCACCAAATTTGGTATGAAGATAGCAATTGACATTTCAGAAAGATCTGCATCAAAAATTTGGATTCCACGCCCACCCATACCGACCCAGCCCCCCTTTCCCCACTTATTACAAATTTCGAGCTAGAGTCACCAAATTTGGAATGAAGATAGCAATTGACATTTTACAAAGATCTACATCAAAAATTTGGATGCCACGCCCACCCTTACCGCCCCCAGCCCCCCTTTCCCCACTTATTACAAATTTCGAGCAAGAGTCACCAAATTTGGTATGAAGATAGCAATTGACATTTCAGAAAGATCTGCATCAAAAATTTGGATGCTACGCCCTCCCATACCGCCCCCCAGCCCCCCTTTCCAAACTTATTACAAATTTCGAGCTAGAGTCACCAAATTTAGTATGAAGATAGCAATTGACATTTCAGAAAGATCTGCAACAAAAATTTGGATGCCACGCCCACCCAAACCGCCCCCAGCCCCCCCTTTCCTCACCTTTTACAAATTTTGAGCTAGAGTCACCAAATTTGCAACGAAGACATCGCCGCACCTTTTTTTTATACTCGATACCGAAGGTAAGAGTATATTGAGTTAGTGCAATGTCCGTCATGGTGTCCGTCCGTCTGTCCGTCTGTATGTTCGCAACTTTTTTCCACACCCTTCAAGCTAGAGACTTGAAAATTTCCAATTCTCTTTATCTATGGGAAAGTAAATTAAAGTGTCAAGATGGGGTTCTACGATAACTGGGGGGCTGGCAAATCGATAAATTCGATAACTCAAAACCGATAAATCCACATATTTCGCACATCCTTACAGCTAGAACTACCAATTTTGGTGAGAAGATAGCTACTAGCAACCACCAAAAAAAACTGCATCAAAAATTTTGGAGCCAAGCCCCCATTCCGCCCCCAGCCACCCGCATTTTAAAGTCAAAAAAGCCTATATCTCCCACAGTTTTTGAGCTAAAGCCACCAAATTTGGTGCCAAGATAGGTGATGATGACCCCCAAAAAATGCATAAAAGTTTGGATGCCACGCCCACCGATACTGCCCTAACTTTGAGCTAGAGTCACCAAATTTGCAACGAAGACAGCTGGTGGCATCCCCATCTGCATCGGAGAATTTTTAAGGCAGCGGACACCCCTGTCGCATCCGAACCCCTTTGCAATCAGTCCTCTGTTTACCGGTTTTAATACTGGTTTCGAGTATGCCGCAGTCGGTTGCGTCCGACTGCAACGTTTCCACTTGTTTATTAAACAAAATATAAAAATAAAGTGAATTGAAGCCAAATTACGTGCAGGCTTACAAAGTATTTTGTATCGAAATTATATGGTCATGTCTGGACGTCGTCGTTATACAGTGAATGCCAAAAGAGTTCGTTTAGCAAGAGTCGAAGAATCGTCAACGGAACGTGAGGCTCGCCTCAGTCAGTATCGGGTTAGAAATAGAAATGAGATAGACAAGAATCTTCAGTAGAGCGTGGGGTTCGCCGCAGCAGCGATAGGCATAGACATTGAATACAGAGAGCCAGAGAATCATCAGCACGAGCTACTAACTCATGCGGGCTGGTTCCAGGGGGTTGGTGAGCGAAGCGAGCAGAGGATAACCCCCTAATATAATATATTTTATAGCATATCCTTATTTATAAAATTATTCCAACACATTTTTCTCTTTTGAATTAAGTAATATTTTTTTTTTTTTTGGATTGCTGGGTTTATTTATTGAATCTTTTCTTGTAAATTAGAAAACTAGCAATAAGTATACAAATGTTATTAATAAATCTTAGCTAACAGTACATTTTCATGTTTTTTTTACTGTATTCTGAGTGCGCGACCCTAAAAATCATCGCTGGGTTGGTAAGTGATGAGTGATGAGAGCTTGCTGAAATATTTTAGTTTTTGTTCCGCTATTTCCTCCTGGGCTGTTAAGATGTTTAAGTCTTTATGAATGTTTTCGTTCCAAACATACGACGGTGCCCCGGTGATGGTTCTCAAGATTTTTGACTGGGCTCTCTGGACAATGTCAATGCTGCTGTTGCAAGCGTTCCCCCATAACTGGGAACCATAGGTCCAGATTGGTTTTAGAACGGAGTTGTAAAGCAGGACCTTGTAGTCCAAACTAAGGGAAGAGCGAGCGTTGATGAGCCAATGGAGGCTATTGGCTTTCAGTTTAAGATGTGTTCTTTTAGCTTCAATGTGTCGCCGCCATGTAAGTCTTCTGTCTAAGTGTACGCCCAGATACGTTACATCGTTTGCATTTGGAAGTGTGGTGTTGTTTAACGTGAGCTCTGGACAATCTTGCCTGTTAAGGGTGAAAGTTAGTTGCTTACATTTTTGTTCGTTTACCTTAA
Source organism: Scaptomyza montana (assembly GCA_018904305.1). Taxonomy (NCBI): domain Eukaryota; kingdom Metazoa; phylum Arthropoda; class Insecta; order Diptera; family Drosophilidae; genus Scaptomyza; species Scaptomyza montana. The sequence goes on along the minus strand of JAEIGR010000059.1, from coordinate 509,968 downwards.
CTCGCCAATCTGATAACCATTTTTCCACGTTGACCAGATGAAGGGCTAGTTGCGCTGTTGCTTGTATTGGGCATCTGGAGCGGCTGAGAATAGCTGTATCATCAGCAAAGGTAGATGTTGTCAATCGGCTACTTATTGGGATGTCTGCTGTGAATAGCACGTACAGTGTTGGTCCAAGTACGCTGCCCTGTGGAACACCAGCTTCAATACTGTTTTCGTCAGACATTGCAGTGTTACATCTTACTGCGAACTTCCTGTCGTAGAGGTACGACTTAAGCAGCTTATGTGTGTTGTTTGGGAGCATTGTTTTTATCTTATGCATCATTATCTTCAGCTCTTTCTTCATCGCTGCGGGCCCAGCCGCCTGCGAAGTTTCTTATAGGTATTACTGTTTCTGTTGGTGAGCTTAGAGTTGGGTGAGCTCTCCACAATGAGTTTTTCGTACTGGTGGTTGATAATTGCTCGATGAAACGGCGTTGAGCGCGCTCGTCCTCGATTTTTAACGCTTTGGTGAGTTTACGTGAGGCGTCTTTTAGTTTTTGCTTTGCCGATGGCGATCTGTTCAATTGCCAGTCACGTCGTAAGCGCCGCTTTTCAAGAACGATTTGTTATCCTTTGGTTGTGTATTGTATTTGGTGTTTGAGGCGTAGCGGTTCGAGCTGCGGCGACGAAGACCGTCTCCAGTGTGTTAACAAAACTAATAAGAGACGTGGCTTAAGCTCAATGTGTGAGCTTATATATTTTTTGTATCTGAGCCAGTTAGTTTTATGTGAAGTTAGCTTACTGGATCGATTTATGAATTCAGGGTGTCGTAGCAGATTTATTAGGACTGGCGAGTGATCGGATGAAAGATCCGAAAGGCACTCTGCACTTATCAGTCTACGCGAAATGTTTTTGGTAACTGCAAAGTCAATCAGATCGGGTAGTTTTTTGGGATCTGTCGGCCAGTATGTTGGTCTGCTTTCCTTTTGGATTCACGAGACGAGATCCCCAGTGTGTGTGCATGGCATTGTAGTCTCCTGCTGCTATAAAGCATTCTCCTAGTGAGTTAAAAAATTCCATAAATTGGTCTTCAGATATGGTATAACGCGGGCGGCAGTATACAGCGGCTAGAGTAAGTTGGTTCCCACTGTCCAAATGTATTTTTAGAGATGTAGCCTGTATAAAGTGTTCAGCATACTCTTTATAGTAGTGGTGCTTGAGGCGGCTTCTGATCAAAATACCAGTTCCACCGTGTGCCTTACCATCGGGATGATTTGTACCGTAGAATAAGTATCCACTTATGTTAAAGTTATATTTATTTGTAAGGTATGTTTCGGAAAGTAGCATTACGTCGATGTGCTTATCGAGTAGGAATTGAGCTAATTCAAGTTTATGCTGTGAGACGCCATTAGCGTTCTACGTAGATATTCGTATCGCAGCCATTGATTATTTTGACTGTTGTGATACAAGCATTTGTATCAAGAGATTTTGATTACGCATTAGTTCTTGCATAGTTGTTTTCATGAATGACATAAACTCGTTCATGCTCTGCTGCAGGGTACATATGAGTGCCTCGAGGTAGCTTTGTTGCTGTTCCTGTGCAGCGTTTGTACTCGCTTGTTTTGGTTGTAAATACGGTGTGTTAGAGGCAGGAAGAGCCAGTCCAGATCTTAGGGCGCTTGCATAAGTTGCGTTATTGGTTGAGAATTCGGGGCAAGTGAGAATCTGGCTGCAGAGGAAAAGAATACGTCTGGGTTGTGTTTCGATGGAGTGAAGGTAATCGGTGCGTGTTGCGAGCGTACAGTGGTAACGCGCTGACGGATACGGTTTTAAGTTCCTTGTAGACTTGGCAGCCTCTGTAGTTGGCTGTGTGCTTGCCTTCGCAGTTGTTGCAGAATTTTTTGTTAGAGTCTTTACTTGCTGGGCAACTTGCGGAGTTATGCAATTCCCCACAGTATAAGCATACCGAGCGCAGTGTACAGTAGGCTTTTGTATGGCCGTACTCTTGGCAGTTCATACATTGTACCGGACCATTTCGTTTGTGCGGTTCTTCTACGGTGATTCTTCGGTGAAGTAAAAGCTAAAGTTTGTATATTGGGTGCACCTCGTTTTTTTTTAAGCATCTTCGTTTCTGGTTCACGTTATATTTTAAAAAGTGGTTGCGGCATCCTGTTCCTGTTTAAGATGTTAATGACAGTTTTTGCTAGAAATCCTTTCTCCTGCAGCGCCTGTTTTATTTCTCCTGGTGTTACATCAGGTTCTATGCATATTATTACGATTTGCAGACCCTTGCAGCTTTTTAACTGATACGTATAATACATAATTTTTTTCGTTTAGATGCTTTATCAGAACTCTGTAATTATCTTCCGACTTTGTCTGGACTTTAATATCTTGAATTTTACCCTGTACGAGAGGAACTATGTAGAAATTATCTTTGCCTATGAGCTCGATAACTTTGTTTACAAAAGCACTGGAGCTTTTCTCGCGTATATATATTGGGGGGTGGCTTTGGCTTTTTCGTGACAACCCCAACGGCTTCAGAAGGCAGATCATCAGTGTTTTCTGCCAAGATGTGAAATCTATTGCTATTGTTTGTAGTATCGTTCCAGGGTATATTTAAATTGCTACGGGTAATTTTTGGTTTATTCGTAGAATTTTGCAGACTAAGATTTCTTTTGATATAAATGTAGCGATCCATACCAGTCTGCGTAGCCGGCTTAACATTTTTGCTGTTTGCAGTTTGATTTGCTGACGGCGCAGCAGTCGTTGTGCTTGTTGAACGGGAATTAGGTATCGGTGCAGTTGTTGTAGGAGTCGCTGTTGCGGTACCTAGAGAGGGTGCAGCACTTGCAGTCGTTGCTAAGAGAGACGGGGAGCACGAAAACTTTCGGTCGCGTGCTGTGTGCAAGACTTCATTTGTCGGGTTAGGTGTTGCTGACCGCGCGCGGTCGGATTGCGTTGACTCGATAGATAGCAGGGACGGAGACGGTGAGCAAGAACGTTCGCTGACACGCGCTGTGTAAGAGCATTCGATTCGCGGGTTGGGGGTAATTGACCGCTCGGTCAATTGATAACCCCCTAATATAATATATTTTATAGCATATCCTTATTTATAAAATTATTCCAACACATTTTTCTCTTTTGAATTAAGTAATATATTTTTTTTTTTTTTTAGATTGCTGGGTTTATTTATTGAATCTTTTCTTGTAAATTAGAAAACTAGCAATAAGTATACAAATGTTATTAATAAATCTTAGCTAACAGTACATTTTCATGTTTTTTTTACTGTATTCTGAGTGCGCGACCCTAAAAATCATCGCTGGGTTGGTAAGTGATGAGTGATGAGAGCTTGCTGAAATATTTTAGTTTTTGTTCCGCTATTTCCTCCTGGGCTGTTAAGATGTTTAAGTCTTTTTGAATGTTTTCGTTCCAAACATACGACGGTGCCCCGGTGATGGTTCTCAAGATTTTTGACTGGGCTCTCTGGACAATGTCAATGCTGCTGTTGCAAGCGTTCCCCCATAACTGGGGGACCATAGGTCCAGATTGGTTTTAGAACGGAGTTGTAAAGCAGGACCTTGTAGTCCAAACTAAGGGAAGAGCGAGCGTTGATGAGCCAATGGAGGCTATTGGCTTTCAGTTTAAGATGTGTTCTTTTAGCTTCAATGTGTCGCCGCCATGTAAGTCTTCTGTCTAAGTGTACGCCCAGATACGTTACATCGTTTGCATTTGGAAGTGTGGTGTTGTTTAACGTGAGCTCTGGACAATCTTGCCTGTTAAGGGTGAAAGTTAGTTGCTTACATTTTTGTTCGTTTACCTTAACTCGCCAATCTGATAACCATTTTTCCACGTTGACCAGATGAAGGGCTAGTTGCGCTGTTGCTTGTATTGGGCATCTGGAGCGGCTGAGAATAGCTGTATCATCAGCAAAGGTAGATGTTGTCAATCGGCTACTTATTGGGATGTCTGCTGAGAATAGCACGTACAGTGTTGGTCCAAGTACGCTGCCCTGTGGAACACCAGCTTCAATACTGTTTTCGTCAGACATTGCAGTGTTACATCTTACTGCGAACTTCCTGTCGTAGAGGTACGACTTAAGCAGCTTATGTGTGTTGTTTGGGAGCATTGTTTTTATCTTATGCATCAGACCTTCCAACCAAACTTTGTCGAATGCCTGAGAAACATCCAGAAAAATTGCTGTGCAGTATTCTCTATTTTCGAACGCGCTTCGTATCTCTGATGTTATTCTGTTAACCTGCTCAATTGTTCCGTGCTTTTCACGAAAGCCAAATTGGTGTGATGGGATTATGTTATGAAGATTCAGGAATGGATTTATCCGGGACAGCAAACATTTTTCAAAAAGTTTTGATAGACACGATAATAAGCTTATAGGTCTATACGACGTGGGAGCTGTGTGATCTTTTCCAGGCTTTGGTATCATAATGATAATTGACTTTTTCCATCTGTCTGGATAGTGGCCAAGTTTGGTGATAGTAATGAAGAGCTGGGAAATTATGCAGATATCACAGTAAGGAAGCTCAATAATCATCTTTGGGGTTATTTGGTCACCTCCTGGAGATTTTTTTGGGTTCAATTGCTCTTTAATGATTCTAACGATTTCATTCGGGCGAAACTTGATTGGATCATGTTGAAGCTGAGAGCCGTTTGAAGCAGTCGGTAGTGCAAACGTATTTGTTGCAGGGTTAGGTTGGAACACTTTTTGAAGATGAGTAGCAAATGTGTCAGCTCTTTCTTCATCGCTGCGGGCCCAGCCGCCTGCGAAGTTTCTTATAGGTATTACTGTTTCTGTTGGTGAGCTTAGAGTTGGGTGAGCTCTCCACAATGAGTTTTTCGTACTGGTGGTTGATAATTGCTCGATGAAACGGCGTTGAACGCGCTCGTCCTCGATTTTTAACGCTTTGGTGAGTTTACGTGTGGCGTCTTTTAGTTTTTGCTTTGCCGATGGCGATCTGTTCAATTGCCAGTCACGTCGTAAGCGCCGCTTTTCAAGAACGATTTGTTATCCTTTGGTTGTGTATTGTATTTGGTGTTTGAGGCGTAGCGGTGCGAGCTGCGGCGACGAAGACCGTCTCCAGAGTGTTAACAAAACTAATAAGAGACGTGGCTTAAGCTCAATGTGTGAGCTTATATATTTTTTGTATCTGAGCCAGTTAGTTTTATGTGAAGTTAGCTTACTGGATCGATTTATGAATTCAGGGTGTCGTAGCAGATTTATTAGGACTGGCGAGTGATCGGATGAAAGATCCGAAAGGCACTCTGCACTTATCAGTCTACGCGAAATGTTTTTGGTAACTGCAAAGTCAATCAGATCGGGTAGTTTTTGGGATCTGTCGGCCAGTATGTTGGTCTGCTTTTCTTTTGGATTCACGAGACGAGATCCCCAGTGTGGGTGCATGGCATTGTAGTCTCCTGCTGCTATAAAGCATTCTCCTAGTGAGTTAAAAAATTCCATAAATTGGTCTTCAGATATGGTATAACGCGGGCGGCAGTATACAGCGGCTAGAGTAAGTTGGTTCCCACTGTCCAAATGTATTTTTAGCAGAGCTCGTAAATAACACTTGTCCGTTTCGTGCAGTCACCAAAAAACTGTTTTTTGCGGACCACTTGCGCAAAAAGTCAGACAAGAGCGTTCACCAGTGTCTCTTGAACGAACGGTCTGTGCTCAACCAAAAACCAATTTCGTGTTTCTCTTTTGCTCTGCTCATTCACTGACCGTTTTGCAACGAGCGAAGAAAATAAAAGTCTTTTGCATCTGTATGAGTGTATATGCGAATGATCAGTGTCTTTTGCATCTGTATGAGTGTATATCAGTGTACGTGTAAATCACACTTGCTTTTGTGGACTCGGTGTGAATACAAAAGACCGTTTACGATGAGTCTTTTGTTTTTTCGCTCTTCTGCTGACCTCAATAAACGAGCGTTTAGTTGGATCGCTCTTTCTTAGTTGTTGTTGAGTGAGCATAACAAGAACCACGAAACTGAGAACAGTTAACCGAAAACCAAAACAAAGAGAAACGAAAAGTTCTGTTCAGAGCGAGAGCACACGCGCATCGTTTTTTTCGGTTGTTTTCGCGAGCAGACCGCAAAACGAAAAACGGTCAAGTGTTATTTGCGAGCTCTGATTTTTAGAGATGTAGCCTGTATAAAGTGTTCAGCATACTCTTTATAGTAGTGGTGCTTGAGGCGGCTTCTGATCAAAATACCAGTTCCACCGTGTGCCTTACCATCGGGATGATTTGTACCGTAGAATAAGTATCCACTTATGTTAAAGTTATATTTATTTGTAAGGTATGTTTCGGAAAGTAGCATTACGTCGATGTGCTTATCGAGTAGGAATTGAGCTAATTCAAGTTTATGCTGTGAGACGCCATTAGCGTTCCACGTAGATATTCGTATCGCAGCCATTGATTATTTTGACTGTTGTGATACAAGCATTTGTATCAAGAGATTTTGATTACGCATTAGTTCTTGCATAGTTGTTTTCATGAATGACATAAACTCGTTCATGCTCTGCTGCAGGGTACATATGCGTGCCTCGAGGTAGCTTTGTTGCTGTTCCTGTGCAGCGTTTGTACTCGCTTGTTTTGGTTGTAAATACGGTGTGTTAGAGGCAGGAAGAGCCAGTCCAGATCTTAGGGCGCTTGCATAAGTTGCGTTATTGGTTGAGAATTCGGGGCAAGTGAGAATCTGGCTGCAGAGGAAAAGAATACGTCTGGGTTGTGTTTCGATGGAGTGAAGGTAATCGGTGCGTGTTGCGAGCGTACAGTGGTAACGCGCTGACGGATACGGTTTTTAAGTTCCTTGTAGACTTGGCAGCCTCTGTAGTTGGCTGTGTGCTTGCCTTCGCAGTTGTTGCAGAATTTTTTGTTAGAGTCTTTACTTGCTGGGCAACTTGCGGAGTTATGCAATTCCCCACAGTATAAGCATACCGAGCGCAGTGTACAGTAGGCTTTTGTATGGCCGTACTCTTGGCAGTTCATACATTGTACCGGACCATTTCGTTTGTGCGGTTCTTCTACGGTGATTCTTCGGTGAAGTAAAAGCTAAAGTTTGTATAGTGGGTGCACCTCGTTTTTTTTAAGCATCTTCGTTTCTGGTTCAAGTTATATTTTAAAAAGTGGTTGCGGCATCCTGTTCCTGTTTAAGATGTTAATGACAGTTTTTGCTAGAAATCCTTTCTCCTGCAGCGCCTGTTTTATTTCTCCTGGTGTTACATCAGGTTCTATGCATATTATTACGATTTGCAGACCCTTGCAGCTTTTTAACTGATACGTATAATACATAATTTTTTTCGTTTAGATGCTTTATCAGAACTCTGTAATTATCTTCCGACTTTGTCTGGACTTTAATATCTTGAATTTTACCCTGTACGAGAGGAACTATGTAGAAATTATCTTTGCCTATGAGCTCGATAACTTTGTTTACAAAAGCACTGGAGCTTTTCTCGCGTATATATATTGGGGGTGGCTTTGGCTTTTTCGTGACAACCCCAACGGCTTCAGAAGGCAGATCATCAGTGTTTTCTGCCAAGATGTGAAATCTATTGCTATTGTTTGTAGTATCGTTCCAGGGTATATTTAAATTGCTACGGGTAATTTTTGGTTTATTCGTAGAATTTTGCGGACTAAGATTTCTTTTGATATAAATGTAGCGATGCATACCAGTCTGCGTAGCCGGCTTAACATTTTTGCTGTTTGCAGTTTGATTTGCTGACGGCGCAGCAGTCGTTGTGCTTGTTGAACGGGAATTAGGTATCGGTGCAGTTGTTGTTGGAGTCGCTGTTGCGGTACCTAGAGAGGGTGCAGCACTTGCAGTCGTTGCTAAGAGAGACGGGGAGCACGAAAACTTTCGGTCGCGTGCTGTGTGCAAGACTTCATTTGTCGGGTTAGGTGTTGCTGACCGCGCGCGGTCGGATTGCGTTGACTCGATAGATAGCAGGGACGGAGACGGTGAGCAAGAACGTTCGCTGACACGCGCTGTGTAAGAGCATTCGATTCGCGGGTTGGGGGTAATTGACCGCTCGGGCTGCGCTGAAACTACAGAGAAATACGCGTTGCTCTGCCGACGACGCTCGTCTTGCTCGCGTTGTCGCTGGCCACAATTCTCGCTTTGACTCATTGTCTTAAGCGAGGTGAAGAATTTGTTATTGCCTTTTGTTTTATATGTTATTATTTGTTAAAAGTCAATTGTTTTGTTTAAATTGCAGATTTTTAAAAAAGCAATTTGTGCAGATACATTGCACTTAGCGTCTTTTCGCATAAAATATATATTTTATTAGCTTCTATATCACTGCACTTTTGCGTTTGGGAATTAATTAACCGGACCACGATAAGAAAACACGTCTGCATTCGACGACAGTTAGCAGGTAATTTTGTAATAGTAGTATTTGTAAGTAATATTTCTAAAAGTATTATTATTTGTCTTATTTTCAGATTTAATATATAAACTATTTCAATAGCTATTTATTTATTTATTTATTTATTTAAAGTCAGCTAAGAGCAGCTGACATTAAAATGAATCAAATTTATTTAAATTAAAAATAGTTAGAATAATTATATTAAGTAAAATATAGAATAATATATAAATCAGAAAATATATTTAAAAGTTAACGTTAAAGCTCTGGGAAATTCAATAAAAAATTGAGAAGTCCAACATTAGTTGCGAGGATTGGGAAAAACCCAGAAAAACCCAATCAGACCAGCGTTAGATTAGTAACTAGTGGTTACGATTAGATAAAGCAAAAAGGATCGATCTTTTTAGTACTGGAGTTGAGGCCTCCAAGGAGACAAGAGAATAAAGTTTGTTATAGTCAGAACATATAGCCCGAAATGGTTCATGAATTAAATAGTTGCTCAAGCAACGATCAAGGCTAAGGGGTAAAAAGTTACGTGAAGATCTAAATGCGACATTAAATTTAATTCGACTTAAAAGAACTGATGAGTCGATTTCACCACTAAGTAGGTTAGTAATAAGTAATACTCCATGCATAGTTCTACGGTTTAGCAGGGAGGGAAGATTAATCAAAAGGAGTCTACTTGAATACGGGGGTAAGTCAACTCCAGGAACCCAGTTAAAACTTCTAAGGGCAAATAGAAGAAATTTCTTCTGCACAGATTCAATTCTATCCTGGTGGATCGAGTATTGTGGAGTCCACACACAAGGTCCATACTCCAGGATGGGACGAACTAGGGATGTATAAAGCGTTTTAGTGGTGTAGGGATCATTAAACTCTTTCGACCACCGCTTGATGAAGCCAAGGACATTAATGGCCTTATTGACCATATACGAAATATGAGCGTCAAACTTTAATTTAGGATCAAGAATAATGCCTAAATCTTTAATTTCAAACAAGCGGTCAAGTGGTGAAGCATCAAGCAAGTAGTGAGCAGTATGAGGGGTACTTCTACAAAAAGACATGACTCTACATTTTGAACTATTTCAATTTAGTAAGTTAGTACGACACCAGTCTGACAAAGCACCCAAATCCGACTGTAGAAAATTACACAAGGAAGCGTCATTATAAGTGAAACATAGCTTCACATCATCAGCAAACATAAACACAAAAGAGTTAGTAATAACAGCTGGGAGATCGTTAATAAAAAAATTAAATAGCAAAGGACCAAGGTGACTTACCTGGGGAACACCAGAGGTAACAAAAATAGGTTTAGATACAAATGATTTAAGAACAACTTTTTGTGTTCGGCCACACAAGTACTCCGAAAGCCACAATAAAAGTTTTGATGGAAATCCAATAATATTCAATTTATGAAGCAACAGAGAATGACTTACAGAATCAAATGCCTTACTAAAATCGGTGTAAACAACGTCAGTTTGCATTCTTTCCTGAAACCCTTTGATAACAAGCGAAGCGAATTCAAGAAGGTTAGTGGTAGTAGATCTACGCCTAACAAAACCATGTTGATAAGGCGATATAATTGAACTACATCCGTGTTGCAGTTGAGAATATACTATTTTTTCAAAGACTTTTGGTATGGCAGACAACTTGGATATACCCCTATTATTTTTAACGTTAGACTTTGAAGAATTTTTATGGAGTGAAATGATAAAAGAGTCCTTCCATATATCAGGAAACACAGTTGAGTCAACTGACAAGTTAAATGATTTATTTAAAGGCGCACAAAGAGAATTCGCGCAGTATCTAAGAATACAGCCCGGCACTCCATCAGGACCAGGCAAGTAGCTAAGTTTGATAGAGTTAAATTCACTCAGGAGCGTAGACTCAGTAATTACTGGGACATATATGCAATTTGACGTTTGAACTTGAAAAGGATAGGAATTACTGCAACTATATAAACTCGTTGAGTATACTGATTGAATATACTCGGCAAATAGATCGGCTACTGCCTGATCAGAACTTGCTTTTGTATTATCAAGGTATACTGAGGATGGCAAGCAAGAAGACTTACGTTTAGAGTTAACAAATTTATAAAACTGTTTAGGGTCACGTGAAAAGTTTAGTCTACAGCGATTAAGATAATTATTATAACAAGATGTGTAAACAGAAAGAAAACTAGATTTTGCTACTAAATACGAAGATAAATCTATAGTCGTTCCCGATTTTTTAAATATTTTATATGCTCTTGTCTTCGCGTTTTTCAATTGCGATAGTTCCCTCGTAAGCCATGGTGGTTTATTATCACTTGAAGAACAAGTGAGGGGAACACAAATATCCAAAAGCGAATTCAAGGTCCTATAAAATATGGCAATGGCAGTTTCTATATCATTACAAGAATAAAGCCGAGACCAATTAGTATGCTGAAGAAGATGATTTAATTTAGTAAAGTTAGTTTTACGAAAGCAACGTGTTTTTAAAGTATTATTAGATACTGAACTAGGGTTAAGAATTTCGATGGATAGTTCTAAGGTTGGATGGTAGGTATCTTCCGGAAGCACTACAGGGGGTTTTCTACAAGCATTACTGCAATCTGAGTCAGAAACAAATATTAAGTCCAACATTCTACCACTACAGTTATGCACCCTGTTAACTTGCGATAGGCCTAACTCCAGTAGGCCATCGATAAAATCATCAGAAGTGGCTGGTAATGACCGAGGATGTGTCATTCACAGACCATACAACATGTGGCAGATTCAAATCACCAACCACTATCAGATTGTCCATATCTGTCAAAAGTCATAACATAAAGTGAACGGCCGTTTAGTATTATTTTAACACATAAAAACTCTATGTCCGGAAGATGCTGAGAAAGAATCTGTTCAGAGGAAATAGAGGAGTCAACAGCAATGAGAACACCACCCCCCTTGCGGGAAGTGCGATCGCATCTGTACAAGTTATATTTAGAAAGAAAAATGGAATAATCAGAAATATCAGGTTTTAACCAGGTTTCAGTGAGTGCAACTATTTGAGATTCAAAAGATAAGCTGTTAATATATAATTTAGAAAGTTTAGTGTTAAGGCCTCTAACGTTTTGATAGGCCGAGCTTATTACTTCAGTTAGTTTTTTTGCCGCCGAGGTGGAGGCAACAGGATGGCTAACAGGCGGTGTACTATTGATCCTTATACCATTATTATTGATAATTCGCCTATTCGTATACTCCTTAACGACAAGCTGCGGCGGCCAAAACTTTTCAGAGCAAATTGTCGAAAAAAGTTCAGGCAGTACACCCAACTTGAAAGAAGATATACTTCTGGCATGTTTAAACTTAAACTTTTCAACAACAATAAGTGGGGAATCGATTTGACTCTTTACATATGCTGCAACATCATCCGATGACGTATCGGATGCCAGCCTAGAAACAACAAATTTATTAAGTGGCACAACTACCAGAGGCTTGTGTGCCCCAATTGTAACGCCATTAGAACCAATAGGCACACTAGCTGTTGGACCGGAGGACTCACTTATAGGATCACAAATTATGTTGTTAGTGGCAAGGTTATTGTTAAGATTCCTTGCCGGGGGAGTTAAAAAAAATTAATGAGCTAGCAATAGTACCCATGGGGGATTATTGCTAGGTACCAGAAGCGGTTTAGTGGGCAGGACAGGTGGGGCAGTTATTGGATGAGGTCCCGAAGTCTTTTTACGCTTCGGGGATTCAGTTATCACTTTGCCTTTTTTTTAAATTGGACTCTAGCTGCTCGAAAGAATTTTTCAGGTTATTAAAAGCAAAATGCATACTTTTAAAGCCTTCGTGAGTCTGCCTCATAAATTGCGTAGACTCTTTCACCGCCTCTTTGCAAGACCCACAATACTATTTAAGGCCTGTGTCAGCAAGCAGACATTCCCTGGTTTTGGCTGTAAAGCCAACACATTTCATGTGGATGATGTTGTCACATAGACCACACAAAATAAAATCTTGGTTGGTTGAACCAACCAATTTGCAATTTTCACTGCAACAGACAAGCATCATGCAAGTAATATGCTTTAGCGAAAAAGGTAGGGTGCAGGTATGTATAAGTTAAAACGTATCAATGCAAAGAGTACGATAAAACGGTAAAGATCAAAAGAGCGCTTAGGCGAGAGTGCGTGAGCACGTAAGCAGTTATAACTGCAAGAACGACTGATAAGAGCGGTCGAGAGCGGGGAGGACTGACGTTGGAGAGCGAGAGCAAGAAAATAGACAAAGAGCTTGGCGTTAGCAGACGAAATTACAGAATATAAAAAAAACAAATATAAGTATGTATGGATGTACGTGTGTTGTCTGTAATTTTAAGCAATGCAGCGGCTGTTCGACCACAAATTAAAATCAAATATTAAGCCGGCAATTTTAAAGCTATAAACGTTAATACATACAAAGTACACTTGCGATCACTTTACTAAATGTTTACAAATGTTACCAATGAAAACACCGTTCACAATCACAAGAAAACAGATAATTTACTGGGAGCACGCAAAAACACGACCGTCACCAACGAAAGTTATTTATAGATAATGTTTTATAAGTTTAATACCTTTCCAATTTAATGTGTCTTATAAATCTAGAAGTTTTGTTTATTTTATCTGCTTAAATGTGCTTGCAACTTCTCAGTATCGATTATATCGATATTTTCAAATTTTGCGAAAATATCGATCCATTTTTTATAAGATCGATATATCGAAATAATGGTCACACTTTGCGTTTGCGTTGGCTGGGTAAGTAAAAAGTTAGACAAATTATTACAAAATTTATAATAATTGAATTATTCTAGTTTGATTTAAAAGAACAAGATTGGCGAAGAGGATGGACCAGTTTGTTGGCCGAAAACGTATGTATAATTGACTTACAGTAATGTATAGACATGAATTTATAGCTCTTGAGTATTTTAGGTGCTGCAGAAGATGTTAAAAAACCGACAGGAGCGGCAAATCAAAAGTGTGGAGTTTTTTTTGAAAAATCAAAGGATGGTGGTAGTGCCATCTGCAAGAAGTGTGGCAAAGTGTGTAAGACAAGTGGAAACACCACAAATCTACAAAACCACTTGACACGAACGCACCCAACGCACTATGGGTAATTTGACCATTTTTGGGGCATTAATTAATAACTTTAGAACGAAGCAAGATAATTTGATTTGGTTTTTTGCTTTGAGTTTTTAATAACCAAAGGAAAATATTTGTACAAAATGGGCGTGTCACCGCCCCTTTTACAAAAGATAGGTTTTGTATTTTCTATGTTTGTCAACCTATCACGACCAAACTTGGCAGTTTTTATAATTATTATAATACTAATATCGTTGCTAAAAAAGAGCGACATGGGTCAACTATATCGTATAGCTCCCATAGTAACAATTGGAAAAAATGTGATTTCTCGTATGAAAACATGTTTATTTTTGAAGATATATGGTTTAAACTTTCTGAAAATTAGTATATTTATGTTTCTTACATTTTGGGTAAAAGTTATAAGCATCGGCCCACTATATCATATAGCTCCCATAGAGCCGCTTAGTACAAAATTAATGACATATTTTTTTTTTTCGTTTTTATATTGATTTTGATTTTCTTCGATAACTCTTTTGGTTGTGGAAAAACACGTTTTTGGAACTTTCGCCATAACACAGTTAAAAATTGCAACCTATTTTTGCCCTTTTCCACTCACTGCAGTCCATTTTGCAAACAAAGTCGCATTATCAAATTTTAGGTTATGATCTGTAAATTGAAATATCTCTGGTTGTGGTTAAAAGTGGAAATTAAGACTACACTCATTTTAAAGGTAATGAAACACTCTAAAACACTGTTTTTATTTTAAGGTGGGACTAGGTAGGACTCACTTTGCTAGTCCATTCAAAGCTCAGTTTTCGTTTTAAAATTTTTCATTTTTGGCAACTTACAGTAAAGACAAATACGGGGACATGACAAGCTCAATCTTCATTCTAATTTCGCAAACACAAAGTACAAACCACTCACCATCGAAAGCCATTTGGTTATTTTCAATTTTTAATTGTAAATTTACTTTTATTTATTATTTTCTTTGTTGCGCAATTTTTGTTAAGTTAGCTGCGCGCGCTCTTCTGTTAGAACAGCTGTGTTTAACAGCTTGTAACTTAACAGTGGAGGCCTCTGTTAAAATTTGTGGTATGTTACATTAAAGCTCAATCATTTTACTATGTAAAGCCACCAACAAAATGTTAATTGAACAACTTTCAAAAAATGGAATTTGGGCTCAAAAATGGTCAAATTACCCATAGTGCAACGCTGCAAGTGAGTGAGCTGCCCACTACCTCCGGCAGCGTTCTGCCTTTTTTAACCAATAAATATGAGGCAACGTCCGAGCGTAAAAAAACAGCAGACAGTGCATTAGCAAAATTTGTTTCTACAAGTATGCAGCCCTTCAGTCTAGTCGAAGAGGCATCATTTCGAGAATTCTGCAAAGTTCTGGATCCACGCTATGAATTGCCGTCAAGAACAACATTGAATACCAATCAAATGGAGACAAGGTATGTGTCTATGAAGAACGCGTTGGTCTCTTTACTTGATAAAATTTAAAATATAGCCATTACCACCGATTTGTGGACGTCGTTCGCAAATGAGTCCTATACAACAGTAACTTGCCATTTTATTGACAAAGAGTTCATTTTGCGTTCTGCGGTGTTGTCCACCAATACATTAAATGATGAAACCAATCACAGTGCACAAAATATTGCAGACTCAGTTATTATCGTATTGGCCGTCAGCCGATTGGAGCAACAGGGGGATAAAGCGTACTGACATCACACGTCCATGCATACTGACAATTTGTGTGTTCGTTGATGCTGTGCGCTCCGTCCTTGCGGCTCACAATTGGTAGTGCGACTATACTCTCCACGTGAGGGCGGCTGGAAGCAGATCCTTGGTACGGTCATGTCTCTGCCAAGGGTGCTGACCAATTGTAGTCGGGCGAGAGAAGAAAACTCTATAAAATTACCCCAATCCAAGGTGGAACAGCATTGTGCCGAGGGATTCGTGGCCGAGGGGGTGCTCGGTCTCTACTTTGCGAACTCTGGATACCTGCCGACCTCCAGTTTAAATTAGGCTTCCCGCGATACACGGGCTATGTTGCGGGTGACCGTCCTTCCCGTCTACTCGTGGGATTCAAACATGATTAAAATTAATAAAAACAAAAACACAGTGACCGGGACACTCTCAAACCCGGAGGGACAAGCCAATCCCTCTGTCGGTGGAAACACCCCCACGTCTGGTAAGCCAGCAGACGTCCGCAAGCCCACCAGCGGCATAAGTGGAAAACGGGCAAGCCAGCCGTCATCCCACTTCGGTGGTCTGCCCAGCACCGCTCCTAGTGCAAGTGGTGTGCAACCCAAGGTTGCCAACTCAGCACCCAGGACGGTAGCGACAACGGGCAACACCACAAAGTCCGTTGCTCCTGAGGGAGTCAAAGCGTCCTTCCAGGACCGTAGGCGCGCAGCCGATATTCTCGGAAAAAGTCTGTCCGCTCAGTCCGCATCACCGGATGAGGTCCGACTAGTAGAGTGGGGCAGAAAAATCATCCCGAATTTCAAGCCAGCCCCCCCTGCGTCCTCTGCCAAGTCCAAGCAGAAACGCCAGCGGTCCGTTGAGGATTCGGCCCCGCAAGCAAAGCGGATTAGACCTCCTCCACCTCGTCCGCAGCCGTTGACGAAATCTTTCGCCGAAGCCACCAGGGAGAAGATTGTCATTGGGGTCCTCGACAGGGGCCACAAAGAGGGTCATATCCCCAGGAATCGGGGGGGGATTATCGAAAATGAGCTGCAGGACAGGTTCGTCGACCTCATGACAGAATTCATGGGTCCCCCCGTTCCTCTGATGCAGGCTGGCATCAGGGCAACATCAAAGCAATAGCTTGTGAGGATGAGCGATCTGCCGGGCGTATAAGAAGGCGGTTGCAATGCTGGGAGAGATCTACCCTGGCGCGAAACTGGAGGCGGTGGACTGGAAGGATGTGCCCAGTAGACCCCCCAGGGTATGGGTTTCTGCACCCGAGGACCCCGAAAAGGTCCTGAAAATCTGCCAGTTGAGCAATCCCACGCTTGACACAGCTGATTGGAGGGTCGCCAAAGTCGACGAGCCAGAAGGCAACTCGAGGCGGTGATCCTCATAATCAACGAGATCGGCGGAGGCCCTAGCGGAATCGGATGGCGCGGCTTACTACGGCTTCAAAACCGTAGCTATCCGCGTCTATAAAACCGACACCAACAAGCTCTCGGCAGCAGACGAGGCGCTCCCTGATAAACCGGTTGACACTACAGACAATTGTGTCAACCGGCCTGTAGCAGTGGGTACTACAGACAATGGTGTCCCCCGTCAAGACCCTGGTACGGAGTCGGCAGATGGGAAGGAGGCCGGCTACCACTCAGAGGGCTCTGAATTGGCCCATGACATGGCCAAGCTAGCGAGCTTCCGTGAAGAGTCCCTTGACTTGGATGACACGGACGAGGAAGCGAACAGGACAGTGGTGGAGCGTCGGCCTGAAGATGTCACTGAGACTTCTTCAGATTAACCTCCACCACTGCAGAGCGGCGGCGACCGACAGCGAAACCACGCACACCGACCTCATAATTCGGTGTGACGCCAACGCCCATCATCATCAGTGGGGAAGCACTGACACAAATGAACGGGGTGAGTTGCTTTTTAACTACATTCTGTCCACTAACCTCATGATTTGTAATACGGGCAACGACCCAACCTTCATTACAAAGAACAGGGAAGAAGTACTAAATATTACGCTAGTCTCAACCTCCCTCTGTAGCAAACTAACAAGATGGAGAGTGCTAGACGAGCACTCCTTCTCAGATCATAGATATATCGAAACAGTCTTTTCGTTCGACGTACCCAAGCCCAAATGGCACCAGAATGTTAGACGTACAAACTGGTCCACTTTCAAAAATCACTTAAACACTCTCGTCCCTGAGTCCCCCCCACTGGGAAACCCCACTACTGAAACCACAGACCTACTTATAAAAAAGCTTACGGAGGCATGCGAGTCCGCCCTAAACGAGTCGTGCCCCCGTAGCAAACCCAGAGGTAAGACTAAGCCACCATGGTGGTCTCCCCAACTGGGTGAGCTGCGTAAGACATCACGCAAGCTTTTTAATAAAGCTAGGTCTCTCGGAGATGACCAGTCATGGAGTCTCTACAAAACCAGCCTCCCCTCCTATAAGAAGGCACTCAGACAAGCTAAACGCTCCTCATGGCAGACATTCTGCTCTAATATCGAAAGTACCACAGAGGCCGCAAGGCTCAGAAAAGTTCTTTCTCAAACCACCCCATCGGTAGGTTTTCTTAAAAAACCAGATGGCTCATGGACTTCGTCCAGCTCTGAGTCCTTGGAACTCTTGATGGAAACTCATTTTCCGGGCTGCTCAGCAGTTGCAATCCCACAGACAAACACAGGGGTTCATATGGATAGACCTTCCACAAACTTCCTGACTAAAGAATTAATCTCATGGGCTATCAACAGCTTCATGCCCATCAAATCCTCAGGGCCAGACGGCATCTTTCCAGCCCAACTGCAGCATGCAGGTGAGACTGCCTTAAACTGGCTCCTACAAATTTTCACTGGAGTCTGGACGACGGGACTCATCCCAACGCCCTGGCTTGAATCCAAAGTCGTCTTCATTCCAAAGGCGGGCAAAGCCTCCCACACAACTCCCAAGGACTTTCGTCCAATAAGCCTAACATCCTTTCTACTCAAGACCTTTGAAAGGGTGCTGGGCCTTCACTTAAGGAATTCGATACCGACACATCAATTCTCCCGTGCGCAACATGCGTATCAAAAAGGCAAATCCACGGAAACAGCACTTCATGCTGTAATCTCCACAGTGGAAAAATCGCTTCACCAGAAGGATTATTCTCTAGTCGCCTTCCTTGACATAGAGGGTGCTTTCAACAACGTCAACCCAGAGGCAATCACAGAGGCACTAACGGGTTTGGGTGTCGGGCACCGTGCTGTGCATCTGATCGATCAACTGCTAAGCCGCAGGATCGTCAGGTCAACTCTCGGTTCCACGACAATCGCCAGGTCTGTCTGCAGAGGCACCCCTCAAGGTGGAGTTCTCTCTCCTCTCCTTTGGAACGTGGCAGTAAATTCTCTGCTGCGCTCCATTGAGGGAGGTGGCTGCAGGGTGATTGCCTATGCGGATGACGTTGCGATTGTCTTCTCGGGAAAATTCCCCCAAACCCTGTGCGAACGCATGACCGTAGTGCTTCGCACTCTGTCCACTTGGGCAAAGAAAAACGGACTCGGACTGAACCCAGCGAAGACTGATCTTGTCCTCTTTACTAGGAAATATAAAATTCCGAATCTTAGGCCGCCCACCCTTGACGGGGTGGAACTAACCTTCAGCAAATCAGCCAAATACTTAGGGCTCACTTTACAGCAAACTGGACTGGAATCTTAACACCGAAGAGCGTGCTAAGAAAGCCCTAGTTGCTCTTTACACGTGCAGAAAGTCGATCGGACTGAAATGGGGCATGGCCCCCCACATAACTCTGTGGCTGTACACGGCTATCATTCGGCCAATCCTACTGTACGGAGTATCAGTATGGTGGCCAACACTCTCAAAGAAAAAGTCAGTTCGCTTGCTAGGCAAGGTGCAGCGCGCTGCAGGACTGACCGCCACTGAAGCCCTCAGAACAACCCCTAACGAGGCTCTCGATAATATACTCAATCTTTTGCCTATCGACCAGATGGGCAAACTAGTAGCAACCCTCTCAGCACTTCGCATGAGAGAAACAAACCAGTGGACCACACAGACACACGGTCACTCAAGTATTCTCAATGGAAACTCGCTTCTTCCCCCAGCAACTGACTACTGCTGCCCTCAGGAGTTTCTTAATACTTCTTTCCACTCAGTTATCCCATCGAGGGAAGAGTGGAGAGAAGGGATACCAGGGCCGACAGACTCAATTAGAATTTTTACGGACGGTTCAAAGCTAGACAACTGGGTAGGGGGAGGTGTCTTCTGCGAAGAACTGTCCATAAATAATTCCTTTAATATACCTGACCATTGCAGTGTTTTCCAGGCAGAAATCACCGATATACAAGAAGCGCTCAAATCCTTACAAGGAATTGAACGCTCTGCAGCCAAAATCTGCATCTTTTCTGATAGCCAAGCAGCTATCAAATCGCTCAACGCGATATCGTCGAACTCGATATCCGTCACAGACTGCCACAGATCTCTGCAAGAGATGGCAGAGCAGTTCGATCTCTACCTCATATGGGTGCCCGGTCACAAAGGCATCGAGGGCAATTGTAGGGCGGATGAACTGGCAAGACATGGTACTACCATGCCTCTCCTTTCGGATAAGGAGGGTTTGGGCATGCCCATGGCCAGCTGTTAAGCAAATAAAAGGTGGCAACACACCACCGGTAGATGCAATATAGCCAGAAAGACATGGCCAACGCGCTGTAAAAAGCGCTCTTCAAGCCTAATCCACCTAAATAGATCAGGTTGTGCCTCCGTAGTGAGGGCTGTTACGGGGCACTGGCTAGTGGGATCTCATGCAGCGAGACTACTAGCCCCTTCTAACGATTTCTGCAGAAGCTGTCGGGACGAGGAAGAGGAGGAAACTGTTTCCCATCTTTTCTGCGACTGCCCTGCACTCTGCAAAAATAGAAATCGCTTTCTCGGTTCGTATTTCCTAAAAGACCTCTCAGAGATAGCGAACACCACCCCCAAGAGTATTCTCTCCTTTATTCATGCATCGGGCTGGAACCACGCCCTCTCAAATAGTATCACACACCCTGTTCTCGGTTAGACGGAGTTGTGGACGCAGTCCATCGCGGCATCACAATGGGCCAACAATTGGCCTAAGTGAGTGGAAGGGTCTCACACCTGCCCACTACCGCTCTAACCTAACCTAACCTATTATCGTATTAATTGAATGGAATATATTCGACAAAGTTGCGACCATCGTCACAGACAATGATAGAACTAAGGTAAAAATGTGCGAAATTGTAAAAAAGACATATATCCCGTGTTTCGCTCACACACTTAATTTAATAGTTAAGGACGGCCTTTGTTTGAAAAACGTGCAGCCAATAATTGCCAAATGCAAAGCCATATTATCGTTTGTAAAAAAGTGCACCATAACAAAAACCAAGTTTAAAGCCGCGCAACCGCCAGGGGCCAAAAAGTACAGTCTTATGTGGTGTTTACACAAGCACTGCTTATTTGAGTTATTGCGTTAAGGGCAACAAGCAGCTTTTTTCCCATACATAAAGTAGTGGTGACAAAAAGTTGAGTTAAGTTTGGATGCAGTTGCTTGTACTCGATATACATTCGGTTAACTCATAAGTTCTGCCCATTTAAGTATATAATCGGTTACATTTTTGAATTGTCACCACTGGTGCTAGTGTAAACACCACATACAACTACACAACTGAAAAAATATAAATTATCACTGAATAACAACAGAGACGCCTTCATATAAAAAGCGGCGACGAGTAGACAAAATTGACAAGCTCATAGAAATAGAGGAGCGCAAGTTGGCGGTCATGGAGCGTATGGCAGAACGAGCTGAACATTTTCAAAAAGAAATGCTAGAAATAACGAGGGCCAGTGATACATAAAAATAAATTCTATTTTTTTATAAATTGAATTTATTTATTTAAATGGAATTATTGTTGAGGAAATTTATTGCTAGGGCTTGCCTAATTGTTTCAGCACTTGGATTCATATTGCCAAGCCAAACCTCAAACCCTGGCTGATCATTTTGGTGTGCATTAAGATGTCAAAACGCATTCTTGCATTGCTCTAATCATCATTGCGTTGTTTTGCTCCATCACAGATAAAATCAAACATAATTTGTTAGTGCTCATTACTTTTTAAATTTGTTTAATTAAATTTTTCGGCTTTTACAAACTCTAAGCAAAACACAGCGGTTGACGCTTAACGCAATAACTCACTTTTGAGCCAATGTAAACACCAATTCTGAGTTATTGCGTCGATGACGATATCGCTAGCAAACTCACTGTAGTGTAAACATAGCATTAAGCAAGAAGTGCCCACCAGGTGGAATAGCGCCTACTATATGATTGAAAGATTATTTATTACCAAAGATGCTCTTGCTAAGGTCCTATTAAGCACGGCTAAGGCACCGCCACCCCTGACCGCAGAGGATATAAACATTATGCAGGATCTGGTTAATCTCCTAATGCCATTTGATGTTGCAACAAAAAAATCATCTTCTGCAACTGCGGTGACGATTTCGTTAGTTATTCCTCTGACCAGCGAACTGTTGGATAAAATGGAATTGTTCAAAAATACTCTTTTAACGGAGGAAGGTCGAGAAATGCGTGATCTATTCGAGGCAAAAATTAAGTCAAGGCTCCTGGACAATGAGTCCCGCACACCAACAAGATTGGGAACGCTGCTCGATCCTAGGTTTAAAAAGGAGGGGTTTTTGTCTCCGTTCCATACCAAAGAAGCCACCAAAATACTGGAAAACGAATTAAAAATTTTAAGCAAATCAGTGCATTTGCCACAAGAGATTTCTCCAAAGCCGCTTGAGCCAGTCGAATCAAACCAGCCATTTTTTAAACGAGTAAAAAGGAATATCGATCAAAAGAAGCAAAACGTCAGAGTTGACCATATAATAAACCTCAGGCAATACTACACGAGTCACAATCTTGGCGAAAATCAAGACCCTCTTATGTATTGGAATGTAAATTTAGCGCTTATGCTCAAATTGATTATGTTTCATAAATGATTTAATCTTTTTCAGAGCGCCAACAACGACGTGTCACTTCAAAAGCTTGCAGTGAAATATTTATGTATTCCGGCCACCTCCACGATAGCAAACAAAAAAAGAGCTTCCTTAGAATCTGACACAGTCAACAATTTAGTTTTCCTAAGCAAAAACCAGTGGATTTTGCCATAGATGGTTTTGATCTCAATAAGCAACTGCCATGAAGGCAATTGTTTTGTTTGTTAATTTTTTTTTAATTTTATTAATATTTGATTTGTTTTTTTGAATATATTATTCTTATGATTTTTAGTTTTAAGTTAATGAGTTTTAAGTTAAGATGAATTTAATAAATATTTTTTGTATGATCTCTAAAAAGATTTTGTTTTCTTTTTTAATCTTGCAGTGATTGTCGCTGAACATATAAAAATATTTTTTAAAATTCGATATATCGATATAATCGATTTTTTCTCCCAAAATATCGAAAATATCGATACCGCCAAATATTTTTTTTATTTTACTCCATTATTTTTTTTTTCCCCACTTTTTTTTTACCTGGGTTTTTCCGGGGGAGGTTTTTGTTTATTTTTAAAATAAAAAAATTTCTTTTAAAAAAATTTTTTAAATTTATTTTTTTATTTTATTTGAATAATATTTTTATTTAAAAAAAAAAAAAAATTTTATTTTTTTGGGATTTAAAAAAAATTATTTATATTATCCCCCACACTAAAACGTAAAAGATCAGCATTGCACATTTTAATACGCTCTTTTAATTGACTAACGGGTTGACTGACATACATTTGAACATCATCAGCATACATATGCACCTCACAATTGGACAGGGCACTCGGCAAATCATTTATATAAATTGAGAAAAGGAAAGGTCCTGCAGGCAACCACGAGTTACTAAAATTAAGCTTGAAGTCGAACTCTGAGTAACAACGGCTTGTTTCCTATTTTTTAAGTATGAGGACATTAGTTTTATTGCGGTTGGCGAAAAATAATACATATTGCTAAGCTTTGTCAATAAAATTTCGTGATTTATAGTTTTGAATGCTTTGCTGTAGTCCAAAAGTGTAAGCTTGTTGTAGAAATAATCAATGTTTTGCTGAAGCAGGTTTATTTGGGTGTCAACAGAAGGGAGGTGGTAAAGGGCATCCCAGTCACAATTGTTGTGTTGATCAATATTTTTAAAATCTCTTAAAGTAATTGTTTGTTTTGAATACATGAAATGCATATCATAAGTCTGGAAAGTAAGGTCATGCTTAGAGAACGCCGGTTCAGATAGTTAGTCATATAGTATTATGTTTATTTATTTATTTATTGTCAGCTAAGAGCAGCTGACCTTAAAATAAAATAAAAATAAATTGAAATTAAACAAGTGGAAACGTTGCAGTTGGACGCAACCGACTGCGGTATACTCGTATTAAAACCGGTAAAAAGAGGCCTGCTTGCAAAGGGGTACGGTTGCGGCAGGGGTGTACGCTGCCTTAAAGATTCTCCGATGCCACCAGCTATCTTCCTTCCAAGCTTGATTACTCCAGCTCAAAGTCTGTAAAAGGTTGTGGAAGGGGAGCTGGGCGGATTGGGTGGGTGTGGCATCCAAGTTTTTGCTTCAGATCTTTGTGGAATATCAATTGCTATCTTCATACCGAATTTGGTGACTCTAGCTAAAAGTTTGTAAAAGGTGGGGTGGCTGGGGAAGTATGGGTGGGCGTGGCATACAAAATTGTTAAACAGATCTATGTGGAATGTCAGTTGCTACCTTCATACCAAATTTGGTGACTCCATCTCAAAGTTTGTAAGAGGTTTGGAAATAGTGGTGGGGGGGTGGCTGGGGGCGGTATGGGTGGGTTTAGCATCCAAATTTTTGCATCGGATCTTTGTGGAATGTCAATTGCTATCTTCATACCAAATTTGGTGACTCTAGCACAAAGTTTGTAAAAGGTGTGGAAAGGAGGCTGGAGCGGTATGGGTGGCTGTGGCATCCAAATTTGTGATGCAGATCTTTGTGGAATGTCAATTGCTATCTTCATACGAAATTTGGTGACTCTAGCTCAAAGTTTGTAAAAGATGGGGAAAGGGGGGCTGGGGAAGTATGGGTGGGCGTGGCATCAAAGTTTTTGCTATATATCTTTGTGGGATGTCAATTGCTATCTTCCTTCCAAATTTTGTGATTTTGGAGCCACGCCCCCCCATTCCGCCCCCAACCCTACCGCATTTTAATGTCAAAAAAGCCTTTATCTCCCACAGTTTTTGAGCTATAGCCACCAAATTTAGTGCCAAGATAGGTGATGATGACTTCCCAAAACTGCATCAACAATTTGGATGCCACACCCACCCACACCACCCCCAGCCCCCCTATCCACACCTTTTACAAACTTTGAGCTTGAGTCACCAAATTTGGAAGGAAGACAGCTGGTGGCATCCCCATCTGCATCGGATAATCTTTAAGGCAGCGTACACCCCTGCCGCAACCGTACCCTTTGCAATCAGGCCTCCTTTTACCGGTTTTAATATTGGTAACGAGTATACCGCAGTTGGTTGCGTCCGACTGCAGTGTTTCCATTTGTTTAGTACTGGAACTGAGGACTCCAAGGATATAAGAGAATATAGTTACGTGAAGATCTAATTGGGACATTAAATTTAATTCGACTCAAAAGAACTGATTAGTCGATTTCACCATCAAGTAGGCTAGTAATAAATAAAGCTCCATGCATCGTTCTACGGTTTAACAGGGAGGGAAGATTAATCAAAAGGAGTTTTAGTCTAATTCAGGAACGCAATTAAAATATCTAAGGGCAAAAAGGAGAAATTTATTCTGCACAGATTCAGTTCTAGCCTGGCGAATCGAGTATTTTGGGGACCTGAAATAGTTAAATTTAAACACTTTGACTGAATCGTTAATAGTCTCTTTATGGAATTAGTTAAAGAGAAACACTTCGACTGTCTTTTCGAAAGGCACTTTATTGAATGAATATGTCTTCGCTTAAGGTTTGGTTTGAAAGGCCTGGCGCTGCTTCAGCTGAGAAGTCAGCGTCAGAGCCGTATATATAAGTACATTATATATTAAGAATAATTGACGGATAGCGAGAGTATTTACATATATATCACGAGCGGTCTAAGCGTGAGAATGCTGACGCGGCTTTGATTGTGCCCGCTGCTTTCTTGCGCGATCATGTTACCAGCCACTACTAACAACAAAGAGTCGTTCTTTGGTTAATGTTTACGTTATGTTAATATTCAGCTGTCAAGTACTTTGAATACAGTTGACCCTCGATATATGTGTATACTACATCTCCCTCCTTTTAAAAAATAATTGTTTTTTTTTTTTGTATATATATATTTATTGTAGTAAAAATTTAATTGTAGTATTGTAGTAAAAATATAATATGAAAATATATTGACAATAATAAAAATGGTTTTATATTTAAAAATTTTTATTGTATAGTTATTATATATGTAATGTAATGTTTATTAACTAAATATGATTAACAATGTTTAAAGTATAAAAAGATCGATTTCAATTCCACAACGATTAATATTATTCAAATTCCAACTTAAGCAACTTAGAGTGTTCAACTTAACTCGCGTCAACTTCTACTTTCGACTTGTATGTACCTCTTGTACGATTGACGACTTACTACTTCTACGCTGATACTATCGTGTGCATTCACGACAACAACTGAGAATCGATACCTATCGACACAGCAATATATCGATACCCCTTTACACTCGGCCATCCTGAATCTCGTCGTCTGTCCCAGACGACATTAACTCTTCATTCTGTTCAAAATATTTCCATAGCTTCATATTTTCCGCGCTTGTAGACGTTGTGTTCGGACCTTCTACATTTGCAGCTTTTCGAACGACATAACGTCCGCAACGGTTGACTTTGATAACTTCGTATGGTCCAAGAAAATTGCTTGCCAATTTTCTGCCCGCAACAAATTGCGTTCGCTTCACTGCTACCAAATCGCCTTCCTTGTACACATGATGGCCTTTACGCTTTTTGTCATAGTTTCTTTTATAAGTCTCTTGCGCTTTAGATATCTGCATTTTGGCCTCTTCGCGTAACTGCTGACGTTCTGCATTAAAATATTCCAACCTTTCCTGTTCAAGCAACTGTAGCAGTTTATCGCTGACCTTGACTTGCATCTTTGTTCCAAATAACAGCTCAAACGGAGACTTCAGCGTAGAGCAATTAATGTGCGAATTGATTGCAACTTGCACTTGCGACACCCACCTGTACCATTTAGCCGGTTCTTCTGACGACAGTTTGGACATAATGGACAGTATCGACCTGTTAACTCGCTCAATCTGTCCGTTTCCCCTTGCAACTCCTGTTGTTGTCAAAACATGCTCGATAGCATTCATTTTAGTGAACTCTTCAAAAGCGTTTGACGTAAACGCAGATCCACGATCGCTAATTATACGATATGGCATACCGAAAACGTCCGACCAATCCTGTAATTTTCTTAGTACTTCCTCACAACCGGTAGATTTTACTGGAAAAAGCCATACAAACTTGGAAAATGCATCCACCATCGCAAAAATATATTTGTATTTTTTCGACGTTGCGTCCATTGGCCCCAGATGGTCAACGTGGAGTGTGTGCAACGGTTGGCCACCTTTGTCAATACAGCAAAGGTATCCTTCCTGCTTACCAAGCTTTTTGTTTGTAATAATGCATTTTATACAGCTCTTGACTACTTGAGCAACTTTTCGTTCCAAATGCGGAATCCAAAATTGCTGCTGAATGGCGTGCATGGTCTTCTGAACCGAAAAATGTCCCACATTGTGCGCTTCGCTTATAATCTCGTGTTCCATTTTTTTAGGAACTACCACCAACTCATTTCCATTAACGACTTTAAAGACCAACTGTCCTTTAAGTTTAAATCCATCGTACGGCTGTGTTTTGAGAATTTCCATTATGGCGCTGACTAATGCATCGTCCTTCTGTGCTTTCTTCAGACGTGCAGAGACTTCAGAGCCAATTGTAAGCACGACGGGATATCGACTGAGATGTACCACTTCGAAAGTATAATCCTGCATGCACATGATCCAATTCGCAACCTCTCTTGGAACGTCCTTTTTATTGACGGTTTGGGAGAACGCTGCACAGTCTGTTACCAACGTAAAGTTTACTCCCAAAAGATAATGTCTAAACTTTTGCATAGCAACATGGGCAGCTTTTACTTCCAGTATATAACTGTGACGCTTCGCATCTGATGACGACGTTTTCTTGCTCCAAAAAAATACAGGGTGTAGTTCTTGATCAAATCGCTGAAGTAAAGTTGCACAAAATCCGTCAGCTGAAGCATCTGTGTGTAATTCCGTGGGTGCATACTTACTGTAAATTCAGAATAGGCTCTGTGCATAGCGCACTTTTCAACTGGTTAACGGCGTTCGTCTCAGCTGTCCCAATTTTAAATTTCGCGTCTTTTTTCAACAGCAACGGGCGAGCTATCTGTGCGTATCCTTTAATACATTTTTTGAAGAAACCCGTTAAGCCTTAGAAAGACTGTACTGCCTTTATATTCTTGGGCATTGCAAACTGCTTGACTTCGTTTGTCTTTTCCTGGCCAGGCCAGATCTTTCCACCTTCAACAGTACGTCCCAAAAATTCTATTTTCCTTTCCAAAAAACGACATTTCTTCCACTTAATTTTCAACTGGGTCTCCGAAGCGACTTTCAACATCAACTTCAGCTTCGTCACGCATTCATCCTCCGATAGTCCATAAATTATAATACCGTCCATATATAAGTGCATCACGTCTTGTCTGATAAGACCGTCAAAAATACTGTTAACGAACCGTATAAATGCTGCAGGTGAATTGGTAAATCCAAACGGTGCTTTGTTGAACTCGTACAGGCCCTCCTTTGTCACAAAAGCAGTGTATTTGCGACTCTCCTCTTCAATGGGTACGTGGAAAAAACTATTCTCTAGATCCATAACGACAAAAATTTTGGCAGCCTGCAACTTTTCCAGTACATCGTCCATAAGCGGAACTGGAAAACAATCCTTAAGCACCATATTGTTTAACTGCCTGAAGTCAATGCAAATCCTGTTTGAACCGTCCTTTTTCTTCACGATCACCACTCTGCTTGCGAAGTTGGATGTAGACTTCCTTACTATGTTTGTATTTAGCCACTCGTCAACTTGTTTCCGGATGGCCTCGCATTCAACTGGCGAGTGACGACTTGGCTGCTGTCGAAACGGATTAATTTGCCCATCTGGTATGATCTTCAGTTCGACTGGAGACTGTATCGGCAATACTGATGGCTTATATGCTTCAATCAACGACGAGACCATTGGCATAAACTGCGGAGGGGTGTGTATATCAATCTCAGTTTCGACCACATTATATATACTTAACTCTTTGAGAGGTTCATCGTGCTCCCACGCCGCTGTCAACATGAATGTGTACCCTTTCTCATCCAGCACCATAGTAAACTTGGACACAAAATCGTATCCGAGCAAGGCGTCATACTCAATCTTAGCGTCTGGCACGACGACGAACTTCTGTACACCTGTGATACCATCGACTTGTAGCGCACCCGAAAATTCACCTATCGGCAGCGTTTGTACTGCGCCAAGGCCGCGCAAAACTGAATAACTTCTTTGCAATTCGACGTTTTTCATTTTTTTGTAAACACTGTTCTTTATTATTGATACGTCGGAACCGGTATCAATCAAGCATTCGACTATGACGTTATTCAAAACAATTTTTTTGCAACGCTTGCTCTCATTTACAACGTTAACGTTCTTTGTTAATTGCTGGCAGTTTTTCGAAATGTGCCCATTACCATTACACTTGAAACACTTAGTTTCCAATTTACAATCTTTTCGCAAATGTTCTGATGAGCCACAATTAAAACAACGACTTTGTTTTACACTTTGCACTTTTTTCTTGTCACCAATGTCTAATTGTGTTCTTTTATTTTCGTTTTCCTTTAATTGTTCGTACACCGCGTACTTTTCGTGCAATTCATAGAATGCCTTACACATGTACATGTTGTATTTGTATTCGGCTTTGATACGTAGGCCATCGACTATGTAGCGGATCACCGAAACAACGTCTATGTCGGCACTGAGAGCGGCTAGCTTTCGCATATTCAAAACATAATCATGAAAGGATTCATCAAGCGACTTGACGCGTTCTCTTAATTTTTTGTGCACATCTGCGCTAGAATATGCACGCTTAAACTCTTCCACTATGGCGTCTTTTAAGTGCTGATATGTACTCACAAACACAGATTCTAGAAACAACTTAGCAGACTTTGTCATTTTGCCTCGTGCTTGTACATATTTTTGTTTCTCACTTAACTCGTATGCTTCTTTATTCTGTTCGAAATTATTAAACCAACATTCGACTGAAACACTGTGACCGTCAAAGTCTGATATAATTTTCGCAAAACTGTCCGGCGTTATTTTACTTTCCGCGTGTTCGATCTCGTCCGTTTGTATTTTTAGCGATAACAGCTTAATAATTTCTTGTAAACTTTTACTGTTTTCTTCAATTGTTTCTTCCATTTTTTTTTCTTGGAAAAATTATATTTCACTTTTGCCATTTGCGTTCTTTTTCTCACTTGTCGATGCTGGTGTATTTTTTTCAACTGCTTCTTCTTCTTTGTTCTTTTTCTTTTTTACCGGTGTTTGTGTAAGTCTCATTTTTCATGTATATGCATCCGAACACAACTTTACACATGTATGTATGTACATGTGCAACTTGCGGCTTTGAATTTGATACTGCGTAGTTTCCACTTTTATTATTTAGGCTGTTAACTTCAATATTTAGACACGGTTGAGCCCCCAAATGTAATGTAATGTTTATTAACTAAATATGATTAACAATGTTTAAAGTATAAAAAGATCGATTTCAATTCCACAACGATTAATATTATTCAAATTCCAACTTAAGCAACTTAGAGTGTTCAACTTAACTCGCGTCAACTTCTACTTTCGACTTGTATGTACCTCTTGTACGATTGACGACTTACTACTTCTACGCTGATACTATCGTGTGCATTCACGACAACAACTGAGAATCGATACCTATCGACACAGC
Source organism: Scaptomyza montana (assembly GCA_018904305.1). Lineage (NCBI taxonomy): Eukaryota > Metazoa > Arthropoda > Insecta > Diptera > Drosophilidae > Scaptomyza > Scaptomyza montana. The sequence continues at coordinate 479,782 of JAEIGR010000059.1, read as the reverse complement.
AATATATCGATACCCCTTTACATATATATATATATATATATATATTTTTTTTTTACTATTTTTTTATTTTGTTAAAATATTTTTTATTTTATCGTGTCTGTTGGGCTAGGGAGCTTTTTCACTAGCCGTAGATTACCGAAAAAAACGAACAGTTTTTTTTAGTTTGTTAAATATATTTAGCTAGTTAGGGCATATAATATGACTTAAATTAGTTTGTATAAATCAGCAGGCAGGCTCGTAATTGCCTCTGCTAACTTCCGTACAATGTTTTTGCAAGTCGATCCGAAAATGATCGATGCGCAGCGATAACGAAATCGAATTTAAACTTGAGTGGTTAGCGATCGTAACATAACTAACTTTGGCTGCTCAAACGCCGAATACAAAGGGCATGCAATGCAAGATAGTTGACAAGCGGTTAACATAGAATGAGCATGCAAATTTCAAGAACATAATAAGAGTTTAGTTGTTGTTGGAGTAATTAACATTATATATATATGTATAAGAGCAGCTGTTGCTGCTTATGGTGCGGTGATGCTGCTGCTATTTGGCCAAACATACTCCCCCGTTGAAAGACTACGGCTTTCAACAACATCCTGTTTGGGTAGAACGCACAGCTTTCGAACAGACCTCTTAGTTGTTCCGGTGGCAGTCCTGAGAGTAGCTACACGTGCCACGCCATCATCTCCAGTTACCAGCTCGATGACTCTTGCCAATGGCCACTTGAGTGGAGGTAGGTTCTCGTCTTTGACCAAAACAACATCGTTGACGCACAGATTAGCCTGAGGTGTACGCCATTTTGAGCGTTGATTTAGGAGTGTCAGATATTCCTCTCGCCAACGGCTCCAGAAAATTTGCTGGTAGTAAGAGATCCTCTGCCAGCTATTCAATCGATTAAGATTTAGCCCTGTGAGATCAGGCTCAGGGAACAAGGCCAGTGGAGCTGTACCCAGAAAATGTGCCGGTGTCAACACATCGAGATCTGCAGGATTTTCTGAAATGGGAACTATAGGTCTAGAGTTAATTACGGCAGCGATATGGCATAGAAGAGTGCGAAGGTCATCTAATGGGAGTAAAGAGGGCCCAACAGCTCTATAGAAGTGATGCTTTGCCGTCTTGACTGCTGCCTCCCAAATACCGCCAAAGTGGGGCGAACGTGGTGGAATAAAACGCCATTCAATGTTGTCAATCAAGCAGAAGTCGTTGACCGCTTGCTGATGATTGCTGCTCAGGAACAACTGCCTCAAATCCGCCAATTCGTTTTTGGCGCCAACGAAGTTAGTGGCATTATCCGAGCATATGCGATACGGTTTACCACGAGTTAGTATAAACCGCCTTAGTGCGCATAAAAATGCTCCTGTGGACAAATCGCTTACAAGCTCGAGGTGCACAGCCTTCGTTGAGAAACATATAAAAACGCAGACGTAGCATTTTACAGCTGCGCGATTCCGAACATCGCTTTTGTAGAAAAATGGGCCACAGAAGTCGATGCCCGTTACAGTGAACGCGTGCGCTCCAGTCACTCGATCCTTGGGTAAATCAGCCATGATATGCTCAGCCAAGCGTGGTTTGGCTCGAAAACACATCTTGCATTTGGCCACAACTAATGAGACTGTCTTGCGTCCTCCAATGGGCCAGTACTGCAGTCGAATGCGTGCAAGAAGCGAGCGAGGTCCAGAATGCAAAGTGCTGCGATGATAATGCATTATTATTGCGCGAGTTACTGGATGCTGCCTTGGTAATATTGCAGGGTGCTGAGCCTCAAAGTTTAAAGCCGAATTCTTTAAACGACCACCAACACGAAGCAGTCCATCGCCATCAACAAAGGGTGCCAGAGACACCAATGAGCTGGATGATGCCACCTGAAGACCGTTATTTAAACAGCTGTAGTCCTCAGACAAATGCGACATTTGAATACAACGGATCAGCATTTGTTCACCTCGGCGCACATCATCACCGATGAGTCCAGGGTGCTTGATGCGATGACAAAACTTGTGTACGTAGGAAAATACATGTTTGAGTTTTTCCCAGGAGTTAACATATTTGCAGTTTGCAGCAAGATCTTCGGTATTGACAGTCGCAATGAGAACCTTTTTTTTAATTTCTGGCAGTGACTTAATGGCGAGACAGGATTCTGGCCATTCATTCTTGTCTTTTGTGAGAAACTCTGGACCATGAGCCCAGAGTGATGACTCTATCAATTCACTATGAAGCGCTCCTCGGGATAAAATGTCAGCAGGGTTGACTTTGGTGGGTATATAGCGCCATTCCATACCGGCAGTAATATCTTGGATTAAAGAAATTCGATTAGATACAAATATTTGAAATCGTGAGGGCTCATCTCGTATCCATGACAAGACTACTGCAGAATCAGACCAACAATAAAAGGGACAATGGAACAAGTCCATTTGCTTAATTTCTCCCATACGTTGTGCCAGCAAAACTGCCCCACATAGCTCCAGCTTAGGCACCGTAAGGGTTTTTAACGGAGCAACACGAGATTTGGCACAAAAAATATGCACTTCTCGCTTTCCCTGATTCATAGAAACAATATAGATGCATCCACCATAGGCTTCTATGGAGGCGTCGCAGAAACCATGTACGCCTATAGCGCCCTTGGGCAGCTGAGCCAACCGTGGAAACTTCAATTGTTGCGCGCTGCCAATATCAGACGACAAACTAAGCCACGATGAGTTAAGTGCTGCAGGTAGACTCTCATCCCAATCCACCTTTTCTATCTAGAGCTTCTGCAAAAAGAGTTTAGCCTTTGTAATGACCGGGCATATAAGGCCGAGAGGGTCATAAAATCGCGCAATTGCAGACAGAACAGATCGTTTAGTTGGCTTCAGAGGAGACCGAATTGGCGAAAATGAAAACAGCAGATTGTCAGACACAGGATCCCATGCGAGGCCAAGCGTTTTTGTGATGTCACTATCACCATCAAACTTAAGAAACGTGTCCTTATCCGAATCTGGTATTTTTTGCAGCACAGATGAGTCGTTTGAGCACCACTTTCGAATTTTAAATTTGCCACGATCCAGTAAACCCGAAACTTGGCCCAATACATCCAGCACTTCAGAAGCAGAGTTGCCACCAGTGATCAAATCATCAACATAGAAATCTCTTTTGATTATTTTTGAGCCAATGGGAAAAGATGCCTGCTCGTCAGATGCAAGTTGCTGCATGGCACGAACCGACAGAAATGATGCAGATTTCGTGCCGTACGTAACGGTGTCCAACTTGTACACTTGCATCCTTTGATGAGCTGAGTCCCGCCACAAGATGCACTGCAAGTAGCTGTCTGATTCATCCATCCTGACGCAACGGTACATTTTACAGATGTCACCCGTTAAAGCTACTGGAAACGTTCTAAACTGTAGCAAAGTGTTAAGAAGCCTTGGCTGTAATGTTGGACCTGACATAAGAAGCTCGTTTAATGAATATCCTGATGATGAAAACAACACGAAGTTTTGTTGATGTACTTTCCTCCTTAAGCACGCAATGATGTGGCAAAAAATATTTGCAGAGACTTAAGGAATTTTCTGGAACCAGTGACATATGTTGTAGCGATAAGTATTCAGCAATAAATGCCGAGTATTGAGCCTTGAGCTCAGGATGCCGTTCGAGCCTTCTCTCTAGGTTAAGAAAGCGTCGATATGCTTGCTGGTAAGAATCTCCTAGCATATTCAAACTAAATTTTATAGGTAGACGGACTGAGTATTCGCCTGTAGGCAAGCGCAAACAATTGGAAAAAAAATGATCCTCGCAATCCTGCTCTTCCTTCGTGTAACCGAGGCTAGACTCTTCGAAACCTTCAATCTCCCAAAAACGGCGAACAACCTCGTCTATCTTCGTGTCAGATTCTATATTGGTGCTTTCATTAGATTGACTAGCTACCAAAACTGAATTTTGGCGAATATGCTTCTGTAGCATGTTACGTTGATCTACGAGCGGCTGTTATGTGTAATCAAGGAGAGGGTGCACGCGCTGGCTCCGGCTGTATGGTTGGTAGATGGGGCAGGTTCAATTTTTTTTTTTTTTCCTTACACTACTTTCTCGCGGCGCTACAACTATTAATTTCATTCAATCGCGTGCGGACCAAGGTAATATCGGCTAAATTAAGAAGGAAAAGAAGGGGAGAAAGAGGGACAGGGTATGTGGTATTTCTCATAATTGGCGACACTCTAGAGCTGTCGTTTAGCTGTGCTGGACCGGTGTTGTTGTCACAGCTGTTGCCCACCCTTCCATGATCATCATAATCCGGCAATACAATGTAGTTGATGATCCCTAAGCAAACGATCACCTAAATTGTTTTCTTTCCCTTATGCCGCGACATGATTCCCATAATAAAGAAGAACTTAAAGATTCATTTTACTAAACGTTATAAGCAATAAATTTATTTATAATAAGCATGATGATTTAGTTCTTAATTCCTAGTAATGTAATTCTTATTCATTTACTTTATCATCTAATTATTTAATTTTACATTAATCTAAAATTTAATTTAAAATTTGACTCCATCTCAAAGTTTGTAAGAGGTTTGGAAATAGGGGGTAGGGGGTGGCTGGGGGCGGTATGGGTGGGTTTAGCATCCAAATTTTTGCATCGGATCTTTGTGGAATGTCAATTGCTATCTTCATACCAAATTTGGTGACTCTAGCACAAAGTTTGTAAAAGGTGTGGAAAGGAGGCTGGAGCGGTATGGGTGGCTGTGGCATCCAAATTTGTGATGCAGATCTTTGTGGAATGTCAATTGCTATCTTCATACGAAATTTGGTGACTCTAGCTCAAAGTTTGTAAAAGATGGGGAAAGGGGGGCTGGGGAAGTATGGGTGGGCGTGGCATCAAAGTTTTTGCTATATATCTTTGTGGGATGTCAATTGCTATCTTCCTTCCAAATTTTGTGATTTTGGAGCCACGCCCCCCCATTCCGCCCCCAACCCTACCGCATTTTAATGTCAAAAAAGCCTTTATCTCCCACAGTTTTTGAGCTATAGCCACCAAATTTAGTGCCAAGATAGGTGATGATGACTTCCCAAAAACTGCATCAACAATTTGGATGCCACACCCACCCACACCACCCCCAGCCCCCCTATCCACACCTTTTACAAACTTTGAGCTTGAGTCACCAAATTTGGAATGAAGACAGCTGGTGGCATCCCCATCTGCATCGCCCCTTTGCAATCAGGCCTCCTTTTACCGTCAACAGTTGACAGATGGGATGAGTAAATGTTAATATCAGAATTAGGAGGAATATAAGATTAAGTAACATAAAGTGAGCGGCCGTTTAGTATTATTTTAACACATAAAAACTCTATGTCCGGAAGATGCTGAGAAAGAATCTGTTCAGAGGAAATAGAGGAGTCAACAGCAATGAGAACACCACCCCCTTGCGGGAAGTGCGATCGCATCTGTACAAGTTATATTTAGAAAGAAAAATGGAATAATCAGAAATATCAGGTTTTAACCAGGTTTCAGTGAGTGCAACTATTTGAGATTCAAAAGATAAGCTGTTAATATATAATTTAGAAAGTTTAGTGTTAAGGCCTCTAACGTTTTGATAGGCCGAGCTTATTACTTCAGTTAGTTTTTTGCCGCCGAGGTGGAGGCAACAGGATGGCTAACAGGCGGTGTACTATTGATCCTTATACCATTATTATTGATAATTCGCCTATTCGTATACTCCTTAACGACAAGCTGCGGCGGCCAAAACTTTTCAGAGCAAATTGTCGAAAAAAGTTCAGGCAGTACACCCAACTTGAAAGAAGATATACTTCTGGCATGTTTAAATTTAAACTTTTCAACAACAATAAGTGGGGAATCGATTTGACTCTTTACATATGCTGCAACATCATCCGATGACGTATCGGATGCCAGCCTAGAAACAACAAATTTATTAAGTGGCACAACTACCAGAGGCTTGTGTGCCCCAATTGTAACGCCATTAGAACCAATAGGCACACTAGCTGTTGGACCGGAGGACTCACTTATAGGATCACAAATTATGTTGTTAGTGGCAAGGTTATTGTTAAGATTCCTTGCCGGGGAGTTAAAAAAAATTAATGAGCTAGCAATAGTACCCATGGGGGGATTATTGCTAAGTACCAGAAGCGGTTTAGTGGGCAGGACAGGTGGGGCAGTTATTGGATGAGGTCCCGAAGTCTTTTTACGCTTCGGGGATTCAGTTATCACTTTGCCTTTTTTTAAATTGGACTCTAGCTGCTCGAAAGACTTTTTCAGGTTATTAAAAGCAAAATGCATACTTTTAAAGCCTTCGTGAGTCTGCCTCATAAATTGCGTAGACTCTTTCACCGCCTCTTTGCAAGACCCACAATACTATTTAAGGCCTGTGTCAGCAAGCAGACATTCCCTGGTTTTGGCTGTAAAGCCAACACATTTCATGTGGATGATGTTGTCACATAGACCACACAAAATAAAATCTTGGTTGGTTGAACCAACCAATTTGCAATTTTCACTGCAACAGACAAGCATCATGCAAGTAATATGCTTTAGCGAAAAAAGGTAGGGTGCAGGTATGTATAAGTTAAAACGTATCAATGCAAAGAGTACGATAAAACGGTAAAGATCAAAAGAGCGCTTAGGCGAGAGTGCGTGAGCACGTAAGCAGTTATAACTGCAAGAACGACTGATAAGAGCGGTCGAGAGCGGGGAGGACTGACGTTGGAGAGCGAGAGCAAGAAAATAGACAAAGAGCTTGGCGTTAGCAGACGAAATTACAGAATATAAAAAAACAAATATAAGTATGTATGGATGTACGTGTGTTGTCTGTAATTTTAAGCAATGCAGCGGCTGTTCGACCACAAATTAAAATCAAATATTAAGCCGGCAATTTTAAAGCTATAAACGTAAATACATACAAAGTACACTTGCGATCACTTTACTAAATGTTTACAAATGTTACCAATGAAAACACCGTTCACAATCACAAGAAAACAGATAATTTACTGGGAGCACGCAAAAACACGACCGTCACCAACGAAAGTTATTTATAGATAATGTTTTATAAGTTTAATACCTTTCCAATTTAATGTGTCTTATAAATCTAGAAGTTTTGTTTATTTTATCTGCTTAAATGTGCTTGCAACTTCTTAATAAATAAATAAAGATGCTCTTTTAAAACATTTTAAATCTGACGGTAATTGATTCCAAAGTCGAACAGCAGAGACATAAAATTGCCTATTTGGGCTTGCCAATTTGGTTAGTAAACTTTTTAGGTTATTAACTCTTTGTGATGTAGTAAATCCTTGAATGTAATATAGATAGTCTGGTTTTTTGGTAAAGATAATTTTATGAAGGAGGACTAGGATTTTAAAATCTATTAAATGCGCAAAATAAAGATCAACAATTTTCTTCGCGTATTCAGTAACGTGTTCAATTCTTTTCAGCCCATTCACGAAACGAACAATATTATTAAAAGTTACTTTGAGTTCATGTGGGCTAGCTGCATACCGTATAACAGGGTGGGTATCAGTAAGGTTTTTGCGATCATTGTTCTTATATTAATTGGTAAATATTGCTGGGTCGGGGAAAGTTTTCTGAGGGCTCCATACGGTTTCCCCACAGCTTTATTTACCTGGGCATTCCAGGCCAGGGTTCTGCTAAGTTTTATAACGAGATTAAAGTCCTTGTCAACAAAATCTTTAGATTTACTTTCTACGATTAGTTGAGTAAGATTGTCAGTTATATATAACTAAACACTGATATTTTGATGGATTTATACAAAAACCATTTACCTTAGCCCACACACTAACACGTAACAGATCAGCATTGCACATTTCAATACGCTCATTTAATTGACTAACGGGTTGACTGACATACATTTGAACATCATCAGCATACATATGCACCTCACAACTGGACAGGGCACTCGGCAAATCATTTATATAAATTGAGAAAAGGAAAGGTCCTGCAGGCAACCACGAGTTACTAAAATTAAGCTTGAAGTCGAACTCTGAGTTACAACGGCTTGTTTCCTATTTTTTAAGTATGAGGACATTAGTTTTATTGCGGTTGGCGAAAAATAATACATATTGCTAAGCTTTGTCAATAAAATTTCGTGATTTATAGTTTTGAATGCTTTGCTGTAGTCCAAAAGTGTAAGCTTGTTGTAGAAATAATCAATGTTTTGCTGAAGCAGGTTTATTTGGGTGTCAACAGAAGGGAGGTGGTAAAGGGCATCCCAGTCACAATTGTTGTGTTGATCAATATTTTTAAAATCTCTTAAAGTAATTGTTTGTTTTGAATACATGAAATGCATATCATAAGTCTGGAAAGTAAGGTCATGCTTAGAGAACGCCGGTTCAGATAGTTAGTCATATAGTATTATGTTTATTTATTTATTTATTGTCAGCTAAGAGCAGCTGACCTTAAAATAAAATAAAAATAAATTGAAATTAAACAAGTGGAAACGTTGCAGTTGGACGCAACCGACTGCGGTATACTCGTATTAAAACCGGTAAAAAGAGGCCTGCTTGCAAAGGGGTACGGTTGCGGCAGGGGTGTACGCTGCCTTAAAGATTCTCCGATGCCACCAGCTATCTTCCTTCCAAGCTTGATTACTCCAGCTCAAAGTCTGTAAAAGGTTGTGGAAGGGGAGCTGGGCGGATTGGGTGGGTGTGGCATCCAAGTTTTTGCTTCAGATCTTTGTGGAATATCAATTGCTATCTTCATACCGAATTTGGTGACTCTAGCTAAAAGTTTGTAAAAGGTGGGGTGGCTGGGGAAGTATGGGTGGGCGTGGCATACAAAATTGTTAAACAGATCTATGTGGAATGTCAGTTGCTACCTTCATACCAAATTTGGTGACTCCATCTCAAAGTTTGTAAGAGGTTTGGAAATAGTGGTGGGGGGTGGCTGGGGGCGGTATGGGTGGGTTTAGCATCCAAATTTTTGCATCGGATCTTTGTGGAATGTCAATTGCTATCTTCATACCAAATTTGGTGACTCTAGCACAAAGTTTGTAAAAGGTGTGGAAAGGAGGCTGGAGCGGTATGGGTGGCTGTGGCATCCAAATTTGTGATGCAGATCTTTGTGGAATGTCAATTGCTATCTTCATACGAAATTTGGTGACTCTAGCTCAAAGTTTGTAAAAGATGGGGAAAGGGGGCTGGGGAAGTATGGGTGGGCGTGGCATCAAAGTTTTTGCTATATATCTTTGTGGGATGTCAATTGCTATCTTCCTTCCAAATTTTGTGATTTTGGAGCCACGCCCCCCATTCCGCCCCCAACCCTACCGCATTTTAATGTCAAAAAAGCCTTTATCTCCCACAGTTTTTGAGCTATAGCCACCAAATTTAGTGCCAAGATAGGTGATGATGACTTCCCAAAAACTGCATCAACAATTTGGATGCCACACCCACCCACACCACCCCCAGCCCCCCTATCCACACCTTCTACAAACTTTGAGCTTGAGTCACCAAATTTGGTAGGAAGACAGCTGGTGGCATCCCCATCTGCATCGGATAATCTTTAAGGCAGCGTACACCCCTGCCGCAACCGTACCCCTTTGCAATCAGGCCTCCTTTTACCGGTTTTAATATTGGTAACGAGTATACCGCAGTCGGTTGCGTCCGACTGCAGTGTTTCCATTTGTTTAGTACTGGAACTGAGGACTCCAAGGATATAAGAGAATATAGTTACGTGAAGATCTAATTGGGACATTAAATTTAATTCGACTCAAAAGAACTGATTAGTCGATTTCACCATCAAGTAGGCTAGTAATAAATAAAGCTCCATGCATCGTTCTACGGTTTAACAGGGAGGGAAGATTAATCAAAAGGAGTTTTAGTCTAATTCAGGAACGCAATTAAAATATCTAAGGGCAAAAAGGAGAAATTTATTCTGCACAGATTCAGTTCTAGCCTGGCGAATCGAGTATTTTGGGGACCTGAAATAGTTAAATTTAAACACTTTGACTGAATCGTTAATAGTCTCTTTATGGAACTAGTTAAAGAGAAACACTTCGACTGTCTTTTCGAAAGGCACTTTATTGAATGAATATGTCTTCGCTTAAGGTTTGGTTTGAAAGGCCTGGCGCTGCTTCAGCTGAGAAGTCAGCGTCAGAGCCGTATATATAAGTACATTATATATTAAGAATAATTGACGGATAGCGAGAGTATTTACATATATATCACGAGCGGTCTAAGCGTGAGAATGCTGACGCGGCTTTGATTGTGCCCGCTGCTTTCTTCCGCGATCATGTTACCAGCCACTACTAACAACAAAGTGTCGTTCTTTGGTTAATGTTTACGTTATGTTAATATTCAGCTGTCAAGTACTTTGAATACAGTTGACCCTCGATATATGTGTATACTACATCTCCCTCCTTTTAAAAAAATAATTGGTTTTTTTTTTTGTATATATATATTTATTGTAGTAAAAATTTAATTGTAGTATTGTAGTAAAAATATAATATGAAAATATATTGACAATAATAAAAATGGTTTTATATTTAAAAATTTTTATTGTATAGTTATTATATATATATATATATATATATATTTTTTTTTTTTTATTATTTTTTTATTTTGTTAAAATATTTTTTTATTTTATCGTGTCTGTTGGGCTAGGGAGCTTTTTCACTAGCCGTAGATTACCGAAAAAAACGAACAGTTTTGTTTAGTTTGTTAAATATATTTAGCCAGTTAGGGCATATAATTTGACTTAAATTAGTTTGTATAAATCAGCAGGCAGGCTCGTAATTGCCTCTGCTAACTTCCGTACAATGTTTTTGCAAGTCGATCCGAAAATGATCGATGCGCAGCGATAACGAAATCGAATTTAAACTTGAGTGGTTAGCGATCGTAACATAACTAACTTTGGCTGCTCAAACGCCGAATACAAAGGGCATGCAATGCAAGATAGTTGACAAGCGGTTAACATAGAATGAGCATGCAAATTTCAAGAACATAATAAGAGTTTAGTTGTTGTTGGAGTAATTAACATTATATATATATGTATAAGAGCAGCTGTTGCTGCTTATGGTGCGGTGATGCTGCTGCTATTTGGCCAAACATACTCCCCCCGTTGAAAGACTACGGCTTTCAACAACATCCTGTTTGGGTAGAACGCACAGCTTTCGAACAGACCTCTTAGTTGTTCCGGTGGCAGTCCTGAGAGTAGCTACACGTGCCACGCCATCATCTCCAGTTACCAGCTCGATGACTCTTGCCAATGGCCACTTGAGTGGAGGTAGGTTCTCGTCTTTGACCAAAACAACATCGTTGACGCACAGATTAGCCTGAGGTGTACGCCATTTTGAGCGTTGATTTAGGAGTGTCAGATATTCCTCTCGCCAACGGCTCCAGAAAATTTGCTGGTAGTAAGAGATCCTCTGCCAGCTATTCAATCGATTAAGGTTTAGCCCTGTGAGATCAGGCTCAGGGAACAAGGCCAGTGGAGCTGTACCCAGAAAATGTGCCGGTGTCAACACATCGAGATCTGCAGGATTTTCTGAAATGGGAACTATAGGTCTAGAGTTAATTACGGCAGCGATATGGCATAGAAGAGTGCGAAGGTCATCTAATGGGAGTAAAGAGGGCCCAACAGCTCTATAGAAGTGATGCTTTGCCGTCTTGACTGCTGCCTCCCAAATACCGCCAAAGTGGGGCGAACGTGGTGGAATAAAACGCCATTCAATGTTGTCAATCAAGCAGAAGTCGTTGACCGCTTGCTGATGATTGCTGCTCAGGAACAACTGCCTCAAATCCGCCAATTCGTTTTTGGCGCCAACGAAGTTGGTGGCATTATCCGAGCATATGCGATACGGTTTACCACGAGTTAGTATAAACCGCCTTAGTGCGCATAAAAATGCTCCTGTGGACAAATCGCTTACAAGCTCGAGGTGCACAGCCTTCGTTGAGAAACATATAAAAACGCAGACGTAGCATTTTACAGCTGCGCGATTCCGAACATCACTTTTGTAGAAAAATGGGCCACAGAAGTCGATGCCCGTTACAGTGAACGCGTGCGCTCCAGTCACTCGATCCTTGGGTAAATCAGCCATGATATGCTCAGCCAAGCGTGGTTTGGCTCGAAAACACATCTTGCATTTGGCCACAACTAATGAGACTGTCTTGCGTCCTCCAATGGGCCAGTACTGCAGTCGAATGCGTGCAAGAAGCGAGCGAGGTCCAGAATGCAAAGTGCTGCGATGATAATGCATTATTATTGCGCGAGTAACTGGATGCTGCCTTGGTAATATTGCAGGGTGCTGAGCCTCAAAGTTTAAAGCCGAATTCTTTAAACGACCACCAACACGAAGCAGTCCATCGCCATCAACAAAGGGTGCCAGAGACACCAATGAGCTGGATGATGCCACCTGAAGACCGTTATTTAAACAGCTGTAGTCCTCAGACAAATGCGACATTTGAATACAACGGATCAGCATTTGTTCACCTCGGCGCACATCATCACCGATGAGTCCAGGGTGCTTGATGCGATGACAAAACTTGTGTACGTAGGAAAATACATGTTTGAGTTTTTCCCAGGAGTTAACATATTTGCAGTTTGCAGCAAGATCTTCGGTATTGACAGTTGCAATGAGAACCTTTTTTTTCATTTCTGGCAGTGACTTAATGGCGAGACAGGATTCTGGCCATTCATTCTTGTCTTTTGTGAGAAACTCTGGACCATGAGCCCAGAGTGATGACTCTATCAATTCACTATGAAGCGCTTCTCGGGATAAAATGTCAGCAGGGTTGACTTTGGTGGGTATATAGCGCCATTCCATACCGGCAGTAATATCTTGGATTAAAAAAATTCGATTAGATACAAATATTTGAAATCGTGAGGGCTCATCTCGTATCCATGACAAGACTACTGCAGAATCAGACCAACAATAAAAGGGACAATGGAACAAGTCCATTTGCTTAATTTCTCGCATAAGTTGTGCCAGCAAAACTGCCCCACATAGCTCCAGCTTAGGCACCGTAAGGGTTTTTAACGGAGCAACACGAGATTTGGCACAAAAAATATGCACTTCTCGCCTTCCCTGATTCATAGAAACAATATAGATGCATCCACCATATGCTTCTATGGAGGCGTCGCAGAAACCATGTACGCCTATAACGCCCTTGGGCAGCTGAGCCAACCGTGGAAACTTCAATTGTTGCGCGCTGCCAATATCAGACGACAAACTAAGCCACGATGAGTTAAGTGCTGCAGGTAGACTCTCATCCCAATCCACCTTTTCTATCCAGAGCTTCTGCAAAAGAGTTTAGCCTTTGTAATGACCGGGCATATAAGGCCGAGAGGGTCATAAAATCGCGCAATTGCAGACAGAACAGATCGTTTAGTTGGCTTCAGAGGAGACCGAATTGGCGAAAATGAAAACAGCAGATTGTCAGACACAGGATCCCATGCGAGGCCAAGCGTTTTTGTGATGTCACTATCACCATCAAACTTAAGAAACGTGTCCTTATCCGAATCTGGTATTTTCTGCAGCACAGATGAGTCGTTTGAGCACCACTTTCGAATTTTAAATTTGCCACGATCCAGTAAACCCGAAACTTGGCCCAATACATCCAGCACTTCAGAAGCAGAGTTGCCACCAGTGATCAAATCATCAACATAGAAATCTCTTTTGATTATTTTTGAGCCAATGGGAAAAGATGCCTGCTCGTCAGATGCAAGTTGCTGCATGGCACGAACCGACAGAAATGATGCAGATTCCTTCGTGTAACCGAGGCTAGACTCTTCGAAACCTTCAATCTCCCAAAAACGGCGAACAACTTTGTCTATCTTCGTGTCAGATTCTATATTGGTGCTTTCATTAGATTGACTAGCTACCAAAACTGAATTTTGGCGAATATGCTTCTGTAGCATGTTACGTTGATCTACGAGCGGCTGTTATGTGTAATCAAGGAGAGGGTGCACGCGCTGGCTCCGGCTGTATGGTTGGTAGATGGGGCAGGTTCAATTTTTTTTTTTCCTTACACTACTTTCTCGCGGCGCTACTACTATTAATTTCATTCAATCGCGTGCGGACCAAGGTAATATCGGCTAAATTAAGAAGGAAAAGAAGGGGAGAAAGAGGGACAGGGTATGTGGTATTTCTCATAATTGGCGACACTCTAGAGCTGTCGTTTGGCTGTGCTGGACCGGTGTTGTTGTCACAGCTGTTGCCCACCCTTCCATGATCATCATAATCCGGCAATACAATGTAGTTGATGATCCCTAAGCAAACGATCACCTAAATTGTTTTCTTTCCCTTATGCCGCGACATGATTCCCATAATAAAGAAGAACTTAAAGATTCATTTTACTAAACGTTATAAGCAATAAATTTATTTAAAATAAGCATGATGATTTAGTTCTTAATTCCTAGTAATGTAATTCTTATTCATTTACTTTATCATCTAATTATTTAATTTTACATTAATCTAAAATTTAATTTAAAATTTGACTCCATCTCAAAGTTTGTAAGAGGTTTGGAAATAGGGGTGGGGGGGTGGCTGGGGGCGGTATGGGTGGGTTTAGCATCCAAATTTTTGCATCGGATCTTTGTGGAATGTCAATTGCTATCTTCATACCAAATTTGGTGACTCTAGCACAAAGTTTGTAAAAGGTGTGGAAAGGAGGCTGGAGCGGTATGGGTGGCTGTGGCATCCAAATTTGTGATGCAGATCTTTGTGGAATGTCAATTGCTATCTTCATACGAAATTTGGTGACTCTAGCTCAAAGTTTGTAAAAGATGGGGAAAGGGGGGCTGGGCAAGTATGGGTGGGCGTGGCATCAAAGTTTTTGCTATATATCTTTGTGGGATGTCAATTGCTATCTTCCTTCCAAATTTTGTGATTTTGGAGCCACGCCCCCCAACCCTACCGCATTTTAATGTCAAAAAAGCCTTTATCTCCCACAGTTTTTGAGCTATAGCCACCAAATTTAGTGCCAAGATAGGTGATGATGACTTCCCAAAAACTGCATCAACAATTTGGATGCCACACCCACCCACACCACCCCCAGCCCCCCCTATCCACACCTTTTACAAACTTTGAGCTTGAGTCACCAAATTTGGAAGGAAGACAGCTGGTGGCATCCCCATCTGCATCGGAGAATCTTTAAGGCAGCGTACACCCCTGCCGTAACCGTACCCCTTTGCAATCAGGCCTCCTTTTACCGGTTTTAATATTGGTAACGAGTATACCGCAGTCGGTTGCGTCCGACTGCAGTGTTTCCATTTGTTTAGTACTGGAACTGAGGACTCCAGAGATATAAGAGAATATAGTTACGTGAAGATCTAATTGGGACATTAAATTTAATTCGACTCAAAAGAACTGATTAGTCGATTTCACCATCAAGTAGGCTAGTAATAAATAAAGCTCCATGCATCGTTCTACGGTTTAACAGGGAGGGAAGATTAATCAAAAGGAGTTTTAGTCTAATTCAGGAACGCAATTAAAATATCTAAGGGCAAAAAGGAGAAATTTATTCTGCACAGATTCAGTTCTAGCCTGGCGAATCGAGTATTTTGGGGACCTGAAATAGTTAAATTTAAACACTTTGACTGAATCGTTAATAGTCTCTTTATGGAATTAGTTAAAGAGAAACACTTCGACTGTCTTTTCGAAAGGCACTTTATTGAATGAATATGTCTTCGCTTAAGGTTTGGTTTGAAAGGCCTGGCGCTGCTTCAGCTGAGAAGTCAGCGTCAGAGCCGTATATATAAGTACATTATATATTAAGAATAATTGACGGATAGCGAGAGTATTTACATATATATCACGAGCGGTCTAAGCGTGAGAATGCTGACGCGGCTTTGATTGTGCCCGCTGCTTTCTTCCGCGATCATGTTACCAGCCACTACTAACAACAAAGTGTCGTTCTTTGGTTAATGTTTACGTTATGTTAATATTCAGCTGTCAAGTACTTTGAATACAGTTGACCCTCGATATATGTGTATACTACATCTCCCTCCTTTTAAAAAATAATTGGTTTTTTTTTTGTATATATATATTTATTGTAGTAAAAATTTAATTGTAGTATTGTAGTAAAAATATAATATGAAAATATATTGACAATAATAAAAATGGTTTTATATTTAAAAATTTTTATTGTATAATTATTATATATATATATATATATATATTTTTTTTTTTATTATTTTTTATTTTGTTAAAATATTTTTTATTTTATCGTGTCTGTTGGGCTAGGGAGCTTTTTCACTAGCTGTAGATTACCGAAAAAAACGAACAGTTTTGTTTAGTTTGTTAAATATATTTAGCCAGTTAGGGCATATAATTTGACTTAAATTAGTTTGTATAAATCAGCAGGCAGGCTCGTAATTGCCTCTGCTAACTTCCGTACAATGTTTTTGCAAGTCGATCCGAAAATGATCGATGCGCAGCGATAACATAACTAACTTTGGCTGCTCAAACGCCGAATACAAAGGGCATGCAATGCAAGATAGTTGACAAGCGGTTAACATAGAATGAGCATGCAAATTTCAAGAACATAATAAGAGTTTAGTTGTTGTTGGAGTAATTAACATTATATATATATATGTATAAGAGCAGCTGTTGCTGCTTATGGTGCGGTGATGCTGCTGCTATTTGGCCAAACATACTCCCCCGTTGAAAGACTACGGCTTTCAACAACATCCTGTTTGGGTAGAACGCACAGCTTTCGAACAGACCTCTTAGTTGTTCCGGTGGCAGTCCTGAGAGTAGCTACACGTGCCACGCCATCATCTCCAGTTACCAGCTCGATGACTCTTGCCAATGGCCACTTGAGTGGAGGTAGGTTCTCGTCTTTGACCAAAACAACATCGTTGACGCACAGATTAGCCTGAGGTGTACGCCATTTTGAGCGTTGATTTAGGAGCGTCAGATATTCCTCTCGCCAACGGCTCCAGAAAATTTGCTGGTAGTAAGAGATCCTCTGCCAGCGATCCAATCGATTAAGGTTTAGCCCTGTGAGATCAGGCTCAGGGAACAAGGCCAGTGGAGCTGTACCCAGAAAATGTGCCGGTGTCAACACATCGAGATCTGCAGGATTTTCTGAAATGGGAACTATAGGTCTAGAGTTAATTACGGCAGCGATATGGCATAGAAGAGTGCGAAGGTCATCTAATGGGAGTAAAGAGGGCCCAACAGCTCTATAGAAGTGATGCTTTGCCGTCTTGACTGCTGCCTCCCAAATACCGCCAAAGTGGGGCGAACGTGGTGGAATAAAACGCCATTCAATGTTGTCAATCAAGCAGAAGTCGTTGACCGCTTGCTGATGATTGCTGCTCAGGAACAACTGCCTCAAATCCGCCAATTCGTTTTTGGCGCCAACGAAGTTAGTGGCATTATCCGAGCATATGCGATACGGTTTACCACGAGTTAGTATAAACCGCCTTAGTGCGCATAAAAATGCTCCTGTGGACAAATCGCTTACAAGCTCGAGGTGCACAGCCTTCGTTGAGAAACATATAAAAACGCAGACGTAGCATTTTACAGCTGCGCGATTCCGAACATCGCTTTTGTAGAAAAATGGGCCACAGAAGTCGATGCCCGTTACAGTGAACGCGTGCGCTCCAGTCACTCGATCCTTGGGTAAATCAGCCATGATATGCTCAGCCAAGCGTGGTTTGGCTCGAAAACACATCTTGCATTTGGCCACAACTAATGAGACTGTCTTGCGTCCTCCAATGGGCCAGTACTGCAGTCGAATGCGTGCAAGAAGCGAGCGAGGTCCAGAATGCAAAGTGCTGCGATGATAATGCATTATTATTGCGCGAGTTACTGGATGCTGCCTTGGTAATATTGCAGGGTGCTGAGCCTCAAAGTTTAAAGCCGAATTCTTTAAACGACCACCAACACGAAGCAGTCCATCGCCATCAACAAAGGGTGCCAGAGACACCAATGAGCTGGATGATGCCACCTGAAGACCGTTATTTAAACAGCTGTAGTCCTCAGACAAATGCGACATTTGAATACAACGGATCAGCATTTGTTCACCTCGGCGCACATCATCACCGATGAGTCCAGGGTGCTTGATGCGATGACAAAACTTGTGTACGAAGGAAAATACATGTTTGAGTTTTTCCCAGGAGTTAACATATTTGCAGTTTGCAGCAAGATCTTCGGTATTGACAGTCGCAATGAGAACCTTTTTTTTCATTTCTGGCAGTGACTTAATGGCGAGACAGGATTCTGGCCATTCATTCTTGTCTTTTGTGAGAAACTCTGGACCATGAGCCCAGAGTGATGACTCTATCAATTCACTATGAAGCGCTTCTCGGGATAAAATGTCAGCAGGGTTGACTTTGGTGGGTATATAGCGCCATTCCATACCGGCAGTAATATCTTGGATTAAAAAAATTCGATTAGATACAAATATTTGAAATCGTGAGGGCTCATCTCGTATCCATGACAAGACTACTGCAGAATCAGACCAACAATAAAAGGGACAATGGAACAAGTCCATTTGCTTAATTTCTCGATAAGTTGTGCCAGCAAAACTGCCCCACATAGCTCCAGCTTAGGCACCGTAAGGGTTTTTAACGGAGCAACACGAGATTTGGCACAAAAATATGCACTTCTCGCCTTCCCTGATTCATAGAAACAATATAGATGCATCCACCATATGCTTCTATGGAGGCGTCGCAGAAACCATGTACGCCTATAACGCCCTTGGGCAGCTGAGCCAACCGTGGAAACTTCAATTGTTGCGCGCTGCCAATATCAGACGACAAACTAAGCCACGATGAGTTAAGTGCTGCAGGTAGACTCTCATCCCAATCCACCTTTTCTATCCAGAGCTTCTGCAAAAAGAGTTTAGCCTTTGTAATGACCGGGCATATAAGGCCGAGAGGGTCATAAAATCGCGCAATTGCAGACAGAACAGATCGTTTAGTTGGCTTCAGAGGAGACCGAATTGGCGAAAATGAAAACAGCAGATTGTCAGACACAGGATCCCATGCGAGGCCAAGCGTTTTTGTGATGTCACTATCACCATCAAACTTAAGAAACGTGTCCTTATCCGAATCTGGTATTTTTTGCAGCACAGATGAGTCGTTTGAGCACCACTTTCGAATTTTAAATTTGCCACGATCCAGTAAACCCGAAACTTGGCCCAATACATCCAGCACTTCAGAAGCAGAGTTGCCACCAGTGATCAAATCATCAACATAGAAATCTCTTTTGATTATTTTTGAGCCAATGGGAAAAGATGCCTGCTCGTCAGATGCAAGTTGCTGCATGGCACGAACCGACAGAAATGATGCAGATTTCGTGCCGTACGTAACGGTGTCCAACTTGTACACTTGCATCCTTTGATGAGCTGAGTCCCGCCACAAGATGCACGGCAAGTAGCTGTCTGATTCATCCATCCTGACGCAACGGTACATTTTACAGATGTCACCCGTTAAAGCTACTGGAAACGTTCTAAACTGTAGCAAAGTGTTAAGAAGCCTTGGCTGTAATGTTGGACCCGACATAAGAAGCTCGTTTAATGAATATCCTGATGATGAACTAGCAGACCCGTCGAAAACAACACGAAGTTTTGTTGATGTACTTTCTTCCTTAAGCACGCAATGATGTGGCAAAAAATATTTGCAGAGACTTAAGGAATTTTCTGGAACCAGTGACATATGTTGTAGCGATAAGTATTCAGCAATAAATGCCGAGTATTGAGCCTTGAGCTCAGGATGCCGTTCGAGCCTTCTCTCTAGGTTAAGAAAGCGTCGATATGCTTGCTGGTAAAAATCTCCTAGCATATTCAAACTAAATTTTATAGGTAGACGGACTGAGTATTCGCCTGTAGGCAAGCGCAAACAATTGGCAACAAAATGATCTTCGCAATCCTGCTCTTCCTTCGTGTAACCGTGGCTAGACTCTTCGAAACCTTCAATCTCCCAAAAAACGGCAAACAACCTCGTCTATCTTCGTGTCAGATTCTATATTGGTGCTTTCATTAGATTGACTAGCTACCAAAACTGAATTTTGGCGAATATGCTTCTGTAGCATGTTACGTTGATCTACGAGCGGCTGTTATGTGTAATCAAGGAGAGGGTGCACGCGCTGGCTCCGGCTGTATGGTTGGTAGATGGGGCAGGTTCAATTTTTTTTTTTTTCCTTACACTACTTTCTCGCGGCGCTACTACTATTAATTTCATTCAATCGCGTGCGGACCAATGTAATATCGGCTAAATTAAGAAGGAAAAGAAGGGGAGAAAGAGGGACAGGGTATGTGGTATTTCTCATAATTGGCGACACTCTAGAGCTGTCGTTTGGCTGTGCTGGACCGGTGTTGTTATCACAGCTGTTGCCCACCCTTCCATGATCATCATAATCCAGCAATACAATGTAGTTGATGATCCCTAAGCAAACGATCACCTAAATTGTTTTCTTTCCCTTATGCCGCGACATGATTCCCATAACAAAGAAGAACTTAAAGATTCATTTTACTAAACGTTATAAGCAATAAATTTATTTATAATAAGCATGATGATTTAGTTCTTAATTCCTAGTAATGTAATTCTTATTCATTTACTTTATCATCTAATTATTTAATTTTACATTAATCTAAAATTTATTTATTTGTTTCAAAAATCTTTTATTCGAAATTCAAATTCAGTTCAATTCAACAATTCTCCTAATTTAATTTATCTTTTTTTTTTGTGTGGGTTTTAATTCGTAATAGAAATAATAAATTTATTTTAGTTCGTAATAGAATAATATATTTTTTTTTTGTATAAATTTTAATCCATAGTAAAAGATAATAATTCAATATTTAATTTAATAAATTATTTGATTATATTTTTATTTTCTTTTATTGATTTTTCTTGTTATTTTTATTTTCCTTCTTTATTTTAAATCATTTGAAATAAAAAAACTATAAAAATAAAAATAAACAAATAATTGATTTAATTGATGTGTTTTATGTATATTTTTTTTTTTTTTATATATACATATATTCAGTTTAGGCTGTAACCATTAGTTAAATTCATTTTTATGTTGCATAGCATTGCAGGTGATTAAGTGATTTTTCTCGGTGGCATACTTCTTGGCTTATTCTGCAAAGCTTAAGCACAACCAAAGACTATTAAACATATATTAAATAGTCTTTAAGCACAACTTCATTTGGCGCGACCGCAAGCTTGGAAGCTCTTCTCAAATTTTGCTTCTCTTATTTATAGTTTTAAGAGAGCGGCTTTGCACACTTCTTTTCTTTCTTTCTTTAACTACGATATTTATTTAAATTCTCATTATCACCGTTTCACTTAATCACTTGCTATATGGATAAATAATAAATAGGGGGTTAGTAAGGGTCTAAGGGATGCACTTACATTTTCTCCTCGACGTCCAAAAGATCTTTTGCCGTGATGAGAGCTGCATCAAGAATATTTTTTTCTTTCTTAAGCTGTGGGGGTTTGTTGAATAGGGTATGATGTTTTGATAATAATGTTATATATATATATTTTTTTTTTATTTCACTTTTTATTTGGTTTAGTTGTAACCTTTTGTTTTAGCTTGAACTTGACTGAATTTAGAATATAAGATAAATTGACAACTTTTTTTTTATTTTTTTTTTTTTTTTTATTTTTAAAATATTAATTTTTTTTAAATTTTAAAATACTAAAAATAATATTTTTTTTTTTTTTTTTTCTATTTTTATACTCGATACCGAAGGTAAAGAGTATATTGAGTTTGTGCAATGTCCGTCATGGTGTCCGTCCGTCTGTCCGTCTGACCGTCTGACCGTCTGTCCGTCTGTCCGTCTGTATGTTCGCAAATTTTTTCCACACCCTTCAAGCTAGAGACTTGAAACTTTCCAATTCTCTTTATCTATGGGATAGTAAATTAAAGTGTCAAGATGGGGGTTCTACGATAACTGGGGGGCTGGCAAATCGATAAATTCGATAACTCAAAACCGATAAATCCACATATTTCGCACATCCTTACAGCTAGAACTACCAAATTTGGTGAGAAGATAGCTACTAGCAACCACCAAAAAACTGCATCAAAAATTTTGGATCCACGCCCCCATTTCGCCCCCAGCCCCCCCGCATTTTAAAGTCAAAAAGTCTATATCTCCCTCAGTTTTTGAGCTAGACCCACCAAATTTGGTGCCAAGATAGGTGATGATGACCCCCCCAAAAACTGCATCAAAAGTTTGGATACCACGCCCACCGATACTGCCCTAGCCGCCCCCATCCACCCCAACGCTTCGTCAAAAACGGGAATGCGTGTATCTTCCAGAGTTGTGGAGCTAGAACCTCCAAATTTGGTAGGAAGATAGCTGGTAACGACCCCCAAAAACTGCATCAAAGTTTTGGAGCCACGCCCACCCATTCCGCCCCCAGCCCCCAGCATTTTGAAATCACAAATGGCTGTATCTCCCTCAGTTTTAGAGCTAGAGCCACCAAATTTGGTGCCAAGATAAGTGATGATGACCCCCCAAAAACTGCATCAAAAGTTTGGATGCCACGTCCACCAATACTGCCCTAGCCGCCCCCATCCACCCCAACGCTTTGCAAAAACGGGAATGCGTGTATCTTCCAGAATTGTGGAGCTAGAGCCACCAAGTTTGGTAAGAAGATAGCTGGCAACGACCCCCAAAAATCTGCATAAAAGTTTTGGAGCCACGCCCACCCATTTCGCCCCCCTTTCCCCACTTTTTACAAACTTTTAGCTAGAGTTACCAAATTTGGTATGAATATAGCAACTGACATTCCACAAAGATCTGCATCACAAATTTGGATGCCACGCCCACCCATACCGCCCCCAGCCCCCCTTTCCCTACTTTTTACAAACTTTGAGCTAGGGTCACCAAATTTGGTATGAAGATAGCAATTGACATTCCACAAAGATCTGCATCAAAATTTTGGATGCCACGCCCACCCATACCGCCCCCAGCCCCCCCTTTCCGCACCTTTTACAAACTTTGAGCTAGGGTCACCAAATTTGGCATGAAGATAGCAACTGACATTCCACAAAGATCTGCATCACAAATTTGGATGCCACGCCCACCCATACCGCCCCCAGCCCCCTTTCCCCACCTTTTACAAACTTTGAGCTAGAGTCACCAAATTTGGTATGAAGATAGCAATTGACATTCCACAAAGATCTGCATCAAAATTTTGGATGCCACGCCCACCCATACCGCCCCCAGCCCCCCTTTCCCCACCTTTTACAAACTTTGAGCTAGGGTCACCAAATTTGGTATGAAGATAGCAATTGACATTCCACAAAGATCTGCATCAAAAATTTGGATGCCACGCCCACCCATACCGCCCCCAGCCCCCCTTTCCCCACTTTTAACAAACTATGAGCTAGAGTCACCAAATTTTTAAGGAAGATAGCTTGTGGCATCCCCATCCGCTTCGGAAAATCTTTAAGGCAGCGTAAACCCCTGCCGCATCCGTACCCCTCCGCAATCAGGCCTTTTTTTTACCGGTTTTAATACTGGTATCGAGTATGCCGCAGTCGGTTGCGTTTTTTTATCTAAGTGTTTTTTTTCATTTTAATTAATTTAACTTAGTTTTAACATATTAACTCTCCATCTGGAATATAAATATTTTATCTTTGTCTTTTATTTTTACGTCTGCTATATTATTTAAATTATAATAAAGTTTTAAACGATGCGTGTTTAAAGTCACCACGTGCAATCCGGTTTAAGTAAATGTTTGTTGCAGTGTATGTCTTTGTGCTGTGCATATCACTGTGATATTATAAAACTTGTCTTTCGGTTTTCTTTGTCTTTTTATTTGCACGTTTTTATAACTTTATTTTAATAAGAAAAATCGAGTTTGTAGCCATTGTTAATCACTTCTTTGGTTTTTGTAATTTAACATAGCGTAGCTTTAAATTGTTACTTTAGTTCGATGTTATAAAAGAAATAGAAATCGGCACTTGGTCACTGCTGGGGCTGCTGTGGACGGCTCGTCGCTGAATTGAAAACGGAGGTAAGGTTATGTTGCGCTACTCCGCGTGGTTTCGTGGTCTCATAGCCTCGGATTGCATAACTGCCTTCTCCTCTTCAGGCACCCAGGGGATTTAGTTAGCGGCGACTCAATAGTGTGTGTTCTTTTTGTTACACATTATGAGCCGACTAAGGTTTCGGATTTTATAAAATTTGCGAGTCGAGATTATTATAATTTTCCTATATTCAGACTGTACGACTCCCGACCTTTTTTTTTTCGGCGCGCCGTCTGGCCGCCACGAGATCCAAAAACTCTCTGCTTTTCCGAACCAATCCCCAGCATTCGAGATATCGTCCGATCTTGCCGAACTATCTCGGCTTCAAAAAAAAAAATGCAAGAGTTGCATTTTTCTAATAGTGAGCGAGCTACTAAACGGGCTGCTTTCCCTATAGGTGGCGCTAGCCAAAAACTTAGCTTGTTTCGTACATAATTTGAATCGCACAATTCTAGGCATAAAAAAAACAATTCCGAGGCAAGCGCACTACATTTTCCCCCCACTAAAATCACGCTTGATGTGGAACACAGCGAGCGGGATACACGCTTGCACGTCAAGGATTATTGTTTAATATCTTTGGCGTGGAAGATGCCAACAAGGCGTCCTTGATGGTCTTCGAGCTTGTAGTATAGCTTCCCAAATCTTTTTCGCACTCGGGCTTTTACAAAGTTTGGTGCTAATTTCGCACTGTAACCTTTTTTAAAGTCGCTTTGCTGAAAGTTTCGCCTAAAAACTTCTTGCCCCACTTAAAAGGATACTTCGTTAGCTCTCAAGTTGTAAGCCTTTTCATTGCGGGCATACTGTGTCTGCATCGTAGTGGTTGCCTGGCTACGCAACAGATCAAATGAATCTTCCCGACTAAACTGAATGCCTCGATCATCCAACATACCTAAGGTTCTTAGTAGTTTGTAACTTTTTCCGTTTGTGATCATATGCTGGCCAAACGCTAGCTTGTAAGGGCTGGTATTAATAACTAAATGGAAGCTTGAGCGAAGTGAGCAATTTATGCTACTAAGTTTTTCATCCCAGTTACGTTGGTCTTGACTTACATAAGCTTTTATGGCTGAAAGGACAGATCTATTGACTCTTTCAGAGGCATTAGCCTGAGGTGAATACAACGCTGTATATGTGTGACAGATATTATATTTTTCTAACAAGGAATTGAATATTTTTGACTTAAACTGAACTCCATTGTCAGAGACAACAGTTTCTGGAATTCCGAAACAATGGAAAAGATCTTCTTCCATGTAGTTTCTGACAGCTTCTGCAGTAAATTTCTTGACAGGCTTTAAGAATGGAAATTTTGACATATGGTCTAATACGACAAATATTCCGATATTTCCAGACTTACTGCGCGGATATGGTCCTAGAAAATCTACATACAACTTCTGAAAGAATCTCAATGACTGGCCTGTGTGTCCCAATGGTGGCTTCATTGATCTATTGGAATGCTTAGTGGATTTGCAAACGTCACAAGCATTAATGAAGTTTTTAACATCTGTGACCATGTTAGGCCAATAATAGTACCTTCTGAGTCTCTCTAACGTTTTATTTATTCCCCCGTGCGCATGCAAGACACTATCATGAGCTGCTCTCAAAGCGGACAATATTAACGCTCGCGGAACCCAAAGTTTCCAGCAAAAATCATCGGCAACTTTCACGTCAGCCGTGTGTTCAGCTCTGCGAAAAATATAATCGTTTTCGATTTTAAGATCTGGCAAGGACGAATGGTTCTGACGAATTTTGTTTTTGAGATCCGTATACTCAGGGGATTTAAACTCAGGCGAATCTAAGTCAACTATAAGACTATTAAGTGAGATAGACGACAAATCTTCAGTATAAGTACGCGATAGTGCATCCGGCACAATGTTTTGACTGCCTTTCTTGTGCTGAATTTTAAATGTAAAACCTTGTAGTTTTAGAGACCATCTAGCCAATCTCGAACTGAGGTCTGCCTGCGTCATAAGCCATTTTAAAGAGGCATGATCAGTAATAATAGTAAACTCCTGGCCTTCAACATAAGCTCTAAATTTTTTTACCGCTAAAACTGCAGCATAACACTCCTTTTCTGTGACCGTATATTGCCTTTGGCACCGATTGAGTTTTTTTGACATAAATGCAATCGGTATGTCATCACCTTGGCTGTTTGTCTGCATTAACACTGCACCAACGCCGGTATGACTGGCATCACAATGAATAGCAAAGGGTTCAGAAAAATTAGGACTATGCAATACTGGAGCGGAACACATATGACTTTTTAAAGACTCGAAAGCCCGTTGAGCGTCTTCAGTCCATTCAAACTTTCGCTTGGACTTAAGGGTATCCGACAGTGGCGACGAAATAGCGGCATAGTTCCTGATAAATTTATGATACCAGCCTGTCATGCCAAGAAACCTGCGAACTTGTTTCATTGATCGCGGTATCGGAAAATCTTTAACGGCAGATATTTTTTCGGGATCAGTGCTAATGAGGCCATTGCCAATTACGTGTCCTAAATATTTGACTTCTCGTCGGCAAAATTTGCTTTTTTCGACATTAAGAGTGAGATTGGCACGAGTAAAATGAGTAGCCATAATCGACAAGACTTCGAGATGACGCTCAAAGGTATCTGAAATAATTAGTAAGTCATCCAAGTAGATGAAGACCTCATTGCGCAAATGCGCGGGGACTATTTTGTCCATAAGCCGAGACATAGTATGGGGAGCATTAGTCAGTCCAAATGGCATAACAACAAACTCATATAACGGGCGACCCGGAACTGTAAAAGCAGTCTTGTCTCTAGAGTTCGGATCGAGAGGAATTTGCCAGAAGGCATCCTTTAGATCCAGACTTGTCACGTACTCCGCTTTCGGCAATCTGCTTAAAATACCGTCAATCAAAGGCATTGGATATGCGTCTTTGACAGTTACATCATTTACCTTTCGGCTATCAATACATAGTCTGACTTTTCCAGGTTTCTTTACTAATACCACAGGAGATGACCATGAGCTATTAGACTCTTGAATTACTCCCAATTGTAGCATCCTGTCTAACTCTTCGTACATAAGCTTCTCAGTTGCAGGCGACACGGCATAGTGACGTTGTTTGATCGGCTTAGCGTGTGCTACATCTATTGCATGGGTGATTAATGAGGTCCTACCTAATCCTTTTTGGGCAAATGAAGGGAATAACTCAATCGTTCTTTGCAATTGTTGGCGCTGAGCAGGCGTGATTTCCTTCATTGTAGGATTTTCAAGCGAAGATATAACAAAATTTTGAGCCATAAGGTGTACGGGTAATAAATCAAAAACTGTCCAAAAATCAATACCTAGGTAAAGATCAGCTGCTAAAGTCGGCACTAAATATAAACATATATTTTTAGTTTCACCTCGGTACGTTACTTCTGTAACCAGTTTACCTATAATTTGTTGCTTTTTCCCGTCAGCTGTTTTTACTTTCGATAACATTGGCTTATAACTCAAATTTTCAAGCAGAAGTTCACCAGCAAGTTTTCCACCGATACAGCTAATGGAAGCTCCAGTGTCCATTAACCCAACTATAGTTCTTCCAAAAAGCAACACCTGAGCATGCGGGCGTAAGTCGTTTGGAATTGCTACTATCGAGGCTAAGATGGAATTTTGTTCTACCCGACGCTTGCATTTAAAATCTGTTTGGCGACGTTTTGAACGGATTTTTCGGAAGTTTGGTTGTTCAACATTAGTGTTGAAAGTTAAGTCAGGGGTGAGGGGATCTGTCTGGTTGGAATAAAGTTTCAGTTAATAAATTCTTTATTCGGTGTTGGTAGCTTTGCTGACCAGTTGTCTGCGTGCACTTTTCTGCGGTGCGCGCTGGCTCAAGTTTTTTGACGCGTTTGAGCTACAGTTTCTGCAACTAGGCTTGTAAGTGTCTGCTTTCCCACAACCATAACAAAATACTCTGCGCTCTGCCATGCACTCTTGATACCGGTGACCTTTTTCAGCACAATTCCAACACGATATATCTACCGCTGCTACATCAAACTCCATATCAGGCTCGTCTTTCACGTGAGACAACTCCTCACATTCAGTTTCTGACATGGCATTGACATGGCGAGGCATAAGTCTAGAAGAAGGTACGGACTGTTTGGGTTTAGGTAAAGATTGTAAGAAAATCTCTCGAGTACGCACTAAATGTCGTAGAGCCTTTACGGAGCTAGCCGGCTCGTACAATATATTATGTTGCACCTCACTCAATAAATTAGCTCTCAAGGTTTCTACCAAAGATTTTTCGGACATGGGCTCGGACAGTTTGTCAGCAAGCGAAGCTATAACACCATAAAAATCGTCAAACGATTCGTTTGGAAGCTGTTTACGGCGTTCTATTTCGGTTCGAATGTTTCTATCAGTACGGTCGTCCTTAAATTGACCACGCAGAGCTACGCACAGTTCTGGCCAGTAAACCTCTGAAACGCTTTTGTGATATCGCCAGTACCATTCACTGGCGCTTCCGTCGAACAGATTACTTGCATATCTGGCTGTCAAATCAAAATTCCCATCCAAGGTTTGCTTGGTCAAAGCTTCTACCCGATATATAAAATCATCAATGGACATGGTAGCCTTCCCAGTGAACCTAAGTTTCCAATTTGCCATTATTTGACTAACCCGATCTGGTCGGATGTTTGAACCTACTTCACCCCTACTAGGCGCTGGTGCTGCGGAATACGATCTAGTATCACCATGCATATGGTTTGCCGAAGGTGGTGAATAATGGGTCTCTTCGGGAATCCTTGCCGATTGACTATGAATTGATCCAGCGGTTGGCTGCATTGCCGTTGGCAGCCGAAGAAATTGCTCCATAGCTTGTGGCTCTGCTTCAACCGAAGATTGCGCTTGCAATGGAGATAGATTAACTAAATCTGCTGCTGGGCTGACCCGTGGACTGACTGCTAAAGCTTGTACTATTTTATTGGTTTGCTCAGCTAAAGTGCTACCAATAAGTCGAGACTGTTCCAGCATGGCCACTCTCAAGGCTTCGGTGATTGATTGGGTCAACTCTGCCATATTCGGAATGACTTGCTGTATGCTTGCTGAACCCGGAGACAGGTTAGCTTCCTCGGAGTTGCGCATTTCGTAGTCTTCAAAATTTGGAACTCGTCTCGCCTGCGATCTAGTCTGGTCTGTAGGGACTGACACGTGCTGGGCCACCTCGGATTTGAAGTGGACGGTCCTGTAGGACTAAGATTTTCAGTTGACGCCGAACTCAGTTGTGCTAGACTTTCTTTACAGACAGGGCAGACTTTTCTTCTACCGACCTTGGTGTGGAAGCACGCTCGGTGAAAATTGTGTCTACACGAGGTTGCCAATAATTGGGCTTGATACACGATTATTTCTGAGCAAATACAGCAATGTATCCCAGTGTCGCTTGTTCTTGTTAAATTTTCGACGCTATGGGACAATACCATATCGAACAAGACAAGAAAATGTATTTGTTGAAGTAATGTTGAGAGCCATATCATAAAATTGTATCGGTTCTCGATAGATAAAAAAAAATGCAAAATGAAAGATAAAGACAATAAAATTTTATGTAATCAAAATAACGATAATTGTCTGGGAATCATACTAACAACAAAGAGTCGGAATAACTCTTCTACCCAAAAGCAATATGAGAAAATACCTAAGATAAGTAAAAAGAAGGAAAAAGGAAGGTCATCTTGAGCCCTACTTTTATATTGTGGCGGATTACAAAAAAATACGGCTTTGTCCTTGTCCAACAAATATGAATTAAGGCTTTCGGTAGACCGAACGTTGGTACCTTTCTATACAGAAGTACTGGATTGGTTTATGATAAACTCAGATGCAAATAATTATAGGGTATGGCTGCAGCTAAATAATCCACAAATCCAATGTCCTACCTATAACACTCCACCTAATTATTAAAACCAGAGGTTGTGATAAGAAGAAAAAAAATTCTAAACTGTCTGTTAATTCGCGGCGGATGTATGTTTTATCAACAAGTTATCCTTGTCCAGGCAAAATTACTTAAGTTTTTGAAGAAAAAGGGAGGCTGGTAACTGCTTAAAACAGGTGTACCATTCGGGTTTTAATTATAAGTAACTGTAAATAGTTAGAAGGCATGACTGCAGCTCAATACTCCGCGAATTCAATAATCAACTTCCAATATATATAACAATCTAATTATAACAAGGATTGACTTGTAAACTAGACAATGACAACGGAGCTATAACCACTTAAAGTCATAACACGTCCAGTAAGGCTTAGTCTAGTCACAGATACTATTCGGAATATTACGCTACATCAAGATATCACTGAGATATCTTCATGCAAAGCATTTACCCAAAAGCTTAGGAAAGATACGACTTAGAAAGGGGTAAGTAAGGCAAGAGTATTGAATTACCAAGGTAAGGTCAGTGTCAGATGTTGGGCACTTTTTCTACCTAAGGTTGGGGTTAACCTAACGTCGTTAAACGAACGTTCGGGCCCCACGTTGGACGCCAATAAAATTAATATATGTAGCATGTTACGTTGATCTACGAGCGGCTGTTATGTGTAATCAAGGAGGGGGTGCACGCGCTGGCTCCGGCTGTATGGTTGGTAGATGGGGCAGGTTCAATTTTTTTTTTTTTTTCCTTGCACTACTTTCTCGCGGCGCTACTACTATTAATTTCATTCAATCGCGTGCGGACCAAGGTAATATCGGCTAAATTAAGAAGAAAAAGAAGGGGGAGAAAGAGGGACAGGGTATGTGGTATTTCTCATAATTGGCGACACTCTAGGGCTGTCGTTTGGCTGTGCTGGACCGGTGTTGTTGTCACAGCTGTTGCCCACCCTTCCATGATCATCATAATCCGGCAATACAATGTAGTTGATGATCCCTAAGCAAACGATCACCTAAATTGTTTTCTTTCCCTTATGCCGCGACATGATTCCCATAATAAAGAAGAACTTAAAGATTCATTTTACTAAACGTTATAAGCAATAAATTTATTTATAATAAGCATGATGATTTAGTTCTTAATTCCTAGTAATGTAATTCTTATTCATTTACTTTATCATCTAATTATTTAATTTTACATTAATCTAAAATTTATTTATTTGTTCCAAAAATCTTTTATTCGAAATTCAAATTCAGTTCAATTCAACAATTCTCCTAATTTAATTTATTTTTTTTTTTTGTGTGGGTTTTAATTCGTAATAGAAATAATAAATTTATTTTAGTTCATAATAGAATAATATATTTTTTTTTTTTTTTTATAAATTTTAATCCATAGTAAAAGATAATAATTCAATATTTAATTTAATAAATTATTTGATTATATTTTTATTTTCTTTTATTGATTTTTTCTTGTTATTTTTATTTTCCTTCTTTATTTTAATTCATTTAAAATAAAAAAACTATAAAAATAAAAATAAACAAATAATTGATTTATTTATTATTATTTTTTTTTTTTTTTTTTTTTTTTTTTTTTTTTTTTTTTTTTTTTTTTTTTTTTTTTTTTTTTTTTTGTTGCCCCCTTTATTTGATTTTTTTTTTTTTTTTTTTTTTTTTTTTTTTTTTTTTTTTTTTTTTTTTTTTTTTTTTTTTATTAATAAAAATTTTTAAAATAAAAAAAAAAAAAATTAAATTTAAGGGTTAAATAGAAAAGGAGAAGATTGGTTTTGTTTTTTTTTTAATTTTTTTTTTGTTTTTTTTTTTTTTTTTAATATTAATTTTTTTAGTGGATGTAACCAATTTTTTTTTTGCCGATTTTTTTTTTTTTTTTTTTTTTTTTTATTGATAATTAAAATTTTTTTTAGGCCCGGCCTAATTTTTTTTTTTTTCCTAAAACCCCAAACCACTAAACTCAATTTTTTTTAACCCTTAAATTTTTTTATATCCCCCTTTTTTTTTTTTTAAAACCAGACATTGAGAAACGGCCCTAATTGATTGGTTTTATGTATGTTTTTTTTTTTTTTTATATATATATTCAGTTTAGGCTGTAACCATTAGTTAAATTCATATTTATGTTGCATAGCATTGCAGGTGATTAAGTGATTTTTCTCGGTGGCATACTTCTTGGCTTATTCTGCAAAGCTTAAGCAAAACTAAAACATTAAAACATTTGGCGCGACCGCAAGCTTGAAAGCTCTTCTCAAATTTTGCTTCTCTTATTTATAGTTTTAAGAGAGCGGCTTTGCACACTTCTTTTCTTTCTTTCTTTAACTACGATATTTATTTAAATTCTCATTATCACCGTTTCACTTAATCACTTGCTATATGGATAAATAATAAATAGGGGGTTAGTAAGGGTCTAAGGGATGCACTTACATTTTCTCCTCGACGTCCAAAAGATCTTTTGCCGTGATGAGAGCTGCATCAAGAATATTTTTTTCTTTCTTAAGCTGTGGGGTTTGTTGAATAGGGTATGATGTTTTGATAATAATGTTCTATATTTTTTTTTTTTTTATTTAAACTTTTATTTGGTTTAGTTGTAACCTTTAGCCACTGAATTTAGAATATAAGATAAATTGACACATTTTTTTTTTTTTATCTAAGTGTTTTTTTTTTTTCATTTTAATTAATTTAACTTAGTTTTAACATTTTAACTTTCCATCTGGAATATAAATATTTTATCTTTGTCTTTTATTTTTACGTCTGCTATATTACTTAAATTATAATAAAGTTTTAAACGATGCGTGTTTAAAGTCACCACGTGCAATCCGGTTTTAGTAAATGTTTGTTGCAGTGTATGTCTTTGTGCTGTGCGTATCACTGTGATATTATATAACTTGTCTTTCGGTTTTCTTTGTCTTTTTATTTGCACGTTTTTATAACTTTATTTTAATAAGAAAAATCGAGTTTGTAGCCATAGTTAATCACTTCTTTGGTTTTGTAATTTAACATAGCGTAGCTTTAAATTGTTACTTTAGTTCGATGTTATAAAAGAAATAGAAATCGGCACTTGGTCACTGCTGGGGCTGCTGTGGACGGCTCGTCGCTCAATTGAAAACGGAGGTAAGGTTATGTTGCGCTACTCCGCGTGGTTTCGTGGTCTCATAGCCTCGGATTGCATAACTGCCTTCTCCTCTTCAGGCACCCAGGGGATTTAGTTAGCGGCGACTCAATAGTGTGTGTCTTTTTGTTACACATTATGAGCCGACTAAGGTTTCGGATTTTATAAAATTTGCGAGTCGAGATTATTATAATTTTCCTATATTCAGACTGTACGACTCCCGACCTTTTTTTTTCGGCGCGCCGTCTGGCCGCCACGAGATCCAAAAACTCTCTGCTTTTCGGAACCAATCCCCAGCATTCGAGATATCGTCCGATCTTGCCGAACTATCTCGGCTTCAAAAAAAAAATGCAAGAGTTGCATTTTTCTAATAGTGAGCGCAGCTACTAAACGGGCTGCTTTCCCCTATAGGTGGCGCTAGCCAAAAGCTTAGCTTTTTTTTTTTTTTATATTTTTTATTTTTAATATTAAAAAAAAAAAAAAATTATTTGGGGGGAACCCCCCTTCCCCTTCCCCTATATTTTTTCATTTAGATTTTTTTTTTGGAGGGGGGGGGGAGCAGAGAACATTTTTTTGTCCTACAAAGAGGAGTTCAAAAAAAAAACCTGCTCCAATCAGCAAGTCTATATTACGCGATCTATAAAATTCTGGATCTGCCAGGCGAATATTTGCGGGTATATTCCAAGTTTCTGGGCTTAATGTTAGACTTGGTTGATTTTCAGTTATTGCTGGAGGCACTTACGCTGTGATGTTTGTTTGATATTCTGCGTTTAGAGATTTTAAATGCACATCAACTGAGAATCCTTCTGAGCGAAAGTTGGTTTGGCCTAATCCGGTAACAAGAGCTGTTGATTTTGTTCGCCTAAGTCTCAATTGATGAGCTAAAAATGATGTAATTATGTGCAATCGCGACCCAAAATCAAGCAATGCACGGCATGGCACCGATTGGCCGGAGCGATTCCTTATATTGACAACAGCAGTGGCAAGAAGAACAAGATCTGGGTTTTGTTGCTGAGCTAACAGAGAGGTAAAGTGCGGCGCAACAGATATGGCTGCTAATCGATGTTTCATTTTGAGGTCCAGTAAGTGAAGCATTCACAGCGCATTGGGTTCGCAAATTTAAAATTTTTTTCCCAAAGGGGGGGGGGGTGAAAAACCAATTTTTGGGTTTCCCTTGCTAATGTCTAGGCAAAAAAGGATAGTCTCTTAGCTTCTCTAAGGCGGTTCTGGGGCGTTAAATTCGCAAATTGTGGGCACGAGTAAATTGAGTGGCTTGCGTTATGGCAAGAGACGCAACCATTTGCTGATGAGTTAGTGGCAATTAACGAGCTTCTACTGAGGTTAGTTCTTTTGTTCTGTCCCACCTGAGAATTTACTGAATATGATTCAGTTGCATGCTCCACATTTTCCATCTTTAAGCAGCGCCTCTCCAGAAAAGTTGTGAATTGTCCACATGTTGGAATCTCATCACTTGATGCTGTTTCTTCCCACTTGGCCTGTGTAACCTTGTCCAGCTTCTGCAAGATTGAATGCACGATGATGCTATCAGCTCTAATGTTAAGTTAAGATATATTTCGCTGATAGTGAGATGAAGTCTTGTTTAGTTGAGGCATTCATCGAGAGTGTTCTCTCGGTTTTATTCAATTTTATATTTGGCTTATTACATACAATATTCTAAGTGAGCTCTGCCGCTAAAAGCGTCGGCAGAGAGAGAGAGAGAGTTGCAGTACATATGTGCCTATGTAGTTATGTATATATACATATATATGTATTGATGGTATATACTCAAGAAGTGCATACGCTAGCGATCTCACGCTGCGGCCAGTCCGCATAAGTGACGGATCCTATTACTGCACTTATGTATATTTATGATTGTATAAACATAGCAACAAAGTGTCGTTATGGTTTGAGTTGTTACTCTTACTTTTAAGTTGGGCATATGACCACTTGTTATATTGTATACTCTACAATGCTGTGGGCATATGCTCATTTGGCATACAACATACTACACCTCCCTTTTTAAAAAAAATAACGTAATATATTGTAGTTATTTAGTATTAAAATTAGTTTTAGTATTATTTTTATATATTTTATTTACTATGTTGTATACAATAATGTATAAACAAAAAAAAATTTTTATTATTCTTATTCTTTTTTTTTTTTATTTATTTATTAATCCATTTTAGCCTATCCTTATGAACTTTTTGTTCCCTATTTTTCTTATTTTTTATAATTATATTATTATTGTTTTCTATACTAATGACCTTAAATGGTCCTATATAAGAAGATTCTAATTTATGACCTGTTTCATTCTTTAAATAAACCTGGTTTCCTATTTCTATTTTAAAATCTAATACTTTCTTATCATTTATTTCTTTTTGCTTGATTTTATTTTTTTCTAAAAGTATTCGAGCTCTCTTATACGCGTTTTCTAGTCTAAATTTAACTTCTTTAGAATAATCTGCTATATTATATATAGGTTCTATGGTATTTACGCTATTAAATTGTATTGGTAAGTTATTTTGTCTACCAAATACTAGTTCATATGGACAATAATTATGAGTTACTGATGGTGTTGTGCTAAAAAAATACACGAAATACTGTAACCATATGTCCCAATCAGTTTTATCTACTGAAATATATGAACGAATGTACTCATTGAATGTCCTATGACTTCTTTCAACGGTACCTAATGTCTGGTGGTGGTGTGCTGTAGATGTTATGTTATCTGTTTTTAAATATTTGCACAAGTCAGTTATAATGGAATTTTTTTATTCTGTTCCCATGTCCGTAATGAACGTCATCATTGGACCGTACTTCAGAATAAAAGATTCGAATATGGCTTTTGCGACAGTTGTTGCACTTTTGTTTGCAACAGGAATTGCTACTAAATACTTTCTCAAACCACATATTAAAGTGATTGCGTATTCATTCTTATATTCCGAACGTGGTAGTGGACCAATTGTGTCTACTATCACAATGTCAAAAGCATATTGTGGAGTTTCGGTTATTATCATAGGTGATCTTGTATGTTTCGTCGTTTTCGACGTCAGGCATTTTGGACATTTATTTATGTACTCTTTTACATGTTTAGTCATGTTTATACCCTTCACATGTGAATCAGGGTATATTGACTTTGTCATAAATCTGTAACGCCTTAAAGGAATGATGGGAGACCCCATAAACTATATATCAAAATGATCAGGACGAGCTCAGGGAATTGATTTCCGCGTGTCCGTCTGTCCGTCTGTCCGTCTGTCCGTCTGTCCGTCTGTCTGTTTCAACACGATTTCCGGCCAAACTGCTGAACCGATCTTGATGAAACTTTCACAGATTGCTTAGATCATGTCGGGTTTGTTCACTATGAAATTTCATCCCGATCGGAGCATTCTACGATATAGCCACCATATAAATTTACCATATCAACACGATTTCCGGCCAAACTGCTGAACCGATCTTGATGAAACTTTCACAGATTGCTTAGATCATGTCGGGTTTGTTCACTATGAAATTTCATCCCGATCGGAGCATTCTACGACATAGCCACCATACAAATTTACCATATCAACACGATTTCCGGCCAAACTGCTGAACCGATCTTGATGAAACTTTCACAGATTGCTTAGATCATGTCGGGTTTGTTCACTATGAAATTTCATTTCGATCGGAGCATTCTACGACATAGCCACCATACAAATTTACCATATCGTACTATCAATTGTTGTCTCTGTCGTGCACTTTCAAGTACCTACATGTCAAATTGTTGTTGTTGCACACGAACAAGTAAATGACGCTCAAGAGTAAAAATATTAGCGAAAAATTACCAACAACTGCACAGAAACATAAGAGGGGGAGCATTGATTTGGCTGTGTGAAGGGTATCATAGTCTTGGCATAGCCAAAATTAACTATGCGCCACTATGTTTTTCCAATAATATTGTCTCTTTATTTTTGATATCGTTTTATTTATGCCTGTATGACCTCCTTGAATTGGATCGTCATGGAATGTAGACAATATAGCTTCTTTTTCTTGTTCATTATTTATTTGGGTCACCGGCTTGAGTAGCGCTGCTCTTAATGATTTTAAATTTTTATTGCCCATGTGTTTGAAAGTATCTATTGAAATTGATTCAAAGATCTTTTCACTCGGTGCCACTTTTAGTTGGCTGATTTTAGATACACCGGCTTGCCATTCAAGCCTTTGGAAAAACTGACCTAAGTCGAGAATTCCATTGGAGTACAAATCGCTAACATTCATTCTTGCTACAACTGTTTTTCCATGTTTCAATAAACATGTCGAATCTGTTATTCGCAAGGTCATTACTTTTCGTACCTCGTCATTTGTGATGACTTCGTATACGTTGGGCTTAGAAGCTTTTTCAAGACTTTGTTTTGGCAATAGTTCTTGTTTATTTTCTGCGCAGAAATTGTTTTGTCTACTTTGGTGCCTGGTAGTGAGTTTCAGGACTTATCTATTCATGTCAATTAGGTCGGATATTGTTATCCTTGACAGGGCGTCTGCCACGAAATTATCTTTCCCTCTCAGATACTCTACAGTAAAATCATATTCTTATAATTCGAGTCGCATGCGCGTTAATTTTGAACTTGGGTTTATCATAGAAAATAAATATGTTAAAGGTCTGTGATCAGTTCTTACTGTAAAATGTTTGCCATATATATATGGTCGAAAATGTGTTATTGCCCAATGTATTGCTGCTAGTTCTTGTTCTGTAGTACTTTTATTACTTTCACCTTTAGTGAATGCTCTTGATGCATATGCAACTGGGAGTTGGAGTCCATTATAGTTTTGAGTTAAAACTGCTCCACACGCTTGTTGCTAAAATCTGGATACTGTAATAAATTTGGTTGAACAAGTTTATTTTTTAGGTACTGGAATGCCTTTTCACATTCTGTTGTCCATTCAAATGGTACATTCTCTTTACATAATCTTGTTATGTGCCGTGAATATTCGGCGAAGTTTTTTATAAAACGTCTATAATAATTGCAAAATGCAACGAATCTTCTAGCGCTGTCTGCGTCCGTAGGGACTGGATAGTTATTGATAACATCGAATTTTTTATCGTCTGGTAAGATTCCTTTATCTGTGCATCTGTGACCTAAAAACGTCACCTCGTGCATGAAAAATGAACATTTTTCTGGATGTAGTTTCAGATTGTGTTTTCTACAAAGTTTGAAAACATCTGTTAAGTTTTTA
Organism: Scaptomyza montana; assembly: GCA_018904305.1. NCBI lineage: Eukaryota > Metazoa > Arthropoda > Insecta > Diptera > Drosophilidae > Scaptomyza > Scaptomyza montana. Next base: position 441,677 of record JAEIGR010000059.1, on the reverse strand, counting down.
ATCATATGTTGTTCAGAACAACCAATATCGATTAAATTATCCATGTAAAGGAAAGCTTGTGAAGGCTCTAGGCCTGAGAATGCTATTGTCATCATTCTCTGAAATGAATTAGGCGCTATTTTTAAACCAAATGGTAATCGCGTGAAGCGATATGAACCATTGCTTGTTGAAAAAGACGTTATATTTCTTGAGCTTTCCTCAAGCTCAATTTGGTGGACAATAAGGCAAGGCATGAAAAATATTTAGCTCTACCCAATTGATCAAGAATATCGTCAATTCTAGGGAGCGGAAATTTATCTGACAGCAATTTGTTATTTATTTGGCGATAGTCAATTACTAGTCGCCATTTTTTCTCTTTAGAGCCCAGAAGAGATTTCTTTGGGACTAATAAGAGTGGGCTATTATAAGGTGAAACAGACGGTTCAACAATATTTTGTTCAATTAACTTTCCAACTTGACGCTGGATTTCTTCTATTTGGCTATGCGGACATCGATAATTTTTAACATATACTGGCTCATCATCCTTAAGTCTCAGTTTTTGCTTATAGAAGTTGTTTGTTGTGATTGGTTCGGTTTCAAGTCCGAACACATCACTGTACTCGGTGCATATTTCTTTAAGTTGTTTTTTAAACAAAATTGGAAAATTTTTCTTTAATTTATTAATTACAAACTCTTTTCTATTGTCTTTTAGATTTTGAACTACATTGTAGTGATCTCGTTGTGGTGTAAAATAAAATACTCTTACACTGGCACGTCCGTGCCTTTTGACTTTGGTTTTATTAATGTGTCTTTATTTCAAATCAAAAGAATTCTTAGCCTAAATACATAATTGGGTTACTTATGTATAAAACTCTGTCGCAGCAGAGCGGCCGCTGCAGCGGTCAAGAGAGAGAGAGTTGTAGTATATTTATGAATGTATATGCAGAAGGCAAAGAATGCATATACATTGAATATACATATATAAGGCAAGCACTGGCTCGTAAGGGCTAAAGCGCTTACGTTGCGGATCCCACACTTCGTGGTGGTTGATCAGATTTCAAGTGCGCTGACCGTTTGTGTAGTTGCGTTATATTTGTATATACGTAGCAACAAAGTGTTGCTATGTCTGAAGGTTACATACCCTGCAATATAGTGGGCGTATGACAGATTGTCATGCATACTACATCTCCCTCCTTTTGGAAATTAACGTAACTTAGTGTAGTTATTTTAGTTCCTATGTGGCTATATATATATATATATATATTTTTTTTTTAATAATTTTTATTTATTATTATTTATTTTTGTGTAAGTAAAAAGTTATTTTTTTTTCATTTTATTTATATATATATTTATTATTAATATGGGTAATAAAATATAAAAATTTATGAAAATATAATAGTATAAAAATTTATTTTTGTGTTTTTAATTTTTAATTTTCACATTTTTTTATTTATTTATTTTTTTTCAATGTTCGGTTGATCAGACCGTTGTCGACAAGAAAAAAAAATTTTTTTTTTTATATTACATATTTTTTTTATTAATATTTATTTTTTTCATGTTGGACTAATAAAGTAGCTTTTATGAATTGAAAACTTTTAATCTATCCTTATGAACTGTTTGTTTACTACTGTGTAAGGTCCTATATATTTACTTTCTAGCTTATGACCTGTTTCATTTTTTAAAAGTACTTTATCTCCTATGTTCAAATTAAAATCTATTGTTTTCCTATCATAATATTCTTTATTTTTATATTCATGTTTTTCTAACATAATTCTTGCTCTTTTATAAGCCTGTTCTAATCTAAACTTACTTTCTTTAGCGTAATCGTCTATATTATATAAGGGGTTAATGTTATCTATTTTATTAAAATGTTGGGGCAAATTGCTTTGCTTGCCAAAAACTAACTCGTATGGACAATAATTATGTGCCATAGAAGGGGTCGTGTTGGAACAGTATACGAAATATTGATGCCATACATCCCAATCGGTTTTATCGACTGAGATGTAAGAGCGAATATATTCGTTAAAAATTCTATGACTTCTTTCAACTGTTCCAACGGTCTGGTGGTGGTGTGCTGTAGACGTTATATTGTCTATTTTTAAATATTTGCACAAGTCAGTTATAATAGTATTTTTATATTCGGTGCCCATGTCCGTAATAAACGTTTTCATGCGGCCAAATTTAAGAATGAATTGCTCAAATATTGCTTTTGCAACAGTGTTGGCATTCTTGTTTGGTATTGGAATGGCAACAGTAGTAGGGAACTGGTGGTTCTAACTCAAAGGGATGCCGACAATTTATGACCCCATTAATTTTTATGACCCTTTTTTCGACCCCTTGATTTTTGACCCTTACAATATTATAATTTATGACCTCATTAAATTTTATTACCCTTTTTTCGATCCTTTGTTTTTTGACTCCTACAATATTTTAATTTATGCCCATTTTTCCCATGATCGTGTCCCTCCTTTGATAAGACTAGGGGGAGAACAAAGGATTTACATTCCTAGGCCACCACATTATCAGCAGCATCTGTGAGAAGCAGTGATCATAGGATTTGGAGTCAAGTGCGCACCTGTTCAACCTGCGTCACATTGTACGCCTGCAAGCTAGCCACAATCATAGATGGCATTCTTAAGGACAACAACAACAAGATTCTTGAGAAGCAGTGATCAGCGGAACAGATTTGGCTATTTACCTAACTAGTTTCAGAGTCAATTGTGCGCCTCTTTGACGTGCGTAGCATTGTAAACCTGCAACACACGTCAAAAAATTAATGTTTATGGTCATGAGAAGCAGTGTGCAAAGGAAGAAAGGAGAGAGATTAGAGACAAGCGAACGCTTGTTCGATGTACTGGAGTTCTGTGAACAAGGCATGGGAATTTTCCTACGCAGCAGCAGCACCAGCAGCAGCAGCAGCAGCAGCACGCGCCGCCAGCGGCAGGATCAATACATTGCTTCTAAGCAAGAGTATTGATACTTGTTGATTAAGATTAAAATGTGTTAGAGGGGGAAAAAGTTAGGGAGATAAAGTGTTAGAAGGAGAATGTATGTTAGAGGGGGAAAGAGCTAGAGAGAGAAAGTGTTAGAAGGAGAATGTGTGTTAGAGGGGGAGTGTTAGAGGGAGAAAGTGTTAGAGGCGGAAAGTGTTAGAGGGGAAAAATGTTAGAGGGGGAAAGTGTTAGAAGACTTAGAGACAAGTTTGTGCATGCTTGAAGTGCGCTAGTCAAAGGTCAAGTACATTAGTTGACTAATGTGTTATAGATATCACCGTCCGAAAGGATCAGTGAGCCAAGTACATTGCCTTTGAAACTATTAAGGTTTATTAGCTACAAGTTAGTAGATAAGAGAGAGAGAGAGAGAGTCAACTGTGCGCAGGTTTCTTAGCTACGAATAAGTAGATATGAGAGAGTCGAGAGGGCGCTGCCTTGCGTTGCCTTGCACACCTGCAGGAAAAACATAAACAATTAATGCTTATGGTTATGAGGAGCAGTGTGCAAAGGAAGAAAGGATAGAGAATAAAGAAAAGCGAGCGCTTGTTCGATGTACGTTGCATTGTTATGGTCAACAGCAACAACAACAACAAAATTCGTGGGGGGTTATGTAAGCAAGGGATGGAAATTTTCCTACGCAGCAACAGCAGCAGCAGCAAGATCAACACATTGTTTTTAAACAAGAGTATTGATACTTGTAGATTAAGATTAAAATATGTTAGAGGAGGAAAGAGTTAGAGGGGGAAAGTGTTAGAGGGAGGAAGACTTAGAGACAAGCTTGTGCATGCTTGAAGTGCACTAGTCAAAGGTCAAGTACATTAGTTGGCTAATATGTTATAGATATCACCGTCCGTGAGGATCAGTGAGCCAAGTACATTGCCTTTGAAACTATTAAGGTTTCTTAGCTACAAGTTAGTAGATAAGAGAGAGAGAGTCAACTGTGCGCAGGTTTCTTAACTACGAATAAGTAGATAAGAGAGAGTCGAGAGGGCGCCTGTTTGAGGTGCGTTGCCTTGCACACCTGCAGGCAAAACATAAACAATGAATGTTTATGGTTGTGAAAACCAGTGATCCAAAGGATAAAAGGGTTGAGACAAGATTGTGCTTGTTTGAAGTACGCTTGTCAAAGGGCAGTACATTCGTAGGCCGCATTCTTATGATCAAAAGCAACAACAACATTCGTGAGGGTTATGTAAGCAAGGGATGGGAATTTTCCTACGCAGCAGCAGCAAGATCAAAACATTGTTTTTAAACAAGAGTATTGAGACTTGCAGATTTATATTGGTATGTTATAGGGGGAAGGTGTAAGAGCGGGAAAGTGTTACTTACGTTTCTAACCTTTATTTGCATACATCTGTTTTGATTATTTCACTGACTTCTGTTACTTTTATAGAGCTAGTTAGTATAACTTTTAAATTTTTTTTTACTTTGTTAGTAAACTATCAAATTATGTTTTTCATATAGGTATGTTTTAATTTAATTTATTTAGTTTTTTCATAGATGTTTACAGTATGTTAAATTTGAGAATTATATTAAGCTTGTTCCGTTGAGGGATTAAGCAAACACAAACACCGAACATTTATATTAATGACATATAGTTATAGCCGGTAGAACACACAAGTCATACTCCATGATTTTGTTTCGGCTTGATAAAAAGCTTTTTTAAGTCTATATTAAAAGCCTAAGTTCTAGTACTCACTATATACATATCTAAGAATGCTTTTATGTATGTCACTATTTTGAAAGCTTAAAGAAGTTCATGTAGCTGGTATAATAAATCATGTTTCAACAAAATTATTAAGATCTTAATATTTATACTTCATCGATTATTGAATTTATTATTATTTATTTTTTTTTAATACCCATTTATTCGATTCTGTTCTATCTCAGTAATAATTTATTTTGATTTTACATTCTTAAAATTCTTTAAGGTAATCTTTTAGGCTTAACAAATAATCTTTTCCTTAACTTTCCGTCTGCTCGCTAAAAGATTTTCGTCAAATGACACTTTTCATATTTAAGATATCCGTCAAACTATTTCTTATACTCGACTTAAATTATTTCATCAAACTCACATATCAATTAAATTTCTAAAATAAAGAAAATGAAAACAGTAAGATGTTCTAAGCAGCTGGATTGTTTTTTTTTTTATACAAACGGTTTTTACTATTCTCTTTCCCAGTATGCTACTTACGATAAAAATTTATAAAGAATGTGTTTTGTACTCATTTACTGACTTCAAAAATTCTTCTATTGATTTTGTCTGATACCCTATCTTAATTTGTGTTATACTTAATCGTTTTCATCAACTTACTATTCTTTTGATTTTTAAAAATTTTATGTTATGTTGTTAGCTATTTTGACTAGACTTTACGCTTAAAACGAGATAGATTGTATTATTGTCCTTAATACGTTGGCTTAATTTTAACAGGGAAATCGATCGGACATTGATTTTTCACTTTATAATTGATTGTTTAAATATATTTTAACTGTCAACCTATATACCTTTCTACTTTTTTAGTGATTATGTAAGATTTTTATATTTCCAAACTCATTGCTTAAACTAAGAAAATTTCGTTATTAATTTCTTTTAATTGATGGATGGGAATATTTTCTTTCATTATTCTCGTCATTTTTATTACATTTAATAAGGAAGTGCATTGAACTAGCTTAACAGTTGGAGATATGAGTCTTACACTGTTTCGAAAAGTATGACTTCGTTAGCTGTTTTAATTTAAGGGTAAGTATCTACTACAACTGTTCCTTAACTGTGATAGTTGCAGTTTTGTTACATCTCACTTCCATTTTTTTCTTTCTTTTATTTTATTTATTTATTTATTTTTTATTGTAGGTGCTTTATTAATTTTAATAAGAACAAAACCTTTTTGTTCTAGATGCCATGTTATTAGTCTTATTTTTTCATTTAATTATTATAATTATTTCTTAAAGAGATTCATTTTTCATTGATCTGAGATATTTCGTAAATTCATGAAACCATTGAAATGTGCTCTATTCTTCTTGAACCTTGCATTAATCTTGAATTTGGATGGCAAAATAAGGTTGTGATGTACTAAAGCTCGAGATGACATAACATAGCTTAGGATTCATGGTCTTAAGACCGTTTAGACTTCATGGTGAATAGTTTTTGCTAGGATATTTTCTATTATGATTCTTGTGGGTTATAATTCGTACATTAAAAGAACGAGATAAAGTTGTTCTTGTTTAGGTCCACAATCTATTTTCTTGGTCCATTTTCCTTGGCATAGAATACAGCAGAGATTTAAAAGTAGTATGTCATTCCATTCTGGTAATATTATTATTTTGTTTTTATTATGTTGTTATTTCATTTTTAATTTTATTCTTTTATATTATTTGACTTTATATATTGCCTTTAAATTTAAGGGTTTTGCCTCTCAATTTTTGAACCGAGACATACTATTTTTATTTCTGAAATGCATAAACGTAAGCATCATTGATCCCAGATAGTATGTTTATTCTTGATCAATATTTAGATCAGCACCGTAGGCTTCCTAGATCTGTGTGTCTGTATCTATGCAAACTATTTTATCAGCTTTTAGGTATCGAGATTAAATTTTGCTCAGAATCTAATCGCTACCTTAAACACATGAGTGTTACAACTTTCACACTTAAGGAGCATTAGATCTTTTCGTTTTAAAGAGTTTACTATCTGACGCTTTTAAGCTTGCCTGAGCTTGGTAGGTTATACAGTTAAAACAATTAATGGAAAGATGGAACTGTCTTATAGAATTTCTTATACATTATTAGTTGCTTCTTTCCCTATCGCTTATTCTCACGCACTTTGAGATTATAAAATTACTTAATGGAATGTGCTGTATGTTCCTGATTGTTTGCTGATTATTGTTGTTAATTATTATTTTGTTTATTTATTTCTTTTACATCTCATATAGTATTTTTCTCTTATGTTTCTTTTTTCGCTTCACTTCTATACTAAGTTTAATAATTTATCATATGTTTCCTCTAATTTATGTATATTCAATCCCCTTAATTGACAAAAACTGGGTGGCGGTAAGCTGTTAAAAACGGAAGGCAATTAATCTATAAAACTGATGGAACGGAACAGTTGTGATTATTTTTCATTTAAAAATAAAAGTAGGCTGTTAAAATAAATATTTACTTATATTAAATTAAAATTTGAATTGAATTTTAGTAAACCGGCTTTTTTTTTTCGAAAATGTAGCTTTTAAAAGAATATATTAAGCTCATATCATATTTATTTAGATTTTCACATTGAGGTAACATCAACCCAAGTCCCTCGATAGTGAGCTGCCGTTTACAGACGGTGAAGTAAATGGGATGCCGCTTTGTCGTTTCTCATAATCACAATTAAGCTGCCCGACGATGAAAACGAGTTCCTTTACGATTTACGTACTGTCACTGTTTGCAGCGGCCTGGCGTCCTCCAAAGAGTCAAACACTCATCATCATCATTTGCCCCTACGGCGAAGGGATCCTCACCTGAACCATCACTCGTACACACATAAGTAACTTTTACCTAGATAAGGTACGGTTTGCGTCTAGCCGTCTTATTTGAATAGTGCTGTTCTACTCTGCACCGATTTTGGATCCCCTGATTTCTATTATTCCCAGCTACTTTCCTAGGCTTACACCTTTAACTTCTAACACACCAGCCCACATAACATATTATTTGGATATAAAAACATTAGACAATGACTATCAAGTACCAAGAGCTATTAAAAAAATTTATAAAGTATTCGGAGGAAATTTGATCGAACAATGCAACACCCAAAATTGTTATTATGGCTTACATTAAATCGTGAAGTCATAGTCGAGTCTACAATGTACTACACATTTTTCCTTGAGTTGTTCCCATTTAAAGCCCCTATCAATTTATCCGTTTTTTCTTATTATTATTTTTTCAACCAAGTGTGTGCGTACCTGTTTTTTTTTTTCAATTTTCTCTTTCTAGAAAATGTCTTTAAGTTCGGCACCCTCATCGTCATTCAATATGTATGTTATAGGGATTTTATTTTGTATTTCTATTATTGAAAAGTTTAAGTTTTCCGGTTTGGTGAGCAGCCCTTCTCATTAAAATATTATGTTTGCTTATACACACATAATCATTTGCAAAGATTTTTATATGACTAAAGACAATGTCTTAAAACATTTTAACAACTATAAGATTTACTTTTTTGTATGTTATTTTAGCTGTCCTATTATATTGCTGATTGTTCTAACTAAACAATTGATTGAACATTACCTCCTTAATGTCTTTTAAACGTATCTTTGATTGAGTTTTCGATAATCACTACTTATTCAATTTTCTAGATCGTACCCGACTCACGTTAATATAGCAGGGTACGACAAAATAAGCACGCAAGCAAGGTTGAGGGCAGTGACACTCCTAAAAGGGTTGGAGCCGAAGTGTGACGTAGAAAAAGGCACAATAAGTCAGGAGGAGCTAACGAAAAGCGAGAGTCTTTAGCGGGAAGCGAGCTGAACGAAGACATCTGATCTCAGGCAAAACAAATGTTTATCGGGAGAGAGAATCTTCCTTTCACATTATAGCAGTATGCGTAGCCTTTACAAGGAAACGAAGTTTCTTTTCTTAGAACAACATATCAACCGTATTAGAGACTAAGAAACCCTCAACTCATCAAAAAATACTTGCTCTCGAACAGTGTCAATGTCCGATGGGAGAGTTATAGAACTCGAAGGGGGCACAACAGACCTCTCAGGTACCAAATCATTCATCGACGATGAAGGTTTATACAGGCAGGAGACATATTATTCTATTATTAATTCCCCTTTATATTTTTTTATTCAAAAAGAACATATCAATAAAGTTGTTACTTTTTTTTACGGACTTTTACTGATTTTTTGTTAAATTTTTAATTATCTTGGCTCAAATTTAATTTCCGTTTTTTTTTTTTTCCTTACAAAGTAATTTACATCTGTCAGCAATGTCAGTTCGTGATTTTTTCGAAAACATGTATGAGAACCGAATATATTTTTTAAAAGGTGCTATAAATTTTATTTTTTTAATTTTTTTTTTTTTTCACCAAAAGCCAACGAATGTACTGACGCAATACTGCTGCGTTTCGTACTATAACTTTAATTTAACATCCAAATGAAAGAACAAGTCCACAGTCGTGTCGATTAAAAACTGGGACTTAAAAGTACGCTATTGAATAGAGTTTAAATCTGTCAGCAATATCAATTCGTGATTTTTCGGTAGCCAACTAGCAGGCAACTCCCCAGGCAAATATTTTCTCTTTCAACTCCAATTCTAGAACCCATCCAATAATATTGAAAAGAGGTAAGCCAAGAAAACATAGAACAGGTGGCAGTTTAGCTGTGAAAAACCGGTTTTTCGGTTTTAGGAACAGGTAATTGTTTTGCTGTTTAAAATAGAGAGCTGTTATTATACTCGATACCGAAGGTAAAGAGTATATTGAGTTTGTGCAATGTCCGTCATGGTGTCCGTCCGTCTGTCCGTCTGTCCGTCTGACCGTCTGTCCGTCTGTCCGTCTGTATGTTCGCAAATTTTTTCCACACCCTTCAAGCTAGAGACTTGAAACTTTCCAATTCTCTTTATCTATGGGATAGTAAATTAAAGTGTCAAGATGGGGGTTCTACGATAACTGGGGGGCTGGCAAATCGATAAATTCGATAACTCAAAACCGATAAATCCACATATTTCGCACATCCTTACAGCTAGAACTACCAAATTTGGTGAGAAGATAGCTACTAGCAACCACCAAAAAACTGCATCAAAAATTTTGGATCCACGCCCCCCATTTCGCCCCCCGCCCCCCCGCATTTTAAAGTCAAAAAAGCCTATATCTCCCTCAGTTTTTGAGCTAGACCCACCAAATTTGGTGCCAAGATAGGTGATGATGACCCCCAAAAACTGCATCAAAAGTTTGGATACCACGCCCACCGATACTGCCCTAGCCGCCCCCATCCACCCCAACGCTTCGTCAAAAACGGGAATGCGTGTATCTTCCAGAGTTGTGGAGCTAGAACCTCCAAATTTGGTAGGAAGATAGCTGGTAACGAACCCTCAAAAACTGCATCAAAGTTTTGGAGCCACGCCCACCCATTCCGCCCCCAGCCCCCCAGCATTTTGAAATCACAAATGGCTGTATCTCTCTCAGTTTTAGAGCTAGAGCCACCAAATTTGGTGCCAAGATAAGTGATGATGACCCCCCAAAAACTGCATCAAAAGTTTGGATGCCACGCCCACCAATACTGCCCTAGCCGCCCCCATCCACCCCAACGCTTCGTCAAAAACGGGAATGCGTGTATCTTCCAGAATTGTGGAGCTAGAGCCACCAAGTTTGGTAAGAAGATAGCTGGCAACGACCCCCAAAAATCTGCATAAAAGTTTTGGAGCCACGCCCACCCATTTCGCCCCCCTTTCCCCACTTTTTACAAACTTTTAGCTAGAGTCACCAAATTTGGTATGAATATAGCAACTGACATTCCACAAAGATCTGCATCACAAATTTGGATGCCACGCCCACCCATACCGCCCCCAGCCCCCTTTCCCTACTTTTTACAAACTTTGAGCTAGGGTCACCAAATTTGGTATGAAGATAGCAATTGACATTCCACAAAGATCTGCATCAAAATTTTGGATGCCACGCCCACCCATACCGCCCCCAGCCCCCCCCTTTCCGCACCTTTTACAAACTTTGAGCTAGGGTCACCAAATTTGGTATGAAGATAGCAATTGACATTCCACAAAGATCTGCATCACAAATTTGGATGCCACGCCCACCCATACCGCCCCCAGCCCCCCTTTCCCCACCTTTTACAAACTTTGAGCTAGAGTCACCAAATTTGGTATGAAGATAGCAATTGACATTCCACAAAGATCTGCATCAAAATTTTGGATCCACGCCCACCCATACCGCCCCCAGACCCCCCCCTTTCCACACCTTTTACAAACTTTGAGCTAGGGTCACCAAATTTGGTATGAAGATAGCAATTGACATTCCACAAAGATCTGCATCAAAAATTTGGATGCCACGCCCACCCATACCGCCCCCAGCCCCCCCCTTTCCGCACCTTTTACAAACTTTGAGCTAGGGTCACCAAATTTGGTATGAAGATAGCAATTGACATTCCACAAAGATCTGCATCACAAATTTGGATGCCACGCCCACCCATACCGCCCCCAGCCCCCCTTTCCCCACCTTTTACAAACTTTGAGCTAGAGTCACCAAATTTGGTATGAAGATAGCAATTGACATTCCACAATTGGTAATTGTATGGTATGATTTGTTCTTCTTTTTTTTGTGGTTGTATTGTAGAGCACTTCTTGTGTGTATGTTAAACTAATAAAAGAGCGCAATCAAGTCATTTACAATAATTTTCACTAGCTTAGGATTCATGGTCTTAAGACCGTTTAGACTTCATGGTGAATAGTTTTTGCTAGGATATTTTCTATTATGATTCTTGTGGGTTATAATTCGTACATTAAAAGAACGAGATAAAGTTGTTCTTGTTTAGGTCCACAATCTATTTTCTTGGTCCATTTTCCTTGGCATAGAATACAGCAGAGATTTAAAAGTAGTATGTCATTCCATTCTGGTAATATTATTATTTTGTTTTTATTATGTTGTTATTTCATTTTTAATTTTATTCTTTTATATTATTTGACTTTATATATTGCCTTTAAATTTAAGGGTTTTGCCTCTCAATTTTTGAACCGAGACATAGTATTTTTATTTCTGAAATGCATAAACGTAAGCATCATTGATCCCAGATAGTATGTTTATTCTTGATCAATATTTAGATCAGCACCGTAGGCTTCCTAGATCTGTGTGTCTGTATCTATGCAAACTATTTTATCAGCTTTTAGGTATCGAGATTAAATTTTGCTCAGAATCTAATCGCTACCTTAAACACATGAGTGTTACAACTTTCACACTTAAGGAGCATTAGATCTTTTCGTTTTAAAGAGTTTACTATTTGACGCTTTTAAGAACAATTTGCTTGCCTGAGCTTGGTAGGTTATACAGTTAAAACAATTAGTGGAAAGATGGAACTGTCTTATAGAATTTCTTATACATTATTAGTTGCTTCTTTCCCTATCGCTTATTCTCACGCACTTTGAGATTATAAAATTACTTAATGGAATGTGCTGTATGTTCCTGATTGTTTGCTGATTATTGTTGTTAATTATTATTTTGTTTATTTATTTCTTTTACATCTCATATAGTATTTTTCTCTTATGTTTCTTTTTTCGCTTCACTTCTATACTAAGTTTAATAATTTATCATATGTTTCCTCTAATTTATGTATATTCAATCGCCCTTTAATTGACAAAAACTGGGTGGCGGTAAGCTGTTAAAAACGGAAGGCAATTAATCTATAAAACTGATGGAACGGAACAGTTGTGATTATTTTTCATTTAAAAATAAAAGTAGGCTGTTAAAATAAATATTTACTTATATTAAATTAAAATTTGAATTGATTTTTAGTAAACCGGCTTTTTTTTTCTTCGAAAATGTAGCTTTTAAAAGAATATATTAAGCTCATATCATATTTATTTAGATTTTCACATTGAGGTAATATCAGCCCAAGTCCCTCGATAGTGAGCTGCCGTTTACAGACGCTGAAGTAAATGGGATGCCGCTTTGTCGTTTCTCATAATCACAATTAAGCTGCCCGACGATGAAAACGAGTTCCTTTACGATTTACGTACTGTCACTGTTTGCAGCGGCCTGGCGTCCTCCAAAGAGTCAAACACTCATCATCATCATTTGCCCCTACGGCGAAGGGATCCTCACCTGAACCATCACTCGTACACACATAAGTAACTTTTACCTAGATAAGGTACGGTTTGCGTCTAGCCGTCTTATTTGAATAGTGCTGTTCTACTCTGCACCGATTTTGGATCCCCTGATTTCTATTATTCCCAGCTACTTTCCTAGGCTTACACCTTTAACTTCTAACACACCAGCCCACATAACATATTATTTGGATATAAAAACATTAGACAATGACTATCAAGTACCAAGAGCTATTAAAAAAATTTATAAAGTATTCGGAGGAAATTTGATCGAACAATGCAACACCCAAAATTGTTATTATGGCTTACATTAAATCGTGAAGTCATAGTCGAGTCTACAATGTACTACACATTTTTCCTTGAGTTGTTCCCATTTAAAGCCCCTATCAATTTATCCGTTTTTTCTTATTATTATTTTTTCAACCAAGTGTGTGCGTACCTGTTTTTTTTTTTCAATTTTCTCTTTCTAGAAAATGTCTTTAAGTTCGGCACCCTCATCGTCATTCAATATGTATGTTATAGGGATTTTATTTTGTATTTCTATTATTGAAAAGTTTAAGTTTTCCGGTTTGGTGAGCAGCCCTTCTCATTAAAATATTATGTTTGCTTATACACACATAATCATTTGCAAAGATTTTTATATGACTAAAGACAATGTCTTAAAACATTTTAACAACTATAAGATTTACTTTTTTGTATGTTATTTTAGCTGTCCTATTATATTGCTGATTGTTCTAACTAAACAATTGATTGAACATTACCTCCTTAATGTCTTTTAAACGTATCTTTGATTGAGTTTTCGATAATCACTACTTATTCAATTTTCTAGATCGTACCCGACTCACGTTAATATAGCAGGGTACGACAAAATAAGCACGCAAGCAAGGTTGAGGGCAGTGACACTCCTAAAAGGGTTGGAGCCGAAGTGTGACGTAGAAAAAGGCACAATAAGTCAGGAGGAGCTAACGAAAAGCGAGAGTCTTTAGCGGGAAGCGAGCTGAACGAAGACATCTGATCTCAGGCAAAACAAATGTTTATCGGGAGAGAGAATCTTCCTTTCACATTATAGCAGTATGCGTAGCCTTTACAAGGAAACGAAGTTTCTTTTCTTAGAACAACATATCAACCGTATTAGAGACTAAGAAACCCTCAACTCATCAAAAAATACTTGCTCTCGAACAGTGTCAATGTCCGATGGAAGAGTTATAGAACTCGAAGGGGGCACAACAGACCTCTCAGGTACCAAATCATTCATCGACGATGAAGGTTTATACAGGCAGGAGACATATTATTCTATTATTAATTCCCCTTTATATTTTTTTATTCAAAAAGAACATATCAATAAAGTTGTTACTTTTTTTTACGGACTTTTACTGATTTTTTGTTAAATTTTTAATTATCTTGGCTCAAATTTAATTTCCGTTTTTTTTTTTTTCCTTACAAAGTAATTTACATCTGTCAGCAATGTCAGTTCGTGATTTTTTTCGAAAACATGTATGAGAACCGAATCTATTTTTTAAAAGGTGCTATAAATTTTATTTTTTTAATTTTTTTTTTTTTCACCAAAAGCCAACGAATGTACTGACGCAATACTGCTGCGTTTCGTACTATAACTTTAATTTAACATCCAAATGAAAGAACAAGTCCACAGTCGTGTCGATTAAAAACTGGGACTTAAAAGTACGCTATTGAATAGAGTTTAAATCTGTCAGCAATATCAATTCGTGATTTTTCGGTAGCCAACTAGCAGGCAACTCCCCAGGCAAATATTTTCTCTTTCAACTCCAATTCTAGAACCCATCCAATAATATTGAAAAGAGGTAAGCCAAGAAAACATAGAACAGGTGGCAGTTTAGCTGTGAAAAACCGGTTTTTCGGTTTTAGGAACAGGTAATTGTTTTGCTGTTTAAAATAGAGAGCTGTTATTATACTCGATACCGAAGGTAAAGAGTATATTGAGTTTGTGCAATGTCCGTCATGGTGTCCGTCCGTCTGTCCGTCTGACCGTCTGACCGTCTGTCCGTCTGTCCGTCTGTATGTTCGCAAATTTTTTCCACACCCTTCAAGCTAGAGACTTGAAACTTTCCAATTCTCTTTATCTATGGGATAGTAAATTAAAGTGTTAAGATGGGGGTTCTACGATAACTGGGGGGCTGGCAAATCGATAAATTCGATAACTCAAAACCGATAAATCCACATATTTCGCACATCCTTACAGCTAGAACTACCAAATTTGGTGAGAAGATAGCTACTAGCAACCACCAAAAAACTGCATCAAAAATTTTGGATCCACGCCCCCCATTTCGCCCCCGCCCCCCCGCATTTTAAAGTCAAAAAAGCCTATATCTCCCTCAGTTTTTGAGCTAGACCCACCAAATTTGGTGCCAAGATAGGTGATGATGACCCCCCAAAAACTGCATCAAAAGTTTGGATACCACGCCCACCGATACTGCCCTAGCCGCCCCCATCCACCCCAACGCTTCGTCAAAAACGGGAATGCGTGTATCTTCCAGAGTTGTGGAGCTAGAACCTCCAAATTTGGTAGGAAGATAGCTGGTAACGAACCCCCAAAAACTGCATCAAAGTTTTGGAGCCACGCCCACCCATTCCGCCCCCAGCCCCCCAGCATTTTGAAATCACAAATGGCTGTATCTCCCTCAGTTTTAGAGCTAGAGCCACCAAATTTGGTGCCAAGATAAGTGATGATGACCCCCAAAAACTGCATCAAAAGTTTGGATGCCACGCCCACCAATACTGCCCTAGCCGCCCCCATCCACCCCAACGCTTCGTCAAAAACGGGAATGCGTGTTTCTTCCAGAATTGTGGAGCTAGAGCCACCAAGTTTGGTAAGAAGATAGCTGGCAACGACCCCCAAAAATCTGCATAAAAGTTTTGGAGCCACGCCCACCCATTTCGCCCCCCTTTCCCCACTTTTTACAAACTTTTAGCTAGAGTCACCAAATTTGGTATGAATATAGCAACTGACATTCCACAAAGATCTGCATCACAAATTTGGATGCCACGCCCACCCATACCGCCCCCAGCCCCCCTTTCCCTACTTTTTACAAACTTTGAGCTAGGGTCACCAAATTTGGTATGAAGATAGCAATTGACATTCCACAAAGATCTGCATCAAAATTTTGGATGCCACGCCCACCCATACCGCCCCCAGCCCCCCCTTTCCGCACCTTTTACAAACTTTGAGCTAGGGTCACCAAATTTGGTATGAAGATAGCAATTGACATTCCACAAAGATCTGCATCACAAATTTGGATGCCACGCCCACCCATACCGCCCCCAGCCCCCCTTTCCCCACCTTTTACAAACTTTGAGCTAGAGTCACCAAATTTGGTATGAAGATAGCAATTGACATTCCACAAAGATCTGCATCAAAATTTTGGATGCCACGCCCACCCATACCGCCCCCAGCCCCCCCCTTGCCACACTTTTACAAATTTTGAGCTAGGGTCACCAAATTTGGTATGAAGATAGCAATTGACATTCCACAAAGATCTGCATCAAAAATTTGGATGCCACGCCCACCCATACCGCCCCCAGCCCCCCCCTTTCCGCACCTTTTACAAACTTTGAGCTAGGGTCACCAAATTTGGTATGAAGATAGCAATTGACATTCCACAAAGATCTGCATCACAAATTTGGATGCCACGCCCACCCATACCGCCCCCACCCCCCTTTCCCCACCTTTTACAAACTTTGAGCTAGAGTCACCAAATTTGGTATGAAGATAGCAATTGATATTCCACAAAGATCTGCATCAAAATTTTGGATGCCACGCCCACCCATACCACCCCCAGCCCCCCCCTTTCCGCACCTTTTACAAACTTTGAGCTAGGGTCACCAAATTTGGTATGAAGATAGCAATTGACATTCCACAAAGATCTGCATCACAAATTTGGATGCCACGCCCACCCATACCGCCCCCAGCCCCCCTTTCCCCACCTTTTACAAACTTTGAGCTAGAGTCACCAAATTTGGTATGAATATAACAATTGACATTCCACAAAGATCTGCATCAAAAATTTGGATGCCACGCCCACCCATACCGCCCCCAGCCCCCCTTTCCCCACTTTTTACAAACTTTGAGCTAGGGTCACCAAATTTGGTATGAAGATAGCAATTGACATTCCACAAAGATCTGCATCAAAAATTTGGATGCCACGCCCACCCATACCGCCCCCAGCCCCCCTTTCCCCACTTTTAACAAACTATGAGCTAGAGTCACCAAATTTTTAAGGAAGATAGCTTGTGGCATCCCCATCTGCTTCGGAAAATCTTTAAGGCAGCGTACACCCCTGCCGCATCCGTACCCCCTCCGCAATCAGGCCTTTTTTTACCGGTTTTAATACTGGTATCGAGTATGCCGCAGTCGGTTGCGTCCGACTGCAACGTTTCCACTTGTTTTTTCTGGTTTTAAATACCGGGTCTGTTAAGCTGTTATTTTTGTGGTGTTATTTTTCCGGTTTAAAAACAGTTTGGGGGAGGGGGTGTCAGTTTTGCTGTTAAAAACAGGGATTTTTCAGGTTTAAAAACAGGTTGTTGATATATGTTTCAACGGAGAGCTGTTATGTGTGCAATATGCAGATATAACAGCCCACCAGTTTAACATCTATCAACAACCTGTTTAAAACAGGTTGCTGTTTAGCTGTTATTTTTAAGTAACAGTCAAACATCAACCTGTTTTTAAACCTGAAAAATCCCTGTTTTTAACAGCAAAACTGACACCCCCTCCCCAAACTGTTTTTAAACCGGAAAAATAACAGTCAAACAACAACCTGTTTCTTGAAAACCACAAAAATAACAGCTTAACAGACCCGGTATTTAAAACCAGAAGAAAATAACAGCTCTCTATTTTAAACAGCAAAACAATTACCTGTTCCTAAAACCGAAAAACCGGTTTTTCACAGCTAAACTGCCACCTGTTCTATGTTTTCTTGGCTTACCTCTTTTCAATATTATTGGATGGGTTCTAGAATTGGAGTTGAAAGAGAAAATATTTGCCTGGGGAACGCCAGTTGGCTACCGAAAAATCACGAATTGATATTGCTGACAGATTTAAACTCTATTCAATAGCGTACTTTTAAGTCCCGGTTTTTAATCGACACGACTGTGGACTTGTTCTTTCATTTGGATGTTAAATTAAAGTTATAGTACGAAACGCAGCAGTATTGCGTCAGTACATTCGTTGGCTTTTGGTAAAAAAAAAAAAAAATTAAAAAAATAAAATTTATAGCACCTTTTAAAAAATAGATTCGGTTCTCATATATTTTTTCGAAAAAATCACGAACTGACATTGCTGACAGATGTAAATTACTTTGTAAGGAAAAAAAAAACGGAAATTAAATTTGAGCCAAGATAATTAAAAATTTAACAAAAAATCAGTAAAAGTCCGTAAAAAAAAGTAACAACTTTATTGATATGTTCTTTTTGAATAAAAAAATATAAAGGGGAATTAATAATAGAATAATATGTCTCCTGTCTGTATAAACCTTCATCGTCGATAAATGATTTGGTACCTGAGAGGTCTGTTGTGCCCCCTTCGAGTTCTATAACTCTTCCATCGGACATTGACACTGTTCGAGAGCAAGTATTTTTTGATGAGTTGAGGGTTTCTTAGTCTCTAATACGGTTGATATGTTGTTCTAAGAAAAGAAACTTCGTTTCCTTGTAAAGGCTACGCATACTGCTATAATGTGAAAGGAAGATTCTCTCTCCCGATAAACATTTGTTTTGCCTGAGATCAGATGTCTTCGTTCAGCTCGCTTCCCGCTAAAGACTCTCGCTTTTCGTTAGCTCCTCCTGACTTATTGTGCCTTTTTCTACGTCACACTTCGGCTACAACCCTTTTAGGAGTGTCACTGCCCTCAACCTTGCTTGCGTGCTTATTTTGTCGTACCCTGCTATATTAACGTGAGTCGGGTACGATCTAGAAAATTGAATAAGTAGTGATTATCGAAAACTCAATCAAAGATACGTTTAAAAGACATTATGGAGGTAATGTTCAATCCATTGTTTAGTTAGAACAATCAGCAATATAATAGGACAGCTAAAATAACATACAAAAAAGTAAATCTTATAGTTGTTAAAATGTTTTAAGACATTGTCTTTAGTCATATAAAAATCTTTGCAAATGATTATGTGTGTATAAGCAAACATAATATTTTAATGAGAAGGGCTGCTCACCAAACCGGAAAACTTAAACTTTTCAATAATAGAAATACAAAATAAAATCCCTATAACATACATATTGAATGACGATGAGGGTGCCGAACTTAAAGACATTTTCTAGAAAGAGAAAATTGAAAAAAAAAACAGGTACGCACACACTTGGTTGAAAAAATAATAATAAGAAAAAACGGATAAATTGATAGGGGCTTTAAATGGGAACAACTCAAGGAAAAATGTGTAGTACATTGTAGACTCGACTATGACTTCACGATTTAATGTAAGCCATAATAACAATTTTGGGTGTTGCATTGTTCGATCAAATTTCCTCCGAATACTTTATAAATTTTTTTAATAGCTCTTGGTACTTGATAGTCATTGTCTAATGTTTTTATATCCAAATAATATGTTATGTGGGCTGGTGTGTTAGAAGTTAAAGGTGTAAGCCTAGGAAAGTAGCTGGGAATAATAGAAATCAGGGGATCCAAAATCGGTGCAGAGTAGAACAGCACTATTCAAATAAGACGGCTAGACGCAAACCGTACCTTATCTAGGTAAAAGTTACTTATGTGTGTACGAGTGATGGTTCAGGTGAGGATCCCTTCGCCGTAGGGTCAAATGATGATGATGAGTGTTTGACTCTTTGGAGGACGCCAGGCCGCTGCAAACAGTGACAGTACGTAAATCGTAAAGGAACTCGTTTTCATCGTCGGGCAGCTTAATTGTGATTATGAGAAACGACAAAGCGGCATCCCATTTACTTCAGCGTCTGTAAACGGCAGCTCACTATCGAGGGACTTGGGCTGATGTTACCTCAATGTGAAAATCTAAATAAATATGATATGAGCTTAATATATTCTTTTAAAAGCTACATTTTCGAAGAAAAAAAAGCCGGTTTACTAAAAATCAATTCAAATTTTAATTTAATATAAGTAAATATTTATTTTAACAGCCTACTTTTATTTTTAAATGAAAAATAATCACAACTGTTCCGTTCCATCAGTTTTATAGATTAATTGCCTTCCGTTTTTAACAGCTTACCGCCACCCAGTTTTTGTCAATTAAAGGGCGATTGAATATACATAAATTAGAGGAAACATATGATAAATTATTAAACTTAGTATAGAAGTGAAGCGAAAAAAGAAACATAAGAGAAAAATACTATATGAGATGTAAAAGAAATAAATAAACAAAATAATAATTAACAACAATAATCAGCAAACAATCAGGAACATACAGCACATTCCATTAAGTAATTTTATAATCTCAAAGTGCGTGAGAATAAGCGATAGGGAAAGAAGCAACTAATAATGTATAAGAAATTCTATAAGACAGTTCCATCTTTCCACTAATTGTTTTAACTGTATAACCTACCAAGCTCAGGCAAGCAAATTGTTCTTAAAAGCGTCAAATAGTAAACTCTTTAAAACGAAAAGATCTAATGCTCCTTAAGTGTGAAAGTTGTAACACTCATGTGTTTAAGGTAGCGATTAGATTCTGAGCAAAATTTAATCTCGATACCTAAAAGCTGATAAAATAGTTTGCATAGATACAGACACACAGATCTAGGAAGCCTACGGTGCTGATCTAAATATTGATCAAGAATAAACATACTATCTGGGATCAATGATGCTTACGTTTATGCATTTCAGAAATAAAAATAGTATGTCTCGGTTCAAAAATTGAGAGGCAAAACCCTTAAATTTAAAGGCAATATATAAAGTCAAATAACATAAAAGAATAAAATTAAAAATGAAATAACAACATAATAAAAACAAAATAATAATATTACCAGAATGGAATGACATACTACTTTTAAATCTCTGCTGTATTCTATGCCAAGGAAAATGGACCAAGAAAATAGATTGTGGACCTAAACAAGAACAACTTTATCTCGTTCTTTTAATGTACGAATTATAACCCACAAGAATCATAATAGAAAATATCCTAGCAAAAACTATTCACCATGAAGTCTAAACGGTCTTAAGACCATGAATCCTAAGCTAGTGAAAATTATTGTAAATTACTTGATTGCGCTCTTTTTATTAGTTTAACATACACACAAGAAGTGCTCTACAATACAACCACAAAAAAAAAAAGAAGAACAAATCATACCATACAATTACCAAATCAAATCTTATTCTTTGGAGCCTCCTCCACAAACAGTATACAATAAAATCAGACCCTAATCTAAAATCAAAACACAAGATCAAGAGCTAGGGTGTATAAACGATTAAAACAAAGAAAGAAAAAAAAAAACTGAAAATACCAATATTTAGTGGGTATAAACCAATCCGGTGAAAGTAAACGTACATTATTTTATGCCCGTTATGTAAAATACCGACTTTTATGTCATCTCGAGCTTTAGTACATCACAACCTTATTTTGCCATCCAAATTCAAGATTAATGCAAGGTTCAAGAAGAATAGAGCACATTTCAATGGTTTCATGAATTTACGAAATATCTCAGATCAATGAAAAATGAATCTCTTTAAGAAATAATTATAATAATTAAATGAAAAAATAAGACTAATAACATGGCATCTAGAACAAAAGGTTTTGTTCTTATTAAAATTAATAAAGCACCTACAATAAAAAATAAATAAATAAATAAAATAAAAGAAAGAAAAAAATGGAAGTGAGATGTAACAAAACTGCAACTATCACAGTTAAGGAACAGTTGTAGTAGATACTTACCCTTAAATTAAAACAGCTAACGAAGTCATACTTTTCGAAACAGTGTAAGACTCATATCTCGAACTGTTAAGCTAGTTCAATGCACTTCCTTATTAAATGTAATAAAAATGACGAGAATAATGAAAGAAAATATTCCCATCCATCAATTAAAAGAAATAAATAACGAAATTTTCTTAGTTTAAGCAATGAGTTTGGAAATATAAAAATCTTACATAATCACTAAAAAAGTAGAAAGGTATATAGGTTGACAGTTAAAATATATTTAAACAATCAATTATAAAGTGAAAAATCAATGTCCGATCGATTTCCCTGTTAAAATTAAGCCAACGTATTAAGGACAATAATACAATCTATCTCGTTTTAAGCGTAAAGTCTAGTCAAAATAGCTAACAACATAACATAAAATTTTTAAAAATCAAAAGAATACTAAGTTGATGAAAACGATTAAGTATAACACAAATTAAGATAGGGTATCAGACAAAATCAATAGAAGAATTTTTGAAGTCAGTAAATGAGTACAAAACACATTCTTTATAAATTTTTATCGTAAGTAGCATTCTGGGAAAGAGAATAGTAAAAACCGTTTGTATAAAAAAAAAACAATCCAGCTGCTTAGAACATCTTACTGTTTTCATTTTCTTTATTTTAGAAATTTAATTGATATGTGAGTTTGATGAAATAATTTAAGTCGAGTATAAGAAATAGTTTGACGGATATCTTAAATATGAAAAGTGTCATTTGACGAAAATCTTTTAGCGAGCAGACGGAAAGTTAAGGAAAAGATTATTTGTTAAGCCTAAAAGATTACCTTAAAGAATTTTAAGAAAGTAAAATCAAAATAAATTATTACTGAGATAGAACAGAATCGAATAAATGGGTATTAAAAAAAAAAAATAAATAATAATAAATTCAATAATCGATGAAGTATAAATATTAAGATCTAAATAATTTTGTTGAAACATGATTTATTATACCAGCTACATGAACTTCTTTAAGCTTTCAAAATAGTGACATACATAAAAGCATTCTTAGATATGTATATAGTGAGTACTAGAACTTAGGCTTTTAATATAGACTTAAAAAAGCTTTTTATCAAGCCGAAACAAAACAAGTGGAAACGTTGCAGTCGGACGCAACCGACTGCGGCATACTCGATACCAGTATTAAAACCGGTAAAAAGAGGCCTGATTGCAGAGGGGTACGGATGCGGGAGGGGTGTACGCTGCCTTAAAGATTTTCCGATGCAGATGGGGATGCCACCATCAATATTCCTTCCAAATTTGGTGACTCTAGCTAAAAGTTTGTAAAATGTAGGGAAAGGGGGGGCTGGGGGCGGTATGGGTAGTTGTGGCATCAAAATTTTTGATGCAGATCTCTGTGAAATGTCAATTGCTATCTTCAAACCAAATTTGGTGAATCTAGCTCGAAGTTTGTAAAAAGTGGGGAAAGGGGGGGGCTGGGGCGGTATGGGTGGGCGTGGCATCCAAATTTTTGATGCAGATCTTTTTGGAATGTCAATTGCTATATTCATACCAAATTTGGTGACTCTAGCTCAAAGTTTGTAAAAAGTGAGGAAAGGGGGGCTGGGGGCGGTATGGGTGGGCGTGGCATCCAAATTTGTGATGCAGATCTTTGTGGAATGTCAGTTGCTATCTTCATACCAAATTTGGTGACTCTAGCTAAAATTTTGTAAAAAGTGGGGAAAGGGGGGCGAAATGGGTGGGCGTGGCTCCAAAACTTTGGGGGTCGTTGCCAGCTATCTTCCTACCAAATTTGGTGGCTCTAGCTCCACAAATCTGGAAGATACACGCATTGCCGTTTTTGACGAAGCGTTGGGGCGGATGGGGGCGGCTAGGGCAGTGTCGGTGGGCGTGGCATCCAAGCTTTTGATGCAGTTTTTGGGGGTCATCATCACCTATCTTGGTACCAAATTTGGTGGCTCTAGCTCAAAAACTGTGGGAGATATAGCCATTTCTGATTTCGAATTGCGGGGGAGCTGGGGGCGGAATGGGTGGGCGTGGCTCCAAAACTTTGATGCAGATTTTTGGGGGTCGTTGCCAGCTATCTTCCTACCAAATTTGGTGGCTCTAGCATCACAACTCTAGAAGATACACGCATTCCCGTTTTTGACGAAGCGTTGGGGCGGATGGGGGCGGCTAGGGCAGTATTGGTGGGCGTGGCATCCAAACTTTTGATGCAGTTTTTGGGGGTCATCATCACCTATCTTGGCACCAAATTTGGTGGCTATAGCTCAAAAACTGTGGGAGATATAGGCTTTTTGACTTTAAAACGCGGGGGGCTGGGGGCGGAATAGGGGGGCGTGGCTCCAAAATTTTGATGCAGTTTTTTGGGGGTTGCTAGTAGCGATCTTCTTACCAAATTTGGTAGTTCTAGCTGTAAGGATGTGCGAAATATGTGGATTTATCGGTTTTGAGTTATCGAATTTATCGATTTGCCAGCCCCCCAGTTATCGTAGAACCCCCATCTTGACACTTTAATTTACTATCCCATAGATAAAGATAATTGGAAAGTTTCAAGTCTCTAGCTTGAAGGGTGTGGAAAAAAATTGGACACATACAGACGGACAGACGGACAGACGGACGGACACCATGACGGACATTGCACAAACTCAATATACTCTTTACCTTCGGTATCGAGTATAATCATGGAGTATGACTTGTGTGTTCTACCGGCTATAACTATATGTCATTAATATAAATGTTCGGTGTTTGTGTTTGCTTAATCCCTCAACGAAACAAGCTTAATATAATTCTCAAATTTAACATACTGTAAACATCTATGAAAAAACTAAATAAATTAAATTAAAACATACCTATAAGAAAAACATAATTTGATAGTTTACTAACAAAGTAAAAAAAAATTTAAAAGTTATACTAACTAGCTCTATAAAAGTAACAGAAGTCAGTGAAATAATCAAAACAGATGTATGCAAATAAAGGTTAGAAACGTAAGTAACACTTTCCCGCTCTTACACCTTCCCCCTATAACATACCAATATAAATCTGCAAGTCTCAATACTCTTGTTTAAAAACAATGTTTTGATCTTGCTGCTGCTGCGTAGGAAAATTCCCATCCCTTGCTTACATAACCCTCACGAATGTTGTTGTTGCTTTTGATCATAAGAATGCGGCCTACGAATGTACTGCCCTTTGACAAGCGTACTTCAAACAAGCACAATCTTGTCTCAACCCTTCTATCCTTTGGATCACTGGTTTTCACAACCATAAACATTCATTGTTTATGTTTTGCCTGCAGGTGTGCAAGGCAACACAAAGATCTGCATCAAAAATTTGGATGCCACGCCCACCCATACCGCCCCCAGCCCCCCCCTTTCCGCACCTTTTACAAACTTTGAGCTAGGGTCACCAAATTTGGTATGAAGATAGCAATTGACATTCCACAAAGATCTGCATCACAAATTTGGATGCCACGCCCACCCATACCGCCCCCCAGCCCCCCTTTCCCCACCTTTTACAAACTTTGAGCTAGAGTCACCAAATTTGGTATGAAGATAGCAATTGATATTCCACAAAGATCTGCATCAAAATTTTGGATGCCACGCCCACCCATACCCCCCCCAGCCCCCCCCTTTCCCCACCTTTTACAAACTTTGAGCTAGGGTCACCAAATTTGGTATGAAGATAGCAATTGACATTCCACAAAGATCTGCATCACAAATTTGGATGCCACGCCCACCCATACCGCCCCCAGCCCCCCTTTCCCCACCTTTTACAAACTTTGAGCTAGAGTCACCAAATTTGGTATGAATATAACAATTGACATTCCACAAAGATCTGCATCAAAAATTTGGATGCCACGCCCACCCATACCGCCCCCAGCCCCCCTTTCCCCACTTTTTACAAACTTTGAGCTAGGGTCACCAAATTTGGTATGAAGATAGCAATTGACATTCCACAAAGATCTGCATCAAAAATTTGGATGCCACGCCCACCCATACCGCCCCCAGCCCCCCTTTCCCCACTTTTAACAAACTATGAGCTAGAGTCACCAAATTTTTAAGGAAGATAGCTTGTGGCATCCCCATCTGCTTCGGAAAATCTTTAAGGCAGCGTACACCCCTGCCGCATCCGTACCCCTCCGCAATCAGGCCTTTTTTTTACCGGTTTTAATACTGGTATCGAGTATGCCGCAGTCGGTTGCGTCCGACTGCAACGTTTCCACTTGTTTTTTTCTGGTTTTAAATACCGGGTCTGTTAAGCTGTTATTTTTGTGGTGTTATTTTTTCCGGTTTAAAAACAGTTTGGGGGAGGGGGGGTGTCAGTTTTGCTGTTAAAAACAGGGATTTTTCAGGTTTAAAAACAGGTTGTTGATATATGTTTCAACGGAGAGCTGTTATGTGTGCAATATGCAGATATAACAGCCCACCAGTTTAACATCTATCAACAACCTGTTTTAAAACAGGTTGCTGTTTAGCTGTTATTTTTAAGTAACAGTCAAACATCAACCTGTTTTTAAACCTGAAAAATCCCTGTTTTTAACAGCAAAACTGACACCCCCCCCCCCAAACTGTTTTTAAACCGGAAAAAATAACAGTCAAACAACAACCTGTTTCTTGAAAACCACAAAAATAACAGCTTAACAGACCCGGTATTTAAAACCAGAAGAAAATAACAGCTCTCTATTTTAAACAGCAAAACAATTACCTGTTCCTAAAACCGAAAAACCGGTTTTTCACAGCTAAACTGCCACCTGTTCTATGTTTTCTTGGCTTACCTCTTTTCAATATTATTGGATGGGTTCTAGAATTGGAGTTGAAAGAGAAAATATTTGCCTGGGGAACGCCAGTTGGCTACCGAAAAATCACGAATTGATATTGCTGACAGATTTAAACTCTATTCAATAGCGTACTTTTAAGTCCCGGTTTTTAATCGACACGACTGTGGACTTGTTCTTTCATTTGGATGTTAAATTAAAGTTATAGTACGAAACGCAGCAGTATTGCGTCAGTACATTCGTTGGCTTTTGGTAAAAAAAAAAAAAATTAAAAAAATAAAATTTATAGCACCTTTTAAAAAATAGATTCGGTTCTCATATATTTTTTCGAAAAAATCACGAACTGACATTGCTGACAGATGTAAATTACTTTGTAAGGAAAAAAAAAAACGGAAATTAAATTTGAGCCAAGATAATTAAAAATTTAACAAAAAATCAGTAAAAGTCCGTAAAAAAAGTAACAACTTTATTGATATGTTCTTTTTGAATAAAAAAATATAAAGGGGAATTAATAATAGAATAATATGTCTCCTGTCTGTATAAACCTTCATCGTCGATAAATGATTTGGTACCTGAGAGGTCTGTTGTGCCCCCTTCGAGTTCTATAACTCTTCCATCGGACATTGACACTGTTCGAGAGCAAGTATTTTTGATGAGTTGAGGGTTTCTTAGTCTCTAATACGGTTGATATGTTGTTCTAAGAAAAGAAACTTCGTTTCCTTGTAAAGGCTACGCATACTGCTATAATGTGAAAGGAAGATTCTCTCTCCCGATAAACATTTGTTTTGCCTGAGATCAGATGTCTTCGTTCAGCTCGCTTCCCGCTAAAGACTCTCGCTTTTCGTTAGCTCCTCCTGACTTATTGTGCCTTTTTCTACGTCACACTTCGGCTACAACCCTTTTAGGAGTGTCACTGCCCTCAACCTTGCTTGCGTGCTTATTTTGTCGTACCCTGCTATATTAACGTGAGTCGGGTACGATCTAGAAAATTGAATAAGTAGTGATTATCGAAAACTCAATCAAAGATACGTTTAAAAGACATTATGGAGGTAATGTTCAATCCATTGTTTAGTTAGAACAATCAGCAATATAATAGGACAGCTAAAATAACATACAAAAAAGTAAATCTTATAGTTGTTAAAATGTTTTAAGACATTGTCTTTAGTCATATAAAAATCTTTGCAAATGATTATGTGTGTATAAGCAAACATAATATTTTAATGAGAAGGGCTGCTCACCAAACCGGAAAACTTAAACTTTTCAATAATAGAAATACAAAATAAAATCCCTATAACATACATATTGAATGACGATGAGGGTGCCGAACTTAAAGACATTTTCTAGAAAGAGAAAATTGAAAAAAAAAAACAGGTACGCACACACTTGGTTGAAAAAATAATAATAAGAAAAAACGGATAAATTGATAGGGGCTTTAAATGGGAACAACTCAAGGAAAAATGTGTAGTACATTGTAGACTCGACTATGACTTCACGATTTAATGTAAGCCATAATAACAATTTTGGGTGTTGCATTGTTCGATCAAATTTCCTCCGAATACTTTATAAATTTTTTTAATAGCTCTTGGTACTTGATAGTCATTGTCTAATGTTTTTATATCCAAATAATATGTTATGTGGGCTGGTGTGTTAGAAGTTAAAGGTGTAAGCCTAGGAAAGTAGCTGGGAATAATAGAAATCAGGGGATCCAAAATCGGTGCAGAGTAGAACAGCACTATTCAAATAAGACGGCTAGACGCAAACCGTACCTTATCTAGGTAAAAGTTACTTATGTGTGTACGAGTGATGGTTCAGGTGAGGATCCCTTCGCCGTAGGGTCAAATGATGATGATGAGTGTTTGACTCTTTGGAGGACGCCAGGCCGCTGCAAACAGTGACAGTACGTAAATCGTAAAGGAACTCGTTTTCATCGTCGGGCAGCTTAATTGTGATTATGAGAAACGACAAAGCGGCATCCCATTTACTTCAGCGTCTGTAAACGGCAGCTCACTATCGAGGGACTTGGGCTGATATTACCTCAATGTGAAAATCTAAATAAATATGATATGAGCTTAATATATTCTTTTAAAAGCTACATTTTCGAAGAAAAAAAAGCCGGTTTACTAAAAATCAATTCAAATTTTAATTTAATATAAGTAAATATTTATTTTAACAGCCTACTTTTATTTTTAAATGAAAAATAATCACAACTGTTCCGTTCCATCAGTTTTATAGATTAATTGCCTTCCGTTTTTAACAGCTTACCGCCACCCAGTTTTTGTCAATTAAAGGGCGATTGAATATACATAAATTAGAGGAAACATATGATAAATTATTAAACTTAGTATAGAAGTGAAGCGAAAAAAGAAACATAAGAGAAAAATACTATATGAGATGTAAAAGAAATAAATAAACAAAATAATAATTAACAACAATAATCAGCAAACAATCAGGAACATACAGCACATTCCATTAAGTAATTTTATAATCTCAAAGTGCGTGAGAATAAGCGATAGGGAAAGAAGCAACTAATAATGTATAAGAAATTCTATAAGACAGTTCCATCTTTCCACTAATTGTTTTAACTGTATAACCTACCAAGCTCAGGCAAGCAAATTGTTCTTAAAAGCGTCAAATAGTAAACTCTTTAAAACGAAAAGATCTAATGCTCCTTAAGTGTGAAAGTTGTAACACTCATGTGTTTAAGGTAGCGATTAGATTCTGAGCAAAATTTAATCTCGATACCTAAAAGCTGATAAAATAGTTTGCATAGATACAGACACACAGATCTAGGAAGCCTACGGTGCTGATCTAAATATTGATCAAGAATAAACATACTATCTGGGATCAATGATGCTTACGTTTATGCATTTCAGAAATAAAAATAGTATGTCTCGGTTCAAAAATTGAGAGGCAAAACCCTTAAATTTAAAGGCAATATATAAAGTCAAATAACATAAAAGAATAAAATTAAAAATGAAATAACAACATAATAAAAACAAAATAATAATATTACCAGAATGGAATGACATACTACTTTTAAATCTCTGCTGTATTCTATGCCAAGGAAAATGGACCAAGAAAATAGATTGTGGACCTAAACAAGAACAACTTTATCTCGTTCTTTTAATGTACGAATTATAACCCACAAGAATCATAATAGAAAATATCCTAGCAAAAACTATTCACCATGAAGTCTAAACGGTCTTAAGACCATGAATCCTAAGCTAGTGAAAATTATTGTAAATTACTTGATTGCGCTCTTTTTATTAGTTTAACATACACACAAGAAGTGCTCTACAATACAACCACAAAAAAAAAAAAGAACAAATCATACCATACAATTACCAAATCAAATCTTATTCTTTGGAGCCTCCTCCACAAACAGTATACAATAAAATCAGACCCTAATCTAAAATCAAAACACAAGATCAAGTAGCTCTTGTGTATAAAAGATAAAAACAAAGAAAGAAAAAAAAAAACTGAAAATACCAATATTTAGTGGGTATAAACCAATCCGGTGATAGTAAACGTACATTATTTTATGCCCGTTATGTAAAATACCGACTTTTATGTCATCTCGAGCTTTAGTACATCACAACCTTATTTTGCCATCCAAATTCAAGATTAATGCAAGGTTCAAGAAGAATAGAGCACATTTCAATGGTTTCATGAATTTACGAAATATCTCAGATCAATGAAAAATGAATCTCTTTAAGAAATAATTATAATAATTAAATGAAAAAATAAGACTAATAACATGGCATCTAGAACAAAAAGGTTTTGTTCTTATTAAAATTAATAAAGCACCTACAATAAAAAATAAATAAATAAATAAAATAAAAGAAAGAAAAAAATGGAAGTGAGATGTAACAAAACTGCAACTATCACAGTTAAGGAACAGTTGTAGTAGATACTTACCCTTAAATTAAAACAGCTAACGAAGTCATACTTTTCGAAACAGTGTAAGACTCATATCTCGAACTGTTAAGCTAGTTCAATGCACTTCCTTATTAAATGAAATAAAAATGACGAGAATAATGAAAGAAAATATTCCCATCCATCAATTAAAAGAAATTAATAACGAAATTTTCTTAGTTTAAGCAATGAGTTTGGAAATATAAAAATCTTACATAATCACTAAAAAAGTAGAAAGGTATATAGGTTGACAGTTAAAATATATTTAAACAATCAATTATAAAGTGAAAAATCAATGTCCGATCGATTACCCTGTTAAAATTAAGCCAACGTATTAAGGACAATAATACAATCTATCTCGTTTTAAGCGTAAAGTCTAGTCAAAATAGCTAACAACATAACATAAAATTTTTAAAAATCAAAAGAATACTAAGTTGATGAAAACGATTAAGTATAACACAAATTAAGATAGGGTATCAGACAAAATCAATAGAAGAATTTTTGAAGTCAGTAAATGAGTACAAAACACATTCTTTATAAATTTTTATCGTAAGTAGCATACTGGGAAAGAGAATAGTAAAAACCGTTTGTATAAAAAAAAAAACAATCCAGCTGCTTAGAACATCTTACTGTTTTCATTTTCTTTATTTTAGAAATTTAATTGATATGTGAGTTTGATGAAATAATTTAAGTCGAGTATAAGAAATAGTTTGACGGATATCTTAAATATGAAAAGTGTCATTTGACGAAAATCTTTTAGCGAGCAGACGGAAAGTTAAGGAAAAGATTATTTGTTAAGCCTAAAAGATTACCTTAAAGAATTTTAAGCATGTAAAATCAAAATAAATTATTACTGAGATAGAACAGAATCGAATAAATGGGTATTAAAAAAAAAAAAAATAAATAATAATAAATTCAATAATCGATGAAGTATAAATATTAAGATCTAAATAATTTTGTTGAAACATGATTTATTATACCAGCTACATGAACTTCTTTAAGCTTTCAAAATAGTGACATACATAAAAGCATTCTTAGATATGTATATAGTGAGTACTAGAACTTAGGCTTATAATATAGACTTAAAAAAGCTTTTTATCAAGCCGAAACAAAACAAGTGGAAACGTTGCAGTCGGACGCAACCGACTGCGGCATACTCGATACCAGTATTAAAACCGGTAAAAAGAGGCCTGATTGCAGAGGGGTACGGATGCGGGAGGGGTGTACGCTGCCTTAAAGATTTTCCGATGCAGATGGGGATGCCACCATCAATATTCCTTCCAAATTTGGTGACTCTAGCTAAAAGTTTGTAAAATGTAGGGAAAGGGGGGCTGGGGGCGGTATGGGTAGTTGTGGCATCAAAATTTTTGATGCAGATCTCTGTGAAATGTCAATTGCTATCTTCAAACCAAATTTGGTGAATCTAGCTCGAAGTTTGTAAAAAGTGGGGAAAGGGGGCTGGGGCGGTATGGGTGGGCGTGGCATCCAAATTTTTGATGCAGATCTTTTTGGAATGTCAATTGCTATATTCATACCAAATTTGGTGACTCTAGCTCAAAGTTTGTAAAAAGTGAGGAAAGGGGGGCTGGGGGCGGTATGGGTGGGCGTGGCATCCAAATTTGTGATGCAGATCTTTGTGGAATGTCAGTTGCTATCTTCATACCAAATTTGGTGACTCTAGCTAAAATTTTGTAAAAAGTGGGGAAAGGGGGGCGAAATGGGTGGGCGTGGCTCCAAAACTTTGGGGGTCATTGCCAGCTATCTTCCTACCAAATTTGGTGGCTCTAGCTCCACAAATCTGGAAGATACACGCATTGCCGTTTTTGACGAAGCGTTGGGGCGGATGGGGGCGGCTAGGGCAGTGTCGGTGGGCGTGGCATCCAAGCTTTTGATGCAGTTTTTGGGGGGTCATCATCACCTATCTTGGTACCAAATTTGGTGGCTCTAGCTCAAAAACTGTGGGAGATATAGCCATTTCTGATTTCGAATTGCGGGGGAGCTGGGGGCGGAATGGGTGGGCGTGGCTCCAAAACTTTGATGCAGATTTTTGGGGGTCGTTGCCAGCTATCTTCCTACCAAATTTGGTGGCTCTAGCATCACAACTCTAGAAGATACACGCATTCCCGTTTTTGACGAAGCGTTGGGGCGGATGGGGGCGGCTAGGGCAGTATTGGTGGGCGTGGCATCCAAACTTTTGATGCAGTTTTTGGGGGGTCATCATCACCTATCTTGGCACCAAATTTGGTGGCTATAGCTCAAAAACTGTGGGAGATATAGGCTTTTTTGACTTTAAAACGCGGGGGGGCTGGGGGCGGAATAGGGGGCGTGGCTCCAAAATTTTTGATGCAGTTTTTTGGGGTTGCTAGTAGCGATCTTCTTACCAAATTTGGTAGTTCTAGCTGTAAGGATGTGCGAAATATGTGGATTTATCGGTTTTGAGTTATCGAATTTATCGATTTGCCAGCCCCCCAGTTATCGTAGAACCCCCATCTTGACACTTTAATTTACTATCCCATAGATAAAGATAATTGGAAAGTTTCAAGTCTCTAGCTTGAAGGGTGTGGAAAAAAATTGGACACATACAGACGGACAGACGGACAGACGGACAGACGGACGGACACCATGACGGACATTGCACAAACTCAATATACTCTTTACCTTCGGTATCGAGTATAATCATGGAGTATGACTTGTGTGTTCTACCGGCTATAACTATATGTCATTAATATAAATGTTCGGTGTTTGTGTTTGCTTAATCCCTCAACGAAACAAGCTTAATATAATTCTCAAATTTAACATACTGTAAACATCTATGAAAAAACTAAATAAATTAAATTAAAACATACCTATAAGAAAAACATAATTTGATAGTTTACTAACAAAGTAAAAAAAAATTTAAAAGTTATACTAACTAGCTCTATAAAAGTAACAGAAGTCAGTGAAATAATCAAAACAGATGTATGCAAATAAAGGTTAGAAACGTAAGTAACACTTTCCCGCTCTTACACCTTCCCCCTATAACATACCAATATAAATCTGCAAGTCTCAATACTCTTGTTTAAAAACAATGTTTTGATCTTGCTGCTGCTGCGTAGGAAAATTCCCATCCCTTGCTTACATAACCCTCACGAATGTTGTTGTTGCTTTTGATCATAAGAATGCGGCCTACGAATGTACTGCCCTTTGACAAGCGTACTTCAAACAAGCACAATCTTGTCTCAACCCTTCTATCCTTTGGATCACTGGTTTTCACAACCATAAACATTCATTGTTTATGTTTTGCCTGCAGGTGTGCAAGGCAACGCACCTCAAACAGGCGCCCTCTCGACTCTCTCTTATCTACTTATTCGTAGTTAAGAAACCTGCGCACAGTTGACTCTCTCTCTCTTATCTACTAACTTGTAGCTAAGAAACCTTAATAGTTTCAAAGGCAATGTACTTGGCTCACTGATCCTCACGGACGGTGATATCTATAACATATTAGCTAACTAATGTACTTGACCTTTGACTAGTGCACTTCAAGCATGCACAAGCTTGTCTCTAAGTCTTCCTCCCTTACACTTTCCCCCTCTAACTCTTTCCTCCTCTAACATATTTTAATCTTAATCTACAAGTATCAATACTCTTGTTTAAAAACAATGTGTTGATCTTGCTGCTGCTGCTGTTGCTGCGTAGGAAAATTTCCATCCCTTGCTTACATAACCCCCCACGAATTTTGTTGTTGTTGTTGCTGTTGACCATAACAATGCAACGTACATCGAACAAGCGCTCGCTTTTCTTTATTCTCTATCCTTTCTTCCTTTGCACACTGCTCCTCATAACCATAAGCATTAATTGTTTATGTTTTTCCTGCAGGTGTGCAAGGCAACGCAAGGCAGCGCCCTCTCGACTCTCTCATATCTACTTATTCGTAGCTAAGAAACCTGCGCACAGTTGACTCTCTCTCTCTCTCTCTTATCTACTAACTTGTAGCTAATAAACCTTAATAGTTTCAAAGGCAATGTACTTGGCTCACTGATCCTTTCGGACGGTGATATCTATAACACATTAGTCAACTAATGTACTTGACCTTTGACTAGCGCACTTCAAGCATGCACAAACTTGTCTCTAAGTCTTCTAACACTTTCCCCCTCTAACATTTTTCCCCTTTAACACTTTCCGCCTCTAACACTTTCTCCCTCTAACACTCCCCCTCTAACACATATTCTCCTTCTAACACTTTCTCTCTCTAGCTCTTTCCCCCTCTAACATACATTCTCCTTCTAACACTTTCTCTCCCTAACTTTTTCCCCCTCTAACACATTTTAATCTTAATCAACAAGTATCAATACTCTTGCTTAGAAGCAATGTATTGATCCTGCCGCTGCTGCTGCTGCTACTGCTGCTGCTGCTGGTGCTGCTGCTGCTGGTGCTGCTGCTGCGTAGGAAAATTCCCATGCCTTGTTCACAGAACTCCAGTACATCGAACAAGCGTTCGCTTGTCTCTAATCTCTCTCCTTTCTTCCTTTGCACACTGCTTCTCATGACCATAAACATTAATTTTTTGACGTGTGTTGTAGGTTTACAATGCTACGCACGTCAAAGAGGCGCACAATTGACTCTAACACTAGTTAGGTAAATAGCCAAATCTGTTCCGCTGATCACTGCTTCTCAAGAATCTTGTTGTTGTTGTCCTTAAGAATGCCATCTATGATTGTGGCTAGCTTGCAGGCGTACAATGTGACGCAGGTTGAACAGGTGCGCACTTGACTCCAAATCCTATGATCACTGCTTCTCACAGATGCTGCTGATAATGTGGTGGCCTAGGAATGTAAATCCTTTGTTCTCCCCCTAGTCTTATCAAAGGAGGGACACGATCATGGGAAAAATGGGCATAAATTAAAATATTGTAGGAGTCAAAAAACAAAGGATCGAAAAAAGGGTAATAAAATTTAATGAGGTCTTAAATTATAATATTGTAAGGGTCAAAAATCAAGGGGTCGAAAAAAGGGTCATAAAAATTAATGGGGTCATAAATTGTCGGCATCCCTTTGAGTTAGAACCACCAGTTCCCTACTACTGGCAACGAGATATTTAGTTAAATCACAAATAAGTGTAACTGCATATTCGTTACCATTCTCGGATCTGGGTAATGGACCTATAGTGTCAACAATTACTCGATCAAAGGCACACATTGGTGTGTCTGTTATTGTCAAAGGAGTTTTAGTATGAACTAATGTTTTTGACATCTGGCATTTTGGACATCTACGTACGTACTCTTTTATCTGACGAGTCATATTTTTCCAATAGTAGTGTATTTTTACTTTGGCCAAAGTTTTTGTTATGCCAGTATGTCCTCCTTGTGTGGGACTATCATGAAATGTAGACAATATTGCTTCTTTTTCTTTATCGTTTGAGATAATGGTCTCCGGCTTGAGTAGCGCTACTCTTAATAATCTCAATGTATTATTGCCCATATTTATGAAATTATCTATTGAAACTTGTTCAAAGATTTTTTCATGCGGTGCCAATTTTAGTTCGCGTATATCATGCATACCGGCTTCCTTTTCGAGCCTTTGGAAAAACTGACCTAAATCAATAACTCCATTAGTATACAGATCGCTAACATTTATTCTTGCAATGACTTTATTTCCGTGTTTAAAATAACACAACTTTTCTTTCATATGCAAGGCCACTACTTTTCGTACGCTGTCATTCGTGATGACTTCATATACGTTGGGCTTAGAAGCTTTTTCAAGATTTTGCCTAAGCAAAAGTTCTTGTTTATTTCCTGCGCAGGAATTATTTTGTCTACTGGTTTGCCTGGTAGTGACTTTCAGGACTTTATTTTGAATGTCTTTTAATTCGGATATGGTTATCCGGGATAGGGCATCTGCCACGAAATTATCTTTACCCTTTAGATACTCGACTGTAAAGTCGTACTCTTCTAATTCGAGCCGCATACGCGTTAATTTGGAACTAGGGTTGACCATAGAAAATAAATATGTTAAAGGCCTGTGGTCAGTTTTCACTGTGAAGTGTTTTCAATAAATATATGGTCTAAAATATACTATAGTGAATAGTCGGCGAAGTTATGTATGAAACGTCTATAATAATTGCAAAATGCAACAAAACGTCTAGCGCTGTCCGCATCGTGTGGGACTGGGTAGTTTTTAATGACGTCGTACTTTTTGTCGTCTGGCAAGATTCCTTTATCAGTGCATTTATGACCAAAAAAGGTCACTTCATGCATGAAAATGAGAATTTTTGTGGATGTAACTTAAGGTTGTATTTCCTACATTTGTCAAAAACATCTGTTAAGTTTTTGAGCATATGTTTTTCGGAACAACCAATATCGATTAAATCATCCATATAAAGGAATGCTTGGGAAGATTCAAGGCCAGAGAATGTAATGGTCATCATTCTCTGAAATGAGTTTGGCGCTATTTTTAAACCAAATGGTAATCGCGTGAAGCGATATGAGCCATTGCTCGTTGAAAATGAAGTTATATCCCTTGAACTTTCTTCAAGTTCGATTTGATGAAAACCTGACATTAAGTCAAGGCATGAAAAGTATTTTGCTCTGCCTAGTTGATCTAATATGTCATCAATTCTAGGCAGTGGGAATTTGTCGGACAGTAATTTTTTATTTATTTGACGATAGTCAATTACTAATCGCCATTTTCTATTTTCTGAGCCTGGAAGGGCTTTCTTTGGAACTAATAAAAGTGGGCTATTGTATTCTGACACAGATGGTTCGACTATTTTGTCGTTGATCAACTTTCCATTTTGTTTTTGGATTTCATCTGTTTGGCTGTGTGGGCTTCGATAGTTTTTAATATACACTGGTTCATTGTCTTTTAGTCTCAAGTTTTGTTTATAGAAATTATTTGTTGTGATCGATTCGGTTTCTAGACCGAATACGTCACTATACTCGGTGCATAACTTTTTTAGTTGAGGTTTTAATTGAGGCGGAAAATTTTTGGCTAGCTGAGATAAGACGTTTTCTTTTCTACTTTCTGGATTTGTTTGAACTACATCGTAGTTCGAAAGTGATTCATGTTGCAAATTATTAATTGTAACTAATTGATCTGAATTAGTTGTATTTAGTAAACGGACGAACGTATTTTGGTATGTTGCAATTGTGTTTGCAACATATACACCAGTCTGGATTTCCTGGTTTGGAATAAATATGCTATTTTCTTTTGAAGTTAGCGTAATTTTTCGGACAATTTGAGATCTTGCTGGTAGAAGTATTGAGTTTCTACCAGAATCATATGTTATGGGAACATGAATTGGAAATTGTAAATTATTGGGTCCAATTGTAAACCAATCTTCTGATGGTTTGAAGTCCAGTTGGCAATTGTATTTTTTAATAAAATCAATGCCTAGTATTCCGTCACATGGTATAGCGAAATCTAAATCAACTATATGAAAGTTGTGTGGAATTATATATTTTCCTGTCTGAATCTCTATTGATGCTAGACCTTTGGACTTTAAAATCTCTTTACTTATGCCTTGAATGTTTATTACATTATTAGGCTGGATGTCATGAAAGACATCAGAAGTTTCTTTAAGTATTGAGATGTCTGCACCTGTATCTATTAAAAAGGTAAGTTTTTTACCTGTTGACACGTGGTCAAATGAAACAAATATATTGAGACTAAAATTTATTGTGTGAACTCTGGTGTTTATTGTGGGGTATCTAAAGGTGTTTGGGAGTTTCCCGAGGCTTCTTGGGTTACTCTGACATTATTTGTGTTGTGGCCTCTGTTTGAGTTGCCACGGCCATGGCCTCTAGAGTTCCCTCTATTTTGACCTCTGTTTTAGCCTCTATAATTATTATTATAGTTATTGTTATAGCCGTTATTATAATTGTTGTAAATATTATTATAGTTACCGCGGCCATTGCCTCTACCCTGTCGGGGATTACGGTAACCGTTTCCTCTAATATTTTGACCTTGCTGGTAGAATACTGTGCTGATACTACCAGTCATTTTAGTGCTGCAATGGATATATTTACCCATCGCATCATCGAAATTACTGTAGTTACATGCTTCTAGTATCATGCGTAATTTTTCATGGTCAGTATTGTCTGTCATGACTGATATCGCTTCTTTTGTTGCGAATTTTTCTGCATTGTCAGGGTCTAGGCCATCGTCAATGTAAGCTGCTTCAAGTTGCTTACGCAAGTTGTCGATGTCAGCTGTATACTGGGATGCTGTTTTACCTTTTTGTTTGGTATTTAACAGTTTAGCCTTAATTACGTCAGATGATTCACCTTTAACGTTTCCTTTAGTTTTTGTATAATAGCAGAAATTGTTGTTTCATTTTGCACTTTGTACAAAACTGTGCCAGTTATTTTAGATTTTATTACCTCGACAGCTAGGTCCTCTTGGGCTCCCTTCGTTCGTTCAACAAGCTTGATAGCTGTTAGAAAACGATTCAATGACAGTTTTTTACCGTCGAATTCTGGGACCGTCGACGAGACTTGTCGAACGTATTCCCTGTCTAAAGTTGTCTGGTCAGGCATTTTGTTTTCTATTTCTTTGGTAGTTTTATTGTCTGAGTCAGAACACTCCTGTTCTGAATCCGAGTCAATGGCCGGTTTTGATTCGTCTAAATCCGCGAGTTGACTTGGGTCGAACTCAACTGGGAAGTAGGGATTATTCGGTATGGTAAATATTATATTACGCCGAAAACTTATAGTGTAGCTAATGCACGTAAAATTTTCAAACATTGCTCGTTATGTGCGTGTGTAAGTTTACTTTTTTGCGAAGATGCTAACTCACTGATTTTATTGTATTCAGTGGTCAATATTGTTAGGTGGGACAATAGCGTTTCGACTCGTATTGTTGTATTTTTATTAATACATTTATATGATTTTTCAAATTTTTCTTTTGAATCGTTGATTTTTTTCCTTATTGCTTGCCATTCCATAACTATTACTTACACAATCGCATATTTGTTTGACTATTCTATTACTTGGACGTCTGAATTGTCACTTTCGGAACTCAATGGTTCGACTCTAACGATTTGACTGCGAAACAAATCATGTATTGATTTATGCATGTGTACGTTTTTGTTTTTTTGAATTTCATACTGAAGTATAATTATTCGTCTTATTTGTTCGAACATATGCGATTTAACTGATTTATTTGTTAGTATCCATTGTAGTATAAGTTTCAGTTTTGGGTTGGTGGGGCCGTTGCCGAACAAAAACTTTAAGAATTGGACGAATGTAGCCAAATACTTAAGCTCAACCATTTTATATGTTTATCGGTGCAAACGCACCATTAGTATTGTGGTTGTGCCTTGAATTGTATGATCTTCAGTATTAATTTTTACTGTGACATATGGCAAGGTGTTTAAGACCATCCCTTTTTCTGTTTTTGAACAGTGTATTAAGGGGCTAGAATGAGTATTAAACGTTTCTATGTATTCGTTTTCAAATTCATTAATTGTAATAAATTCAAAATGTGAACACAAAACATATAAAGCTCTAATTCTGAAATCTGGTTCGTTTGTGTAAGTCTGGTCAATTTTGGAATCAATGTTATTCATTGCTATTATTTTTGCCTTTTCTTTTTGAATTTATATCTGGTCTAATTCGTTAGCTACACAAGCGCCATATGTTTATACTCGATACCGAAGGTAAAGAGTATATTGAGTTTGTGCAATGTCCGTCATGGTGTCCGTCCGTCTGTCCGTCTGTATGTTCGCAACTTTTTTCCACACCCTTCAAGCTAGAGACTTGAAACTTTCCAATTCTCTTTATCTATGGGATAGTAAATTAAAGTGTCAAGATGGGGGTTCTACGATAACTGGGGGGCTGGAAAATCGATAAATTCGATAACTCAAAACCGATAAATCCACATATTTCGCACATCCTTACAGGAAGAACTACCAAATTTTATAAGAAGATAGCTACTAGCAACCCCCAAAAAACTGCATCAACAATTTTGGAGCCACGCCCCCTATTCCTAAACGTATTCATAAACGTATGTAACTTTCGTTGGTGACGGTCGTGTTTTTGCGTGCTCCCATTAAATTATCTGTTTTTATACTCGATACCGAAGGTAAAGAGTATATTGAGTTTGTGCAATGTCCGTCATGGTGTTCGTCCGTCTGTCCGTCTGTATGTTCGCAACTTTTTTCCACACCCTTCAAGCTAGAGACTTGAAACTTTCCAATTCTCTTTATCTATGGGATAGTAAATTAAAGTGTCAAGATGGGGGTTCTACGATAACTGGGGGGCTGGCAAATCGATAAATTCGATAACTCAAAACCGATAAATCCACATATTTCGCACATCCTTACAGCTAGAACTACCAAATTTGGTGAGAAGATAGCTACTAGCAACCACCAAAAAACTGCATCAAAAATTTTGGATCCACGCCCCCATTTCGCCCCCGCCCCCCCCCGCATTTTAAAGTCAAAAAAGCCTATATCTCCCTCAGTTTTTGAGCTAGACCCACCAAATTTGGTGCCAAGATAGGTGATGATGACCCCCAAAAACTGCATCAAAAGTTTGGATACCACGCCCACCGATACTGCCCTAGCCGCCCCCATCCACCCCAACGCTTCGTCAAAAACGGGAATGCGTGTATCTTCCAGAGTTGTGGAGCTAGAGCTTCCAAATTTGGTAGGAAGATAGCTGGTAACGAACCCCCAAAAACTGCATCAAAGTTTTGGAGCCACGCCCACCCATTCCGCCCCCAGCCCCCCAGCATTTTGAAATCACAAATGGCTGTATCTCTCTCAGTTTTAGAGCTAGAGCCACCAAATTTGGTGCCAAGATAAGTGATGATGACCCCCAAAACTGCATCAAAAGTTTGGATGCCACGCCCACCAATACTGCCCTAGCCGCCCCCATCCACCCCAACGCTTCGTCAAAAACGGGAATGCGTGTATCTTCCAGAATTGTGGAGCTAGAGCCACCAAGTTTGGTAAGAAGATAGCTGGCAACGACCCCCAAAAATCTGCATAAAAGTTTTGGAGCCACGCCCACCCATTTCGCCCCCCTTTCCCCACTTTTTACAAACTTTTAGCTAGAGTTACCAAATTTGGTATGAATATAGCAACTGACATTCCACAAAGATCTGCAT
Source organism: Scaptomyza montana (assembly GCA_018904305.1). Taxonomy (NCBI): domain Eukaryota; kingdom Metazoa; phylum Arthropoda; class Insecta; order Diptera; family Drosophilidae; genus Scaptomyza; species Scaptomyza montana. The sequence continues at coordinate 400,264 of JAEIGR010000059.1, read as the reverse complement.
CACAAATTTGGATGCCACGCCCACCCATACCGCCCCCAGCCCCCCTTTCCCCACATTTTACAAACTTTGAGCTAGGGTCACCAAATTTGGTATGAAGATAGCAATTGACATTCCACAAAGATCTGCATCAAAATTTTGGATGCCACGCCCACCCATACCGCCCCCAGCCCCCCCCCTTTCCGCACCTTTTACAAACTTTGAGCTAGGGTCACCAAATTTGGTATGAAGATAGCAATTGACATTCCACAAAGATCTGCATCACAAATTTGGATGCCACGCCCACCCATACCGCCCCCAGCCCCCTTTCCCCACCTTTTACAAACTTTGAGCTAGAGTCACCAAATTTGGTATGAATATAACAATTGACATTCCACAAAGATCTGCATCAAAAATTTGGATGCCACGCCCACCCATACCGCCCCCAGCCCCCCCCTTTCCCCACTTTTTACAAACTTTGAGCTAGGGTCACCAAATTTGGTATGAAGATAGCAATTGACATTCCACAAAGATCTGCATCAAAAATTTGGATGCCACGCCCACCCATACCGCCCCCAGCCCCCCTTTCCCCACTTTTAACAAACTATGAGCTAGAGTCACCAAATTTTTAAGGAAGATAGCTTGTGGCATCCCCATCTGCTTCGGAAAATCTTTAAGGCAGCGTACACCCCTGCCGCATCCGTACCCCTCCGCAATCAGGCCTTTTTTTTACCGGTTTTAATACTGGTATCGAGTATGCCGCAGTCGGTTGCGTCCGACTGCAACGTTTCCACTTGTCTTGTGATTGTGAACGGTGTTCTCATTGGTAACATTTGTAAACATTTAGTAAAGTGATCGCAAGTGTACTTTGTATGTATTTACGTGTATAGCTATAATATTGCCGGCTTAATATTTGATTTTAATTTGTAGTCGAACAGCCGCTGCATTGCTTAAAATTACAGACAACACACTAACATCCATACATACTTATATTTGTTTTTTTTATATTCTGTAATTTCGTCTGCTAACGCCAAGCACTTTGTCTATTTTCTTGCTCTCGCTCTCCAACGTCAGTCCTCCCCGCTCTCGTCCGCTCTTATCAGTTGTTCTTGCAGTTATAACTGCTTACGCGCTCACGCACTCTCGTCTAAGCACTCTTTTGATCTTTACCGTTTTATCGTGCTCTTTGCATTGATACGTTTGAACTTATACATACCTGCACCCTACCTTTTTTCGTTAAAGCATATTACTTGCATGATGCTTGTCTGTTGCAGTGAAAATTGCAAATTGGTTGGTTCAACCAACCAAGATTTTATTTTGTGTGGTCTATGTGATAACATCATCCACATGAAATGTGTTGGCTTTACAGCCAAAACCAGGGATTGTCTGCTTGCTGACACAGGCCTTAAATGGTATTGTGGGTCTTGCAAAGAGGCAGTGAAAGAGTCTACGCAATTTATGAGGCAGACTCACGAAGGCTTTAAAAGTATGCATGTTGCTTTTAATAACCTGCAAAAGTCTTTCGAGCTGCTTGAGTCCAATTTCAAAAAAGGCAAAGTGATAACTGAATCCCCGAAGCGTAAAAAGACTTCGGGACCTCATCCAATAACTGCCCCACCTGTCCTGCCCACTAAACCGCTTCTGGTGCCTAGCAATAATCCCCCTATGGGTACTATTGCTAGTTCATTAATTTAATTTAACTCCCCGGCAAGGAATCTTAACAATAACCTTGCCACTAACAACATTATTTGTGATCCTATAAGTGAGTCCTCCGGTCCAACAGCTAGTGTGCCTATTGGTTCTACTGGCGTTACAATTGGGGCACACAAGCCTCTGGTTGTTGTGCCACTTAATAAATTTGTTTTTGTTTCTAGGCTGGCATCCGATACGTCATCGGATGATGTTGCAGCATATGTAAAGAGTCAAATCGATTCCCCACTTATTGTTGTTGAAAAGTTTAAATTTAAACATGCCAGAAGCATATCTTCTTTCAAGTTGGGTGTACCGCCTGAACTTTTTTCGACAATTTGCTCTGAAAAGTTTTGGCCTCCGCAGCTTGTCGTTAAGGAGTATACGAATAGGCGAATTAACAATAATAATGGTATAAGAATCAATAGTACACCGCCTGTTAGCCATCCTGTTGCCTCCACCTCGGCGGCAAAAAACTAACTGAAGTAATTAGCTTGGCCTATCAAAAAGTTAGAGGTCTTAACACTAAACTGGCTAAATTATATATTAACAGCTTATCTTTTGATTCTCAAATAGTTGCACTCACTGAAACCTGGTTAAAACCTGATATTTCTGATTATTCCATTTTTCCTCCTAAATATAACTTGTACAGATGCGATCGCACTTCCCGCAAGGGGGGTGGTGTTCTCATTGCTGTTGACTCCTGTATTTCCTCTGAACAGATTCTTTCTCAGCATCTTCCGGACATAGAGTTTTTATGTGTTAAAATATTACTAAACGGCCGTTCACTTTATGTTACTTGCTCTTATATTCCTCCTCAATCTGATATTAACATTTACTCATCCCATCTGAGTGCCCTGCAACTTGTTTCGTCATTTTTGACAGATATGGATAATCTGATAGTGGTTGGTGATTTTAATCTGCCACATGTTGCATGGTCTGTGAATGACACATCTTCGGCGGTGTTACCAGTCACTTCTGATGATTTTATCGATGGCCTACTGGAGTTAGGCCTATCGCAAATTAACAGGGTGCATAACTGTAGTGGTAGAATGTTGGACTTAATATTTGTTTCTGACTCCGATTGCAGTAATACTAGTAGAATACCCCCTCTAGTGCTTCCGGAAGATACCTACCATCCAACCTTAGAACTATCCATCGAAATTCTTAACCCAAGTTCAGTATCTAATAATACTTTAAAAACACGTTGCTTTCGTAAAACTAACTTTACTAACTTAAATCATCTTCTTCAGCATACTAATTGGTCTCGGCTTTATTCTTGTACTGATATAGAAACTGCTATTGCCATATTTTATAGGACCTTGAATTCGCTTTTAGATATTTGTGTTCCCCTCACTTGTTCTTCAAGTGATAATAAACCACCTTGGTTTACGAGGGAACTATCGCAATTGAAAAATGCGAAGACAAGAGCATATAAAAAATTTAAAAAATCGGGAACTACGTTAGATTTATCTTCGTATTTAGTAGCAAAATCTAGTTTTCTTTCTGTTAACACATCTTGTTATAATAATTATCTTAATCGTTGTAGACTAAACTTTTCACGTGACCCTAAACAGTTTTATAAATTTTTTAACTCTAAACGTAAGTCTTCTTGCTTGCCATCCTCAGTATACCTAGATGATACAAAAGCAAGTTCTGATCAGGCAGTAGCCGATCTATTTGCTGAGTATTTTCAATCAGTATACTCATCGAATATGTATAGTAGTAGTAATTCCTATCCTTTTCAAGTTCAAACGTCAAATTGCATATATGTCCCAGTAATTACTGAGTCTACGCTCCTGAGTGAATTTAACTCTATTAAACCTGGTTACTTGCCTGGTCCTGATGGAGTGCCAGGTTGTATTCTTAGATACTGCGCGGATTCTCTTTGTGCGCCATTAAATAAATTATTTAACTTGTCTGTTCATTCAACCGTGTTCCCTGATATATGGAAGGAATCCTTTATAATTCCACTCCATAAAAATTCTTCAAAATCAAACGTTAAAAATTATAGGGGTATATTCAAGTTGTCTGCCATACCAAAAGTCTTTGAAAAAATTGTATGTTCTCAACTGCAACACGGATGTAGTTCAATTATATCGCCTTATCAACATGGTTTTGTTAGGCGTAGATCTACTACCACTAACCTTCTTGAATTCACTTCGCTTGTTATCAAAGGGTTTCAGGAAAGAATGCAAACTGACGTTGTTTACACCGATTTTAGTAAGGCATTTGATTCTGTAAGTCATTCTCTGTTGCTTCATAAATTGAATATTATTGGATTTCCATCAAAACTTTTATTGTGGCTTTCGGAGTACTTGTGTGGCCGAACACAAAAAGTTGTTTTTAAGTCGTCTGTATCTAAACCTATTTTTGTTACCTCTGGTGTTCCCCAGGGTAGTCACCTTGGTCCTTTGCTATTTAATTTGTTTATTAACGATCTCCCAGCTGTTATTACTAACTCTTTTGTGTATATGTTTGCTGATGATGTGAAGCTATGTTTCACCTATAATGACGCTTCCCTGTGTAATTTACTACAGTCGGATTTGGGTGCTTTGTCAGACTGGTGCCTTACTAACTTACTAAATTTAAATTGTTCAAAATGTAAAGTCATGTCTTTTTGTAGAAGTACCCCTCATACTGCTCACTACTTGCTTGATGCTTCACCACTTGACCGCGTGTTTGAAATTAAAGATTTAGGCATTATTCTTGATCCTAAATTAAAGTTTGACGCTCATATTTCGTATATGGTTAATAACGCCATTAATGTCCTTGGCTTCATCAAGCGGTGGTCGAAAGAGTTTAATGATCCCTACACCACTAAAACGCTTTATACATCCCTAGTACGTCCCATCCTGGAGTATGGATCTTGTGTGTGGTCCCCACAATACTCGATTCACCAGGATAGAATTGAATCTGTGCAGAAGAAATTTCTTCTATTTGCCCTTAGAAGTTTTAACTGGGTTCCTGGAGTTGACTTACCCCCGTATTCAAGTAGACTTCTTTTGATTAATCTTCCCTCCCTGTTAAACCGTAGAACTATGCATGGAGTATTACTTATTACTAACCTACTTAGTGGTGAAATCGACTCATCAGTTCTTTTAAGTCGAATTAAATTTAATGTCGCATTTAGATCTTCACGTAACTTTTTACCCCTTAGCCTTGATCGTTGCTTGAGCAACTATTTAATTCATGAACCATTTCGGGCTATATGTTCTGACTATAACAAACTTTATTCTCTTGTCTCCTTGGAAGCCTCAACTCCAGTACTAAAAAGATCGATCCTTTTTGCTTTATCTAATCGTAACCACTAATTACTAATCTATCGCTGGTCTGATTGGGTTTTTCTGGGTTTTTCCCAATCATCGCAACAAATGTTGGACTACTCAATTTTTATTGAATTTCCCAGAGCTTTAACGTTAACTTTTAATTATATTTTCAGATTTATATATTATTCTATATTTTACTTAATTTAATTATATTAACTATTTTTAATTTAAATAAATTTGATTCATTTTAATGTCAGCTGCTCTTAGCTGACTATAAACAAATAAATAAATAAATAAATAAATAAATATAGCAACTGACATTCCACAAAGATCTGCATCACAAATTGGGATGCCACGCCCACCCATACCGCCCCCAGCCCCCTTTCACAACATTTTACAAACTTTGAGCTAGGGTCACCAAATTTGGTATGAAGATAGCAATTGACATTCGACAAAGATCTGCATCAAAAATTTGGATGCCACGCCCACCCATACTGCCCCCAGCCCCCCCCCCCCCTTGCCCAACCATTTACAAACTTTGAGCTAGGGTCACCAAATTTGGTATGAAGATAGCAATTGACATTCCACAAAGATCTGCATCAAAAGTTTGGATGCGACGCCCACCCATACCGCCCCCAGCCCCCCCTTTCCCCCACTTTTTACAAACTTTGAGCTAGAGTCACCAAATTTGGTATGAATATAACAATTGACATTCCACAAAGATCTGCATCAAAATTTTGGATGCCACGCCCACCCATACCGCCCCCCAGCCCCCCTTTCCCCACTTTTTACAAACTTTGAGCTAGGGTCACCAAATTTGGTATGAAGATAGCAATTGACATTCCACAAAGATCTGCATCAAAAATTTGGATGCCACGCCCACCCATACCGCCCCCAGCCCCCCTTTCCCCACTTTTACAAACTATGAGCTAGAGTCACCAAATTTGTAAGGAAGATAGCTTGTGGCATCCCCATCTGCATCGGAAAATCTTAAAGGCAGCGTACACCCCTGCCGCAACCGTACCCCTCCGCAATCAGGCCTTTTTTTTTACCGGTTTTAATACTGGTATCGAGTATGCCGCAGTCGGTTGCGTCCGACTGCAACGTTTCCACTTGTTTTTGCATGCACCTTTGGTGCATTTTGTAAAGACTTACTAGTGCTTTAACGACCATGATTATGGCAATTATAATAACCAAAATGAGCATGTATAGCGTATCCGGCGGAGTAACGTCAACTTTATTAATAACGTTGGCGGTTGAATCCACCGTTTTTACATCAACAATGCCCATGATGTTTCCTTTGGGAACTGAATTAATTGTAAACGTATCAATATTGTTTTGATTACTTTTAACTTTTGTATTCCAACATAAAAAATTCCTTGTTTTATAGTTAAAAAAAATTTTTTTTTTTAGATCATATTTGTTTTGGATTAAATTTTTAATTTTTATATATTTGCATTTGTTAATGTATATGAATGGTTTGCTTTACATGTTTAGCATTACCATTTTTTTTTTGTGTATGTGTATAAGTTGTGTATTTTAATTTTAAGAATATCGGCATCTAAAATGCACGATCCTAGTACACCGCGTAGGTGGCGAGAAGTTCCTATCATTTACAGATTCCTACCTAGTTGTGTTCAGCTTTATGGGCCGTACGCTACCGTGCTAATTGAAGCCCAGTTTAACAATATTTTTATGTTATATATATATGTAGGATTGGGATAGGTTGGCAGAGCTGAGCACAGTATGTAAGATAGTTTTAAGTAATTTGTTAGAGTAAAAAGCTGGTCACACTTATAAATGAATAAGAGAGTCGAAAAGCAGTCGTAGAGGTGAACGCAAAGAAATAAGACGTACATGTAGTAGAAAGAAACGTGAATTTTATGTATCCGTTAATTTTTCTTTATATAAATATTAAGTCAACGTTGTATATCATAACCCATAAATAAACTATTTTGTGAAACCCACAAAATTTGGGGGCTCGTCCGGGATTTTGAACATACAGTAGTGCAACATAAAGAAAATTTTTTTTTGTTGCCGGTGCGCATTAACGTACTATAAAATTGACTTAAGACGTTGTGAAAATCGTGAAATTAATGGATATATGTACGTAAAATCGGCGAAAAGAAGAGCGTAGTGGTACTACACAAAAATTTTAATTATTTCATCATAATTTTGTGCATGCATGAGACAAAGACGCTTTGAACACATGCAGAAGAAGAGAAGGTTCGAGAAACATTCTTCTGTATACGAGAATATAATGTGTGTATGCATATAATTGACGACGCGTCGCGACGTTTTGGTATGTCCAAACTTAACGAAGACAAACTCTGAGCGAGACATACACATAACTGTTTACGAGAATAAATGCTGGAGAAAAAACAGTTTTAGCGAGAAAAAGCTGTTTTGCGAATGATCTAGAAGTGAGTTCTCGCTATTGTGAGTGGCGTGTACAATACAGAAGCGCATGTAGAGGTGTGCAGCTTGGAAACGTTGGTGCAAGATACCTTAAAAAATTCGGCGAGGGAGTGTTTTTGCAATTAGACGGCCAAACACCAGCTAAAGAAATTGTGAGGGGCGCATCTTGACTAAGTTGGCGCAGGCTACCCTACAAGTGCGAATCTGCGAGAAAGAAGTTTAGCATAGACGGCTTAAACTACTACGTGTGGTGCGATTCGGCGTGGGAGTTGTTTTGGCAATTAGACGGGCAAACTACACGGTGAAGAAGTACAGCTGTGCAAGAGGCATAGACTGTGAAAATAAAAAAATTCTGCGAGGGAGTGTCTTGAAAAGGGCTCAAGTCACCCGGTGAAGTTTTGACGAGGAGAGATAAGCTTTTAGTGCGTCAACGAGGGAGTAGCTTGGCAAGGCCCAAGGTACACGGTGAAAGTGTGCAACGAGGGAGTAGCTTGGCAAGGCCCAAGGTACACGGTAAAAGTGCGTCAACGAGGGAGTATCTTGGCAAGAGCGCAAGGTACCCGGTGAAGGTTGCTAGTCCGGTATGCGAAGAATCCATTTTGTGGCTTTAAGTAAAATTTTGGTTTAAGCATGGACGCAAAGCCATTTTACAGCTCAAAGTTGTTGAGCTAAGAGAAGAGCTAAGAAAGCTTAAGTTAGAAACTAGTGGAAGAAAAAGTGTTTTGTAGGACAGGCTTTTTGATTACTTTAATATTGAAAATGTAGATGAGGAGGATGAGCAGCTAACAGATAATGCTAATGTGGCAGGCAGTAGTGAAACATCAAGTGTTTATGAAGACTCAAGAACAATTTCGCATTTTTCGCTTCGTGACGTACAGGACAGTGTTTCAATGTTTTCTGGAAGTGATCAACCTGACGTTAATCAGTGGATCATTGAATTTGAAGAGATTGCAAGCACTGTAGGCTGGAATGACGTCCAAATGTACATATATGGCAAACAACTATTAACAGGAGCCGCTAAGCTTTTCATCAGAAGTTTGCAGGGTATATGTGGCTGGAATCAACTAAAAAGACAGTTGAAACAAGAATTTAAAAAAGAAGTGTGTGCAGCAGAGGTGCACAAAATGCTAATGAGCAAACAGAAGTCACCAGATGAGACTTGCTTAGAATTTTTGTATAGACTACGAGAGATAGGAAATCACATTCAATTAGACGAGGAAAGTTTATTGAATTACTTTATTTGTGGTATTCAGGACAGTAAGCTTAATAAAGCATGTTTGTTTCGTGCTAGGAATATAAGCGAGCTGAAAAAGGAGATTAGTATTTATGAAAAGATGAAAAGTGCTAATTCAACTTTTACAAAAGAGAAAATAAATTCTCCAAATACTCAAGGCAAAAATATCCAACAGAGAAGAAATACTAGTCAGAATCTCATGAAGTGCTATAAATGCGGAAAAGAGGGTCATAAGAGCAAGGAATGTTGCAATGAAGTTATTTGTTTTTCATGCCAAAAAACAGGACACATTTCTAAAAATTGCCCAGAAGTAAAAATGAGTAAGCAAGATCAGCCGGCAAATTGTTTGGAATCTAGAAAAGGTAAATCGGGTCTGTTATATAAAAAGTGTCATGTCCAACATATACAGTTTGAAGCATTGATAGACACTGGGTGCGAACTATCAATAATGAGGGAAGATGTTTTTTCTTTGCTAGCAGGAGTAAAACTTAACAACCAAGTCAGACGGCTCCGAGGCATAGGCAGTGGTGAGTTGTGCACAATTGGAAATTTCAAAGTAGAGGTAGTAACTGATAACATTGCGTATTCTGTAATCTTTAACGTAGCTAAACAAAAAGATTTAGATTATAGCGTGATAATAGGCAGTGACATTTTGCAAGAAGTAGATTTGTTGTTTAGTGACCAAGGTGTTGTTTTTAAAGAGAAAGAAAATAACATGCTTGAGTTTAAAGCTATGTGTGTTCAGGAAATTGTGATGACACAGAAGCAAACAGTTTTAGACAAAGTCGATTTAAAGCATTTGAAAAAAGAGCAAAGATTTGAAGTTGAGAACATAATAAGTTCCTATGCACCAAAGAAAGTTATTGATTCACCAGTTAAAATGAAAATAATTTTAGACGATGACTACCCAGTGTTTCAGCATGCACGAAGAACTTCTTATGAGAATAAGTGCATAATTGAAAACCAAATACAAGAATGGCTAGAAGAGGGTATTATTGTACCAAGCTCATCGGAATTTGCGTCACCAGTCGTTATTGTTGGAAAAAAAGATGGATCCAAACGACTTTGTTGTGATTTCAGAAAATTAAATCAAAAAATTAAAAAAGACAATTTTCCGATGACGCTTATAGATGAAGTGCTCGAGCGCTTACAAGGGTCTAAGGTATTCACAACACTAGATCTAAGAAACGGGTTTTTTCATGTACCTATGGAGGAGAGTTCTAGGAAATTTACATCGTTTGTTACACATCACGGCCAATACGAATTTACGCATGTGCCGTTTGGTATCTCAAATTTGCCAGCAGTTTTTTGTCGCTACATAAGTGCAGTATTGAGAACATTGATATTAGCTAGGAAAATTATAGTGTATATGGACGATATAATTATTCCAACAACAGATGAAGATGAAAATTTGAAAATATTTAAAGAGTTTTTGGAAGTAGCAGGAAAAGCTGGGTTGAGGATTAAATGGGAAAAGGGGCAGTACATTCAGAGAAAGATCACCTTTTTGGGATACGTAATAGAAAATAACACAATTGCACCTACACAAGACAAAACAGAGGCAGTGGTTAACTTTCCAATTCCTAAGACTAAAAAAAGCTTTAGAAAGGTTTTTGGGCCTAACATCCTATTTACGCCGATTTATCAAAGGCTATGCAATTGAAGCTAAGCCTTTAACTGATTTACTCCGCAAGGAAAACATGGTACGCGAGAATAAGAGTATTAGCTTAGATAAAAAATCTATTGTTGCTTTTGAATTTTTAAAACAATTGCTGGTTAATGCACCTGTTTTACAGATTTACAACCCGAGTGCGATTACTGAAGTGCATACAGATGCTAGTAAATACGGGTTTGGAGGTGTACTCATGCAGCAAAATTCTGAGGATAGACTGTTTCATCCCGTTGAATTTATGAGCAGAAAGACAAATTTTAGTGAAGAAAAATACAGTTCGTACGAGCTCGAGGTGTTAGCAATAGTTAATGCAGTAAAAAAATGGCGAGTGTTCTTATTAGGAATAAAATTTACGATCGTTACGGACTGCAATGCGTTTGCAATGACAATCAAAAAAGACGACGTACCAGCAAGAGTAGCTAGATGGGCTATGCTCTTGCAAGAGTACAATTTTCAGGTTGAGCATAGAGCAGGAACTAAAATGAAACATGTAGATGCCTTGAGCCGTTTAGCATGTTGTTTAATAGAAGATTCAACAAATTACCGTTTGCGAGAGGCTCAGAATAGAGATGGGTGGGTTAAAGCTATAAAAACAATTTTGGAAATCAATGAAAACTACGAAGATTACTTTTTTGAGGAACAATATTTTATACAAAGATCCAGTAAAGGAGTTGCTTGTAGTTCCTGAAAGTATGGAAGATGAAATTATCAAGGAGGGTCATTTCGGTTCAAAGAAAACAAAAGAGTTGCTGGAAAAGATTTATTTTATTCAAAATGCCTCATTAAAGGTGGATAAAATTGTAAAATCTTGTGTTGAATGTTTGATAGCGGATGCCAAACGTGGCAAAAAGAGGGACTGTTGTCACCAATTGACAAGGCCCAAGAGCCTTTAGGGACTTATCATTTAGACCATGTTGGACCTCTGTCTGAAACTAAGAAAAGATATAACCACATTTTAGCTGTCGTAGACGGATTTTCTAAATTCACTTGGTTATATCCAACAAAATCAACCGGCTCGGAAGAAGTTATAAATAGACTAGAAAAACAGGCGTTTGTATTTGGAAATCCAAGGCGTATTGTGACAGATAGAGGCACAGCTTTTACTTCCAATGCATTTAAAGAATACTGCGAGCGTCAAGGAATACAACTGTTGCACATAACAACAGGTATGCCAAGAGGAAATGGGCAGGTAGAAAGGATACACAGGATCGTCATTCCAATGATATCCAAAATGTGCAAAAGCAAACCAGACTTGTGGTATATATATGTAGATCGCGTGCAGCAAATTTTGAACAACTCACCGCCAAGGAGTACAAAATTTGCACCCTTTCAAATTTTGACAGGACTTAACATGAGAACAAAAAGTGATGATTTGCGAAATATGTTGGAAGACCTAGAAATTGAGAATTTGAATGTAAATCGAGAAGAGATAAGAAAGAAAGCTCAAGAAAATATAGAGGTAATTCAGATGGAAAACAGAAAGAGTTTTAACAGTAAGAGAAAAGTAGAGAATGAATACAATGTTGGAGATCTTGTAGCCATTAAAAGAACTCAATATGGAACTGGCATGAAACTAAGGCCAAGATTCTTTGGACCATATGGGGTTACAGAGAAGAGAAACCATGGTAGATTTATAGTTAAACAAGTGGAAACGTTGCAGTCGGACGCAACCGACTGCGGCATACTCGATACCAGTATTAAAACCGGTAAAAAAAGGCCTGATTGCGGAGGGGTACGGATGCGGCAGGGGTGTACGCTGCCTTAAAGATTTTCCGAAGCAGATGGGGATGCCACAAGCTATCTTCCTTAAAAATTTGGTGACTCTAGCTCATAGTTTGTTAAAAGTGGGGAAAGGGGGGCTGGGGGCGGTATGGGTGGGCGTGGCATCCAAATTTTTGATGCAGATCTTTGTGGAATGTCAATTGCTATCTTCATACCAAATTTGGTGACCCTAGCTCAAAGTTTGTAAAAGGTGCGGAAAGGGGGGGCTGGGGGCGGTATGGGTGGGCGTGGCATCCAAAATTTTGATGCAGATCTTTGTGGAATGTCAATTGCTATCTTCATACCAAATTTGGTGACTCTAGCTCAAAGTTTGTAAAAGGTGGGGAAAGGGGGGCTGGGGGCGGTATGGGTGGGCGTGGCATCCAAATTTGTGATGCAGATCTTTGTGGAATGTCAATTGCTATCTTCATACCAAATTTGGTGACCCTAGCTCAAAGTTTGTAAAAGGTGCGGAAAGGGGGGGCTGGGGGCGGTATGGGTGGGCGTGGCATCCAAAATTTTGATGCAGATCTTTGTGGAATGTCAATTGCTATCTTCATACCAAATTTGGTGACCCTAGCTCAAAGTTTGTAAAATGTGGGTAAAGGGGGGCTGGGGGCGGTATGGGTGGGCGTGGCATCCAAATTTGTGATGCAGATCTTTGTGGAATGTCAGTTGCTATCTTCATACCAAATTTGGTAACTCTAGCTAAAAGTTTGTAAAAAGTGGGGAAAGGGGGGCGAAATGGGTGGGCGTGGCTCCAAAACTTTTATGCAGATTTTTGGGGGTCGTTGCCAGCAATCTTCTTACCGAACTTGGTGGCTCTAGCTCCACAATTCTGGAAGATACACGCATTCCCGTTTTTGACGAAGCGTTGGGGTGGATGGGGGCGGCTAGGGCAGTATTGGTGGGCGTGGCATCCAAACTTTTGATGCAGTTTTTGGGGGGTCATCATCACTTATCTTGGCACCAAATTTGGTGGATCTAGCTCTAAAACTGAGGGAGATACAGCTATTTGTGATTTCAAAATGCTGGGGGGCTGGGGGCGGAATGGGTGGGCGTGGCTCCAAAACTTTGATGCAGTTTTTGGGGGGTCGTTACCAGCTATTTTCCTACCAAATTTAGAGGTTCTAGCTCCACAACTCTGGAAGATACACGCATTCCCGTTTTTGACGAAGCGTTGGGGTGGATGGGGGCGGCTAGGGCAGTATCGGTGGGCGTGGCATCCAAACTTTTGATGCAGTTTTTGGGGGGTCATCATCACTTATCTTGGCACCAAATTTGGTGGCTCTAGCTCTAAAACTGAGGGAGATACAGGCTTTTTTGACTATAAAATGTGGGGTGGGGCTGGGGGCGAAATGGGGGGCGTGGATCCAAAATTTTTGATGCAGTTTTTTGGTGGTTGCTAGTAGCTATCTTCTCACCAAATTTGGTAGTTCTAGCTGTAAGGATGTGCGAAATATGTGGATTTATCGGTTTTGAGTTATCGAATTTATCGATTTGCCAGCCCCCCAGTTATCGTAGAACCCCCATCTTGACACTTTAATTTACTATCCCATAGATAAAGAGAATTGGAAAGTTTCAAGTCTCTAGCTTGAAGGGTGTGGAAAAAATTTGCGAACATACAGACGGACAGACGGACAGACGGTCAGACGGACAGACGGACAGACGGACGGACACCATGACGGACATTGCACAAACTCAATATACTCTTTACCTTCGGTATCGAGTATAAAAAGTAGGAAACCAAGAAGGACCAAACATAACAACCACCTCAGCTGAATTTATGAAAGGTTGGAGTTTATTCGGGTCGAATAAAGTATCAGGACGGCCGAATGTAGGATTGGGATAGGTTGGCAGAGCTGAGCACAGTATGTAAGATAGTTTTAAGTAATTTGTTAGAGTAAAAAGCTGGTCACACTTATAAATGAATAAGAGAGTCGAAAAGCAGTCGTAGAGGTGAACGCAAAGAAATAAGACGTACATGTAGTAGAAAGAAACGTGATTAATTTTCCTTTATATAAATATTAAGTCAACGTTGTATATCATAACCCATAAATAAACTATTTTGTGAAACCCACATATATGTGTATATTATGTATATGTGTATTAATATATTTAGTTTATTTCTGCATTCTGCTCCATTTGGGGGTCATCCTTTGCTGTTGTTTTGTTCTATATGTTCCAGCGGTGGCACAAAAGGCGGTCCTTTGCCTTTCGTACTTGTGATCCAGCGTTGGCACAAAAGGCGGTCCTTTGCCTTTCGTACTTGTGATCCAGCGTTGGCACAAAAGGCGGTCCTTTGCCTTTCGTACTTGTGATCCAGCGTTGGCACAAAAGGCGGTCCTTTGCCTTTCGTACTTGTTATCCAGACGTGCAATGTTTGCATGTGTATTCGCAATAGACTGAAACCAGTGGTCCTTCGCAGTCTTGTGGGCACTCCTTCTTCTGTGTTGGTATATTTTGTTTGATTTGTGGATTAGTTGATTGATTTATTGTTTTTATTGTGGAAAATGAGATAGTGTGTTGTAATTTTTTACGTGCCAGTGTTTCATTGACGAATGACTCTAGAAAGTCAATTCTGTTTTGCAATTTATTTGCTTTGTTCCAACTTGGGGGATTAGGTGCGGTTAGTAGGTTTTTCAGCTGAGCAATTTCTTGTTTTGCTCGAAATATTACGCCACTGCGTCTTGTTTTCGGCATTATAGTTTTTATTTTTCGCACATTTTGGTTTATTTTATTACACTGGCTAAATTTACAACAACACTACTCACTCAGTTATTTCCGCTGTTTTAGTTGGTGCTCCTTGGTTATTTTTCCTTGTATTTCCCAGATAATTAATCCGATCCTGCTGCTCCTGCAGCCTTCGTGACACTTGTCACGGTTGCCATGTAGTGATCTCGTTGTGGTGTAAAATAAAATACTCTTACACTGGCACGTCCGTGCCTTTTGACTTTGGTTTTATTAATGTGTCTTTATTTCAAATCAAAAGAATTCTTAGCCTAAATACATAATTGGGTTACTTATGTATAAAACTCTGTCGCAGCAGAGCGGCCGCTGCAGCGGTCAAGAGAGAGAGAGAGTTGTAGTATATTTATGAATGTATATGCAGAAGGCAAAGAATGCATATACATTGAATATACATATATAAGGCAAGCACTGGCTCGTAAGGGCTAAAGCGCTTACGTTGCGGATCCCACATTTCGTGGTGGTTGATCAGATTTCAAGTGCGCTGACCGTTTGTGTAGTTGCGTTATATTTGTATATACGTAGCAACAAAGTGTTGCTATGTCTGAAGGTTACATACCCTGCAATATAGTGGGCGTATGACAGATTGTCATGCATACTACAACATCGTAGTTCGAAAGTGATTCAAATTTTATGTTATTAATGCCTACTATTTGGTATTTATCTGTGGTATTTAAAAATCGGACAAAAGTTTTTTGGGCTGTAGCAATAGTGTTTGCAACATAAACACCCGGTTTAATTTCCTGATTCGGAATTAAAATGTTTTCGTCTGCTGAAGACAACTCAATTTTGCGTATCACTTGTGATCTTGCTGTTAGAAGTGTGGAATTAGTACCAGAACTAAATGTTATTGGAACATAGATAGGATACGTTAGGTTTTGTGGTCTAATTATAAACCAATCCTCTGAACTATTGTAATCTAATTGGCAATTAAATGTTTTTATGAAATCTAATCCTATTATTCCATCGCAAGGGATTGCGAAATCTGAATGAAGTAGATGAAATTTATATGGAATAATGTATTTGTCTGTTTGTCGTTCGATTGAGGCTAGTCCTTTTGAATTTATTACTCCTTCTCCTATACCTCGAATGTCTATAATTTTATTGATTTGGATGTCATGAAAGACATCAGAATTTTCTTTCATAATTGAAATATCTGCACCTGTATCGATCAAAAATGTTATCTTTTTGTTTGTTGCAACGTTTTTGAATGATACGAAATTGTTGAGACTTAAATTAACAGAATATTTTATTATTTAACCCTGAGTATCTGGAGGTGTCTGCGAGTTTCCCGAAGCATCTTGGGCAACTCGGACATTATTGTTATTGTTATAATGATTTCTATTTTGGTTGTAGCCTCGGTTGGAATTATTCCTACCTCGGTTATAACCTCGTCCACCTCTATTGTTGTTTCTGTTATTATTATTATTATAATTGGAATTGTAGTTACCGCGGCCATTGCCTCTACCTCTTTGAGGATAGTAACTACCTCCTCTATTATTGCGGCCTCGCTGAAACAATACTGCACTTGCACTTCCGGTCATTTCTGTGCTGCAATGGATATATTTACCCATTACATCATTGAAAGTAACGAAGTTACCAGCTTCCAGTATTACTTTCAGTCTCTCATGCTCACAATTTTTAATCATTGCAGAAATAGACTCGTTTGTTGAGAATTTTTCTGCATTGTTTGGGTCTAGGCCGTCATCAATAAAGGCTGCCTCCAATTGCTTTCGCAAATTGTCCACTTCAGTTGCATACTGGGAAGCAGTTTTGCCTTTTTGTTTTATATTTAGTAATTTAGCTTTTAATACGTCGGGAGATTCTTCTTTTACGTTATCTTTAAGCTTATTTATTATTCCGGATATAGTGGATTCATGTTGTACTTTGTACAGAATTGTGCTGGTTATTTTTGATTTAATAACCTCAACTGCTATATTCTCCTGGTCGCCTTTAGTTCTTTCCACTATGCGTAATGCAGTTAGGAATCTGTTTAATGATAGCTTCTTACCATCAAATTCAGGGACTGAAGAGGAAACCTGCTTCACGTATTCCCTGTCTAAGGCTACCTTTCTTGGAGCGTTTCAATGTCACTATCAATATCAATATCAATATCTGGATTGATTATTGGCTTAGACTCATCTAAATCTTCTAACTGGTTCTCGTTGAATTCAGCTAGCAGATTTGGATCTTCTGGAATTGTTATTACAATACTCCGTCTAGTACCAATGTTATGTAGTCTGGTTTTTAAACTTTTTACAATTTTCTGACATATAATTTTATGCTCCTCCGTTAATCTATCATTAACTTTGTTTATTGTAGTTACTATGTTATTATATTGAGCTGTTAATATTTGCGCGTGATGTACCAATGTATCTGATTTTAATGTTTTATCAGAATTGATACATTTGTATGATTTTTCGAACTTGTCTTTATAATTATTTATTTTCTTCGCTAATACATTCCATTCCATTGTTTAATAGAAAATTGAGTTTTTAGCGGTGTATGCGCAGCATCAATACAGTTTCTGTGCCTAGTATTTTATGTGTTTCGCTGGTAGTTTTTATACTCGATACCGAAGGTAATTCCAATTCTCTTTATCTATGGGATAGTAAATTAAAGTGTCAGGATGGGGGTTCTACGATAACTGGGGGGCTGGCAAATCGATAAATTCGATAACTCAAAACCGATAAATCCACATATTTCGCACATCCTTACAGCTAGAACTACCAAATTTGGTGAGAAGATAGCTACTAGCAACCACCAAAAAACTGCATCAAAAATTTTGGATCCACGCCCCCCATTTCGCCCCCCGCCCCCCCGCATTTTAAAGTCAAAAAAGCCTATATCTCCCTCAGTTTTTGAGCTAGACCCACCAAATTTGGTGCCAAGATAGGTGATGATGACCCCCCAAAAACTGCATCAAAAGTTTGGATACCACGCCCACCGATACTGCCCTAGCCGCCCCCATCCACCCCAACGCTTCGTCAAAAACGGGAATGCGTGTATCTTCCAGAGTTGTGGAGCTAGAACCTCCAAATTTGGTAGGAAGATAGCTGGTAACGACCCCCCAAAAACTGCATCAAAGTTTTGGAGCCACGCCCACCCATTCCGCCCCCAGCCCCCCAGCATTTTGAAATCACAAATGGCTGTATCTCCCTCAGTTTTAGAGCTAGAGCCACCAAATTTGGTGCTAAGATAAGTGATGATGACAATCCAAAAACTGCATCAAAAGTTTGGATGCCACGCCCACCAATACTGCCCTAGCCGCCCCCATCCACCCCAACGCTTCGTCAAAAACGGGAATGCGTGTATCTTCCAGAATTGTGGAGCTAGAGCCACCAAGTTCGGTAAGAAGATAGCTGGCAACGACCCCCAAAAATCTGCATAAAAGTTTTGGAGCCACGCCCACCCATTTCGCCCCCCTTTCCCCACTTTTTACAAACTTTTAGCTAGAGTTACCAAATTTGGTATGAATATAGCAACTGACATTCCACAAAGATCTGCATCACAAATTTGGATGCCACGCCCACCCATACCGCCCCCAGCCCCCCTTTCCCCACATTTTACAAACTTTGAGCTAGGGTCACCAAATTTGGTATGAAGATAGCAATTGACATTCCACAAAGATCTGCATCAAAATTTTGGATGCCACGCCCACCCATACCGCCCCCAGCCCCCCCCTTTCCGCACCTTTTACAAACTTTGAGCTAGGGTCACCAAATTTGGTATGAAGATAGCAATTGACATTCCACAAAGATCTGCATCAAAATTTGGATGCCACGCCCACCCATACCGCCCCCAGCCCCCCTTTCCCCACTTTTTACAAACTTTGAGCTAGGGTCACCAAATTTGGTATGAAGATAGCAATTGACATTCCACAAAGATCTGCATCAAAAATTTGGATGCCACGCCCACCCATACCGCCCCCAGCCCCCCCTTTCCCCACTTTTAACAAACTATGAGCTAGAGTCACCAAATTTTTAAGGAAGATAGCTTGTGGCATCCCCATCTGCTTCGGAAAATCTTTAAGGCAGCGTACACCCCTGCCGCATCCGTACCCTCCGCAATCAGGCCTTTTTTTACCGGTTTTAATACTGGTATCGAGTATGCCGCAGTCGGTTGCGTCCGACTGCAACGTTTCCACTTGTTACCACTACATATGGTAATGTACTCAACACCATGCCCTTTTCAGTTTTGGAAAAACCGATTAATGGGCTTGCAATACTTTGAAAAGTTTCTATGTATTCGTTTTCGAATTCAGTTATTTTAATGAAGTCGCGATGTTTTTGCAATATTTGTAATGCATTTATTGTAAAATTTGGTTCTTTATTATAGATTTCGTTTATAATGCTTATCATGTTATATCATTTCTAAATTGTCTGCTCTACTTGCATATCTTTTCTTTATGCACTTATTGTGCAACTTACATATATAATTAAGTTAGGAAATTTGCTAATAAAAGAACAACAATTATTATAAGCATAACCGTTATTACTTTTAAATCTACTGAGACAGTTTCGACATTATTAATTACATTTGCGGTTGAATCCGCTACTTTCGATTCGTGGTCTAACATATTTTCTATTTCTAATATATTATCGTCTTTTGAAATTGCATTCGTTAGCATTTAATATTAATTTTTTTTGTAAAAATATATATTTTTTGTTGTTGTTGTACTATTAATATTTTCCTATTCGATCAACGCAGTGATCTCCTGTCTAATGTTACGTATGGCTTCACAGGCCATACTCTATTACGAGCAACGCAATTATCGCTCAGTATTACAAACGTTTCTTTACATTTTATTTCACAAATATATATATATTTTTATACTCGATACCGAAGGTAAAGAGTATATTGGGTTTGTGCAATGTCCGTCATGGTGTCCGTCCGTCTGTCCGTCTGTATGTTCGCAACTTTTTTCTACACCCTTCAAGCTAGAGACTTGAAACTTTCCAATTCTCTTTATCTATGGGATAGTAAATTAAAGTGTCAAGATGGGGGTTGTACGATAACTGGGGGGCTGGTAAATCGATAAATTCGATAACTGAAAACCGATAAATCCACATATTTCGTACATCCTTACAGCTAGAACTACCAAATTCGGTAAGCAGATAGCTACTAGCAACAACCAAAAAACTGCATCAAAAATTTTGGAGCCACGCCCCCATTCCACCCCCAGCCCCACCCCAATTTGAAATCAGAAATGGCTATAAATGGCCAACGAATGTACTGACGCAATACTGCTGCATTTCGTAATATAACTTTAATTTAACATCCAAATGAAAGAACAAGTCCACAGTCGTGTCGATAAAAAACAGGGACTTAAGATAACGCTATTGAATAGAGTTTAAATCTGTCAGCAATATCAATTCGTGCTTTTTCGGTAGCCAACTGGCGTTCCCAAGGCAAATATTTTCTCTTTCAACTCCAATTCTAGAACCCATCCAATATTGAAAAGAGGAACAGGTAATTGTTTTGCTGTTTAAAACCGGGATCTGTTATTTTTTCCGGTTTTAAAAACCAGGGGCTGTTTTGATGTTATTTTTTTGTGGTTGTCAAAAAACAGGTTGCTGTTTAGCTGTTAAAAACAGGTTTTATGGTTTTAGAAACCGGCGGTTGTTTTGCTGTTTAAAATATCAACCTGTTTTTAAACCTGAAAAATCCCTGTTTTTAACAGCTAAACTGACACCCCCCTCCACAAACTGTGTTTAAACCGGAAAAAATAACAGTCAAACAACAACCTGTTTCTTGAAAACCACAAAAATAACAGTTTAACAGACCCGGTATTTAAAACCAGAAAAACTAACAGCTCTCTTTTTTAAACAGCAAAACAACCACCGGTTTCTAAAACCGAAAAACCTGTTGTTAACAGCTAAACTACCACCTGTTCTATGTTTTCTTGGCTTACCTCTTTTCAATATTATTGGATGGGTTCTAGAATGGGAGTTGAAAGAGAAAATATTTGTCTGGGGAACGCCAGTTGGCTACCGAAAAATCACGAATTGATATTGCTGACAGATTTAAACTCTATTCAATAGCGTACTTTTAAGTCCCGGTTTTTTATCGACACGACTGTGGACTTGTTCTTTCATTTTGATGTTAAATTAAAGTTATAGTACGAAACGCAGCAGTATTGCGTCATTACATTCGTTGGCTTTTGGTGAAAAAAAAATAAATACAATTTATAGCACTTTTTAAAAAATAGATTCGGTTCTCATACATTTTTTCGAAAAAAAATCACGAATTGACATTGCTGACAGATGTAAATTACTTTGTAAGGAAAAAAAAAACGGAAATTAAATTTGAGCCAAGATAATTAAAAATTTAATAAAAAATCAGTAAAAGTCCGTAAAAAAGTAACAACTTTATTGATATGTTCTTTTTAAATAAAAAAATATAAAGGGGAATTAAAATAGAATAATATGTCTCCTGCCTGTATTAACCTTCATCGTCGATGAATGATTTGGTACCTGAGAGGTCTGTTGTGCCCCCCTTCTAGTTCTATAACTCTTCCATCGGACATGGACACTGTCCGAGAGCAAGTATTTTTTGATGAGTTGAGGGTTTCTTAGCCTTTAATACGTTTGATATGTTGTTCTAAGAAAAGAAACTTCGTTTCCTTGTAAAGGCTACGCATACTGCTATAATGTGAAAGGAGGATTCTCTCTCCCGATAAACATTTGTCTTGCCTGAGATCAGATGTCTTCGTTCAGCTCGCTTCCCACTAAAGACTCTCGCTTTTCGTTAGCTCCTACCTTATTGTACCTTTTTCTACGTCACACTTCGGCTCAAACCCTTTTAGGAGTGTCACTGCCCTCAACCTTGCTTGCGTGCTTATTTTGTCGTAACCTGCTATATTAACGTGACTCGGGTACGATCTAGAAAATTGAATAAGTAGTGATTATCGAAAACTCAATCAAAGATACGTTTAAAAGACATTATGGAGGTAATGTTCAATCAATTGTTTAGTTAGAACAATCAGCAATATAATAGGACAGCTAAAATTACATACATAAAAGTAAATCTTATAATTGTTAAAATGTTTTAAGACATTGTCTTTAGTCATATAAAAATCTTTGCAAATGATTATGTGTGTATAATGAGAAGGGCTGCTTACCAAACCGGAAAACTTAAACTTTTCAATAATAGAAATACAAAATAAAAACCCTATAACATACATATTGAATGACGATGAGGGTGCCGAACTTAAAGACATTTTCTAGAAAGAGAAAATTTAAAAAATCAGGTACGCACACACTTGGTTGAAAAAATAATAATAAGAAAAAACGGATAAATTGATAGGGGCTTTAAATGGGAACAACTCATGGAAAAATGTGTTGTACGTAGTAGACTCGACTATGACTTCACGATTTAATGTAAGCCATAATAACAGTTTTTGGTGTTGCATTGTTCGATCAAATTTCCCCCGAATACTTTATAAATTTTTTTAATAGCTCTTGGTACTTGATAGTCATTGTCTAATGTTTTTATATCCAAATAATATGTTATGTGGGCTGGTGTGTTAGAAGTTAAAGGTGTGAGCCTAGGAAAGTAGCTGGGAATAATAGAAATCAGGGGATCCAAAATCGGTGCAGAGTAGAACAGAACTATTCAAATAAGACGGCTAGACGCAAACCGTACCTAATCTAGGTAAAAGTTACTTATGTGTGTACGAGTGATGGTTCAGGTGAGGATCGCTTCACCGTAGGGGGGCAAATGATGATGATGAGTGTTTGACTCTTTGGAGGACGCCAGGCTGCTGCAAACAGTGACAGTACGTAAATCGTAAAGGAGCTCATTTTCATCGTCGGGCAGCTTAATTGTGATTATGAGAAACGACAAAGCGGCATCCCATTTACTTCACCGTCTGTAAACGGCAGCTCACTATCGAGGGACTTGGGCTGATGTTACCTCAATGTGAAAATCTAAATAAATATGATATGAGCTTAATATATTCTTTTAAAAGCTACATTTTCGAAGAAAAAAAAAGCCGGTTTACTAAAAATCAATTCAAATTTTAATTTAATATAAGTAAATATGTATTTATTTTAACAGCCTACTTTTATTTTTAAATGAAAAATAATCACAACTGTTCCGTTCCATCAGTTTTATAGATTAATTGCCTTCCGTTTTTAACAGCTTACCGCCACCCAGTTTTTGTCAATTAAAGGGCGATTGAATATAAATTAGAGGAAACATATGATAAATTATTAAAGTAAGTATAGAAGTGAAGCGAAAAAAGAAACATAAGAGAAAAATACTATATGAGATGTAAAAGAAATAAATAAATAAAATAATAATTAACAACAATAATCAGCAAACAATCAGGAACATACAGCACATTCCATTAAGTAATGTTATAATCTCAAAGTGCGTGAGAATAAGCGATAGGGAAAGAAGCAACTAATAATGTATAAGAAATTCTATAAGACACTTCCATCTTTCCACTAATTGTTTTAACTGTATAACCTACCAAGCTCAGGCAAGCAAATTGTTCTTAAAAGCGTCAAATAGTAAACTCTTTAAAACGAAAAGATCTAATGCTCCTTAAGTGTGAAAGTTGTAACACTCATGTGTTTAAGGCAGCGATTAGATTCTGAGCAAAATTTAATCTCGATACCTAAAAGCTGATAAAATAGTTTGCATAGATACAGACACACAGATCTAGGAAGCCTACGGTGCTGATCTAAATATTGATCAAGAATAAACATACTATCTGGGATCAAGGATGCTTAAGTTTATGCATTACAGAAATAACAAGTGGAAACGTTGCAGTCGGACGCAACCGACTGCGGCATACTCGATACCAGTATTTAAACCGGTAAAAAGAGGCCTGATTGCAGAGGGGTACGGATGCGGGAGGGGTGTACGCTGCCTTAAAGATTTTCCGATGCAGATGGGGATGCCACCATCAATATTCCTTCCAAATTTGGTGACTCTAGCTAAAAGTTTGTAAAATGTAGGGAAAGGGGGGGCTGGGGGCGGTATGGGTAGTTGTGGCATCAAAATTTTTGATGCAGATCTCTGTGAAATGTCAATTGCTATCTTCAAACCAAATTTGGTGAATCTAGCTCGAAGTTTGTAAAAAGTGGGGAAAGGGGGGCTGGGGCGGTATGGGTGGGCGTGGCATCCAAATTTTTGATGCAGATCTTTTGGAATGTCAATTGCTATATTCATACCAAATTTGGTGACTCTAGCTCAAAGTTTGTAAAAAGTGAGGAAAGGGGGGCTGGGGGCGGTATGGGTGGGCGTGGCATCCAAATTTGTGATGCAGATCTTTGTGGAATGTCAGTTGCTATCTTCATACCAAATTTGGTGACTCTAGCTAAAATTTTGTAAAAAGTGGGGAAAGGGGGGCGAAATGGGTGGGCGTGGCTCCAAAACTTTGGGGGTCGTTGCCAGCTATCTTCCTACCAAATTTGGTGGCTCTAGCTCCACAAATCTGGAAGATACACGCATTGCCGTTTTTGACGAAGCGTTGGGGCGGATGGGGGCGGCTAGGGCAGTGTCGGTGGGCGTGGCATCCAAGCTTTTGATGCAGTTTTTGGGGGTCATCATCACCTATCTTGGTACCAAATTTGGTGGCTCTAGCTCAAAAACTGTGGGAGATATAGCCATTTCTGATTTCGAATTGCGGGGGAGCTGGGGGCGGAATGGGTGGGCGTGGCTCCAAAACTTTGATGCAGATTTTTGGGGGTCGTTGCCAGCTATCTTCCTACCAAATTTGGTGGCTCTAGCATCACAACTCTAGAAGATACACGCATTCCCGTTTTTGACGAAGCGTTGGGGCGGATGGGGGCGGCTAGGGCAGTATTGGTGGGCGTGGCATCCAAACTTTTGATGCAGTTTTTGGGGGGTCATCATCACCTATCTTGGCACCAAATTTGGTGGCTATAGCTCAAAAACTGTGGGAGATATAGGCTTTTTTGACTTTAAAACGCGGGGGGGCTGGGGGCGGAATAGGGGGCGTGGCTCCAAAATTTTTGATGCAGTTTTTTGGGGGTTGCTAGTAGCGATCTTCTTACCAAATTTGGTAGTTCTAGCTGTAAGGATGTGCGAAATATGTGGATTTATCGGTTTTGAGTTATCGAATTTATCGATTTGCCAGCCCCCCAGTTATCGTAGAACCCCCATCTTGACACTTTAATTTACTATCCCATAGATAAAGATAATTGGAAAGTTTCAAGTCTCTAGCTTGAAGGGTGTGGAAAAAAATTGGACACATACAGACGGACAGACGGACAGACGGACAGACGGACAGACGGACGGACACCATGACGGACATTGCACAAACTCAATATACTCTTTACCTTCGGTATCGAGTATAAAAATACTATGTCTCGGTTCAAAAATTGAGATGCAAAACCCTTAAATTTAAAGGCAATATATAAAGTCAAATAACATAAAAGAATAAAATTAAAAATGACATAACAACATAATAAAAACAAAATAATAATATTACCAGAATGGAATGACGTACTACTTTTAAATCTTACTCCCTGCTGTATTATATGCCAAGGAAAATGGACCAAGAAAATAGATTTTGGACCTTAACAAGAACAACTTTATCTCGTTCTTTTAATGTACGAATTATAACCCACAAGAATCATAATAGAAAATAGCCTAGCAAAAACTATTCACCATGAAGTCTAAACGGTCTTAAGACCATGAATCCTAAGCTAGTGAAAATTATTGTAAATGACTTGATTGCGCTCTTTTTATTAGTTTAACATACACACAAGAAGTGTTCTACAATACAACCACAAAAAAAAAGAAGAACAAATCATACCATACAATTACCAAATCAAATCTTATTCTTTGGAGCCTCCTCCACAAACAGTATACAATAAAATCAGACCCTAATCTAAAATCAAAACACAAGATCAAGAGCTAGGGTGTATAAACGATTAAAACAAAGAAAGAAAAAATAAACTGAAAATACCAATATTTAGTGGGTATAAACCAATCCGGTGATAGTAAACGTACATTATTTTATGCCCGTTATGTAAAATACCGACTTTTACGTCATTTCGAGCATTAGTACATCACAGCCTTATTTTGCCATCCAAATTCAAGATTAATGCAAGGTTCAAGAAGAATAGAGCACATTTCATTGGTTTCATGAATTTACGAAATATCTCAGATCAATGAAAAACAAATCCTTTAGCGACAATAAGTTTTGAGCACTAAAGAAAATGAATCTCTTTAAGAAATAATTATAATAATTAAATGAAAAAATAAGACCTAATAACATGGCATCTAGAGCAAAAAGGTTTTGTTCTTATTAAAATTAATAAAGCACCTAAAAAAAAAGAAAGAAAAAAAAAATGGAAGTGAGATGTAACAAAACTGCAACTATCAATGTTAAGGAACAGTAGTAGTAGATACTTAACCCTTAAATTAAAACAGCTAACGAAGTCATAATTTTCGAAACAGTGTAAGACTCATATATCGAACTGTTAAGCTAGTTCAATGCACTTCCTTATTAAATGTAATAAAAATGAGGAGAATAATGAAATAAAATATTACCATCCGTCAATTAAAAGAAATTAATAACGAAATTTTCTTAGTTTAAGCAATGAGTTTGGAAATATAAAAATCTTACATAATCACTAAAAAAGTAGAAAGGTATATAGGTTGACAGTTAAAATATATTAAAGCAATCAATTATAAAGTGAAAAATCAATGCCCGATCGATTTCCCTGTTAAAATTAAGCTAACGTGTTAAGGACAATAATACAATCTATCTCGTTTTAATCGTAAAGTCTAGTCAAAATAGCTAACAACATAACATAAAATTTTTAAAAATCAAAAGAATACTTAGTTGGTGAAAACGATTAAGTATTACACAAATTAAGATAGGGTATCAGACAACATCAATAGAAGAATTTTTGAAGTCAGTAAATGAGTACAAAACACATTCTTTATACATTTTTATCGTAAGTAGCATACTGGGAAAGAGAATAGTAAAAACCGTGTGTATAAAAAAACAATCCAGCTGCTTAGAACATCTTACTTTTAATTTTAGTCGAGTATAAGAAATAGTTTGACGGATATCTTAAATATGAAAAGTGTCATTTGACGAAAATCTTTTAGCGAGCAGACGGAAAGTTAAGGAAAAGATTATTTGTTAAGCCTAAAAGATTACCTTAAAGAATTTAAAGAATGTAAAAGCAAAATAAATTATTACTGAGATAAAACAGAATCGAATATATGGGTATTAAAAAAAAAAAAAATAATAAATAATAATAAATTCAATAAACGATGAAGTATAAATATTAAGATCTAAATTATTTTGTTAAAACATGATTTATTATACCAGCTACACGAACTTATTTAAGCTTTCAAAATAGTGACATACATAAAAGCATTCTTAGTTGTTGTTGTTTTTCAAAATATTGATTAATTTTTTTCACTTATTATTTACAACATGTACGTGACATTGTCACGGTCGCCATGTTAAGTTAAGATATATTTCGCTGATAGTGAGATGAAGTCTTGTTTGGTTGAGGCATTCATCGAGAGTGTTCTCTCGGTTTTATTCAATTTTATATTTGGCTTATTACATACAATATTCTAAGTGAGCTCTGCCGCTAAAAGCGTCGGCAGAGAGAGAGAGAGAGTTGCAGTACTTATGTGCCTATGTAGTTATGTATATATACATATATATGTACTGATGGTACATACTCAAGAAGTGCATACGCTAGCGATCTCACGCTGCGGCCAGTCCGCATAAGTGACGGATCCTATTACTGCACTTATGTATATTTATGATTGTATAAACATAGCAACAAAGTGTCGTTATGGTTTGAGTTGTTACTCTTACTTTTAAGTTGGGCATATGACCAATTGTTATATTGTATACTCTACAATGCTGTGGGCATATGCTCATTTGGCATACAACATACTACAATTTGCTCAACAGTGCCCAAAGATTTCAATGCACGAAGATTTGCATTGATAACATCCGAAATCTCCCGCAGCTTCACTGACGACGCCGACTCTACCTTCTGAAGCCTTAGAATGTTGACAATGTGTGCCTGAAATGTTAAACGTTTATTATTAAATCGTTTATGCAACAATTCTTTTGCCACTGCATAGTTAGCATTGCTGATTTCCAGAGATCTGATAGTATCCAACGCTGTTCCCTTCAAACACGTCCGCAGATGCTGCAGCTTCTCGATGTCTGACAACTGGTTATCATGATCAATAATGGTTGAAAACATTGACATGAAATCCGAATATTCAGTGTAGCCGCCACTAAACTCGGGCAACTTAAGTTCAGGTAACCAGTTGCGTTTGGTGAATGTACTATTATGCGCCTCCGGCATTAATGTATCACCTCTAACTGTAGAACAAGCATGCACTTGATGCGTACGTTTATTTAATTCGCGGCGTAGATTTGATTTTACCGAAACAATAAGCTCTTCAAAGTCATCGCGTAACTCGCTACCGATTTCATCAAAGTTTGTCTTCTCAAGACTGTCATGAGTTAACCCAAATGCCGATTCAGTCTTGTCAATAAGCTCTAAACGCACTTCCAACTGTTCGTCGGACATTTGGCTTAATTCATGCGAACTCAATGCACTTGAAAACTTTTGAGCATGGTTATAAAACGATTGAGCCTTCCGCTTTAAAAATTCGGATTTATTTGCACACGTTATAACTGTCTCATTATGTGCCATCGTCCTCACTCAACTTTCAGCAGCACGTTAAGTAAAACAAACCGAGATTAAATGTGTTTGTGTAAGAATGTATGTACAGTCAAAAGCACTTGACAACAGCTGCACAAAATAGCAAGCACTTGCGCAAGAATAGGCACACGAAAATTAGGCAAAGCAACCGAAAATAAGGGTCGTTTAACTTTGGCTAGCGGCGCTTTAGCCAGCAAACGACAGCGACATTGGAAAGCGTAAGCTGCGATTACAGTTTGCACTTGCTGGTGCGTTTGTTAATTGCAAATTGTACCGAATACAAAGCAACTGACCGATGTGTAGTTTTTTGTAATTTTATGCGAACAAAGTTAAGTTTATTAATAAGCGATTTTAACGAAAAGTATATATAATCACGTCGGGGTCACCAAAATGTTGGGCTAGGGAGCTTTTTCACTAGCCGTAGATTACCGAAAAAAAACGAACAGTTTTGTTTAGTTTGTTAAATATATTTAGCCAGTTAGGGCATATAATTTGACTTAAATTAGTTTGTATAAATCAGCAGGCAGGCTCGTAATTGCCTCTGCTAACTTCCGTACAATGTTTTTGCAAGTCGATCCGAAAATGATCGATGCGCAGCGATAACGAAATCGAATTTAAACTTGAGTGGTTAGCGATCGTAACATAACTAACTTTGGCTGCTCAAACGCCGAATACAAAGGGCATGCAATGCAAGATAGTTGACAAGCGGTTAACATAGAATGAGCATGCAAATTTCAAGAACATAATAAGAGTTTAGTTGTTGTTGGAGTAATTAACATTATATATATATGTATAAGAGCAGCTGTTGCTGCTTATGGTGCGGTGATGCTGCTGCTATTTGGCCAAACATACTCCCCCCGTTGAAAGACTACGGCTTTCAACAACATCCTGTTTGGGTAGAACGCACAGCTTTCGAACAGACCTTTTAGTTGTTCCGGTGGCAGTCCTGAGAGTAGCTACACGTGCCACGCCATCATCTCCAGTTACCAGCTCGATGACTCTTGCCAATGGCCACTTGAGTGGAGGTAGGTTCTCGTCTTTGACCAAAACAACATCGTTGACGCACAGATTAGCCTGAGGTGTACGCCATTTTGAGCGTTGATTTAGGAGCGTCAGATATTCCTCTCGCCAACGGCTCCAGAAAATTTGATGGTAGTAAGAGATCCTCTGCCAGCGATCCAATCGATTAAGGTTTAGCCCTGTGAGATCAGGCTCAGGGAACAAGGCCAGTGGAGCTGTACCCAGAAAATGTGCCGGTGTCAACACATCGAGATCTGCAGGATTTTCTGAAATGGGAACTATAGGTCTAGAGTTAATTACGGCAGCGATATGGCATAGAAGAGTGCGAAGGTCATCTAATGGGAGTAAAGAGGGCCCAACAGCTCTATAGAAGTGATGCTTGGCCGTCTTGACTGCTGCCTCCCAAATACCGCCAAAGTGGGGCGAACGTGGTGGAATAAAACGCCATTCAATGTTGTCAATCAAGCAGAAGTCGTTGACCGCTTGCTGATGATTGCTGCTCAGGAACAACTGCCTCAAATCCGCCAATTCGTTTTTGGCGCCAACGAAGTTGGTGGCATTATCCGAGCATATGCGATACGGTTTACCACGAGTTAGTATAAACCGCCTTAGTGCGCATAAAAATGCTCCTGTGGACAAATCGCTTACAAGCTCGAGGTGCACAGCCTTCGTTGAGAAACATATAAAAACGCAGACGTAGCATTTTACAGCTGCGCGATTCCGAACATCGCTTTTGTAGAAAAATGGGCCACAGAAGTCGATGCCCGTTACAGTGAACGCGTGCGCTCCAGTCACTCGATCCTTGGGTAAATCAGCCATGATATGCTCAGCCAAGCGTGGTTTGGCTCGAAAACACATCTTGCATTTGGCCACAACTAATGAGACTGTCTTGCGTCCTCCAATGGGCCAGTACTGCAGTCGAATGCGTGCAAGAAGCGAGCGAGGTCCAGAATGCAAAGTGCTGCGATGATAATGCATTATTATTGCGCGAGTTACTGGATGCTGCCTTGGTAATATTGCAGGGTGCTGAGCCTCAAAGTTTAAAGCCGAATTCTTTAAACGACCACCAACACGAAGCAGTCCATCGCCATCAACAAAGGGTGCCAGAGACACCAATGAGCTGGATGATGCCACCTGAAGACCGTTATTTAAACAGCTGTAGTCCTCAGACAAATGCGACATTTGAATACAACGGATCAGCATTTGTTCACCTCGGCGCACATCATCACCGATGAGTCCAGGGTGCTTGATGCGATGACAAAACTTGTGTACGTAGGAAAATACATGTTTGAGTTTTTCCCAGGAGTTAACATATTTGCAGTTTGCAGCAAGATCTTCGGTATTGACAGTCGCAATGAGAACCTTTTTTTCATTTCTGGCAGTGACTTAATGGCGAGACAGGATTCTGGCCATTCATTCTTGTCTTTTGTGAGAAACTCTGGACCATGAGCCCAGAGTGATGACTCTATCAATTCACTATGAAGCGCTCCTCGGGATAAAATGTCAGCAGGGTTGACTTTGGTGGGTATATAGCGCCATTCCATACCGGCAGTAATATCTTGGATTAAAGAAATTCGATTAGATACAAATATTTGAAATCGTGAGGGCTCATCTCGTATCCATGACAAGACTACTGCAGAATCAGACCAACAATAAAAGGGACAATGGAACAAGTCCATTTGCTTAATTTCTCGCATAAGTTGTGCCAGCAAAACTGCCCCACATAGCTCCAGCTTAGGCACCGTAAGGGTTTTTAACGGAGCAACACGAGATTTGGCACAAAAAATATGCACTTCTCGCCTTCCCTGATTCATAGAAACAATATAGATGCATCCACCATATGCTTCTATGGAGGCGTCGCAGAAACCATGTACGCCTATAGCGCCCTTGGGCAGCTGAGCCAACCGTGGAAACTTCAATTGTTGCGTGCTGCCAATATCAGACGACAAACTAAGCCACGATGAGTTAAGTGCTGCAGGTAGACTCTCATCCCAATCCACCTTTTCTATCCAGAGCTTCTGCAAAAAGAGTTTAGCCTTTGTAATGACCGGGCATATAAGGCCGAGAGGGTCATAAAATCGCGCAATTGCAGACAGAACAGATCGTTTAGTTGGCTTCAGAGGAGACCGAATTGGCGAAAATGAAAACAGCAGATTGTCAGACACAGGATCCCATGCGAGGCCAAGCGTTTTTGTGATGTCACTATCACTAAACTTAAGAAACGTGTCCTTATCCGAATCTGGTATTTTTTGCAGCACAGATGAGTCGTTTGAGCACCACTTTCGAATTTTAAATTTGCCACGATCCAGTAAACCCGAAACTTGGCCCAATACATCCAGCACTTCAGAAGCAGAGTTGCCACCAGTGATCAAATCATCAACATAGAAATCTCTTTTGATTATTTTTGAGCCAATGGGAAAAGATGCCTGCTCGTCAGATGCAAGTTGCTGCATGGCACGAACCGACAGAAATGATGCAGATTTCGTGCCGTACGTAACGGTGTCCAACTTGTACACTTGCATCCTTTGATGAGCTGAGTCCCGCCACAAGATGCACTGCAAGTAGCTGTCTGATTCATCCATCCTGACGCAACGGTACATTTTACAGATGTCACCCGTTAAAGCTACTGGAAACGTTCTAAACTGTAGCAAAGTGTTAAGAAGCCTTGGCTGTAATGTTGGACCTGACATAAGAAGCTCGTTTAATGAATATCCTGATGATGAAAACAACACGAAGTTTTGTTGATGTACTTTCCTCCTTAAGCACGCAATGATGTGGCAAAAAATATTTGCAGAGACTTAAGGGAATTTTCTGGAACCAGTGACATATGTTGTAGCGATAAGTATTCAGCAATAAATGCCGAGTATTGAGCCTTGAGCTCAGGATGCCGTTCGAGCCTTCTCTCTAGGTTAAGAAAGCGTCGATATGCTTGCTGGTAAAAATCTCCTAGCATATTCAAACTAAATTTTATAGGTAGACGGACTGAGTATTCGCCTGTAGGCAAGCGCAAACAATTGGCAACAAAATGATCCTCGCAATCCTGCTCTTCCTTCGTGTAACCGAGGCTAGACTCTTCGAAACCTTCAATCTCCCAAAAACGGCGAACAACCTCGTCTATCTTCGTGTCAGATTCTATGTTGGTGCTTTCATTAGATTGACTAGCTACCAAAACTGAATTTTGGCGAATATGCTTCTGTAGCATGTTACGTTGATCTACGAGCGGCTGTTATGTGTAATCAAGGAGAGGGTGCACGCGCTGGCTCCGGCTGTATGGTTGGTAGATGGGGCAGGTTCAATTTTTTTTTTTTCCTTACACTACTTTCTCGCGGCGCTACTACTATTAATTTCATTCAATCGCGTGCGGACCAAGGTAATATCGGCTAAATTAAGAAGGAAAAGAAGGGGAGAAAGAGGGACAGGGTATGTGGTATTTCTCATAATTGGCGACACTCTAGAGCTGTCGTTTGGCTGTGCTGGACCGGTGTTGTTGTCACAGCTGTTGCCCACCCTTCCATGATCATCATAATCCAGCAATACAATGTAGTTGATGATCCCTAAGCAAACGATCACCTAAATTGTTTTCTTTCCCTTATGCCGCGACATGATTCCCATAATAAAGAAGAACTTAAAGATTCATTTTACTAAACGTTATAAGCAATAAATTTATTTATAATAAGCATGATGATTTAGTTCTTAATTCCTAGTAATGTAATTCTTATTCATTTACTTTATCATCTAATTATTTAATTTTACAATAATCTAAAATTTAATTTAAAATTTGACTCCATCTCAAAGTTTGTAAGAGGTTTGGAAATAGGGGTGGGGGGTGGCTGGGGGCGGTATGGGTGGGTTTAGCATCCAAATTTTTGCATCGGATCTTTGTGGAATGTCAATTGCTATCTTCATACCAAATTTGGTGACTCTAGCACAAAGTTTGTAAAAGGTGTGGAAAGGAGGCTGGAGCGGTATGGGTGGCTGTGGCATCCAAATTTGTGATGCAGATCTTTGTGGAATGTCAATTGCTATCTTCATACGAAATTTGGTGACTCTAGCTCAAAGTTTGTAAAAGATGGGGAAAGGGGGGCTGGGCAAGTATGGGTGGGCGTGGCATCAAAGTTTTTGCTATATATCTTTGTGGGATGTCAATTGCTATCTTCCTTCCAAATTTTGTGATTTTGGAGCCACGCCCCCCATTCCGCCCCCCAACCCTACCTTATTTTAATGTCAAAAAAGCCTTTATCTCCCACAGCTTTTGAGCTATAGCCACCAAATTTAGTGCCAAGATAGGTGATGATGACTTCCCAAAAACTGCATCAACAATTTGGATGCCACACGCACCCACACCACCCCCAGCCCCCCCTATCCACACCTTTTACAAACTTTGAGCTTGAGTCACCAAATTTGGTAGGAAGACAGCTGGTGGCATCCCCATCTGCATCGGAGAAT
This sequence comes from Scaptomyza montana, assembly GCA_018904305.1. Lineage (NCBI taxonomy): Eukaryota > Metazoa > Arthropoda > Insecta > Diptera > Drosophilidae > Scaptomyza > Scaptomyza montana. The sequence continues at coordinate 366,331 of JAEIGR010000059.1, read as the reverse complement.
CTTTAAGGCAGCGTACACCCCTGCCGTAACCGTACCCCTTTGCAATCAGGCCTCTTTTTACCGGTTTTAATATTGGTAACGAGTATACCGCAGTCGGTTGCGTCCGACTGCAGTGTTTCCATTTGTTTAGTACTGGAACTGAGGACTCCAAGGATATAAGAGAATATAGTTACGTGAAGATCTAATTGGGACATTAAATTTAATTCGACTCAAAAGAACTGATTAGTCGATTTCACCATTAAGTAGGCTAGTAATAAATAAAGCTCCATGCATCGTTCTACGGTTTAACAGGGAGGGAAGATTAATCAAAAGGAGTTTTAGTCTAATTCAGGAACGCAATTAAAATATCTAAGGGCAAAAAGGAGAAATTTATTCTGCACAGATTCAGTTCTAGCCTGGCGAATCGAGTATTTTGGGGACCTGAAATAGTTAAATTTAAACACTTTGACTGAATCGTTAATAGTCTCTTTATGGAACTAGTTAAAGAGAAACACTTCGACTGTCTTTTCGAAAGGCACTTTATTGAATGAATATGTCTTCGCTTAAGGTTTGGTTTGAAAGGCCTGGCGCTGCTTCAGCTGAGAAGTCAGCGTCAGAGCTGTATATATAAGTACATTATATATTAAGAATAATTGACGGATAGCGAGAGTATTTACATATATATCACGAGCGGTCTAAGCGTGAGAATGCTGACGCGGCTTTGATTGTGCCCGCTGCTTTCTTCCGCGATCATGTTACCAGCCACTACTAACAACAAAGTGTCGTTCTTTGGTTAATGTTTACGTTATGTTAATATTCAGCTGTCAAGTACTTTGAATACAGTTGACCCTCGATATATGTGTATACTACATCTCCCTCCTTTTAAAAAATAATTGGTGTTTTTTTGTATATACATATATATTTATTGTAGTAAAAATTTAATTGTAGTATTGTAGTAAAAATATAATATGAAAATATATTGACAATAATAAAAATGGTTTTATATTTAAAAATTTTTATTGTATAATTATTATATGTGGATGCCGTTATAACGATGCCGGCTATAACGATATTCCGCTTATAACGATACACACAAGAAGGTTTGGTTGGTTTTCATACAAACTTGTACGGAAGCACAATCGGCTATAACGGTATCACTTTTAACGATATACCGCTTATAGCGAAGGAATTTTGAAAACATAAACCGCTTATAACGATCACAAGTAAGAACAAAAACAAAAGAATGAGCAAATTACAGCAGCGGTCGGCACAAAGAGAGCAAAAAAAAATTATCAATGCTTTTGTGCAAGAGTAATTTCGTTTCGACACTCTTAAATACACTTCGTGCCAACTTCGGCCTATCTGTGTGAATTACCGTTATGTTTGCTTATGTGTGGAAAATCAAAAATAAAGCATTGGGTGCGTTCAGGGAACTCAGCGCTTAGTTAGCAGCTTCATAACCGTTTACTTCCCTGATGACGTCAACTGTTAAGCAAAAACAAGAATTAAAAAAATAATTAAGTTTTTTCTTTAATACCGGCTATAACGAATATCGGTTATAACGATGCTATATTGCCGGTCCCTTGAGTATCGTTATAACCGGCATCTACTGTATATATATATTTTTTTTTTTTTTATTATTTTTTTATTTTGTTAAAATATTTTTTATTTTATCGTGTCTGTTGGGCTAGGGAGCTTTTTCACTAGCCGTAGATTACCGAAAAAAACGAACAGTTTTGTTTAGTTTGTTAAATATATTTAGCCAGTTAGGGCATATAATTTGACTTAAATTAGTTTGAATAAATCAGCAGGCAGGCTCGTAATTGCCTCTGCTAACTTCCGTACAATGTTTTTGCAAGTCGATCCGAAAATGATCGATGCGCAGCGATAACGAAATCGAATTTAAACTTGAGTGGTTAGCGATCGTAACATAACTAACTTTGGCTGCTCAAACGCCGAATACAAAGGGCATGCAATGCAAGATAGTTGACAAGCGGTTAACATAGAATGAGCATGCAATTTCAAGAACATAATAAGAGTTTAGTTGTTGTTGGAGTAATTAACATTATATATATATGTATAAGAGCAGCTGTTGCTGCTTATGGTGCGGTGATGCTGATGCTATTTGGCTGCATAGCCAAACAGTGTCTATTAATATTTTTGGTTGATCAGAACAAACTTTCTAGTAAGCTTTTAAATGTTATAAAGTTTAAGTCTATCCTTATGAACTAATTGTTTTTTAATTTTTTTTATCTTTAATTAAAATATTTTCCCTATCTTCTATTTTTATACTCGATACCGAAGGTAAAGAGTATATTGAGTTTGTGCAATGTCCGTCATGGTGTCCGTCCGTCTGTCCGTCTGTATGTTCGCAACTTTTTTCCACACCCTTCAAGCTAGAGACTTAAAATTTTCCAAATCTCTTTATCTATGGGATAGTAAATTAAAGTGTCAAGATGGGGGTTCTACGATAACTGGGGGGCTGGCAAATCGATAAATTCGATAACTCAAAACCGATAAATCCACATATTTCGCACATCCTTACAGCTAGAACTACCAAATTTGGTGAGAAGATAGCTACTAGCAACCACCAAAAAACTGCATCAAAAATTTTGGATCCACGCCCCCCATTTCGCCCCCCGCTCCCCAGCATTTTGAAATCACAAATAGCTGTATCTCCCTCAGTTTTAGAGCTAGAGCCACCAAATTTGGTGCCAAGATAAGTGATGATGACCCCCCAAAAACTGCATCAAAAGTTTAGATACCACGACCACTGATACTGCCCTATCCGCCCCCATCCACCCCAACGCTTCGTCAAAAACAGGAATGCGTGTATCTTCCAGAGTTTTGGAGCTAGAACCTCCAAATTTGGTAGGAAGACAGCTGGTAACGACCCCCCAAAAATTGCATCAAAGTTTTGGAGCCACGCCCACCCATTCCGCCCCCAGCCCCCCAGCATTTTGAAATCACAAATGGCTGTATCTCCCTCAGTTTTAGAGCTAGAGCCACCAAATTTGGTGCCAAGATAGGTGATGATGACCCCCCAAAAACTGCATCAAAAGTTTGGATGCCACGCCCACCAATACTGCCCTAGCCGCCCCCATCAACCCCAACGCTTCGTCAAAAACGGGAATGCGTGTATCTTCCAGAATTGTGGAGCTAGAGCCACCAAATTTGGTAAGAAGATAGCTGGCAACGACCCCCAAAAATCTGTTGTATGAATATAGCAACTGACATTCCACAAAGATCTGCATCACAAATTTGGATGCCACGCCCACCCATACCGCCCCCAGCCCCCCTTTCCCCACTTATTACAAACTTTGAGCTAGGGTCACCAAATTTGGTATGAAGATAGCAATTGACATTTCACAAAGATCTGCATCAAAAATTTGGATGCCACGCCCACCCATACCTCCCCCAGCCCCCCTCTCTCAACTTTTTACAAATTTCGAGCTAGATTCACCAAATTTGGTATGAAGATAGCAATTGACATTCCACAAAGATCTGCATCAAAAGTTTGGATGCCACGCCCACCCATACCGCCCCCAGCCCCCCTTTCCACACCTTTTACAAACTTTGAGCTAGAATCACCAAATGTGGTATGAATATAACAATTGACATTCCACAAAGATCTGCATCAAAAATTTGGATGCCACGCCCACTCATACCGCCCCCAGCCCCCCTTTCCCCACTTTTTACAAACATTGAGCTAGGGTCACCAAATTTGGTATGAAGATAGCAATTGACATTCCACAAAGATCTGCATCAAAAATTTGGTTGCCACGCCCACCCATACCGCCCCCAGCCCCCCTTTCCCCACCTTTTACAAACTATGAGCTAGAGTCACCAAATTTGTAAGGAAGATAGCTTGTGGAATCCCCATCTGCATCGGAAAATCTTTAAGGCAGCGTACACCCCTGCCGCATCCGTACCCCTCCGCAATCAGGCCTTTATTTTTACCGGTTTTAATACTGGTATCGAGTATGCCGCAGTCGGTTGCGTCCGACTGCAACGTTTCCACTTGTTTCTACAGTATAAGTGCCTAAATAAACTTGATCTAATTTATGCCCTGCTTCATTTCTTATTGAAACGTTGTCTCCTATTTTAATTTCAAAATCTGAAATTTTCTTATCATAATTAAGTTTCCTATAAGCTTTAGCTTTTGCTAACATAAGTCTAGCTCTTTTATATGCTACTAGTGGACCCAGACCACGCGTCGCTGTGGTGCTTTTTGATGTGTTCTCTGTGAATAAAGCACATAATAGAATAGAACCTTAAATTCGATTTTGGTACGCCATGTTAGTAGTCTGCGGAAGACGCCAAACTTGAGTAGCCCGTCTGTTGACGTCGAGCTTGAGACTGTTCGGGTGTTTCCATAGCCTGTTGAGATGCCATATATTCAGCATGCTGTCGACGCCGAGCTTGGGACTGCTCTGGTATCTCGGCAGCACTGTGAGCTGCCTCACGCTCTGCCTATTCAAGCCTTCGCAGTTCGGCTTGTGGAAACGTCTCGTAAAGTCTAGCTATTTTCATAGTTCGAGCTTTATTAGAGCTTTGAGATTAGACTTACGCTGTTGTGTCATAATTCCTAGCACGTGGTTTTTTTCTCTACACTTCCAAAAAATACACTTGATTGCTTTGCTGTGTTTACAAAATTCAATTTTAATAAACTCATTAAGATAATATCTTGACAGATAAGACAAAGTGGGCAAAGTGTGGCGTGGCAAGTTTTTTCGCGTTTGTCTTTATAAATTGGATCCTATGTGTTTCCCCTGGTTCTAAGCTACCTCCCCAACAATTTTTAGCCAAATCATCTCAGTCGTTCTAAAGCTATAAATAGTGTAACTAACACCACTTTCTTTTATGGAAAATAACACATTATTCAAGTATTCGTCAATTTTTCAGTACATATTTTTAAGATGTATTCTGCTATTCGGGGCGGAGACAAATCCAACAAATCAAAAACCATGAAAATTGGTCCAGCAGATCTCGAGTTATAAGTGTTGTAACAAACCCGACTTTGTTTTATATATATAGATTTCTAATCTAAATTTTATTTCTTTAGAGTAATCATCTATATTGTATAGGGGTTCTATTCTATCTATTTTATTAAAATCTATGAACTGTCTTGGTAATCTTCCAAAAACTAGTTCATATGGACAATATTCATGAACGACTGATGGTGTTGTGTTGAAACAATACGTGAAGTATTGCATACAAACATCCCAAACTGTTTTGTCTTTAGAAATATATGAACGAATGTATTCATTGAATGTTTTATGACTCCGTTCTATTGTCCCTAAAGTCTGGTGGTGATATGCAGTTGATGTAAGATTCTCGTTCTTCATGTACTTGCACATATCTGTAATTACTTTGTTTTTATACTCTGTTCCCATGTCCGAAATGAACGTCTTCATTGGACCGTACTTGAGTATGAAACTTTCAAAAATAGCTTTTGCGACAGTATTTGCACTTTTGTTAGCAATTGGAATGGCTACTAGATATTTTGTTAGGTCACATATTAGCGTGACTATGCATTCATTGCCGTACTCTGATTTAGGTAGCGGACCTACTGTGTCCACTATCACTCTGTCGAAAGCATTTATTGGTGTTTCTGTAAATGTCATTGGTGTCTTTGTATGTATCATTGTTTTGGACATTTGGCCATTATGACATCTACTCAATTTTCGCATAATTTTGAAATAAGAATGTAAATTGCTTTTAGCTTTCAATGTAATCACGTCGACACTTTAAATCATAATAAGCACATTAAAATATGTCTAAGAAACAAAGCAAAAGCAATAAGATGACAATTAACGGTAAATTACTGTTACTTTTGCAGATAAGCAAATGAAAAAGTCAAAGGTGCATAAATGAGTACATTCGAGTTGTTTTTGTTTTCATGTTTGCTTTTCTTCTTTGTGCACCTCTTCGTTGATTTTTTCTTGTTTATGTATATGTCGGAAGCAGCCGTCAGATAAATAATATCAATGTTGTATCACTACACGCGCCACCACTGTTAATTTGCATGCGCATTAAAGTGCATTTAATAAGCAAAGTGACCTATGGTGCTGTGATTGAGTAACAAAAGTGCATAAGCATATAAAGCTAAATTATAATTTGCACACGCGCGGTATGAAAATTATAGTTGTGCGTTCTCTTTGGGCTCATTCGTTTCTTGTGCGCGCGCAGAATCACCGATACGGTTAATGACCCTTGCTTCTCTTTGTGCTTATCGCCGTTAACTGCTTGAGCTTTTGCGCAGCTGCATTGCCGAGCTTTCGGCGCCAAATCGTGAACAAAATTAACAGTGCTTATACCCTCATACATATATGCGTGCGCGTGCAGTATATGAGTTGCTAACATAAGCAAACAATTTCATTTAAAATAAAAAATCTGTTTACGCCAAACAAGCGCATAGGGCTTATGGCCGGGAGCTAACTAGTAATTTGTGTAAAGAAAATGAATTTGTATAATTAAGGTATTGAATTGTAGCATTAAGAGATTGAATTGTATTGAAAGTATGTACAGTGCATACTTACAGAAGATTATTGCTATGGAACACGTATGTAAGATGTAATATCGATATAGAAAGAGGAAGAGATTACCATATCTAATAGAACATTATTAAATTGATTGAATTCCGACTCGGTCGAACCAGCAGCACTTGGCTTTTCATTTCGAGATATTGATTCCGAACTGGTTTGAAGAGTTGCGGGAACATTTGGCGCCCGAGCAGGGACTTCTTGGAAAAAGTTCACGTCCCATTAGAAGCTCATCGTTGGAGCTTAATTCGTTTTGGAGTGCATAATTACATACGGAGGCTTGGAGCTGCTAGCGCATTGGAAGCGGCAGTGTCGGCTCTGTAATCGGACTGTGAGTAGTGTATAGCTTGGTGTAACCAAAATCGCTGCACAGTGTATATGTATGTTGCAAGTCGATAGTTATTAAAATCAACTCAATTATAAATTAAAAATCGGCATAAAAAGCTGGTGTGTTTGGTAAAAATTATTAAATACATATTGGTGCTTAATATAGTGTTCGGCTAACGCGAGATAATTGAGGTTAGGGTATATGCAGGTGTGCCAGTGTACTTAGTTCAATTGGAACTTAAGAATAGAGAAAAGTCAAAAGACAATGCACATACATATGTATGTACGTATTTCGGCAAGTGCATAGAGTTCATAACCTTGATCTGATCTTCAAATAGCATGTGCAAGCGCAGTTGCAGAAAATAGTTCAAGAGATAACAAAAAAAAGAGAAGCTGCAGCTGTGCTCACGCGTATTTGAGACATGCAGAGTCCGTAGTCAGTTATTTATTCGCGGTAATTCGTTGATTGAGTGATTTAGCAATTTGAGCACTGCGTTGAGTACAGTTTTGAGTTTGTCGCTTTCTAGATTAAGTTGACGCTTTGAGTGACTTAAAATTTTTGGCACAACGTTGAGTGCATTGTTTAACTGATTTAGCTTCGGTAGCTAATTTGAGGGTGGGAGCATTGTAACACCTAGCTCAAATAGCTATAATCGGTTGAATTAACTTTGGTTAATTATAGTGCGAGCAAAATGGCTCCAAAGAAAAGCAAAGATGCGGACTTTAGTGCTTCGCGAGAAAGTTTGATGGCTTCATTAACTCGAAACAAGGCGTATATATATGAGAAATGTACGTCTATGGTTTCATCAGAGTTAGAAGCGCGCTTGAGTCTGGTCGAATCAGTTTTTACGCAATTATGCAGCATTCAACAACAAATAGAAAATGGTAGTGAAGATGTTAGTGAATTTGGCACTAGACAAGAAATTGAGAATTTATATTGTGAAATAAAGTCTAAAATTTTGGCACAGTTAGCCCAAAGGGGCCGTCAAGCTGCATTTGGTGCAAATCCGTCTGCTAATTCTACACTGTCAGTTCCGTCGGCAAATTCGCGTTCGTCAAATTTACCTAAATTGAAGTTGCCCGAATTTAGTGGAAAGGTTACAGAGTGGACAAGTTGGTTTAACACTTTTAAAACATTGATAGAATCAGATGGTGAAGTGGACGAACTATCAAAATTTATCCACTTAAGGTCATGTTTAGGCCCAATGCCCTTGCGTACGATTGAGTGTTTGGAACTTTCTTCAGATAACTACAGAAGGGCATTGCAGCTGCTTAAGAATCGATTTGAGAATAAGTCCATAATTGTTCAAGCCCATGTGCATGAGCTTTTTAGCATAAATAAGCTAAAACATGCAAATTCGGATTCATTAAGAGGATTAGTTGATGCTGTTAACTCTCAGTTGGAGGCTCTACGCTCATTGGGTAGTGAAAGCGAAATCTTAGACGCGCTTTTGTTCCACTTAGTCCAAAATAAGTTGGATGATGACTCACTGGAAAAATGGGAGAACGAATTCGATTGTTCTCAATTGCCATCATGGAAGGTGCTTTCGTTGTTTATAGTCAACAGAGGCACTAATCTAGCGGGTCGAGAAGTGAGAAAACCAGGTATGTTTAAGACTAGCAACAGCGGAAAGAGAGCAAGTTTAACGGCCGCAGTAGAGTCAAATGGAACTTCATGCTACTGCTGCTCAGGTTCTCATGGCATAAAGGTGTGTCAGAAATTTGCTGCCCTGACACCTCTGCAAAGATATTTTGAAATTAAGAAATATGGTTTATGCTTTCGTTGTTTTAGCAAGCGGCATCAAACTAAAGAATGTACGGCGCAATCGTGCAATATCTGCAATAAGCCACATCATAACTTGTTGCATAGAGAACCAGTCAATGGAAATTCAACAAGGTCTCTGGGCAATGGCCAGGCATCGTTGCAAAGCTCTCTTCTTACTAATAGAGGAACCAGTTTTTTAGCTACTGCCATTGTTATGGTTAAAGGTGCCGATAGTAGATTCTATAAATGCAGATGTGTCTTGGATTCGGGTAGTCAAATTAATTTTGTGACAGCCAAATTTGCTTCGCAGCTAAACCTTCAAGTCAGCGAAGTGCAGTATTCACTAAATGGAATTGGAAACTTAAAATCCGAGGTAGTCGGGGAGATTGAAACAACGTTCAAATCCCGAGTGACAAATTTCGTTGCAGCAGGCAAGTTTAGTGTTTTGCCAGAAATCACACAGTATCATCCCACAGCGACAGGATTTTTAAGGTCACTAGTTCCCAAGAAGGTTAAACTTGCAGATCCTTCCTTTGATTCGTCAGAGGAAATAAGTATGTTAATTGGAGTTAATTTGTTCTTTCAGCTAATAGTAGCTGGTCAGATTAAAATGTGATCAAACAAGCCAGTACTTCAAAGATCGTTGTTAGGTTGGATAGTGGTAGGCGAGTGTATTCCTGACGAGAATGTTGCGTTGATTGTTAATAAACCTGATGGTCCAAGGCAGCAGGAGACGGATCAGTTGCAAAATTTGGTGCAGCAGTTCTGGCAATGCGAGGAGGTGTCGCGACCAGGAAAAGTATTAACAGAATCTGAAAGACTATGTGAAGACATGTTCGTGGCTACAGTGAAACGGACAAACGATAATCGTATAGTAGTTCGCTTGCCTTTTGCACAGCCACAGAAGCCGCTAGGGGATTCATATAATATCGCTTTGACTAGGTTTTTGAACTTAGAAAGAAAGCTCAATAAGCATTCAGAGCTCAAGAGAGCCTACTCTGAGTTTATCGATGAGTACAGAAAATTGGATCATTTAGAGGAGGTAGCGGCTGATAAGATACACGAGGTGAAATATGTCATGCCTCACCATCCAGTGATTCGCCCAGAAAGTTTGACGACTAAGTTGCGAGTCGTATTTGATGCATCGTGTAAATCAAGCAATGGGCTTGCCTTAAACGATACAATGCTCGTAGGACCAACGTTGCAACCTGATTTGTTCGACACACTTACTCGATTCCGGTTCTATCGATTCGATGACTGCTGACATCTCTAAAATGTATAGGCAAATATTAGTTGAACCAAGCGACCGTAATTATTTGTGTATATTATGGCGTAGTTGTAGTACTGACCCAATTAAGGTACTACGCCTTAAAACGGTTACCTATGGAACCAACTCAGCACCTTTCTTAGCAGTTAGATGTCTTTACTATTTAGCGGATCAATTTGGGAAGTCGTTTCCATTAGCTAGTGAAGCGGTAAGGCAAAACTTCTACATGGATGATATGCTAGCTGGAGCGAGCTCTTACGAGCAGCTAAATGAATTAAAAAATGAAGTTACCGAGTTGTTAAAGTTGGGACGATTCGAGCTGCATAAGTGGCGTTCTAACAGCTATTGTAATGGAGATCGTGTAGAAACAGTAGAACCTTTAGAGCTACAGGTAACAGATACAGCAAAGACGCTTGGAATATATTGGGCTTCGAGAGTTGATAAGTTTCAGTTTTCGTATGTCGCAAGTAATTCGGACAGCATTACGAAGCGTATCGTGTTATCAGAGTTAGCACAGTTGTTTGATCCAATAGGATTTCTAAGCCCGCTTCTGATTTTAGGAAAGATTTTCATGCAAGAGCTGTGGCTGCTGAAGCAGCATTGGGATGAGGAGTTGCCACCAAGCTATGCGCTACAATGGCAAAAATACAGAAGCGAATTGGAGCTTGTTCATGAGTGTTCGCTGCCTCGAGCTGTAGTTCCAGTCCATGCAGTGGCAGACAGAATTGAGTTGTATGGGTTTTCAGATGCCTCTTGTAGAGCTTACGGAGCGGTGGTATATGTTCGCGTCATTGATGAGCATGGAGGCATTTCAGCAAAATTGTTGGCAGCCAAATCGAGGGTTGCACCTGTTCGAGTAGTATCGCTACCTAGGTTGGAATTAGAAGGTGCTAAGCTGCTAGCGCAGCTTATGGCAAAAATCAAAGGGTGTGCACCCGAATCGTTTTCTAAGGTCAGTTACTTTACAGATTCGACAATTGTTTTGAGTTGGATCGCATCGCATGCTAGTCGTTGGACAACCTTTGTTGCCAACAGAGTAGCTATAATTCAAGAGTTATCGAACGCACAGGAGTGGTACAAAATAGAATCGAAACAAAATCCGGCAGATATTGTTTCTCGGGGGCTGTACACAAGTCAGCTAAAGGCATCGTCGTTGTGGTGGCAAGGGCCAGAATTCTTGCAGTTACCTGATGAGCAGTGGACCCTTGTGGAATGGCAAGGTCCAGAAGGGCTCCCTGAACAGCGAAACAACAAATTTAGTCTGCTAGCTGGTGCAAATATGAGAGTAGAGGATATAATAGGAGGTAGCAAATATGCTAAAGATTTTTTAAAACTTACGAGAGTATTTGGGTATGTTTATCGTTGGCGTCAAATTGCACAAAGGATTGATTCGACTAGAGCTAAAGAGCTAACGGCACTCGAACTAAAAGGTGGCTTGAATTATGTAGTGTTCAATTTGCAAGTGTTATGTTTTTATATGGAGATCGAAAAATTACGCAGTGGAAAAATAATAAGTTCTTCAAAAATTCAAGCACTTAATCCGTTCCTAGACAAGTCTGAGGGTATAGAAATAATTCGTGTAGGTGGCAGGCTGTCTAGGGCAAATGTACCATTTGACACCAAACACCCCATGCTTTTGCCAAATAATCATATTGTTGTAAAATCATTGTTTGAATATACGCATCGAAGCAACATGCATGTCGGAGCACATGCGTTATGTGCTTTGTGCGACAGCGTTTTTGGGTCATCAATGCTAGAAAACTAGCTCGCAGTACGGTAAGGAGTTGCATTGCATGTTTTCGACAACGTCCAATATTAGCTACGCAAATTATGGGTTCCTTACCAGCAGGCCGAGTGCAGCAAGGAGTGAAGCCTTTTGAACGTACTGGACTCGACTACGCTGGACCGCTATGGATGCACTTCAACCAAAGAGGACGACGGCCTATCAAGGTTTACTTATGCGTTTTTGTGTGCTTTTTGACCAAGGCTTGTCATCTAGAGCTTGTGTCAGACCTGAGCACAAACGCATTTATAGCCGCACTCAAACGATTTTTTGCTCGTCGTGGGATCAGCGCAGATCTGTTTTGTGACAATGCCACTAATTTTGTTGGTGCTTCACGGGAGCTGAAGGCTATAGCAGATTTAATCTGGAATGACAGTGGCAAGCACCAAATTGTGGATCAGTGCAGCCATCTCGGTGTCAATTTCCATTTTATTCCGCCCCACAACAGTCAAAATAATCAATGGCTGCGATACGAATATCTACGTGGAACGCTAATGGCGTCTCACAGCATAAACATGAATTAGCTCAATTCCTACTAGATAAGCACATCGACGTAATGCTACTTTCTGAAACACACCTTACAAACAAATATAACTTTAACATAAGTGGATACTTATTCTACGGTACAAATCATCCCGACGGTAAGGCACACGGTGGTACTGGTATTTTGATCAGAAGCCGCCTCAAGCACCACTACTATAAAGAGTTTGCTGAAAACTTTCTACAGGCCACATCTCTTAAAATACATTTGGACAGTGGGAACCAGCTTACTCTAGCCGCTGTATACTGCCCCCCGCGTTATACCATATCTGAAGACCAATTTATGGAATTTTTTAACTCAATAGGAGAATGCTTTATAGCAGCAGGAGACTACAATGCCAAGCACATACACTGGGGATCTCGTCTCGTGAATCCAAAAGGAAAGCAGCTCTACAATGCAATTATAAAAGCTAACAACAAGCTCGACTACGTTTCTCCTGGCAGACCAACATACTGGCCGACAGATCCCAAAAAACTACCCGATCTGATTGACTTTGCAGTTACCAAAAACATTTCGCGTAGACTGATAAGTGCAGAGTGCCTTTCGGATCTATCATCCGTTCACTCGCCAGTCCTAATAAATCTGCTACGACACCCTGAATTCATAAATCGACCCGGTAAGTTAACTTCACATAAAACTAACTGGCTCAGATACAAAAAATATATAAGCTCACACATTGAGCTTAAGCCACGTCTCGTAGGTGAAGCTGACATTGATAGTTTTGTTAACACTCTGGAGACGGTCTTCGTCGCCGCAGCTCGCACCGCTACGCCTCAAACACCAAATACAATACGCAACCAAAGGACAACAAATCTACAAATTGAACAGCTCGTTCTTGAAAAGCGGCGCTTACGACGTGACTGGCAATCGAACAGATCGCCATCGGCAAAGCAAAAACTAAAAGACGCCACACATAAACTCACCAAAGCGTTAAAAATCGAGGACGAGCGCGCTCAACGCCGTTACATCGAGCAATTATCAACCACCAGTACGAAAAACTCATTGTGGAGAGCTCACCCAAGTCTAAGCTCACCAACAGAAACAGTAACGCCTATAAGAAACTTCGCAGGTGGCTGGGCCCGCAGCGATGAAGAAAGAGCTAATACATTTGCTACTCATCTTCAAAAAGTGTTCCAACCTAACCCTGCAACAAATACGTTTGCACTACCGACTGTTTCAAACGGCTCTCAGCTTCAACATGAGCCAATCAAGTTTCGCCCGAATGAAATCGTTAGAATCGTTAAAGAGCAATTGAACCCAAAAAAATCTCCAGGAGTTGACCAAATAACCCCAAAGATGATTATTGAGCTTCCTTACTGTGCGATCTGCCTAATTGCCCAGCTCTTCAATGCTATCACCAAACTTGGCCACTATCCAGACAGATGGAAAAAGTCAATCATCATTATGATACCAAAGCCTGGAAAAGATCACACAGTTCCCACGTCGTATAGACCTATAAGCTTATTATCGTGTCTATCAAAACTTTTTGAAAAATGTTTGCTGTCCCGGATAAATCAATTCCTGAATCTTCACAACATAATCCCATCACACCAATTTGGCTTTCGTGAAAAGCACGGAACAATTGAGCAGGTTAACAGAATAACATCAGAGATACGAAGCGCGTTCGAAAATAGAGAATACTGCACTGCAATATTTCTGGATGTTTCCCAGGCATTCGACAAAGTTTGGTTGGAAGGTCTGATGCATAAGATCAAAACAATGCTCCCAAACAACACACATAAGCTGCTTAAGTCGTACCTCTACGACAGGAAGTTCACAGTAAGATGTAACACTGCAATGTCTGACGAACACAATATCGAAGCTGGTGTTCCACAGGGCAGCGTACTTGGACCAACACTGTACGTGCTTTTCACAGCAGACATCCCAATAAGCAGCCGATTGACAACATCTACCTTTGCTGATGATACAGCTATTCTCAGCCGCTCCAGATGCCCAATACAAGCAACAGCGCAACTAGCCCTTCATCTGGTCAACGTGGAAAAATGGTTATCAGATTGGCGAATTAAGGTAAACGAACAAAAATGTAAGCAAGTAACTTTCACCCTTAACAGGCAAGATTGTCCACCGCTCACGTTAAACAACACCACACTTCCAAAAGCAAACGATGTAACGTATCTGGGCGTACACTTAGACAGAAGACTTACATGGCGGCGACACATTGAAGCTAAAAGAACACATCTCAAACTGAAAGCCAATAGCCTCCATTGGCTCATCAATGCTCGCTCTTCCCTTAGTTTGGACTACAAGGTCCTGCTTTACAACTCTGTTCTAAAACCAATCTGGACCTATGGTTCCCAGTTATGGGGGAACGCTTGCAACAGCAGCATTGACATTGTCCAGAGAGCCCAGTCAAAAATCTTAAGAACCATCACCGGGGCACCGTGGTATGTTCGGAACGAAAACATTCACAAAGATTTAAACATCTTAACAGTCAAGGAGGAAATAGCGGAACAAAAAGTAAAATATTTTAGCAAGCTCACATCGCACACAAATCATCTCGCGAGAGGTCTCACAAGGCTGCGCAGCCGATCCCGTCTTCGTCGTAACGACTTACCAACCCAGCGATGATTTTTTAGGGACGCACACTCAGAATACAGTCAAAAAAAAAAAATGTACTGTTAGCTAAGATTTATTAATAAGATTTGTATACTTATTGCTAGTTTTCTTATTCACTAGAAAAGATTCAATAAATAAACCCAGCAATTTAAAAAAAAAAAAAAAAAAATTCCGCCCCGATCGCCGCATTTTGGAGGACTTTGGGAGAGCGCGGTGAAAGTAGCGAAGCAATTGTTGGTGCGAAGTTTCAATAGCACAGCGCTTAACTACGAAGAACTGGTCACAGCGATAGCACAAGCAGAGGCAGTGATGAACTCACGACCGATTCATCCACTCTCATCGGACAGTAATGACTTAGAGGCATTGACGCCGGGTCATTTCTTAATTGGTCGACCCCTGAACTGCATTCCTGAGACATTTGATGAGGACATTTTGAAGTTGTCTGCTACTAACCGATGGAAAAGAATCGTCGCAGTACACCATGCATTTTGGAGACGCTGGTCTCTGGGTATTTGACGTTGTTGCAAGAGCGATGCAAGTGGTCTTCCGTATGCAACAACATTCAAAAAGGCGTTTTAGTCTTAATTAGAGAAGACAACATACCCCCCAGGGCAGTGGGCTCTGGGTCGTGTACAAGAAGTTCATCCTGGCGCTGATGGTGTTGTTCGTGTAGTCACCATAAAAACTAAAGCAGGATTCTACAAGCGTAACATACACAAGATCTGCCCGTTACCTATTGAAGACACAGAGTAGAATGTTGGAAGGAGCTTCCAAGGCCGGGAGTATGTTTACGCCAAACAAGCGCATAGGGCTTATGGCCGGGAGCTAACTAGTAATTTGTGTAAAGAAAATGAATTTGTATAATTAAGGTATTGAATTGTAGCATTAAGAGATTGAATTGTATTGAAAGTATGTACAGTGCATACTTACAGAAGATTATTGCTATGGAACACGTATGTAAGATGTAATATCGATATAGAAAGAGGAAGAGATTACCATATCTAATAGAACATTATTAAATTGATTGAATTCCGACTCGGTCGAACCAGCAGCACTTGGCTTTTCATTTCGAGATATTGATTCCGAACTGGTTTGAAGAGTTGCGGGAACAAAATCTTTGTCATGAATTCTGATAAAATGCCAACGATCGAGTCTCGCGTTAAGCTTCTTAAGCGCAAGCTTAATGTTTGAGAGCTTGCAAAGGCTTGAAGCAACTCTTGATGCAAACATCACAGCTAACCTCAACTCAGCTGAGCTCAATGTGCGGCTAGAGTTGCTCGATCAGACTCAAGCTTCATTTAACATTACCCACGATGCATTAGAAGAGCTGCAGTTTGACGGAATAGGAAGTGATGTGCGCATTCAATTCGATGAGCTGTTTTTAAATTTGAAGTCGCGGCTGCGAGTGCAAGTGGATATTTGCAAAGCGCATACACACCGCTCATCTACATTGCTCCCTAATGAAACGACAGTGAATTATGTTGCTGAACGTGCGCATAGGATTCGCTTGCCCGAATTTAAGCTGCCCACATTTACTGGAGGATATACTGAATATGCCAGCTTCTTCTCAGTGTTTAATTCGGTCATCAATAACGATCCCGATTTATGGGACATTGAAAGGCTGCATCACTTGCGCTCGTGCTTAGGTGGATCTGCGCTGGACGCAATTCGATCTTTGGAAACGTCAAGTTCCAACTACAGTCTAGCACTAGACATATTAAACAAGCGGTATAGTAACAAAAGACTTGTATTTCAGGCGCACGTTAAGGAGATGTTGAGTCTCAAGAAGGTGGAGGCATCTGCAGCTGGAAAACTTCGTGAATTTGCTGATAAAATCAATTCACACATGCGTGCTTTAGAGTCATTGGGCAAAACGGAGCAGATTGCTGACAGCATGATTATACACATGCTATTGCAAAGGCTGGACGTTGCCACTCAGTCGTCGTGGGAAGAGCATACCTGTTTAGAAAAATTGCCAAAATCAGCCGAATTCTTCGAGTTTTTGGACAAACGATGTCAAAAATTGGAGAGCCTACAATATGCTATGGCACAGCACACGCCTAGCACTCAGGTGTGCAAGGCAAACGGCAGTTGTAATAGCAATAGAAAGGCATTTGTCGTTGCCGATGTCAACCTAAACAAGTGCCTGTTCTGTGACATGTCTGGTCACGGAATCTACTCCTGCAGCAGATTTGCCAATCTGTCGCCTGCGCTTCGTCGAAAGGAAGCACAGAAGCTTTCATTGTGCTATAACTGTCTCAAAAGGGTCATCAGTCACGAACATGTAGTTCAGGCAACTGCCGTGCCTGCAATGGCAAGCACCATACACTGTTGCATATTGCTGAGTCACAGGTTGAAGGAGCAACCGATTCTTCAGGCACATCATTGCCCAATTCGACTGTTACCGTTGCCTCTCAGCCCTCCACCTCTCTTGCAGCCCAATGTCTCCGTGCTGATGTCTGGATAAAAAATAGTGCCGGCTCATACATGCCGTGCAGAGCGATGCTCGACTCAGGCTCACAACTTCATCTTGTCACGTCGCCAGTTGGCTCAGAGGCTACAGCTCAAAAGGACCCGATCTGCAGCAACGGTATCTGGACTTGGGGATGCAAGCGTGTCTAAAGATGGTTTCAAGGCCAGCATATGCCTGAGATCTCAAGACGACAACTACAAAGCTACGATTACGGCTCTTATTGCTCCCACAATCACGGACTGTCAACCCTGTGTGGCCGTTGACACGACGGACTGGAATATTCCATCAAATGTAAAGTTAGCTGATCCCGCCTTTAACAAACCGCAGTGGGTGGATCTGCTGCTTGGTGCCAGCATATTTTTTGATCTCCTGTGTGGGACAAATAAAGCTGGGACCGAGTCTGCCAATCCTACAGAAGACTCGGCTGGGCTGGATCGTATCAGGAGGTGGTTCAGAATCTTAAAACACGGCGCTGCTGACTAGCCGCAGTGCATTCGTCGATGACAATTCTTCGAGTGATGTGGCTCTGGACGAACTGGTGAGGCGATTCTGGGAAGTTGAAGGCATGGATGAAGCTGGCGTGAAGGCCAGCAAGGAGGAACGGCTGTGCGAAGAGCACTTTGTACAGAACTTCTCACGGCTCACATCTGGTGACTACTCTGTTCGCCCCCTTTAAACAAAATGCTGATTTGCTGGGTGAGTCTTACACACAAGCATATCGACGATTTCTGAATTTAGAGCGCAAATTAACAAGGCATCCAGATCTTAAAAAGATTATGCCAATTTTATTCCTGAGTATCTTCAGCTTAATCACATGTCTCGTGTTGATCCCGAACTGATGTCGCAATGCAAGTACTTCCTTCCTCACCATTGTGTTATAAAGGAGAGCAGCACGACTACGAAACTTCGTGTGGTGTTTGATGGCTCAGCTTCAACTTCGTCTGGATACTCGCTCAATGAAGTAATGATGGCCGGGCCTGTCATACAACCTAAGCTGCTTCATATCCTGATTCGCTTTCGTACATATTTGGTTGCCCTGACAGCGACATATGTAAAATGTATCGGTGTGTGCGACTCTCCGCACCCGATAACTACTATCAGTGCATAATATGGCGTGATGCACCTGATAGGAAGCTGGAAGTCTACAAATTGGACACTGTCACATATGGGACCAAAGCCGCTTCTTTCTTATCTGTGCGTGCGATGCATCAACTAGCACATGATGAGAAAGGCGCATTTCCCATTAGCTCTGATGCACTCCTTCGAGACTTTTATGTTGATGACTTCATCTCTGGAGGAGATTCAGTAGCACAGGCCGTTGATAAAATGAATCAAACTGCTGGTATACTATCTCGAGGCAACTTCAAGCTCAGGAAGTGGTGTTCCAGTCATCCTGAGGCCCTTTTCAATGTAGCTGAAGACGATAAGGAGAAATTCGTAAAGTTTGATGATGGTAGCACTGTAACCAATACTCTTTGTCTTGCTTGGGACCCAGTAGTCGACTGTCTTCTCTTCTCTTTAACGCCGCTGCAACCATCGAAAAAACCGCTCTGTGCTATCAACAGTCGCGCGGTTCTACGATCCCCTTGGACTTGTTGGGCCCGTTATCATAAAGTCCAAAATATTTCTTCAACAACTGTGCAAGGACAAACTGGATTGGGACGAGAGCCTTCCTGTGGCGAGGAATACAGCTTGGACGGACTTATGCAGCGATTTTCACAATGTTCGTCAACTTTCATTTCCCAGGTTCCTAGTCGGCTCAGGAGGTGATGTTGAAATACACGGTTTCTGCGATGCTAGCTTGGATGCCTACGGAGCCTGCGTGTATGTGGTATCCAAAGGCCTTACATCCACCGCTCACCTTCTCTGCGCAAAGTCTCGAGTTGCACCACTGAAAACGCTTTCAGTACCAAAGCTTGAATTGTGTGGAGCTGTGTTGCTGGCCAAACTGATGCGCGAAATCATAGAGTTGGACATTTTCAATGCGCAGTTCTTTTGCTGGTGTGACTCATCTGTCGCTTTGTCCTGGATCAGTGATGAACCTTTCCGCTTCAATGTATTTGTAGCTAACCGTGTGGCAGCTATACAAGAGCTGACGCCCAGCATGAAGTGGTTACACGTTCCAACAGCATTAAATCCGGCGCACATCATTTCAAGAGGCGCTTCTCCTGAAGTATTGGTCCATTCTGAGTTATGGCTCCATGGTCCATCCTACTTACGAGAGAATGCTGCTGATTGGCCCACATCCAGTATTCCAGAGAAATCGAGCCTGGAATTGCGAAAGACAGCGTTGCTTGCGCTATCTCCGCACGTTGACATAACGCAGACTTGCAAATATGCCAATTGTTTCAAGACTTTGCAACGTATTTTTGCTTAGGTTTACAAATTTATTAAATGCATACGGCATGCCGATCTCACCGTTTCAGACTTACATAATGGAACTCGTCTCCTGGTTTGAATGGTTCAATTAGGACATCTATGGGAGGATATAAAAGACCTGCGTGCAAAGGGAGTCGTTAAAAGGTCCAGCTCTATTGCCTCTTTACTACCCTTTATTGACGAATTTGGACTCGTGCGTGTTGGTGGCCGGCTCAAGAATTCATCGCTACCGTTTGATGCAAGGCATCCGATAATTCTACCTCGACGTCACCCCATCACTCATGCTCTGATCGACCACGCTCACAAAAGGAATCTGCACACTGGATCCCGTGCACTGTTGGCTAAAATCCGGCTCGAGTATTGGCCAATAGGTGGGCTGAGAACCGTCTCCAAGGCAGTCAGCAGATGTGTGATCTGCTTTAGAGCCAAGCCAAGATTTCTGGAGCCAATAATGCCGCAAATACCAAGCGAACGCTTACATGGAACTCGCCCCTTTGCTGTTACTGGGATTGATTATTGCGGTCCATTTTTCTACAAATCTGAAGTGCGCAATCGATCGCTTATCAAGGCCTACATCAGCGTCTTCATATGTTTCACAAGCAAGGCTATACATATGGAGCTTGTGAAAGACTTGTCTACAGCAACGTTTCTCAGCGCACTGAAGCGTTTCATTGCTCTTCGCGGGAAACCCAGCCAAATTTGGTCGGACAATGCAACCAATTTCGTCGGTGCAAGAAATCAGCTCGAGGAACTACGGCAGCTCATGTTAAGCGATCAACACATGGAAACTGTTCGCAGATGGTGCCTAGCGGATTGCATCGAGTGGAAGTTCAACCCGCCGCGTTCCCCGCACTTTGGTGGATTATGGGAGGCTGCCGTTAAATCAGCAAAGCACCATCTTTATCGGTCGATTGGAAATTCTTGTCTCAACCATGATGAACTGTGCACGCTTGTCTGCCAGATCACGGCGGTCGTTAATTCTCGTCCTCTGCTCTTAATTTCAGAAAATCCAGAAGATTTAGATGTACTGACGCCGGCACACTTGTTGCTTGGTGGTCCTGCAGCAGCCATCATCGAGCCTGACTTGACGAAACTCAATTATGATCGTTTAGACGGCTGGCAGCGCGTCACACAACTGCAGCAACAGTTTTGGAGCCGTTGGCGTGAGGAGTACCTGACGCTTCTTCAGCAACGGTCTAAATGGCGCAGTCCCTCGCCGTCCGTGCAGATCAACGATGTGGTCCTCGTCAAAAATGAAAATTTGCCACCAATGCGTTGGCCACTAGCGAGAGTGGTCGCTATCTTTCCTGGCCATGATGGAGTAGTCCGGGTAGCAGACCTAAGGACTGAGGCTGGTGTCATCAGAAGGGCTGTGAACAAACTCTGCCTGCTGCCCCTTTCTGACGTAGTTGAAAGACAGGCTTCCAACGGGGGAGTATGTCGGGAGCAGCCGTCAGATAAATAATATCAATGTTGTATCACTACACGCGCCATCACTGTTAATTTGCATGCGCATCTCTTATAATTATGTAAATAGTCAAACGTTTGTCGGCATCGCAGCTTGCACTGTATGTGTGTATGCCCATACGGCTGCGCATGCTTCTTACTTTCGGCTATCGTAGTTAAGTCGTTGTTTATCTATTCTCATATACGGTTGCGCGATTCTGCATTTGGGCGAAGCTGACACTTGGTCAAGCCACAGACAATTATACATACGTATTTACATAGTTACATATCTGCATACATATGTGCTATAGTCAATAAAGTGTTTTATATATTGAACTCTTTCTTGTTGTTTATATGAACAATTATAGTTGCCAAAAAAGCTTGGTAACTCAACAGTATAGTTAATTATACAGTCGTGTCTGGATATAGTGAACTAATTTTGGCAAGGCCTGTTCACTATTCCGAGGTTGTGCACTATTTCGAAACTCACATTTTTTGCTCAAAATACACAGTTGTGTATGGAAATGCTAGACTTAAAATCAATTAAATAAATTTGTGAACAAATTAAAGTAAATATATATCTTTATAGAAAAAAATGGCGAGTTAATGGTTGCTTTTTGCGTCCAGAAATTAATTTTTGAACAGCTTTTTCACGTAGACTGCGCAATTTAAGAATTTTTGGGTGTTCACTATTTCGAGGTGTTCACTATTTAGGGTGTTCACTATATCCAGACACGACTGTATATGGAATAAAGGGTATAAAATTTTTTTCCAGACGCCTTACTGTTTTCTTCATCATTCGCTCCAAAATGTGTAATATGCAAACATGTACTCACTTTTGCTCCCTTTTGCTATTCTTTGATATGAAGAGTCATATTTTTCCAATAGTAGTGATTTTTAATTTTCGCTAGCGTTTTTGTAATGCCTGTATGACCTCCTTGTATTGGATCGTCATGGAATGTAAACAGTATTGTTTGTATCTCTTTTCATTATACTCGAAGATAGCTACTAGCAACCCCCAAAAACCTGCATCAAAAATTTTTGAGCCACGCCCCCTTATTCCGCCCTCAGCTACACCGCATTTTGATATCAGAAAAGCCTATATCTCCCACAGTTTTTGAGCTATAGCCACCAAATTTGGTGCCAAGATAGGTGATGATGACCCCCCAAAAACTGCACCAAAAGTTTGGATGCCACGCCCACCGATACTGCCCTAGCCGCCCCCATCCACCCCAACGCTTCGTCAAAAACGGGAATGCGTGTATCTTCCAGAGTTGTGGAGCTAGAGCCTCCAAATTTGGTGGGAAGATAGCTGTTAACGGCCCCCAAAAAACTGCATCAAAGTTTTGGAGCCACGCCCCCTATTCCGCCCCCAGCCCCCCCCCGCGTTTTAGAGTCAAAAAAGCCTATATCTCCCACAGTTTTTGAGCTATAGCCACCAAATTTGGTGCCAAGATAGGTGATGATGACCCCCTTAAAACTGCACTAAAAGTTTGGATACTACGCCCACCGATACTGCCCTAGCCTCCCCCATCCACCCCAACGCTTCGTCAAAAACGGGAATGCGTTTACCTTCCAGAGTTGTGGAGCTAGAGCCACAATATTTGGTAGGAAGATAGCTGGCAACGACCCCCAAAAATCTGCATCAAAGTTTTGGAGCCACGCCCTCCAATTCGCCCCCCTTTCCCCACTTATTACAATTTTCGAGCTAGAGTCACCAAATTTGGTATGAATATAGCAATTGACATTCCAAAAAGATCTGCATCAAAAATTTGGATGCCACGCCCAACCATACCGCCCCAGCCCCCCTTTCCGCACTTTTTACAAACTTTGAGCTAGGGTCAACAAATTTGGTATGAAGAAAGCAATTGATATTCTGCAAAGATCTGCATCAAAAATTTGGATGCCACGTTCACCCATACCATCCCCAGCCCCCCTTTCACCACTTTTTACAAACTTCGAGCTAGATTCACCAAATTTGGTTTGAAGATAGCAATTGACATTTCACAGAGATCTGCATCAAAAATTTTGATGCCACAACTACCCATACCGCCCCCAGCCCCCCCTTTCCCCACATTTTACAAATTTTGAGCTAGAGTCACCAAATTTGTAAGGAAGATAGCTTGTGGCATCCCCATCTGCATCGGAAAATCTTTAAGGCAGCGTACATCCCTCCCGCATCCGTACCCCTCTGCAATCAGGCCTCTTTTTACCGGTTTTAATACTGGTATCGAGTATGCCGCAGTCGGTTGCGTCCGACTGCAACGTTTCCACCTGATTTCTATTAGGGTCACCGGCTGGAGTAGCGCTACTCTTAATGATTTTAATATTTTATTGCCAATTGTTTTGAAATTATCTATTGAAATTAATATAAAGATTTTTTCGCTCGGTGCCACTTTGAGTTGGCTGATTTCTAGTATACCGGCTTGCTTTTCAAGCCTTTGGAAAAACTGACCTAAGTCGAGAATTCCATTGGTGTACAAATCGCTAACATCAATTCTTGCGATAACTTTATTTCCTCTTTTTAAAAGACATTTAGAATTAGTTATACGCAAGGTCACTACTTTTCGTACCTCGTCATGTGTTTTGACTTCGTGTTCAAGCATGAACATACTTACATAATAAAAAGATAAGATAACAAACATGCCTTGTGCGCTCTCAAGGTCCAACAGGTAGACGAACTGAGAGAGCAGTAAAAATAGGGACACATGTTTGTTATCTTAAATAGCCATATGCACGCTGTACCTTACAAACACAGCGATAGGATAATAATATTAATAGACCAACGCTGAGTCTTACAAACTCAGCAATAGATAAGTTAGAATTAAGGGATGAAATATGCATGAGTTGGGTATAAGAAGCCTGGCTCATGAAAATAAAGATCAGTATAAAAAGTACAACACCACGGGTACTTACTTCTCAAAAATTTGGTCCTTCGAGTACTGTGCTACTTTACTCTGCAAAATGATAAAGCGTTTCTGTGGCATTCAACAACAGAAGTGTTAATAGTGTGTGTGTATAGTGAAAAAAATTTTTTTGGCTAACCATAACAAGCTGTGAGTCGAGGCACAGCACGATCAACCAGGCGATCAAACAAAAACACCTCCAACGCGTTTAGCCAAAAGAAAAATAAAAACATACAAAATGCTGTCAGCACAAACTCTGCAACTGTTGAAAAAGCAATCGGAGATATTTGAAGAAGTCCGGCGAGCAATAGAAAAAAAGGAAGGAAAAGGAAGTTGATAATTTGGCAGCCGAATTCACTGCCAATCATGACATGCTGATGAAAATTGGAGTCGTCGATCATCAATATTTTACTGGAAAAATATATGATGTCACAATGGCAAACATCAGGACCTATAAAGAGTCCCTGATGAAGGTTGAAGCTGCCGACCAAGCCAAGATAAGCGACCAACAAAATGACGTGGAAATGCTACCTGGGACGTCCAAAGGAAAGCACATTCAAGAGAAATTTTAAATGTCTTCTCAACGGAGCCCAAGCCCAATGGACGTATTGGTAGATCTTGTGGACAAAAGAGCACAGAAGGTGCATGCCTGTCTAGAAATCAGCAACCAGGAAGATATAAATGATCTTAGGAACAAACTTAACTTCCTTTGGAACAAGGTGCAGTCAACACTTACAGAATTAGAGGAACGCTATGAAACATTTGCATTTGACATCGACGAGATCGATGATCTAGAGTGCAGTGTAGACGTTCTTTTAAAAAAATTAAACAAAAGAATAAGTGACATGCACCGAATTAAAGAAGAAGTTCCAGAGCTACCAAAAGTGGATCTTCCTCACTTCAATGGAAGTCCCAAAGAGTGGCCAACATTCTTCGAGCTGTTCTCCGAGGTAATTCACAACAGGAAAGACATCAGCGATACAAGGAAGCTGAACTATCTAAAATCTTGCCTCAAAAAAAAAGCTAAAATGGTCGTCGGCCATTTATTAATAGGTTCAGCAGCAAGCTACAATGCAGCGTGGGAGCTTATATGCAAGCGCTACGAAAATACGCGCAAAATATTTGCTAACTGCGTAAACCAGCTGCTGGACTTGGAACTGCTGAAGAACCATGATGAAGGCAGTATCCGCAAGTTCTTGGACACAGCTACTGAGTGCATCTACATCATTAAAGAAAAAGGTCAAATTTCTAGTGATGCTGATGTTTTATTCGCTCAAATTCTGCTGCGAAGATTTTCCACAGAAGTCCTACAACTTTACGAGCAACATGAAAAGAAGGCTAGGGAAATTCAGTCCTTGTCCGATGTACTAGAGTTTATTGAGCAACTAAATAACTCAATAGACTCAGTACAAAACAAGTGGAAACGTTGCAGTCGGACGCAACCGACTGCGGCATACTCGATACCAGTATTAAAACCGGTAAAAAAAGGCCAGATTGAGGAGGGGTACGGATGCGGCAGGGGTGTACGCTGCCTTAAAGATTTTCCGAAGCAGATGGGGATGCCACAAGCTATCTTCCTTAAAAATTTGGTGACTCTAGCTCATAGTTTGTTAAAAATGGGGAAAGGGGGGCTGGGGGCGGTATGGGTGGGCGTGGCATCCAAATTTTTGATGCAGATCTTTGTGGAATGTCAATTGTTATATTCATACCAAATTTGGTGACTCTAGCTCAAAGTTTGTAAAATGTGGGGAAAGGGGGGCTGGGGGCGGTATGGGTGGGCGTGGCATCCAAATTTGTGATGCAGATCTTTGTGGAATGTCAGTTGCTATATTCATACCAAATTTGGTAACTCTAGCTAAAAGTTTGTAAAAAGTGGGGAAAGGGGGGCGAAATGGGTGGGCGTGGCTCCAAAACTTTTATGCAGATTTTTGGGGGTCGTTGCCAGCTATCTTCTTACCAAACTTGGTGGCTCTAGCTCCACAATTCTGGAAGATACACGCATTCCCGTTTTTGACGAAGCGTTGGGGTGGATGGGGGCGGCTAGGGCAGTATTGGTGGGCGTGGCATCCAAACTTTTGATGCAGTTTTTGGGGGTCATCATCATTTATCTTGGCACCAAATTTGGTGGCTCTAGCTCTAAAACTGAGGGAGATACAGCCATTTGTGATTTCAAAATGCTGGGGGCTGGGGGCGGAATGGGTGGGCGTGGCTCCAAAACTTTGATGCAGTTTTTGGGGGTCGTTACC
Organism: Scaptomyza montana; assembly: GCA_018904305.1. NCBI lineage: Eukaryota > Metazoa > Arthropoda > Insecta > Diptera > Drosophilidae > Scaptomyza > Scaptomyza montana. The sequence goes on along the minus strand of JAEIGR010000059.1, from coordinate 340,097 downwards.
AGCTATCTTCCTACCAAATTTGGAGGTTCTAGCTCCACAACTCTGGAAGATACACGCATTCCCGTTTTTGACGAAGCGTTGGGGTGGATGGGGGCGGCTAGGGCAGTATCGGTGGGCGTGGTATCCAAACTTTTGATGCAGTTTTTGGGGGGTCATCATCACCTATCTTGTCTAGCTCAAAAACTGAGGGAGATATAGGCTTTTTTGACTTTAAAATGCGGAGGGCGGGGGGCGAAATGGGGGGCGTGGATCCAAAATTTTTGATGCAGTTTTTTGGTGGTTGCTAGTAGCTATCTTCTCACCAAATTTGGTAGTTCTAGCTGTAAGGATGTGCGAAATATGTGGATTTATCGGTTTTGAGTTATCGAATTTATCGATTTGCCAGCCCCCCAGTTATCGTAGAACCCCCATCTTGACACTTTAATTTACTATCCCATAGATAAAGAGAATTGGAAAGTTTCAAGTCTCTAGCTTGAAGGGTGTGGAAAAAATTTGCGAACATACAGACGGACAGACGGACAGACGGTCAGACGGACAGACGGACAGACGGACGGACACCATAACGGACATTGCACAAACTCAATATACTCTTTACCTTCGGTATCGAGTATTAACATGCCATTCAGTCAAAAGCCAAGAAAACGAACAACAAAAGATGCCGTTATTGCCAACTGGATGGTCATGAAATTACGAGATGCCAGAAGTTTAGAACCGAGCCAGTCAAAAAGCGCAAGGAATTTGTGACCAAAAGCTCGCTATGCTTCAAATGCTTGGGCACACATAGCATCAAAGATTGCAAAAAGGATTGGAAATGCAATCGATGCTCGAAAGCTCACAACAATTTGCTTCATGAGGATGCAAATAATAAAGAGACCGTCAGCAGCAATTGCCTTAAAGAAAGTAAAGGGCAAGACACGTTGCTGGCAACTGCGCTCATCCGGATAAAAAATAAGTCTGGAAACTATGAGCAGCTAAGAGCCCTGATCGATGGAGGCTCGCAAAAAACGCTCATCTCGGAAGAAGCCGCACAACAACTGAAACTTCGAAGAACAAAAAGAAATGTTGAAGTTCAAGGAGTTTCACAAAACGTGGAAATATTAAAAAACAGCGTTTGCCTAATGATTAAACCCAGGTTTAAAAGCCAGTTTATTACAAAAACACAGGCGCTTGTGATGCCAAAACTACAAAGAGCTCTACCAAGCAAGAAAATTGACATGAATGTCTGTAAAGATTGGATGGGCTGCGAGCTAGCAGACCCACACTTCAATGAGCCCAGCCGAATTGATGTCATAATCGGCGTTGACTTACTTCCTATAATTATGTTAGGACAAGTAAAGAAAATCAATGAAACGCTGGGTCAAAAAACCGAACTGGGATGGATAGTTTCCGGCAACATAGCTAGATCGTCCAGCAATAAAGTGATCAGTGCAACAACGACCATTTGCCTGGACGATCTGGAACGCTTCTGGGAGCTTGAAAGCGACTCCAGCGACTCGGAAGACAACACTGTTTGTGAGAAGGTGTTCCAGGAAAAAACTACGCAGGATGAAAATGGACGGCTGGTAGTCTCAATACCATTCCGTAAAAACTTTGAGTTAGGCAACTCTCGGAAACAGGCAATGGCAAGACTACTTCAAATGGAAATAAAGTTCAAGAAGCACCCGCAAATATTCAATGAATACAAAAAGTTCATGAGGGAATATTTGAAACTGGGTCACATGGAACCGGTGAACACAATCGGCCAAGGCAAATATTATATGCCACACCAAGCAGTGATTTGGCCAAACAGTCTTACTACTAAACTAAGAGTAGTGTTTGACGCATCGGCAAAAACGTCCAACGGATTAAGTTTAAATGACGTGATGTTAGTTGGTCCCAAAATACAAAAGGACTTATTTGATATACTAATCAAATGGCGACTATGGAAGTTCGTAATGACAGCTGACATTGAAAAGATGTACCGTCAAATTAAAGTCGCCAAAGACGATCAGGAATATCAATATATCCTCTGGAGAGACGACCCAAAGTTGCCAATTAAGGAGTTCAAGCTAACTACGGTAACGTACGGGACTTCAGCTGCGCCATTTTTAGCAGTCCGCTGTCTACAAAAACTAGCAAATCAGCATTGCCAAGGCAACACCAAACTGATGACGGCAATAAAGGGAGACTTTTACATGGATGATCTAATCACTGGTGGCGACTCAATTGGCGACTGCATCAAAACACAACTGATATTAGAAGCGTCATGGAAAAGGCTGACAAGCATTTGAGAAAATGGGTATCAAATGATGACAGAATCATCGCTGGAATTCAAGGAGGAGACTCAACCGAAAAAATTATAATAAACAATGACGAGTCGGTAAAAACTCTCGGTCTGCAATGGGATCCCAAAAAGGATGTATTTACATTTTTCGTCAACTGTCCAAAATTAGTGCGCATAACAAAGCGTCTAATTTTATCTCAATTGGCACGAATCTTCGATCCACTGGGATGGCTTACACCAGCAACACTGCAGGGAAAATGCTTTCGTCAAAACAAGAGTAGATGAAATAAACAAAAAATAGCCTCATGTCGAATGGAGTTACGTTAAATCAGCAGACAACCCAGCAGATGTCGCCTCAAGAGGAATTTCACCAAACCAATTAAAAGCATGCAACATATGGTGGAAAGGACCCGAGTGGCTAACAAGACCGTCAAATCAGTGGCCACAATTTGAAGAACCTGAGTTATTTATAGTAGCAACTCTAACAAAAAAAGAAAACTGCCTCATCCCACTATTGACAAAATTTTCGTCGCTTAACAAGCTAAAAAGCGTACTGGCCTATGTATTACGCTTTATAGCAAAACTACGAGGGAAGCAACAGCAGTCGACCTACCTCACCGTTGACGAATTAAAGAAAGCCAAAACAGCCGTTGTAAAATTACAACAACAGCTTGATTTTGGGCAAGAAATTAATTTGCTGACAGATGGAAAATCTCTAGAAGCAAAGAGTAAATTGCAGCCGCTCAACCCCTTTCTGGATGGAGATGGAGTATTACGTGTGGGAGGCCGTCTTCAAAATGCAATGGTGCCATATGACGTGAAGCACCCAATTATAGTTGGAAAATCAAACTTAGCTTCTCTAATCATACACAATGCTCATAAGGAAACTTTACATGGTGGAATGAAGCTGATGAGGAACATAATTCAACGAGAATTCTGGATCTTTGGTCTTCGGAACTCTTTAAAAAAATATGTACGCCAATGTATTACCTGCGTTAGGTATAGACAGGAAATGGCCAGTCAACTGATGGGCAATTTGCCTGTGTATCGAGTAACAGGTGATTACCCGTTCCAGAATACTGGCAACGACTACGCTGGACCTTTCCAAATTCGCTGTTCAAAAGGAAGAGGTCAAAAATCATATAAAGGGTACATATGCCTATTTGTATGCATGGCCACGAAAGCAATACACCTGGAAGCCGTCAGCGACTTATCATCAGATAAGTTTTTAGAGGCTCTACGCCGATTTTTTGCCAGACGCGGCAAAAGCGAACATCTGTATTCAGACAACGGCACAAACTTTGTGGGTGCAGCTAGAATACTTGACAAAAATCTGGTCACCGCTATAAAAGGCAATAGCAATCTGGCACCGGTGCTTGAAAAAGAAGGCATCAAGTGGCACTTTATCCCGCCGGCAAGCCCCCACATGGGAGGAATATGGGAAGCTGGAGTAAAGTCGGTAAAACACCATCTCAAGCGGGTCATCGGCGATAACAGCTTCACATTTGAGGAGTTTACAACACTGCTCTGCCAAATTGAAGCAGTGTTAAACTCACGCCCGTTAGTCATCTTGGATAGTGACACAGATGGGGATGACATTTTGACTCCAGGTCACTTTATTGTGGGAAGACCACTCATTGGAGCTCCAGAACATGTTGATGACAATCGGAAAATTGGGTCTTTAGACAGATGGAGACACATGCAGCGCATTAGAGGAGAATTCTGGAGGAAATGGAAGGAAGAATACTTGGCGTCACTGCAACAGCGAACAAAATGGCGACAAGGAAAGTCAAACCCCAAGGAAGGCCAACTTGTTTTATTAAAACAAGAAAACACGCACCCGGGTAGATGGCCCATGGGAAAAATAACTAAAACTACTAAAGGACAAGATGATAAAGTTCGAGTAGTAACAGTAAAAACAAACACGGGTGAAGTAAGAAGATCAATAAATAAGATCTGTTTACTACCAACTCAGGACAAAGATGAGCAAGTCGACAGCTCCAAAAAGCGGATCAAAACAAGAGCAGCTAAAATTACTCCAGTTAAAGCAACGATTTTCAGCCTGCTAATGATCCTACAGATAGCAAGTATTTCTACGATACCTGCCGCAAATACAAGCAAGTTGAGAATCCAGAACATGGATCAGCAAACAGCAATGCTGATGGACAATCTTGGAAAAGTGGAAGTCGTCTCGTCAAGCTGGCAATTGTTGTTTTACTACAACATGCAAGCATATTTCGAAGTCCTGAGACAAGCTGATGAGGTCATGAGGAAAACGGACGCCATTTGCAAGAAATTGGGTGAATTTAAAGAATACTGTACAACCGTGAGCCGCACCGTCAAGTTGAAAATAAACAATATACAGGAGAAAAATAAAATCATCACTCAAGCTTCGGAAAGAAAAAAAAGGTTTATAATGTTTTTCGACATTGGCACAGCTAACGGAATCAAAGAAAACATGCAAACCATAATCCAGAACGAGAAACGCCTTATTGAATATGTCAGCAACCAGACTTCGATTATCAACGCAACTTCAAACTTGGTACGCTCAACTACAGAAGATATAAATAAAAGCTTTGAAGAAGTATCAAAGGAAATGAACAAGATGGCAAACACGATAAAAGAGAACTTTTTCGTCTACAAGGAATCCATAAAATTCTTCATGTTAATTACTCAAGTACGTAACTGGATTGATGAAACCGAAGATCTTCAATCAGCGGTCATTGCGCTTGTAACGGATGTTAACCAAGGAAGAGTTCATCCCTCGCTTGTTGAACCAAATAAAATGTTAGCCGAGCTCAATGAAATTCAAAAAAGGTTGCAAAGAAATCAACTTCTTCCCGGCGGCAATTCCCCACATCGATTACAATTAGTATACAAACTAATGAAGGCACAAACCATATTTAAGGACAACATGCTAATCATCGATGCAAGGATGCCCATATACATAAATCAACATGCCAGCCTCTTCAAAACAATTCCAATACCGCTGGAACTCAATGGAAGAAGGGTAATTCCTAAAATTAAAACGGATTTTCTTATCTTCAATAACGAGATAAATGCATACCACTCAATGAACGAAGCTGAAGTAAATCGTTGTCGCCATGAGGACGAGAACACTTGGCTATGCGAGGGAAGTTGGGCCTGGAAAGATGCCGACGATCAGAGCTGTGAAATATCACCCATCAAGCCAAGCAACAAGCAGCCATGCAACATGGTCGAGTACGAGGAGGATACCTTCTTAGAAAAGCTGAATGGAAAAAATCGGTGGTTATTTAAAATATTCGAAAAGACGTCAGCTCACATAATATGCGGAAACTACCAGGAGATGACCCTTTTGCCTGACCAAGGCATAATAGAGCTATACGCTGGATGTACAGCCAGGATAGGTAAAATCACCATCATAACACCGCAGGAAGTCACATCAACAGATACAGCAAGGTACTCTCCACTCTTCCTAAAAGTACTCAACCACAACAGCACATGGGTGCCGACACCACTCCACCACATTGTAGTAAATCACTCAGTGGAACTACAGCGACTACAGCAAAACATAAAGGATCTACACAGGCAAAAAGTGCACATTGAGGATCTGGCATTTCACACCATGAATGGTCATATTTCCTTAGCATTAACAATAACAATAATAGTTGTAATTTTCATTTATGTAAAGAAAAAGCAAAACCAGAGGCAACAGTTACTAGCTGCTACATTTGCTGGCCCCCGCAGAATGTTCAAGCATGAACATACTTACATAATAACAAGATAAGATAACAAACATGCCTTGTGCGCTCTCAAGGTCCAACAGGTAGACGAACTGAGAGAGCAGTAAAAATAGGGACACATGTTTATTATCTTAAATAGCCATATGCACGCTGTACCTTACAAACACAGCGATAGGATAATAATATTAATAGACCAACGCTGAGTCTTACAAACTCAGCAATACATAAGTTAGAATTAAGGGATGAAATATGCATGAGTTGGGTATAAGAAGCCTGGCTCATGAAAATAAAGATCAGTATAAAAAGTACAACACCACGAGTACTTACTTCTCAACACTTCGTATACGTTGGGCTTGGATACATTTTTCAGACTTTGCCTTGGCAATAGTTCTTTATTATTTACTGTACAGTTTTTATTCTGTCTACTTTGTTGCCTGGTAGTGACTTTCAGGACTTTGCTTTGTATGTCTTTTAATTCTTTGATTGTTATTCTTGATTACGCATCTGCTACGTGATTGTCCTTACCCTTAAGATACTCTACTGTGAACTCATATCTTCTGCATGCAAAAACTTCTATACGCAATGTAGATTATGGCAAAGGCTGCTGATGCAAAGGCACAAGGTGTTGTAGTGCACACGCCCACCCTACCATGATCCTGATAATAGCCAACTCAATATATCGATTCAGGATCCCTAAAAGCGCCTATGGCAGCTAGCGCATCTCGTTCAAGTTAGACATGGTTCCAGTAAAACAAAGATAATTTAAGCAGACATAATTATATTCTTAACATAAATAACAAACGACCTAACATGACTCTAACCAAAAATAATAAGTAGAACAAAAACAGCAAGTGATTAGAGCAGCTAAAATAAATAATAATAGATTTTGAGAATAATTGATAAATATATAAATATTAAATAAATATGATCATGCATATGGATTACTTTATATACTTAAAATTACTCAGTTTTAAAATGATATGCGTTACGTTACTTGACTATTAAATCTTAGGTTCAAATATTAGTGCTTTGTATGTCTTTTAATTCTTTGATTGTTATTATTGAGTTGGCTATTATCAGTATCATGGTAGGGTGGGCGTGTGCACTACAACACCTTGTGCCTTTGCATCAGCAGCCTTTGCCATAATCTACATTGCGTATAGAAGTTTTTGCATGCAGAAGATATGAGTTCACAGTAGAGTATCTTAAGGGTAAGGACAATCACGTAGCAGATGCGTAATCAAGAATAACAATCAAAGAATTAAAAGACATACAAAGCAAAGTCCTGAAAGTCACTACCAGGCAACAAAGTAGACAAAATAAAAACTGTACAGTAAATAATAAAGAACTATTGCCAAGGCAAAGTCTGAAAAATGTATCCAAGCCCAACGTATACGAATTCAAAACAAATGACGAGGTACGAAAAGTAGTGACCTTGCGTATAACTAATTCTAAATGTCTTTTAAAAAGAGGAAATAAAGTTATCACAAGAATTGATGTTAGCGATTTGTACACCAATGGAATTCTCGACTAAGGTCAGTTTTTCCAAAGGCTTGAAAAGCAAGCCGGTATACTAGAAATCAGCCAACTCAAAGTGGCACCGAGCGAAAAAATCTTTATATTAATTTCAATAGATAATTTCAAAACAATTGGCAATAAAATATTAAAATCATTAAGAGTAGCGCTACTCCAGCCGGTGACCCTAATAAAAAATGAAAAAGAGATACAAACAATACTGTCTACATTCCATGACGATTCAATACAAGGAGGTCATACAGGCATTACAAAAACGCTAGCGAAAATTAAAAATCACTACTATTGGAAAAATATGACTCTTCATATCAAAGAATAGCAAAAGGGAGCAAAAGTGAGTACATGTTTGCATATTACACATTTTGGAGCGAATGATGAAGAAAACAGTAAGGCGTCTGGAAAAAAATTTTATACCCTTTATTCCATATACAGTCGTGTCTGGATATAGTGAACACCCTAAATAGTGAACACCTCGAAATAGTGAACACCCAAAAATTCTTAAATTGCGCAGTCTACGTGAAAAAGCTGTTCAAAAATTAATTTCTGGACGCAAAAAGCAAACATTAACTCACCATTTTTTTCAATAAAGATATATATTTACTTTAATTTGTTCACAAATTTATTTAATTGATTTTAAGTCTAGCATTTCCATACACAACTGTGTATTTTGAGCAAAAAATGTGAGTCTCGAAATAGTGCACAACCTCGGAATAGTGAACAGGCCTTGCCAAAATTAGTTCACTATATCCAGACACGACTGTATAATTAACTATACTGTTGAGTTACCAAGCTTTTTTGGCAACTATATTTGTTCATATAAACAACAAGAAAGAGTTCAATATATAAAACACTTTATTGACTATAGCACATATGTATGCAGATATGTAACTATGTAAATACGTATGTATAATTGGCTGTGGCTTGACCAAGTGTCAGCTTCGCCCAAATGCAGAATCGCGCAACCGTATATGAGAATAGATAAACAACGACTAAACTACGATAGCCGAAAGTAAGAAGCATGCGCAGCCGTATGGGCATACACACATACAGTGCAAGCTGCGATGCCGACAAACGTTTGACTATTTACATAATTATAAGAGATGCGCATGCAAATTAACAGTGATGGCGCGTGTAGTGATACAACATTGATATTATTTATCTGACGGCTGCTCCCGACATACTCCCCCCGTTGGAAGCCTGTCTTTCAACTACGTCAGAAAGGGGCAGCAGGCAGAGTTTGTTCACAGCCCTTCTGATGACACCAGCCTCAGTCCTTAGGTCTGCTACCCGGACTACTCCATCATGGCCAGGAAAGATAGCGACCACTCTCGCTAGTGGCCAACGCATTGGTGGCAAATTTTCATTTTTGACGAGGACCACATCGTTGATCTGCACGGACGGCGAGGGACTGCGCCATTTAGACCGTTGCTGAAGAAGCGTCAGGTACTCCTCACGCCAACGGCTCCAAAACTGTTGCTGCAGTTGTGTGACGCGCTGCCAGCCGTCTAAACGATCATAATTGAGTTTCGTCAAGTCAGGCTCGATGATGGCTGATGCAGGACCACCAAGCAACAAGTGTGCCGGCGTCAGTACATCTAAATCTTCTGGATTTTCTGAAATTAAGAGCAGAGGACGAGAATTAACGACCGCCGTGATCTGGCAGACAAGCGTGCACAGTTCATCATGGTTGAGACAAGAATTTCCAATCGACCGATAAAGATGGTGCTTTGCTGATTTAACGGCAGCCTCCCATAATCCACCAAAGTGCGGGGAACGCGGCGGGATGAACTTCCACTCGATGCAATCCGCTAGGCACCATCTGCGAACAGTTTCCATGTGTTGATCGCTTAACATGAGCTGCCGTAGTTCCTCGAGCTGATTTCTTGCACCGATGAAATTGGTTGCATTGTCCGACCAAATTTGGCTGGGTTTCCCGCGAAGAGCAATGAAACGCTTCAGCGCGCTGAGAAACGTTGCTGTTGACAAGTCTTTCACAAGCTCCATATGTATAGCCTTGCTTGTGAAACATATGAAGACGCTGATGTAGGCCTTGATAGGCGATCGATTGCGCACTTCAGATTTGTAGAAAAATGGACCGCAATAATCAATCCCAGTAACAGCAAAGGGGCGAGCTGCATGTAAGCTTTCGCTTGGCATTTGCGCCATTATTGGCTCCAGAAATCTTGGCTTGGCTCTAAAGCAGATCACACATCTGCTGACTGCCTTGGAGACGGTTCTCAGCCCACCTATTGGCCAATACTCGAGCCGGATTTTAGCCAACAGTGCACGGGATCCAGTATGCAGATTCCTTTTGTGAGCGTGGTTGATCAGAGCATGAGTGATGGGGTGACGTCGAGGTAGAATTATCGGATGCCTTGCATCAAACGGTAGCGATGAATTCTTGAGCCGGCCACCAACACGCACGAGTCCAAATTCGTCAATAAAGGGTAGTAAAGAGGCAATAGAGCTGGACCTTTTAACGACTCCCTTTGCACGCAGGTCTTTTATATCCTCCCATAGATGTCCTAATTGAACCATTCAAACCAGGAGACGAGTTCCATTATGTAAGTCTGAAACGGTGAGATCGGCATGCCGTATGCGTTTAATAAATTTGTAAACGTAAGCAAAAATACGTTGCAAAGTCTTGAAACAATTGGCATATTTGCAAGTCTGCGTTATGTCAACGTGCGGAGATAGCGCAAGCAACGCTGTCTTTCGCAATTCCAGGCTCGATTTCTCTGGAATACTGGATGTGGGCCAATCAGCAGCATTCTCTCGTAAGTAGGATGGACCATGGAGCCATAACTCAGAATGGACCAATACTTCAGGAGAAGCGCCTCTTGAAATGATGTGCGCCGGATTTAATGCTGTTGGAACGTGTAACCACTTCATGCTGGGCGTCAGCTCTTGTATAGCTGCCACACGGTTAGCTACAAATACATTGAAGCGGAAAGGTTCATCACTGATCCAGGACAAAGCGACAGATGAGTCACACCAGCAAAAGAACTGCGCATTGAAAATGTCCAACTCTATGATTTCGCGCATCAGTTTGGCCAGCAACACAGCTCCACACAATTCAAGCTTTGGTACTGAAAGCGTTTTCAGTGGTGCAACTCGAGACTTTGCGCAGAGAAGGTGAGCGGTGGATGTAAGGCCTTTGGATACCACATACACGCAGGCTCCGTAGGCATCGAAGCTAGCATCGCAGAAACCGTGTATTTCAACATCACCTCCTGAGCCGACTAGGAACCTGGGAAATGAGAGTTGACGAACATTGTGAAAATCGCTGCATAAGTCCGTCCAAGCTGTATTCCTCGCCACAGGAAGGCTCTCGTCCCAATCCAGTTTGTCCTTGCACAGTTGTTGAAGAAATATTTTGGCCTTTATGATAACGGGCCCAACAAGTCCAAGGGGATCGTAGAACCGCGCGACTGTTGATAGCACAGAGCGGTTTTTTCGATGGTTGCAGCGGCGTTAAAGAGAAGAGAAGACAGTCGACTACTGGGTCCCAAGCAAGACAAAGAGTATTGGTTACAGTGCTACCATCATCAAACTTTACGAATTTCTCCTTATCGTCTTCAGCTACATTGAAAAGGGCCTCAGGATGACTGGAACACCACTTCCTGAGCTTGAAGTTGCCTCGAGATAGTATACCAGCAGTTTGATTCATTTTATCAACGGCCTGTGCTACTGAATCTCCTCCAGAGATGAAGTCATCAACATAAAAGTCTCGAAGGAGTGCATCAGAGCTAATGGGAAATGCGCCTTTCTCATCATGTGCTAGTTGATGCATCGCACGCACAGATAAGAAAGAAGCGGCTTTGGTCCCATATGTGACAGTGTCCAATTTGTAGACTTCCAGCTTCCTATCAGGTGCATCACGCCATATTATGCACTGATAGTAGTTATCGGGTGCGGAGAGTCGCACACACCGATACATTTTACATATGTCGCTGTCAGGGCAACCAAATATGTACGAAAGCGAATCAGGATATGAAGCAGCTTAGGTTGTATGACAGGCCCGGCCATCATTACTTCATTGAGCGAGTATCCAGACGAAGTTGAAGCTGAGCCATCAAACACCACACGAAGTTTCGTAGTCGTGCTGCTCTCCTTTATAACACAATGGTGAGGAAGGAAGTACTTGCATTGCGACATCAGTTCGGGATCAACACGAGACATGTGATTAAGCTGAAGATACTCAGGAATAAAATTGGCATAATCTTTTTTAAGATCTGGATGCCTTGTTAATTTGCGCTCTAAATTCAGAAATCGTCGATATGCTTGTGTGTAAGACTCACCCAGCAAATCAGCATTTTGTTTAAAGGGGAGGCGAACAGAGTAGTCACCAGATGTGAGCCGTGAGAAGTTCTGTACAAAGTGCTCTTCGCACAGCCGTTCCTCCTTGCTGGCCTTCACGCCAGCTTCATCCATGCCTTCAACTTCCCAGAATCGCCTCACCAGTTCGTCCAGAGCCACATCACTCGAAGAATTGTCATCGACGAATGCACTGCGGCTAGTCAGCAGCGCCGTGTTTTAAGATTCTGAACCACCTCCTGATACGATCCAGCCCAGCCGAGTCTTCTGTAGGATTGGCAGACTCGGTCCCAGCTTTATTTGTCCCACACACAGGAGATCAAAAAATATGCTGGCACCAAGCAGCAGATCCACCCACTGCGGTTTGTTAAAGGCGGGATCAGCTAACTTTACATTTGATGGAATATTCCAGTCCGTCGTGTCAACGGCCACACAGGGTTGACAGTCCGTGATTGTGGGAGCAATAAGAGCCGTAATCGTAGCTTTGTAGTTGTCGTCTTGAGATCTCAGGCATATGCTGGCCTTGAAACCATATTTAGACACGCTTGCATCCCCAAGTCCAGATACCGTTGCTGCAGATCGGGTCCTTTTGAGCTGTAGCCTCTGAGCCAACTGCGACGTGACAAGATGAAGTTGTGAGCCTGAGTCGAGCATCGCTCTGCACGGCATGTATGAGCCGGCACTATTTTTTATCCAGACATCAGCACGGAGACATTGGGCTGCAAGAGAGGTGGAGGGCTGAGAGGCAACGGTAACAGTCGAATTGGGCAATGATGTGCCTGAAGAATCGGTTGCTCCTTCAACCTGTGACTCAGCAATATGCAACAGTGTATGGTGCTTGCCATTGCAGGCACGGCAGTTGCCTGAACTACATGTTCGTGACTGATGACCCTTTTTGAGACAGTTATAGCACAATGAAAGCTTCTGTGCTTCCTTTCGACGAAGCGCAGGCGACAGATTGGCAAATCTGCTGCAGGAGTAGATTCCGTGACCAGACATGTCACAGAACAGGCACTTGTTTAGGTTGACATCGGCAACGACAAATGCCTTTCTATTGCTATTACAACTGCCATTTGCCTTGCACACCTGAGTGCTAGGCGTGTGCTGTGCCATAGCATATTGTAGGCTCTCCAATTTTTGACATCGTTTGTCCAAAAACTCGAAGAATTCGGCTGATTTTGGCAATTTTTCTAAACAGGTATGCTCTTCCCACGACGACTGAGTGGCAACGTCCAGCCTTTGCAATAGCATGTGTATAATCATGCTGTCAGCAATCTGCTCCGTTTTGCCCAATGACTCTAAAGCACGCACTTGCACTCGCAGCCGCGACTTCAAATTTAAAAACAGCTCATCGAATTGAATGCGCACATCACTTCCTATTTCGTCAAACTGCAGCTCTTCTAATGCATCGTGGGTAATGTTAAATGAAGCTTGAGTCTGATCGAGCAACTCAAGCCGCACATTGAGCTCAGCTGAGTTGAGGTTAGCTGTGATGTTTGCATCAAGAGTTGCTTCAAGCCTTTGCAAGCTCTCAAACATGGAAACCAGCTTGCGCTTAAGAAACTAAACGCGAGACTCGATCGTTGGCATTTTATCAGAATTCATGACAAAGATTTTTTATTTTAAATGAAATTGTTCATATACTGCACGCGCACGCATATATGTATGAGGGTATAAGCACTGTTAATTTTGTTCACGATTTGGCGCCGAAAGCTCGCCAATGCAGCTGCGCAAAAGCTCAAGCAGTTAACGGCGATAAGCACAAAGAGAAGCAAGGGTCATTAACCGTATCGGTGATTCTGCGCGCGCACAAGAAACGAATGAGCCCAAAGAGAACGCACAATTATAATTTTCACACCGCGCGTGTGCAAATTATAATTTATCTTTATATGCTTATGCACTTTTATTACTCAATATCAGCACCATAGGTCACTTTGCTTATTAAATGCACTTTAATGCCATGCAAATTAACAGTGGTGGCGCGTGTAGTGATACAACATTGATATTTAGGGTGTTCAACAGCTCGTTGTATCGTTTCAAGTTTCAAAGTTGAAACGTCTCGCAACAACAACATACATAGAAAATTTCTTGAAACGTTGAAACACCCCAGCCTATGTATACAAAAAGTGTTTCAAGTTTGAACAAAGTAAAGATGGGAAGAGCACGATATTTATTCGATATTTGCTATCGATGTTCAGTACTTTTTAGTATATTTGGTGTATTTTTGTGCAAAAAAGTATGAACACATTTGATTAATGGCCGCCAAATGTGTAAAGCTTGTAATTGAGCAACTAATTCAAACAACGAGCTCTTCTCACCTTCAATATCCTCTATTTCTCTAATAACTTGCTTTGCTAGAGCATCGCATAGCATATCTTTAGCACTTTTAAATAGCATTTTTTATAAATAAAGTATAACCGCGGTAAACAGCAACAGTGACAAAAATTGAAGAATAAGGAATGTAAACAAACAACAGCTGACTGCACAAACTTGAAACGCATTGACACCCAAAATGCCGTTCACGAGTTAATCGTTTCAACTTTGAAACATGAAACGATGAAACGGAGCTGTTGAACACCCTAAATATTATTTCCCTTAATTTTGATTTCATTATTCATACAGTTTGGATTAATAATAGATTCGGGCAAATTCCATGCTAAAATTACATTTAATTCGATATAATTTGTTTGAAAATTTTTATATATTTTAGTGTATTTACACACTGTTGATACATGTTTGACAATACCAATTATATAGTTATTAATTATTTGATTTTTGGCTGTTGTTTAGTCATTTCAATTAAGATAAAAAATTAAATGAATTCTAAGTCAAGTGAAATTCTGTTAAATAAGTATGCACATGTAATTTAACTCTGTAATTAACATAGTTGAATATTGGCACTCTACCGCTGAGCGGAGAGAAAATATAAAATCACTTCTGAAATATCACATGGAAAGAGCGCACGTATTTTCTTTAACCTGTCTGTCTGTCCGCAATAAAGTCGAAGTCGACTAAAAGCCCACGTTGCTTTCTTGCCGTACATATATGTGTACGAGCAAGTTCTAAGTTGCCACTAGTTGCTGCAACATTTTTTGGCGCCACCGGGTTGACCCTTTGAATTGGGATTTCACATTTGTTACTGGATTGGATTTGACTGGAGATTGTACGAAACATCGCTGTAGTCACTGGAAATTGGTTTATTGGATTTACTGGAGTGGATCTCAAAGCGCAGTATGGACTGCCAGGTCACGTAACTACCAAATAAAATCAATTAAATACATAAGCATTCGTGAATAAATCATATTCAGTGCTTATAAAGGTGACATATGTATGTATGTATGTACATATTAATAAGGCTGCTGCAAAATTGACAGCTGCTCTACACACATGCATATGTACATAGTTCTCAGCAATTTACCGCAATCGTTTGTGTGCCGCTCTTTGTCGTTTTTCGTCTTGACCTTCGCTCACTTTGATCGGTCATTAACTTGTGCCTAATTTGCTCTCACTGCACTTTCGCGCGTGTGTTATGCATAGAAAGAGTGCCAGCTTAGACAAAATGCGGTTGTCAAGCGGCTCCTTCACCTTTTTTTGCAATTGCTTGCGCGGTAATTCGTACCGGCTGCATTGTGCTACACACATCCACACACACGCATTTCGTTTTGGTTATTCGCTTTATATGTTCGCATGTTGGTTGAACATTAAACACAATAAAATACATTCGCTTGCATGCTTATTCAGCACAGTGGGACAAATTTATTAAAAATAAAATTCCTCTGCGCATTCATAAATTTATTTCGACACTAGTGAAATAAAGCGCGTTTACATATAACAATTATTTGAGTAAATTAATTTAATTAACTTCGGAAAACATATTGCGCACTGCACAACAAAGCTGCAGCCATGGGTGGTAAGAAAAATAAAGGCAAGTCGATGTCTGATTCAGATTCAAGTGATTTAGATAACTTGTTGCAGCGTAACAAGATAGTTACGGCTGATATTGCTCGTGTTAAAAAACATATAAAACTTATAACTATTCCCATTGAGCCGTGTGAAGTTGAATGTCGATTAGAAATCTTGAATCGTTACATACAAAGTGCATTCGATATTCAGCAGGAGCTAGATATGATTAGTCCTGACATGGTTTCTCGTTCTGACTTGGAAGACTTGTGTATCTCAACGAAAGCATTGCTGATGAGCAAACGTAAACAATCAGTTACTCATCGCGATGGCCAAGCTAATTCTACTATGATAGCACAAGCATCTCACTCTAGGCAGCTGCGGCAAATGAAGCTGCCACGATTTGGAGGGGAGTATTCTGAGTTCAAAAATTTTATTGGTCTTTTCGAAAACTTGGTGGATAGTGATTTAACCATGTCTAACATAGAAAAGTTTAATCATTTGCTGTCATGCTTAGAGCGCGAAGCTTTGGGCACCGTCAAAGCATATCAAGTATCGGACGCTAATTATCCAAAGGCTTTAGCTGCATTAAAAAATGTTTATGATAACAGCTGTTTAATTGTTTTTAGTAGTGTGTCTAAATTATTCGAATCACCACACATAAAGTTGCCATCGCCGTCTGCATTACGTAATCTCATAGATACTGTAAAGGCAATCTATGAATCACTATTATCAGTGGGATCGCAAACCGAGAGTTATGAGTAAGGTTGATTTAGTTACTAAAGCCAAATGGGAAGAAGATCTAGATTACTCCAAGCTACCTTCGTGGAACGATTGTGAGGTTGCATTAAATAGGCGATACCAGCATTTGTCTGCTGAACATTCTAGTAGCAAGAGCATCACTCAAGACATTCATAAAAGAAATGGTAAAACATCGCTATCTGTCTCACAACCTGCGGTTACTGGGAAATGTGCCTTTTGCAAATCATGTGACCACTATATACAGTCATGTACTTCTTTCGCGGCAGTTTCCTGCCTAAAGCGTTTTAAATTTGTCAAGGCTTTCCCAATTTGCATAAACTGTTTGCGCCCGGGACACTCGGTCTCATCGTGCAAATCCAGCCACTGCAGAGTGTGCCAAAAGCCGCACAATACCTTATTGCATAAATATACAACTGAATCCCAGCAACCAACAAATAATCTGCCTATGGTGGCACAAACTTCAACTTCGACTCGAGTGTCTACGGCTAATCATGCTACTAGTGGTGCCGATCAAGTTATATTAGCTACGGCAATTGTTAAGATTAAGGATCAGTGTGGTACAGATCAGGTAGCTAAAGCTCTCTTAGATTCAGGTTCGCAAATTAACTTTATCACAGAAGATCTTGCTACGAAACTTAATTTGAAAAGACATCGAAAAGAAATCAGCCTTTTAGGAATAGGTAAGCGTCAGTCTACAGTTCATTACGCGGTCCAAACTTCGATTGGATCAAGAATTAATTCTTTCGAAATGCTTTCTGAGTTTAGTGTCTTAAAGTCGATCTCGTCGCATCAGCCTGAAAGACTTATTGATGCAACCGTTCCCAATGACATCGAGTTGGCTGATCCGTTGTTTTTTAAGCCCCAGCGAATTGATAAGCCGCTTGGTGCAGATACATTCTTTGAACTGCTCGAAAACGGACAGTTGAAAACTAGCGCAGATTTGCCTACATTCAGGCGCACCGCCTTTGGATGGATTGCATCTGGGTAATGCAAATCCACCTCTGAGAATTGTTCGCGGCAGACTCCTCTCATCAGCACTTCTGAAGAGAATTTATCCATTGACACATTCATTAGAAAATTTTGGGAGCTGAAAGAAACGCCAAACGCTCAATTGAAGCTGAATACCCCAGAACAAGAGCTTTGTGAGACATCTTTCACAGAAAACGTTACTCGTTTACCCTCGGGACACCTCAGTGTGACATTGCCCTTTAAGACCAGTCCACACTGTTTGGGATTGTCTTATGAAAACGCCAAGCGACGTTTTTTAGCACTTGAGAGAAGATTAAGTAAGCAACCAGAGATTTGCGATATGTACATTGCTTTCATGAAAGAGTACATTTCTCTTAATCATATGAGAATCACTGAAAACATAATCCCGAGAGAGCCGCATTATTTTATTCCGTATCAATGCGTGCTGAGACCGCAAAGCACATCTACAAAACTGAGAGTCGTATTCGATGCCTCCAGTAAAACTTCGTCGCAAATGTCGCTAAACGACATTCTAATGGTTGGTCCTACCATCCAACCCACATTGTATTCAATTCTGCTAAGGTTTCGAATGCATCCATTTGCAATTACCGCAGATATAGCTAAAATGTACCGTCAAGTCGAAATTGATGAGACCCAGCGTAACTTTCAGTTAATTGTCTGGAGGGAAAGGCCTACAGAATCATTAAAAATTTACCGTTTAAACACCGTAACTTACGGCACAGCTTCAGCCCCATTTCTAGCCATTAGATGCTTAAAATATTTAAGTGATCTGCATGCTACAACACATCCTTTGGCCTCAAAGTCGTTGGCTAAAGACTTTTATGTAGATGATTTGCTATCTGGTGCAAATTCATTGGAAGAACTACGGTTGTTGAAAAACGAGTTGATTTCTGTTCTAAGTTATTTTAGCTTTACGCTTACAAAATGGTCTTCTAATTGCGAGCAAATCAATACGGAAGATGATACTATTGCAATTGCGCACGAAGAGACAAAGACGCTTGGATTGCTTTGGCATCCTAGACAAGACGTCTTTAAATACACAATGGAAAATTTGCCATTAGACGTACAGCCAACAAAGCGATCGATACTCTCATTCGTATCGCGACTGTATGACCCTTTAGGGCTTTTATGTCCGCTTATTACTCGTGCAAAGATTTTTCTACAAGAACTGTGGCTTCAAAACCTCGGTTGGGACGATCCAATACCCACCGACTTGCAAAATTATCTGCATGCCGTTGTACATTGTTTTGATGAACTGAATTCAATTTCAATCCCTCGTTATGTAGGCATTGCACCAAATGTATCTTGCCAAGTTCACGGCTTTTCTGATGCCTCATCACGAGCATTTGGGTGTTGCATTTATTTAAGAATTTCTGATCAAAATAGTGTATCTGTCAAGTATCTCTGTATCTCTGCAAGTCGTGCTTTGGTCAGATTCGGAAGTAGTTCTTCACTGGTTGCAAATGCATGCATCCAAGTTAAATACGTTTGTTGCTTATCGTGTGGCCGACATACAGGAGTTGAGCATAGGTGCGACGTGGCATCATGTTCCCACTAAAGACAACCCAGCAGATATAGTATCTCGAGGTTGCTCTGCAATCGAGCTCCGAGAATCAATTTGGTTCAATGGTCCACAATTCTTGTTGAAGGCGCAGTCGCATTGGCCAATTAATTCGCACATTAAATTGACAGCTAATGACTTGCAGTTAGAATTTAGTAGTTCAGCCACGGTGTTAATCGCGGCCGATGCGCCACTTAATTATATTTTAGAGCTGATTGACAAGACATCGTCATATCAAAAACTTCTTCGAATTGTCTGTTACATGCTGCGTTTTACCCATGGAAAAGGAAAGAATTACACTACACTGGTACCTTCCGCTGAAGAGATGAATAGTGCATTCCTCACTATTATTCACATTATTCAACATACTGTTTTTGAAAAGGAAATAGCAAATGTAAGAAGTTCTAAGACGCTTCTGCCATCCTTTCAGAAGCTTACACCGTTTTTACATCCTCATCAAGATGGAAAGCGTGTTATTTGGCTGCTACGAGTGGGTGGTCGTTTGGTAAAAGCGCCACTTCCACATAATGCAAAGTTTCCCTTACTTATGCCGAAAGGCAATCGGTTTATCGAAACATATCTTAACTACTTGCATCGTTCGAACTGTCATGCCAATCCTCGCGTTTTTCTGAGCATTCTCCGCCAGCAAGTGTGGTTGATCAACGCTCGCCAAGAATGCAACGCAATAGTTAGACGTTGTGTCTACTGCTTTCGGTATAAGCCAGTTCTCGCCTCACAAATAATGGGAAATTTGCCCGCTGATCGCCTGCATGGCAACAGGCCTTTTAAAATCAGCGGCGTGGATTTTTTTGGTCAATTTCTTGTGTCGCTAGGTATTCGTGGAAAACGACCTGTTAAAATGTATATAGCTGTATTTGTATGCTTTACATCTAAGGCTGTCCATATGGAACTTGTAGATGATTTAACCTCCCCCTCATTCATTATGTGTTTATCCAGGTTTGTTGGACGTCGGGGAGTTGCAGCAAAGATATATTGCGACAATGCAACGAATTTCGTCGGTGCTGCGCGAATAATCTCGGAGTTGGAAATGAACATCAACACGCATCGGAATGCTATAGCGGCCTATGCTGCCGAGCGCGGCATAACGTTCAGCTTCATACCCCCCCGAGCACCGCATTTTGGCGGTCTCTGGGAAGCGGCAGTCAAATCTGCCAAGGGACTGATGCTCAAGGCCATTGCCAGGACGAACTGGAGACAATAATGGTCGACGCGGAAGCAATTTTGAACTCTCGTCCGCTCATAGCTTTGAGCACCAACCCCAACGACGGCGAAGCTGCAACGCCAGCCCATCTGTTGGTAGGCGAAACGCTAGGAACGCTGCCATGCGCATCAAATCAGCTGGTGCCAGACGAAAGGCTCTCGTACTTGAAAAGATGGCAGCTGATCTCAGCCATCAAGCAGCGCTTTTGGGCGGATTGGTCACGCGACTTTCTGCTGGGGCTGCAGCAGCGTCAACGATGGAACAAAGAGGAGCGCAACATGGCAATAGGAGACGTCGTAATAATCCACGAAGACAACAGTCCACCACAGCAGTGGCTGCTCGGGGTCATCGAGGAGGTCGTCAAGGGAGCAGACAGCAAAGTCCGCGTCGCAGTCGTTCGAACCAAGAACGGCGTGTATAAACGAGCTATCCATCGACTAGCACCGCTGCCGTTTGATAAAGATTAACTTGTTAACAAATGAAGCTTGGATTTTTAAATTGAAATCTATACAAATGTTGAAGTATATAATATTTTGTAACTTGTTTGAAGCCCTCTGGCCATTCAACGCGGCCGATGTTTAGTCATTTCAATTAAGATAAAAAATTAAATGAGTTCTAGTATTATTTCAATAATTAAGTCAAGTGAAAATCTGTTAAATAAGTATGCACATGTAATGTAACTCTGTAATTAACATAGTTGAATATTGGCACTCTACCGCTGAGCGGAGAGAAAATATAAAATCACTTCTGAAATATCACATGGAAAGAGCGCACGTATTTTCTTTAACCTGTCTGTCTGTCCGCAATAAAGTCGAAGTCGACTAATAGCCCACGTTGCTTTCTTGCCGTACATATATGTGTACAAGCAAGTTCTAAGTTGCCACTAGTTGCTGCAACAGCTGTTGTGCCATATTCTTTATTATTATTTATAAAATATTTTTCCTGAATTGTTTCTGTAAAAATATTATTATTTTCATCTGGGTATGGTATTAAATCAAAAATAGGTGTTTTAATAATTTCTTGCGGTATATGTGATATAATGTACATTTCTTTTGTATCATATTTTAACCAAGTGGATGTTTTAATGTTAAGTATTTTATCTTGTGTTATGTGTAAAAAGGCATCATGCTTTAGTAATGTGGGATTAATTCAAATAATAATTTTGTGCTTGTGTTCAGTTTTTGACATGTTAGATATATGACATTAATTTCTAATATTTTGTATTATCTTTTGATAATCTGGATAGTAAAATTTCTCTTTAAACCAATTTATTGATTTCTCTATCCCTGGATGTAATAACTCGATGTGCTTATTTAATATTAATTCTTTGAACTCTGCGTACGTTTGTAATTCTCTTAGCTTTAAGTAACTCTTCAGTGCTTTTATTTTGCTTTCTGGATAAATTATTTCTACATATGCTCTTTGGAAAATTGGAAAATCTTTTTCATCATGAAAATATAAAACACTATTTTTAATGACATTTCTGAATATGTTATTTTAATATTTTTCTTCTGTCTTATTTTCAATTCCCTTAATTAATTCAATTTGTCTGTTATAATAGTTTAACGGTCTTTCTGTGATTTAGATGTACCCTTGATTGTCTTCTTGTGCACTATAAATTGTTGCACAGGTGGTTTGGCTTTCTTCCTCTCTTAATAGATTTTCGTTTAGTTGTACGCGTGACAATGCGTATTTTATTTTCCACCTTTGGAGTTTCATATTGGGTTCTTTTATATTGTTTAACCATACTAATGGTTTGTGATCGCTTAAAATCTCAAATTTCCTGCCTATTTTCGTTAGTTTGACCCCAGTGGTAAATATGTCGTGCTGCAAAAAGTCTTGTACATTTAAGCAGTCTGACGATTCTGCACGGCCTCAATTTGTTCATTGCTGGTTGTGTGAGAATTTTATGCATGCTAAATGTGCAGGTCTTACTGGGCGTGAGTGTGACAAGATCACTGCTGTAGCCAAGCCCGGCTGTGGTGGTTTGCGTTGGTCATGCCCTATGTGCATTGATAAGCAAATTGATTTCTCTAGAATGTATAACTCTGTGAGAAATCAGTTTTCAAAACTAAAAAAGACGGCAAGCATGCTAGTGACTGACATTGATTCGAGTTTGGAATTTCTCAATAATTTTAAATTTGAGTCATTGTCTACTCGCCGGTTGGAGTCTGAATTTTTGAATGTTCCGTTAATGTTTGCCCCTTCACCATCGTCGCTTTCACCCGTGCCTAGTAACGTAGAATTGTCGCCAGTTCTATCATTATCTCCAACTCCAAGCGATTGTCCGAATATATCTCCTGCAGTATCCCCTGGTATTAGTAGTATGGTTCCCGTCTTGGATCCTGCCGAAATAAACGCGGTAAATAATGATCTATCTGTCCCCATACCTCAGCCACCTCCTATTTTAACAGTAGTGGCTCCTCGCAATCAAGTTTTTGTGTCGCGACTTTCCGCTGAAACAACTTGTGATTCTGTTGCTGCCTATATTGCTAGCAACTCTAAAGTTAGCGTCTCTATTACGAAATTTAACTTTTCTTCCCCTCGCGAAATATCATCTTTTAAAATTAATGTCTCTCTAGAATCGTTTTCAATCATATGTGATCCCAAATTTTGGCCCCCTCATACGGTTGTTCCTGAGTTTTCATTTGATTAGAACACTCGATCTTGTATTTATTAACAACTACTGTATTGCCAATGTATCTAGGTCATCCCCTCTGTCTGTCCCTGAGGATTCATATCATCCTACTTTAGAAGTTACATTGTCTGTTAGCAATCCTGTTATGTCTTCTCCTCCAGTGTTTAACCTGCCTCGCCGTTGCTTTCGCAAAGGAAATAACTCATTATTAAATCAACGTATTCTGGCAACTGATTGGTCTTTTATATATGATTCCGTTGATATAAATGTTGCCCTAAAATCTTTTTATAGCACCTTAAATTCTCTATTGGACGAATGTATCCCTTACTCTGCTCCGTTGTCCGTTTCTTCTAAGCCCCCTTGGTTCACTCCAAGACTATCAACTTTACAAAATAATAAATCTCAATATTATAAAAAATTTAGCAGGTCTGGCTTGAGTGCTGACTTGTCTAAATACATTATAGCCAAATCAAACTTTCTTCTCCTGAATTCACAGTGCTATGAGAATTACCTTATTTGTTGCAAACGGCAATTTACGCTAAATCCCAAAAAATTTTATAGTTTTGTCAATTTTAACTTTCCACTTTACCGTCATCTTTCATGTTTGGGATGGATAAATCTAGCATCGATAGCGAATCCGCTAATATTTTTGCCAATTTCTTCCAATCAACTTACTCTTCTGCATCCCCTATTAACAAACCTTACCCTTATAGTATTGCTTCTACAAATTATATTCCTGTTCCTACCATCTCTCAGTCCACTCTGCTATCAGCTTTAAATTCGTTAAAGTCTTCTTACTCTCCTGGACCTGACGATATACCTAGTTGTCTTCTTAAAGAGTGCAGTGCTTCTCTTCTTCGCCCATTGCTTAAGCTTTTTAATCTCTCCCTTGAATCTTCTGTCTTTCCATCTCTTTGGAAAGAATCTTTTATAATCCCTCTTCACAAAAAAGGTGGGAAGTCCAATATTGAAAATTATAGGGGCATTGCAAAATTGTCCGCTATCCCCAAATTATTTGAAAAAGTTATCACTTCATCTTTGCAACATTTCTGCAAATCAGTCTTATCCCCTGCTCAACATGGTTTCGTAAAAAATCGGTCAACCATGACAAATCTGTTAGAATTCACAACTTTAGTAAATGATGCTTTCCTCTCGAAAATGCAAACAGACGTCATTTACACAGACTTCAGTAAAGCTTTCGACACTGTACACCATTACCTATTACTTCTCAAGCTTGTCCGTATTGGTTTCCCTCCCTCACTTATATCTTGGATTTTTTCTTATTTATAGGGTCGGACACAAAGAGTACTCCTAAGATTGGCTACCTCGAAACAAGTTCATGTTACTTCTGGAGTACCTCAGGGTAGTCATATTGGTCCTTTACTCTTCACTCTTTTTATAAATGATCTTCCTTCTGTTTTATCTCATTCTCGCATTATCATGTACGCAGACGATGTGAAGCTTATTTTCTCCTACTGTAGTTCTCTAAATCATACTTGCTTACAAGATGATTTAAATTCAATGCATCTTTGGTGTAAGACTAATCAGTTGCTTCTCAATTGTTCTTAATGTATGTTTATGACTTTCAGCCGAAATAACCCCCTTCATTACCAACTACTTAATTGACAGTACCCCGTTGCAACGTATTTTTACAGTCAAGGACCTTGGTGTTCTTTTTGACTCCAAACTCTCATTCGGCCTTCATACTTCTACTATTGTTAATGAGGCCAAATGTGTTCGTGGTTTCATTAAACGTTGGTCTAAAGAGTTTAACGATCCTTACGTTACAAAAACTCTGTACACTTCCCTTGTTCGCCCTATCCTAGAGTACTGCTCTTGTATATGGAGCCCACAGTATAGAAATAACCAGGATCGTATCGAATCTGTTCAGAGGCAGTTTTTGCTTTTTGCCTTACGAGGCTTCAATTGAGATAATAACCTTCGCTTGCCTTCATATTCCAGTAGGCTTCTTCTCCTTAACCTCCCGTCGTTGAACAATCTTAGGATAGTCCTTGGTGTTGCCTTCCTGCACAAGTTGATTAATGGTGATATAGATTCTTCTTTTCTGTTAGGTCATCTCCATTTCTCTATTCCCTCCAGACCTACTAGAAACTTTCGCCCGTTATTTTTGAAAACGTGCACAACAGATTACGCTATGCACAGTCCATTTCGTGTTTTATGCGTCCAATTTAATAATCTATACCACGTGTTCTCTAATGAGACCTCTCTCTCCTTAATCAAATCATTGCTTGCAGTTTATCTTCGGGAAGCTAATGACCGCTCTCAGCTATGAAACGGGGCTGAGCCTGCTGGACTGGCTAAATTCTTTTCTTTCATCGGGTCATATATATATAAATACTTTTTATTCTATTTTATTTATTATTATTACTATTTTTATTTATATTTTTTTCTATTTTTAACATTTAGTTTTAGTTTACACATTTAAGTTTTTCTTTTCTATTTTCTACTAACATCTCTGTTTTAAGTATAGAGTCTATAATATCACTGACATTTTTGGCTGTGGAAAGGGGCATAGCTGGCCGGACTGGCAAATAAAACACCCCCATCGGTCGGTGATGTTATTAGACATTTTTGTTCTCAGCCTAGGCTTTTAACTACTACTATTTTATTGTAACTTATTTTTTTTAATTGTCAACAACTTTCAATAAATAAATAAAATAAAAATGTTTTAAAGTTTTTGTTGCCTATACACCTGCTAGCAACTCTTTTTCTATGATTGAGTAATTTATTCCGTGTTTATTTAAAGTTCTACTCGCGAAACATATTGGCTTATGATTTTGTGGTAGGACTACAGTCGACTGCTCCTAAAGCTACGTTACTGGCATCAGTTGAAAGACAAAATGGTTTGTTATATGTGGATGTATTAAAATGGGGTCGGGTCGAATGCTAAGATGTTTGATTCATCTTTAATATCTACTGTTGCTCCTTTTATACCCTTCACACAAGTGAAACAGGGTATATTGAGTTTGTCATGAATCTGTAACGCCTTAAAGGAATGATGGGAGACCCCATAAACTATATATCAAAATGATCAGGACGAGCTCAGGAATTGATTTCCGTCCGTCCGTCCGTCTGTCCGTCTGTCTGTTTCAACACGATTTCCGGCCAAACTGCTGAACCGATCTTGATGAAACTTTCACAGATTGCTTAGATCATGTCGGGTCTGTTCACTATGAAATTTCATCCCGCTCGGATCATTCTACGACATAGCCACCATATAAATTGACCATATCGTACTGTTTCAACACGATTTCCGGCAAAACTGCTGAACCGATCTAGATGAAACTTTCACAGATTGCTTAGATCATGTCGGGTTTGTTCACTATGAAATTTCATCCCGCTCGGACCATTCTTCGACATAGCCACCATACAAATTTACCATATCGTACTTACAATTGTTGTTGCTGTCGTGCACTTTCAAGTACCTACATATAGCTCATTAGCTTCAAAAGTGGTATAACGAAAAAAATTGTCAAATTGTTGTTGTTGTTGTCGCACACGATTAAGTTAATGACGCTCAAGAGTAAAAATAGGAGCACAAAAAAAAAATTATTCCATGTGTGAAGGGTATATTTCCTTTCTTTAACTTAAGTGTTATGGGTTTGACGATATTTTTAAAGTTGGGAGTGAATTTTCTATAAAAATCCACATAATCCTAAAAATTGTTTTATTTCTTTTGGAGTCTTTGGTATGGGGTAATTAATTACTGCAGTTATTTTGCTTGTATTTGGTTTTATACCTTCTGCTGTTACATGTCCTTAAAATTCAGTTTCCTTTTTTAGAAATTCACGCTTGTCTATTTGCAATTTTTATTTGGCTTCCCTTAGTTTTGTGAATACGTTATTTAGTGACAAAATGTGCTCTTCCAATGAAGTGGAGTAGATTATAAAGTCATCTAAATACACTAAACAATTTTGTTGACTATATCTTCCAATAAATTGTTCATACAACGCATAGTGGCGCCCATAGAACAAGTCAATTGGCAAAAATCAAAAATTGCATGTGCCTCTAAAAAATATTGCATTAACCAACTTTATACGAAATTTTCCCACGATTTCAGATCTTTCCTTAATACAACCAGATTTTTTGTTTAGAAGATATAGCCCTGCAAAGTTGACTGATTTTTTGTGTTGCATAAAAATCGCAATTTTAATGTGATTATGTCGGCTTTGAAATACAATAACTCAAAAACTAAGAAACGGATCATCATTATTTTTGATTCTATTAATAGATCTTTTTGTTAAAAAAAGACAACAAAAAATTTTAATGATTGCTTTGCGGTTGGCCAGGTAAATCCATATTTACCAACGTTCGTTTAAGCGTTATCTGCCTTGCTTGTCGTGCTTTAATACATTTTTGTTGTTGCTTATCGCTCCAAACAAGAAGTATTTGTGTTACGATTCCTCTTAATTTGTGCGATTGCTCTTAGATTTTCTATGCGCCGTTTTGTCCGTTCTGTGCTCTCGCAACCTATTTTCGTTAGTTTGACCCCAGTGGTAAATATGTCGTGCTGCAAAAAGTCTTGTACATTTAAGCAGTCTGACGATTCTGCACGGCCTCAATTTGTTCATTGCTGGTTGTGTGAGAATTTTATGCATGTTAAATGTGCAGGTCTTACTGGGCGTGAGTGTGACAAGATCACTGCGGCTGTAGCCAAGCCCGGCTGTGGTGGTGTGCGTTGGTCATGCCCTATGTGCATTGATAAGCAAATTGATTTCTCTAGAATGTATAACTCTGTGAGAAATCAGTTTTCAAAACTAAAAAAGACGGCAAGCATGCTAGTGACTGACATTGATTCGAGTTTGGAATTTCTTAATAATTTTAAATTTGAGTCATTGTCTACTCGCCGGTTGGAGTCTGAATTTTTGAATGTTCCGTTAATGTTTGCCCCTTCACCATCGTCGCTTTCACCCGTGCCTAGTAACGTAGAATTGTCGCCAGTTCTATCATTATCTCCAACTCCAAGCGATTGTCCGAATATATCTCCTGCAGTATCCCCTGGTATTAGTAGTATGGTTCCCGTCTTGGATCCTGCCGAAATAAACGCGGTAAATAATGATCTATCTGTCCCCATACCTCAGCCACCTCCTATTTTAACAGTAGTGGCTCCTCGCAATCAAGTTTTTGTGTCGCGACTTTCCGCTGAAACAACTTGTGATTCTGTTGCTGCCTATATTGCTAGCAACTCTAAAGTTAGCGTCTCTATTACGAAATTTAACTTTTCTTCCCCTCGCGAAATATCATCTTTTAAAATTAATGTCTCTCTAGAATCGTTTTCAATCATATGTGATCCCAAATTTTGGCCCCCTCATACGGTTGTTCCTGAGTTTTTGCATGCTGATATAATTTCTTTTACTGAAACTTGGTTAAATCCAAGTATATCTAATTGTGAACTTTTTATACTCGATGCAATGTCCGTCATGGTGTCCGTCCGTCTGTCCGTCTGTCCGTCTGTCCGTCCGTATGTTCGCAACTTTTTTCCACACCCTTCAAGCTAGAGACTTGAAACTTTCCAATTCTCTTTATCTATGGGATAGTAAATTAAAGTGTCAAGATGGGGGTTCTACGATAACTGGGGGGCTGGCAAATCGATAAATTCGATAACTCAAAACCGATAAATCCACATATTTCGCACATCCTTACAGCTAGAAGTACCAAATTTGGTAAGAAGATAGCTACTAGCAACCCCCAAAAAACTGCATCAAAAATTTTGGAGCCACGCCCCCCATTCCGCCCCCAGCCCCCCGAATTTTAAAGTTAAAAAAGCCTATATCTCCCACAGTTTTTGAGCTATAGTCACCAAATCTGGTGCCAAGATAGGTGATGATGACCCCTCAAAAACTGCATCAAAAGATTGGATGCCACGCCCACCAATACCGCCCCAGCCACCCCCATGTGCCCCAACGCTTCGTCAAAAACGGGAATGCGTGTATCTTCCAGAGTTGTAGAGCTAGAGCCTCCAAATTTGGTGGGAAGATAGTTGGTAACGACCCCCAAAAAACTGAATCAAAGTTTTGGAGCCACGCCCACCCATTCCGCCCCCAGCCCCACCGCATTTTGAAATCAGAAATGGCTATATCTCCCACAGTTTTTGAGCTAGAGCCACCAAATTTGTTGCCAAGATAGGTGATGATGACCCCCCAAAAACTGCATCAAAAGTTTGGATGCCACGCCCACCAATACTGCCCTAGCCGCACCCATCCACCCCAACGCTTCGTCAAAAACGGGAATGCGTGTATCTTCCAGAGTTGTGGAGTTAGAGCCACCAAATTTGGCAGGAAGATAGCTGGCAACGACCCTTAAAAATCTGCATCAAAGTTTTGGAGCCACGCCCTCCATTTCGCCCCCCTTTCCCCACTTATTACAATTTTCGAACTAGAGTCACCAAATTTGGTATGAAGATAGCATTTGACATTTCAGAAAGATCTGCATCAAAAATTTGGATTCCACGCCCACCCATACCGCCCCCAGCCCCCCTTTTCCCCACTTATTACAAATTTCGAGCTAGAGTCACCAAATTTGGTATGAAGATAGCAATTGACATTTTACAAAGATATGCATCAAAAATTTTGATGCCACGCCCACCCTTACCGCCCTCAGCCCCACTTTCCCCATCTTTTTTAAACTTCGAGCTAGAGTCACCAAATTTGGTATATAGATAGCAATTGACATTCCACAAAGATCTGCATAAAAAAATTTGGATGTCACGCCCACCCATACCGCCCCCAGCCCCCCTTTCCCCACTTATTACAAATTTCGAGCTAGAGTCACCAAATTTAGTATGAAGATAGCAATTGACATTCCACAAAGATCTGCATCACAAATTTGGAAGTCACGCCCACCCTTACCGGCCCCAGCCCCTTTTTCCCCACTAAATACAATTTTCGAGCTAGAGTCACCAAATTTGGTATGAAGATAACAATTGACATTCCACAAAGATCTGCATAAAAAATTTGGATGACACGCCCACCCAAACCGCCCCCAGCCCCCCCTTTCCCCACCTTTTACAAATTTTTAGCTAGAGTCACCAAATTTGGTATGAAGATAGCCGGTGGCAACCCCATCTGCATCGGAGAATCTTTAAGGCAGCTTAAACCCCTGCCGCATCCGTACCCCTTTGCATTCAGGCCTCTTTTTACCGGTTTTAATTCTGGTATCGAGTATGCCGCAGTCGGTTGCGTCCGACTGCAACGTTTCCACTTGTTTCAAATAATTTTATCGTCTATAGAGTTGATCGACCGTCTCGCCGAGGTGGTGGGGTATTAATTGCTGTTAAAGCTACTCTCCAGTCGGAACCTTTCTGTTTTTCTGCCGTTAATGATGCTGAGATTATTTCTGTTAAAATAACTCTCCCTTCACATGTTGTTTATATCACTTGCTCTTATATCCCTCCTTCTTCTGACATTCAAGTTTATCTTCAACACCTAACTTGTATTAAAGAAGTTTCTGCTCATATCCGTGATAATGATATTTTTATCGTACTGGGTGACTTTAATTTACCAACCATCCCCTGGTCTTCATCAACAACTACTGTATTGCCAATGTATCTAGGTCATCCACTCTGTCTGTCCCTGAGGATTCATATCATCCTACTTTAGAAGTTACATTGTCTGTTAGCAATCCTGTTATGTCTTCTCCTCCAGTGTTTAACCTGCCTCGCCGTTGCTTTCGCAAAGGAAATTACTCATTATTAAATCAACGTATTCTGGCAACTGATTGGTCTTTTATATATGAATCGGTTGATATAAATATTGCCTTAAAATATTTGTATAGCACCTTAAATATTATAAAAAATTTAGCAGGTCTGGCTTGAGTGCTGACTTGTCTAAATACATTATAGCCAAATCAAACTTTCTTCTCCTGAATTCACAGTGCTATGAGAATTACCTTATTTGTTGCAAACGGCAATTTACGCTAAATCCCAAAAAATTTTATAGTTTTGTCAATTTTAAGCGTAAATCTTCCACTTTACCGTCATCTTTCATGTTTGGGATGGATAAATCTAGCATCGATAGCGAATCCGCTAATAATTTTGCCAATTTCTTCCAATCAACTTACTCTTCTGCATCCTTTATTAACATACATTACCCTTATAGTATGGCTTCTACAAATTATATTCCTGTTCCTACCATCTCTCAGTCCACTCTGCTATCAGCTTTAAATTCGTTAAAGTCTTCTTACTCTCCTGGACCTGACAATATACCTAGTTGTCTTCTTAAAGAGTGCAGTGCTTCTCTTCTTCGCCCATTGCTTAAGCTTTTTAATCTCTCCCTTGAATCTTCTGTCTTTCCATCTCTTTGGAAAGAATCTTTTATAATCCCTCTTCACAAAAAATTATAGGGGCATTGCAAAATTGTCCGCTATCCCTAAATTATTTGAAAAAATTATCACTTCATCTCTGCAACATTTCTGCAAATCAGTCTTATCCCCTGCTCAACATGGCTTCGTAAAAAATCGGTTAACCATGACAAATCTATTAGAATTCACAACTTAAGTATATGATGCTTTCCTCTCGAAAATGCAAACTGACGTCATTTACACAGACTTCAGTAAAGCTTTCGACACTGTACACCATGACCTATTACTTCTCAAGCTTATATCTTGGATTTCTTCTTATTTATAGGGTCGGACACAAAGAGTACTCCTAAGATTGGCTACCTCGAAACAAGTTCATGTTACTTCTGGAGTACCTCAGGGTAGTCATCTTGGTCCTTTACTCTTCACTCTTTTTATAAATGATCTTCCTTCTGTTTTATCTCATTCTCGCATTCTCATGTACGCAGACGATGTGAAGCTTATTTTCTCCTACTGTAGTTCTCTAAATCATACTTGCTTACAAGATGATTTAAATTCAATGCATCTTTGGTGTAAGACTAATCAGTTGCTTCTCAATTGTTCTAAATGTATGTTTATGACTTTCAGCCGAAATAACCCCTTCATTACCAACTACTTAATTGACAGTACCCCGTTGCAACGTATTTTTACAGTCAAGGACCTTGGTGTTCTTTTTGACTCCAAACTCTCATTCGGCCTTCATACTTCTACTATTGTTAATGAGGCCAAATGTGTTCTTGGTTTCATTAAACGTTGGTCTAAAGAGTTTAACGATCCTTACGTTACAAAAACTCTGTACACTTCCCTTGTTCGCCCTATCCTAGAGTACTGCTCTTGTATATGGAGCCCACAGTATAGAAATAACCAGGATCGTATCGAATCTGTTCAGAGGCAGTTTTTGCTTTTTGCCTTACGAGGCTTAAATTGGGATAATAACCTTCGCTTGCCTTCATATTCCAGTAGGCTTCTTCTCCTTAACCTCCCGTCGTTGAACAATCGTAGGATAGTCCTTGGTGTTGCCTTCCTGCACAAGTTGATTAATGGTGATATAGATTCTTCTTTTCTGTTAGGTCATCTCCATTTCTCTATTCCCTCCAGACCTACTAGAAACTTTCGCCCGTTATTTTTGAAAACGTGCACAACAGATTACGCTATGCACAGTCCATTTCGTGTTTTATGCGTCCAATTTAATAATCTATACCACGTGTTCTCTAATGAGACGTCTCTATCCTTAATCAAATCATTGCTTTCAGTTTATCTTCGGCAAGTTAATGACCGCTCTCAGCTATGAAACGGGGCTGAGCCTGCTGGACTGGCTAAATTCTTTTCTTTCATCGGGTCATATATATATAAATACTTTTTATTCTATTTTATTTATTTTTATTGTTATTATTTTTTTATTTATATTTTTTTTCTATTTTTAACATTTAGTTTTAGTTTACACATTTAAGTTTTTCTTTTCTATTTTCTACTAACATCTCTGTTTTAAGTATAGAGTCTATAATATCACTGACATTTTTGGCTGTGGAAAGGGGCATAGCTGGCCGGACTGGCAAATAAAACACCCCCATCGGTCGGTGATGTTATTAGACATTTTTGTTCTCAGCCTAGGCTTTTAACTACTACTATTTTATTGTAACTTATTTTTTTTAAAGTTTACTGTAGAATTGTCAACAAATTTCAATAAATAAATAAATAAATATCCATTTATTCACTATTTTCAACTTTGATGGAAAATAAAAAAAAATTATCACATTCCTCTGCCATATTTTCAAAATAATTTCTTTGATTATTTTTTTTATCTAACGCAAAAAGTTTCAACTGCCCGTTTTGCCCCTTTTTTTATACTCGATACCGAAGGTAAAGAGTATATTGGTTTTGTGCAATGTCCGTCATGGTGTCTGTCCGTCTGTCCGTCTGTCCGTCTGACCGTCTGTCCGTCTGTCCGTCTGTCCGTCCGTATGGTTGCAAGTTTTTTCCACACCCTTCAAGCTAGAGACTTGAAACTTTCCAATTCTCTTTATCTATGGGATAGTAAATTAAAGTGTCAAGATGGGGGTTCTACGATAACGGGGAGGCTGGCAAATCGATAAATTCGATAACTCAAAACCGATAAATCCACATATTTCGCACATCCTTACAGCTAGAAGTACCAAATTTGGTAAGAAGATAGCTATTAGCAACCCCCAAAATACTGCATCAAAAATTTTGGAGCCACGCCCCCCATTCCGCCCCCAGCCCCCCCGCATTTTAAAGTCAAAATAGCCCATATCTCCCACAGTTTTTGAGCTATAGCCACCAAATTTGGTGCCAAGATAGGTGATGATGACCCCCTTAAAACTGCACCAAAAGTTTGGATGCCACGCCCACCGATACTGCCCAAGCCGCCCCCATCCACCCCAACGCTTCGTCAAAAACGGGAACGCGTGTATCTTCCAGAGTTGTTGAGCTAGAGCCTCCAAATTTGGTGGGAAGATCGCTGTTAACGACTCCCAAAAAACTGCATCAAAGTTTTGGAGCCACGCCCACCCATTACGCCCCCAGCCCCCCGCATTTTGAAATCAGAAATGGCTATATCTCCTACAGTTTTTGAGCTATAGCCACCAAAATTGGTGCCAAGATAGGTGATAATGACCCCCCTAAAAACTGCACCAAAAGTTTGGATGCCACGCCCACCGATACTGCCCTAGCCGCCCCCATATACCCCAACGCTTCGTCAAAAACGGGAATGCGTGTATCTTCCAGAGTTGAGGAGCTAGAGCCTCCAAATTTGGTAGGAAGATAGCTGGTAACGACCCCCAAAAAACTGCATCAAAGTTTTGGAGCCACGCCCACCCATACCGCCCCCCCTTTCCCCACTTTCTACAATTTTCGAGCTAGAGTCACCAAATTTGGTATGAAGATAGCAATTGACATTCCACAAAGATCTGCATCACAAATTTGGATGCCACGCCCACCCATACCACCCCCCACCCCCCCCCTTTCCCCACTTTTTTACAAATTTCGAGCTAGAGTCACCAAATTTGGGATGAAGATAGCAATTGATATTTCACAAAGATCTGCATCAAAAATTTGGATGCCACGCCCACCCATACCGCCCCCAGCCCCCCTTTCCCCACTTTTTACAAACTTCGAGCTAGAGTCACCAAATTTTGTATGTAGATAGCAATTGACATTCCACATAGATCTGCATCAAAAATTTGGATGCCTCGAACACCCATACCGCCCCCAGCCCCCCTTTCCCCACTTATTACAAATTTCGAGCTAGAGTCACCAAATTTGGTATGAAGATAGCAGTTGACATTTCACAAAGATCTGCAACAAAAATTTTGATGCCACAACTACCCATACCGCACCCAGCCCCCCCCTTTCCCTACATTTTACAAACTTTGAGCTAGAGTCACCAAATTTGGAAGGAATATAGCTGGTGGCATCCCCATCTGCATCGGAGAATCTTTAAGGCATCGTACACCCCTGCCGCATCCGTACCCCTTTGCAATCAGGCCTCTTTTTACCGGTTTTAATACTGGTATCGAGTATGCCGCAGTCGGTTGCGTCCGACTGCAACGTTTCCACTT
Organism: Scaptomyza montana; assembly: GCA_018904305.1. Lineage (NCBI taxonomy): Eukaryota > Metazoa > Arthropoda > Insecta > Diptera > Drosophilidae > Scaptomyza > Scaptomyza montana. The sequence goes on along the minus strand of JAEIGR010000059.1, from coordinate 305,253 downwards.
GTTTAAATGTAAAAAAGTGAAAAAATTCATAGATAACAAGTAGAAACGTTGCAGTCGGACGCAACCGACTGCGGCATACTCGATACCAGTATTAAAACCGGTAAAAATAGGCCTGATTGCAAAGGGTACGGATGCGGCAGGGTGTACGCTGCCTTAAAGATTCTCCGATGCAGATGGGGATGCCACCAACTATTTTCCTTCCAAATTTGGTGACTCTAGCTCAAAGTTTGTAAAATGTAGGGAAAGGGGGGGGCTGGGGGCGGTATGGGTAGTTGTGGCATCAAAATTTTTTTGCAGATCTTTGTGAAATGTCAATTGCTATCTTGATACCAAATTTGGTGACTCTAGCTCGAAATTTGTAAAAAGTTTGGAAAGGGGAGCTGAGGCGGTATGGGTGGGCGAGGCATCCAAATTTTTGATGCAGATCTATGTGGAATGTCAATTGCTATCTACATACAAAATTTGGTGACTCTAGCTCGAAGTTTGTAAAAAGTGTGGAAAGGTGGCTGGGGGCGGTATGGGTGGGCGTGGCATCCAAATTTTTGATGCAGATCTTTGTGAAATATCAATTGCTATCTTCATACCAAATTTGGTGACTCTAGCTCGAAATTTGTAAAAAGTGGGGAAAGGGGGGCGAATTGGAGGGCGTGGCTCCAAAACTTTGATGCAGATTTTTGGGGGTCGTTGCCAGCTATCTTCTTACCAAATTTGGTGGCTCTAGCTCCACATTTCTGGAAGATACACGCATTCCCGTTTTTGACGAAGCGTTGGGGTGGATGGGGGCGGCTAGGGCAGTATCGGTGGGCGTGGCATCCAAACTTTTGGTGCAGTTTTTAGGGGGTCATCATCACCTATCTTGGCACCAAATTTTGTGGCTATAGCTCAAAAACTGTGGGAGATATGGGCTATTTTGACTTAAAAAAGGCGGGGGGCTGGGGGCGGAATAGGGGGCGTGGCTCCAAAATTTTTGATGCAGTTTTTTGGGGGTTGCTAATAGCTATCTTCTTACCAAATTTGGTACTTAAAGCTGTAAGGATGTGCGAAATATGTGGATTTATCGGTTTTGAGTTATCGAATTTATCGATTTGCCAGCCCCCCAGTTATCGTAGAACCCCCATCTTGACACTTTAATTTACTATCCCATAGATAAAGAGAATTGGAAAGTTTCAAGTCTCTAGCTTGAAGGGTGTGGAAAAAACTTGCAACCATACGGACGGACAGACGGACAGACACCATGACGGACATTGCACAAAACCAATATATTCTTTACCTTCGGTATCGAGTATAAAAAATGTGTTGCATGCATTTCTGGGCCATTAACCCTCTAGCACTTAAGAGTGCCTCAAGACACTTATCACATTATATTCTTTAAAAAAAAAGTGGTTGGGTTTGATTTAAGCTAAATACTTTTGGTGGGTCCCTAAGATCGCAACAATAAAAGTTTTAAAAGCTTTCAGAGCTTTTTGAAGCTTTACAGTTAGACGCTCACAAATTAGAACGTTCGGAAATTGGAATTGTCCAGAAATTAGAATCAGTGTTTTCAATACATTACACGCTCTAAAATTAGAATTGAAAATTCTAATTTCAGAGCGTAATTTGTTTTCCCCTTTTTTTTTAGCACAGAAACTCTTCAATTTCGTTTGATTTTGCTAAAGCAAAATAATAATAACAGGTAAGAAGGAGTCGGGAAAGCCCGACTAGAAGATACCCTGAACCCAGTTGCAAAAATTAAATTAAATTTATATAAGACTTTGGTATACTGACTTAACTTCAATCGATTAAGCTCGATATCTCAGGTGTTTCTTAACCGATTTGGACGAAATTTTCAGAAAAGATCTATTGTTACCCATTCTTTCAACCCTCATTTTTACATTTTCCAAATTCGATATTTTTTGTTATCGATCACATGTGTATATCGGAAACCAGAATAGTTATCGATAATTTGAAGCAAACTTGTTCTGCTTATGGTATAGGAGAACTTATATCCCAAATTTGAAATCTCTAGCTCTTGTAGTCTCTGAGATCCACGCGTTCATACAGACGGACAGACGGACGGTCAGACGGACGGTCAGACGGACATGGCTAAATCGATTCGGCTATTGATGCTGATCAAGAATATATATACTTTATAGGGTTGGAGATGCTTCCTTCTGCCTGTTACATACTTTTGCACAAAACCATTATTCCCTTATTTACCCATTTTATGGGTTAAGGGTATAAAAAGGGGAGTCCCTATTTTATGTATGTTATTCGTTCTTAGTTGTTGTTTCGTCGCAATCGTATTCATTATACTCGATACCGAAGGTAAAGAGTATATTGAGTTTGTGCAATGTCCGTCATGGTGTCCGTCCGTCTGTCCGTCTGTTTGTTCGCAACTTTTTTCCACACCCTTCAAGCTAGAGACTTGAAACTTTCCAATTCTCTTTATCTATGGGATAGTAAATTAAAGTGTCAAGATGGGGGTTCTACGATAACTGGGGGGCTGGCAAATCGATAAATTCGATAACTCAAAACCGATAAATCAACATATTTCGCACATCCTTACAGCTAGAACTACCAAATTTGGTAAGCAGATAGCTACTAGCAACCCCCAAAAAACTGCATCAAAAATTTTGGAGCCGAGCCCACCCATTCCGCCGCCAACCCACCCGCATTTTAAAGTCAAAAAAGCCTATATCTCCCACAGTTTTTGAGCTGTAGCCACCAAATTTGGTGCCAAGATATGTGATGACGACCCACCAAAAATTGCATCAAAAGTTTGGATGCCACGCCCACCAATACTAGCCTAGCCGCCCCATCCGCCCCAATGCTTCGTCAAAAACGGGAATGCGTGTATCTTCTACAGTTGTGCAGCTAAACCCACCAAATTTGATAGGAATATAGCTTGCAACGACCCCTAAAGATCTGCATCAAGCCACGCCCACCCATTCCGCCCCCAGCCAAGAGCTATAGCCACCAAATTTGGTGCCAAGATAGGTGATGATGACCCCCCAAAAACTGCATCAAAAGTTTGGATGCCACGCCCACCGATACTGCCCTAGCCGCCCCCATCCACCCCAACGCTTCGTCAAAAACGGGAATGCGTGTATCTTCCAGAATTGTGGAGCTAGAACCACCAAATCTGGTAGGAAGATAGCTGGCAACGACCCCCAAAAATCTGCATCAAAGTTTTGGAGCCACGCCCCCCTTTCCCCACCTTTTACAAACTTTGAGCTAGTCACCAAATTTGCAACGAAGACAGCTTGTGGCATCCCCATAGGAAAATCTTTAAGGCAGCGTACACCCCTGCCGCATCCGTACCCCTCTGCAATCAGGCCTCTTTTTACCGGTTTAATACTGGTATCGAGTCTGCCGCAGTCGGTTGCGTCCGACTGCAACGTTTCCACTTGTTTTTAGCTTATTTCTGGGTGAAATTTGATACAAGTGCACATATTTAGGCAGCGTTTGCTTAAAAGTAAAAATATGTCCCGAAAAATGTTAAATAAACGTAAGAAAAATACTTAATCGGTGGAAACTAAAATTTAAACTCTTAGAAAAGGTTGAGGAAAACGTACAAGGGAAGCTGCTAGCCCAAGATTTTAATGTGACACCATCTTCAGTCAAAGAAAAAATCATCACAAAGTCATTTAGTCCAAGTGATGGATGGTTTACCAAATTCAAAATGCGACACGGTATCCGTTTTTTAAAAATTTGTGTCGAGATTCTCTCTAGTAATGTAGCTTCAATCACGCCATTCATTCATATATTTATGGAATTTCAGTGAACATTTATGTTCCATCTATTTTTGATTTAATGTACATACATATATTTTTAATAAAAAAATATCTTATAACTTTTGTTTTCTTGTTATTATTATTAGAAGTGATAAAAAATAGTTTTATCGCAGATTTTTACACTAAATGCACCACAATTTTGTACACTTTTGTATGCAAAAAAAAACGTCCATAAATTAGATTAATTCAGACATTAGAATTGCCCCAGGAACCAACTGGTTCTAATTTCCGAGCGTCTTCTGTACTTTTACTTTACTTTGACTTGCACAGAACATATGTTATTCCGCGCGCAAAATTGTACGTGGAACGTGCCGCAGATTGCTGGTTTTATAAAAGTGTTAAGACTAATATATAAGTAACCTGTTTTATTTTTCCGTTAAAGGTATGTTTATTCTTAGTCAAAATCAAGTTTCACATTTGTGTCAGTACCGACGATGAATTGTCAAACGTTTCAAGTGACGAGGATAATGACAACTTAAATTTAGAAAATGCACTAAACGCAGCACTGAACGACGCTTCGGCTGTAGACTTGACCCTTGACATTAACTTGGACACTGTCGAAAATGTTGAAACTACGCTGGAGGAGCCTACTCAGAAAACATTAAAAAGAACTCGGTCGTTCTTGCCATCATTTGAAGATGGAGCACCTATACCTTTACCTTCTTTTGGTGGCTTCAATGGTTTGGGTAAGCGGCGCTAAGTCGTAATATGATATTCAATTTATTTATTTATTTGTATAGGCATTGAATCAATTTTGAAAGATCGAATCAAAATTATATGGCGAAAGCAATCGATGCAGATGCATATCAATGACATAGCCTTTCAGGGAGACTCAAAGCTGCCAGCTTATATAATGGATCTCGAAATCCATTAAAGATCTTTTGTTACTTTTTCGATACAAATATCATGAATATGATTGTGGAGGAGACTATTCGCGCAGCTTTCACAGACATTGCTAATCAATTCAAAACGACCATTGACAAAATGTATAATTACATTGGGATATTGATATATATGTCAATCTATCGTTACCCGAATTTGAAAAACTACTGGGGAAGAAATGCTTTTGAACCCATACGATACTCCATTACACGAAGCAAATTCGAACTGATTTAACAATATTTCTCAATGCGTGATGATAGCAAACGTATCAAAAAGGCCGAACCTGGATATGATCCTCTGTTCCGTATACGTGACATTGTAGACTATCTTAACCAAAGGTTTGACTCCATCCCAAAGTAAGCACGTATTTGTGTCGACGAACAGATGTGTAGCACGAAAATGAAGCACCACCTGCGGCAATATAGCCCCACAAATGGGGTATAAAGTTATTCGTACTGTGCGATTCTTTTGGATATGCTTACTGCTTTGAGGTCTACACTGGCGCAGGTGATAATGTAATCCTGCCTGGTCACCCAGATCTTGGTGCTGCGGCTAACATTGTTGTACGTTTAAAAAACACGGTAAATACTTTCAAGCACCACCTTTGATGGTCTATCTGCGTGCCAAAGGTTTTTATAGCCTTGGCACTGTGCGTGAAAATCGTATCCCGAACTGTAAGCTGCCCAATGATAATTCCATTAAAAAGGAGACTAGAGGATTTTCGGATGAGTATGTGGGCACATCTTATGGTATCCAAGTAAGCAATGTGTTGTGGAAAGACAACAAAGTCGTCCACTTGCTGTCCACCTATGTTGGAGTCAAGCCATTTATAACGAACAGTTCGCATGATGGATTATCAAAGATTGCTAGATACGAAAGAAAATCTAAGCAGTACTTAGACATTGATTGTCCGCAAGTTATTCGCGAATACAACGTCCATATGGGCGGCGTAGATCTAATGGATGGACTTATGGGCCGTTACCACATTAGAGCCAAAACTCAAGATTGCGCCACTCGAATATTTTATCATTGCATTGATATGGCAGCAACAAACGCTTTTATTTTATATAAGCGTATATTCAAAGAAAAACAGGAAACTGGAAAAACGAGCAAGACGCTGGAACTCCCCGAATTTCGGGAAGCGATTGCAGCTGGATTGATAGCACTTAAAAACAAGCAAATGCAAGGTCGCCCACGCAGTGCTCAATGGACAACACGGTCTCCATCCTGTCAGCGACCTTCACCGGGTCGATCTCCATTATCTCAATAACCCTTCCAACCAGCTTAAAAGCGTGGTGAAAAATGCAAACATCCCATTTCAGATTTGCGGCATGACCAGCCTAATCATTTTCCTCGTGGCGAAAGTGGTGCAAACACTGCAAAACTTCACAAACTCAGTGTATATGCTCAAAATGTAATTTGCACTTATGCTGCACAGCTAACAAAAATAGTTTTTACGAATATCACATTAAAACATAATTTCTTTCTCAGTTACGCAATATCGATTTTTTTTCGCTTGAAGCCCCAAAAGTGCCTTGAGGCACTTATTCATTCTTTCTCAACTTACAGGTAAACGAAAGCTTCTACACCATTTCTGAAGTAATTTTTGAACTCAGTGACAACAATATTACTTTAAAAAAATTATTCGACAACATTTGTTCAATTATTTTAGAAAGTAGCATTAGAGGGTTAATGACACATATCCGTGAAAACCCATTCTTATCGTTATTGTTTGGTTCCTTATTGTTAAGATGCATGATTTTTGTTTATCATTCAGTTATGCTTGCCTGAAACCCTTTGTTAAGTTCTGGTCCCTAAACTCAGTTGCAGTTACAGGATATACAAATAAACTACCTGATACGCACCATATATAGAAATTGCCCTGGTGTACAAGTACATAGTAACATCCCATACAGTTAGACACAAATCTTATTCGGACACGTGCGTAGTACCCTAATTGCACAAATTGACCTAAGCCCAAATATATAACAAATATTAGGTAAATTTTGCAGGCATGAAAGCTAACTCTTTTCTTGAACCCGTGACCCAAACGGTATCTATTAGGTAGTAGAATAGACTATACATACATTGAAAAAAATTCATAGTCTCTGGATTAGTCTACGACTGAAAATTGGCGAGACAAGTACTACATTACTCTTCAAACTTGTCATTGAACAATCAAAAATTATTTGACCTGTTTAGTAAGTCAGACACACCAACAAATTTCATGGAAGCTGCCTTCGAAGAGCTTGATAGTTTATACGGCAATGTACAGAGAAGTGAAAATAAAAAAAAAAACTTGTGTTGACTTATACCAAACAATACAGGACGCGTTTTTCAAAATAGTTGGACTTAAAGTAGACTACCGAAAGTATGGATACGGAAACTCAAGCGATGGAAACACTTCAAGAAGATTTTTTGAAAATGATGAGGCTGTATCTCAAATCACTGGAATCAACAATCAAATCGTTAAGAGGTTGGGAACGATCTTAAATGTTTTCAACTGCAAGGAAAAAGTTGATTCTGCCAAATATGGAGAATATGCTTCAAAAACAACATCACTTTTAGCAGAATTATATCCGCAGAAAAAGTTGACCCCGACATTTCATAAAATATTGGCGCATGGCAAGGATATAATAGACTATCAGTCTTTGCCAATTGGAGAGCTCTCTAAACACTTTCAAAGCTTCAAGGGTGAGACAAAATGAGGACCTCTTCAACATGTTAGCAGCATCTTCAGATCCACTTATTTCATCACTGAGGCATGTTAAGTCACGAAAAGAATTAGAAAATACTTAAAGTTCAGAAATGATTACTCTTTTAGATATACAGTCCAACTTCCATATAACGAATCTGAAGGGGACAAGAAAAAACTGCGTTATATGGAAATTTCGTTATATAGAAATGATGATAGAAACTGCTGACTAAAGAATCACGCAATTTTTCACTTTTCTACAATGTGTACAACTTTTCTAAATACAGTTAATCACAATCCATTATTATTTGCTTTGATGCCTATAAAAAATGGCGGAGTCATCCCATCTACAACGTCTACATCTACATCTTCGATGTGCACTGAGCAGTAAAAAACTGTGCAGCGCAGATCAGAGAATAAGCAAAACATAGCACGAAAACAAAACGGTATATGCATAAATGTGTTTTGTTTTCGCATTCTCAATGTATTTCGTACATAAAATGAAACAAGAACGAAAATATTCGTTATAGGGATCAGAAAACGCATGAGCGTACGCGCTACGTCCTAAAAATAAATTCGTAATAAATAAATATTCGCTATATGGAAATTCGTTATATGGAGAACAAAATACACTGAAAGTTGAACCAAAAAGCGGTGTTCGCGAAATTAATTCGTTATATGGAAAACTTCGTTATATTTAAGTTCGTAATATGGAAGTTCGACTGTACCATCTTTTATGGATTGTGATGAATATTTAAAAAAAAATTTAAAATAATAAGCTTAAAATAACATATTTTTTTCATTTCAATATAAATTTTAAAATTTAAAAGCCTTAAAATCAATACAAACAAGTGGAAACGTTGCAGTCGGACGCAACCGACTGCGGTATACTCGTTACCAGTATTAACACCGGTAAAAAAAGGCCTGATTGCAAAAGGGTACGGATGCGGCAGGGGTGTACGCTGCCTTAAAGATTCTCCGATGCACATGGGGATGCCACCAGCAGTCTTCGTTGCAAATTTGGTGACTCTAGCTCAAAGTTTGTATAATGTGTGGAAAGGGGGGCTGGGGCGGTATTGGTGGGCGTGGCATCCAAATTTTTGATGCAGATCTTTGTGGAATGTCAATTGCTATCTTCATACCAAAAAATTTGCTTGATATTTTTGTCCTGAGTTAGTTTTATTTGCATTTTGATATTTCTTTTTGTTTTTGTTGTTTCAATCACACTATTTTCGTATAATCCCTCCCGTTGTGCAGCTGCTTTAAGTAAGTGGCTGGTTGTTATATCATATCTGGCTAATATCATAAAAATTCTATCCGGAATTTTTCTTTTAATTGCATCTTTTATAGTGTTATTCATTGCGTTTACATGCACTTGCATATTTGATTGGTTGTTCTCTAAACTTATTATTATTAACTTATTTGTTATAACACATGATTTTCGTTCTAACTCTTCTATGAACCCACGTATATTTCCGTTGTAGGGTGTGTTGTATAGCTGTCTCAGTAGTTCCTCGATCGGTGTTTGTTTTTTATATTCCTGCGTTAATGCCCTCTTTAGTTCAGTCCAGTTATTGGCGAATGATAATTGTGAAATCCGTTGTGCCTCCCCGACGACTTGCACTTCTATGGCTCCATAAATAATGCTTTGTTGACATGGATTTGTAGTTGGATAAAGGTGTATTATATATTTGATCCTCCTGATGAATGCGCTTAATTCGTCATGATTTCCATGAAACTGTGGCACTTGCCTTATTTGCGACAAGGCCTGATTAACCTCTGCGTCACTTAGTAAAGCTGTAATTTTTAATTTTTGTTTGATTGTTTTAAGTTTCTTCAAAAACTTTATTGTTTTTGCGTGTATGAGTTTATATTTATTTGAACACTATTAAATGTGTTCACAATGTTCTTTCGCGGATCAGTGTGTTTTTCAAGTATTGGTTTTTAATTATTTTAACACTATAACTGTGTTAAGTTCACAATTCTTTCGCTAATAAGTATTGGTTTTTAATTATTTTAACACTATTAAATGTGTTTTAAGTCACGTCTGTTCTTTAGCGGATAAGTGATTTTTTAAGTACGTACATTTCCGCACGTATATTCGTACGTATATTCGCACTTTTTTTTTTTTTTTTTTATTAAGGCACTTTTTTTTCGCTTATCCTACCGGCTGCACCAATAATAAGTTTGCGTATTATATGTGAAAAAAAATAAAAACACTGTTTTATTTTATACTATCACTAACCAGCACTTTATTAATTTATTGAAGTATTGACAGTTATGTTTTACAAGAATAAAACTTATGTTTTACAAGAATAAACTTAAAATCAAACTCGAATCTCAAAGTTCTTGCTTTGAGTTTAAATACCATAAGTGGCTATCTTTTGTTTTGGTTTCTTTCCGTGCTGAAGCCGAAATATGTTTATATTGACAATTTCGCGCTTGTGGCGTGATTCGGATAATTTGTTTACAATTATTAATAATTGGGTTGGTGTGAATACAGATATTGTTTACAATTAGTTTGAGATATGCATAAGTAGTTGGGTGTGGATACAGATTGTTTCTGAAGTAGGCTGGGTTTTCCGGGTTGTGTTGGTGGCTTCAAAAAATGACTCCGTTGTCGCTTATGTAGAGGTGGGTTGAATAAAACTCCAAAGGCAGAAATGCACTTCGTTTTGTGTTCACTTATATTTTCAAACTAAATATACATGTTGCTAAAGTTAACTAGCCTAGCTTACATGTTAGTAGTAGGGAACTGGGGGTTCTGTGACAATTTATGACCTTTTTTTTTGACAGTTTTATTACCCCACTTGAGAATCAGCGATCCCTTTTTTACACTTATATTACCCACTTGAGAATCAGTGATCATAGGATCTGGTTTCAAGTGTGTTCCTGTTTTAAGTGCATTGCCTTGCACACATACAAGCAGGCAACAGCATGCCTTGTTTTTTTGTCAAAAGCAGCAACATAAAAACATTCAAGTGGGTTATATGATCATAGGATCTGGTGTCAAGGATGCGCCTGTTTAACGAACAAGCCATAAACATTGAGCATAGTTATTGGGAAAATCAGTTTTGGCTATTTAACCATTTATTATTAGAGTCAAATACAGGCTAAGCCACAGCATGCATTGTTTTTTGTAAAGAGCAGTAACAAAATCAACATTCAAGTGGGTTATATGATCATAGGATCTGATATCAAGGATTCACACATGTGACATGTACGTTGTCTGTAAGAAAGTCAGTACATACATATTTTCTATTTATTTAAGAGCAGAAACAATATCAACATTCATATGGAATTTGTTAGCAAGGAATCTGGTGTCAAGGATACGCCTGTTTAACGAGCAAGCCATAAACATTGAGCATAGTTGTTGGGAAAATCAGTTTTGGCTATTTAACCATTTATTATTAGAGTCAAATACAGGCTAAGCCACAGCATGCATTGTTTTTTGTAAAGAGCAGTAACAAAAACAACATTCATGTGGGTTATATGATCATACGATCTGGTGTCAAGGATACACACATGTAACATGTACGTTGTCTGTAAGCAAGTCAGAACATGCATTGATTTTTGTAAACACCAGTAACAACAACAACATTCATGTGGGTTATGTGGTGTTAGAGGGAGAGGGTGTTAGAGTGTGAAGGTGTAAGAGGGGGAAAAGGATAGAGGGGACAAGTGTCTATGAAAAGCAGATGAGAATGCTAATTCATTGGTCCCCTTCATCCTTAAGTTGAATACTATCATCCAATCATATAGGCTGGTCATTTAAATGTTTAGCGCCATCCCTTTCTAACCTTTGTTTTTATATATATATCTGTTTTGAAAATTAGTCAAGTGCTAGAAAAATCTTATATCCTGCACTGACTTCAAAATCAATAAAAGAGGCATTTTTGGTTTAATAAACGATCAGTTGCTCTCGAAGTTTTCAAGTGTAACTTTTTTAAATTTGACCTCCGTGTTTTTCAAACGTTTTTGTGTTCGATTTTAAAGCAAACCAAAAAAAATTTTTTAAATATTAATATGTCGTTAAACGCGAATAAAAAATTTGTGTACACCACCGAGGTAGCGAACCTCTTAACAGAGATTTGCGGGGCTGCGAACCCTTCGCCACACCCTACATCAATACACCCTACGCCGCTACCTACAACAACGAACCCTTCGCCACCACCTTCAACAACACATACTACACCGCCACCTACAACAACGAACCCTTCACCACACCCTTCAACAATACATGCTCAGCCGCCAACTACAACTATACACCATTCGCCACCACATACAACAACACAGCCTACGGTACCACCTACAACAACACAACCTACGCCGCTACCTACAACAATACACCCTACGCCGTCACCTACAATAATACACCCTACGCCGCCACATACAATGACACAGCCTACGACGACACCTACAACAACACAGCCTACACCACCACCTACAACAATACACCTTACGCCACCACCAACATCATTGCCGCCACCCCCAATGCGACGAGAAAGTGGTGTGACTCATGTAAGGTTAATGTACTTTTTCAAAGTGGAATGGACATTTACGGTCCAGTATCCACAAAATGCGTGTTTTTATACCTCTGAATAGTGCTGTTAAGCAGATATCAGGTGGGTTTAAAAACCGCATCCTCACGTTGTCGTTTGAGAATACGCGTGAGGAAATTCTTGATCCCCAAGAATTCCTCACTGATGCCTTATTGGAGCTTATTCCAATAATAGCCAATGTTTTGTCTTTACACACATCGTGTAAGATAAACTTTGAGTTATTTGCGGAATACATAAAATTCCAGCAAGACGAGATGGTGATGCAAGTCAAGTCGCATCAAACACCTATGTCTGTTCTAACTGCTGGAAAAAATATAGAAGAAATCTATAATCAGCATGCTGAACTCATCCGACAAAAAATGGATGAGTTCCAGGAAAGGGACAGCGGATGGACAATGTCCCAAATATTAAGACTGGAGTGCAATCTTAACAAATACACTCCACTTAAAGTTTCAAATTATATTGAAACTCCAAAGGTGCTGAGGGCTAAAAAGGCGATTGTGAATGTGCAAAACCAAGATGAATATTGTTTTAAATGGGCTTTAATATCAGCCCTGAAAGCCCCACTCAGCACCACCAATCCTAATAGATGTTCCAGCTACAATGTGAATATTGACAACTCAAAGATCTATGTAAGTGATACACTTACATTAGATTTTGAGGAGTTGGAGTTTCCGCTTCCACTTTCAAAAATTAAAGTGTTCGAAAGACGGAACTCTACTGTTAGTATCAACGTGTTTGGGTTCGACGAAGAAAAAGGAAAAGTGGTTGGCCCGCTGTATTTAACGGAGATCGAAAGGGAACGGCATATAAGTTTATTGCTTTTGGAGAGCGGTGGACGGGCGCATTTTGTATGGATCAAGAATTTATCAAGGTAAGATTCATAATTTAAAATAATTTTTGTTAATTTACAGCACTAATAAATTTTGTTTTGTTTTGAAATTTACAGACTGGTTCGCTCACAGGTAACCGCACACAAAAAACAACCTTTTCTTTTGCAACACCTGCCTCAACTTCTCCCACAGCGAGAAGTTATCTTTGGAGCACCGGATGAATTGCGGAAAAATGGTTTCAACGCTTCCAACAATTGAAAAAGCAAGTCTTAAATTTAAGAATTTTAATCGTAGTTTAGATGTTCCGTTTGTAGTGTATGCAGACTTCGAATGCATACTAACCCCCCTCAATTTGAAAGTGAGCGAGAATGTTACAGCTACATCATTGCATGTGCCTATAGCATTCTCGTACTACATTAAGTGCTCCTTTGACCCATCCTTAGACAAGTTTGTTTTAGAGACTGGTAAAGATGCAGGTGTCAAATTTGTCACATCTCTCATTAGAGATGTGAGTGAAATTTACACGACCTACCTCTCTAATATTAAACCTATGACAATGAGCGAAGCGGAGGAAACCAGTTTTCGAAAAGCAGCTAATTGCCATATCTGCAAGAAAATTCTGGGGGACGACCGAGTACGTGATCATTGTCATTTAACGGGTCAGTATAGGGGTCCAGCCCATAATGTTTGTAACATTAATTTTCAAATTGCACCTTTTGTCCCCGTATTCTTTCATAATTTTTCGCGGTATGACTCCCATCTTTTCGTTAGGGAACTTAATAAAGTGGAGGGTGATATTACTCCCACTAAACTAGGAGCTGTACATATCACTCTCCAAATTAACATACATAGCGTCCCATGAAAAAAATTTAGAAATTAAGTTTTTGGACACGTTTCGCTTTATGGCAACCAGCTTAGATGCTTTAAGTAGTAATCTGAGTACTGAATGTTTTGAGAGCGTTAAACGTTTTTATCCCTCTGAAGAGAAGTTTAACTTATTACGCAGAAAGGGAGTTTTTCCATACGAGTTTTTAGATTCAGAAAGCCGACTGTCCGAAACCTGTCTGCCTCCAAGGGAGAACTTCTTTAATAGTTTAACTAATAAGAAATGTTCGACTGAGGACTATGTACATGCACAGCATATATGGAAAGTTTTCAACTGCCAATCATTAAAAGAATATATGGAGCTTTATCTAAAAACAGATGTTCTTTTATTGACTGACGTTTTTCAAAATTTTCGCGCAATATGCAAGAAAATATATTCTCTAGATCCTGCACATTATTACACCACACCCGGTTTGTCATGGGATGCTATGCTGAAAACGACCGAAATAGAGTTAGATCTGCTTACTGATATTGACATGTATAGGTTTATTCAAAGTGGAATAAGGGGTGGTTTGGTTCAGTGCTGTAAACGGTACTCTAAAGCCAACCATATGTATATGGAAGCGTATGACGCAAGCAAACCATCCGAATATTTGATGTATTTGGATGCAAATAATTTATATGGTTGGGCAATGTCTCAAAGTCTACCATACACCGGTTTTCAGTGGATGAGTGACGTTGAAATTGCATCATTAGATGTAACTCAAATAGTAGGAAATTCTGAGTATGGCTACATTTTAGAAGTAGACCTTATATATCCTGATACCTTACATGACTATCATAATGATCTACCCTTTTGTCCGCTTAACCAAAAACCCACACCAGAAGCAAAGGTGTGTAAACTTGTTGCTGACCTTAGGTCAAAAACTAAATACGCTATTCATTATAAAAACCTTCAGCAATGTTTACGTAATGGTTTAATATTGTCAAAAGTACATAGAGTTTTAAAATTTAAACAGGCTCCTTGGCTAAAAAAGTATATTGATCTGAACACTTCCCATAGAACTGTAGCGAAAAATAATTTTGAAAAGGATTTTTTAAACTGTTAAATAACGCAGTCTATGGGAAGACAATGGAGAACGTTGAAAAACGTAAAGATGTAAAAATTGTTACTTCGTGGGAAACCACGTCATGCAATCGTTTAGGTGCACGTTCGCTTATTGCAAAGGCTAGTTTTCACAGCTCTGCGCAATTTGCTGAAGACATGTATGCTATTCAAATGCAGCGGCTCCATAATGTTTATGATAAGCCAATGTACTTAGGGTTTACAGTTTTAGAACTCTCCAAATGGCAGATGTACGATTTTCATTACGATTATATTAAACCTAAATTCCAGGAAAAAGTCACATTGAATTATATGGATACAGACTCGTTCATATATTCAATACAGACAAAAGACTTTTATGCAGATATTGCTGAAAACGTAGAAATGAAGTTTGACACGTCTGAATACCCTGAGGAGTTAGCAAAGTTATACGGGATAAAAAGGTGTAACAAAAAGGTCTTGGGTATGATGAAGGATGAGAACTGTGGCAAACGAATGCTGGAGTTTGTTGGTCTCAGAGCGAAAATGTATTCATTGTCTCTTGAGGGGGGTGGCTGTGTTAAAAAATCAAAAGGTGTAAAGAAGTCTGCATTAGATAAGCTTACTATAAATAGCTATAAAGAATGCCTTTTTAATAATAAAATATTTAATGATGAAATGATGTTGTTTAGATCTAAGATCCACAACTTGTATACACATAAGATAAGAAAAACTACTTTAAGCTCTAATGACGACAAAAGAAAAATAAGGTCTGACGGTATAAATACCTATGCTTGGGGTCATTATAAAATTGAATCCCAAACAGCTTGAATGTACCTGTATTATGAATAAAAATAAAAATTATCTCGCTAACACACACACACACACACACACACACACACACACACACACCCACCCACACACACACACACACACTATTCAGCGCGTTCGCGGCGGCAGTCATGAATAATCTGCGTAAGTCTGAGCGCGAGCGAAGAGAGCAAGAGGATTAGGTGGAACATAGGCATTGGTGACGCATTACCTAACGGCCGTACCGCCAATAATATGTTTCGCTTTTATTACCTAATAAAAAGCCATTGTATATATAGGATAAGCAATAAAGGAAAAAAAAAAAAAAAAAAAAAAACACACACACACACACACACACAAGAAAAATAAAAACATGTGATAAAATGCATCGTACATATAATCTTTATTAAAAAAAAAAAAACCTTTATACCCTATAAAACCTGAAAATCCTGTAAATAATAATAAGAAAACCTGTAAAAAAAAAATAAAAAACCTGTGATAAAATGCATTATACATACAATCCCTATAAGACCTGAGAAACCTGTAAATAATAATAAGAAAACCTGTAAAAAAATCCCGTAAACCTATAAATCAAAAAAAAAAAAAAACCTTTATACCCTATAAGACCTGAGAAACCTGTAAATAATAATAATATAAAATAATATGAATAAATAAAAAACATTTTATATACGATAACAAAATTTATTCTTTATTTAAAAAAAAATGTATCTAATTTTATAAAATTTGCTAAATCTGAAAATAATAATAATATTATATATTTGAAAATAAGAAATAAATAAATAAAAAAATCATTTGAAAAATCTGATTTGAAAAGTTTTGTTTTTTTTATTTAAAAATTTATTTTTTAAAATTAGAAAAAAATTTTATTATTTTTTATAAATTAAAAATTATTAAAGAAAGCATCGCGGCTCAGATCGTTGAGCATTAGATCCAATGAATCCATTGACTTGAACAGCTCATTCTCTTCTAGCGATGCAGGACTATACCTAAGGTCATCCAAACCTAAATCCGAGAGCGGCGATGGCGTTCGCTCATCCCGGCTCGATTCTTCAACAGATTTCCTGGTTTTCTTCCAGGGTGCATCGAAAGGTGCAGGCGACGTTAGCCGTATGACCCACCGGGCCATTCCGGGAAACCGGCGGCGGCATCGGTATTGGGATAGCCCAGCCTATGAGGGTGTTCCTCTGAACACTGCTAGTCTTCATTGATTTTTTCATTGCCTTTGTCATTTTGATCGACTGACTTAAAGGTTTTTTCCAATGTTTATTTTCAAAGGAGACGCTTTTGACTGAATGAGCTCTGTTCTGGACTGCTTTATATACCCATCAGAACACACCACCCGCAGCGAATTATCCTGCTTACCCATGCTTTGGCACAAGCCATGGCCACCCTAAAAAAAAGCGGCAACTTCACGCTTTTGACACAACGGTGGCCACCCAAAAAAATGATTTGGTGAAAATTGGATGGCAGATCAGTTTTTCGGGAGATGCAAAGTGAAGCGGGACATATAAAAACGCAGTGACGAACAACCACAACAGGAGCAGCAAGGATTTGACCCCAAGCGTTCACACAGGCATACGCACACCACATATAAACACACGGCAGTGACACCAGCATGCACACAGGCATACGCACACTACATATATACAAGGCAGTGACACCAGCACACACACACGGCATACGCACACACCACACACACACCCGGAATCGACCCCAGCGCGCACTACGGCATACGCACACACCATACACACCCACGGAATCGACCCCAGCCCGCACTAAGGCATACGCGCACAACATATATACCCGGCATCGACACCAGCACTCACACACGGCATACGCACACACCATACACCCACGGAATCGACCATAGCACACACACACGGCATACGCACACACCACACACACACCCGGAATCGACCCCAGCGCGCACTAAGGCATACGCATACACCATACACACCCACGGAATCGACCCCAGCCGCACTAAGGCATACGCGCACAACATATATACCCGGAATCGACCATAGCTCACACACACGGCATACGCACACACCACACACACACCCGGAATCGACCCCAGCGCGCACTAAGGCATCCGCACACACCATACACACACACGGAATTTACACCAGCACGCACTAAGTCATACGCGCACAACATATATACTCGGCATCGACACCAGCATTCACGCAGGCATACGCACACAATATCGATACACACGGCAGTGACACCAGCACACACTAAGGCATACGCACACGACACACACTTGCGGCATCGACCCCAGCACACACACACGGCATACGCACACACCATACACCCACGGAATCGACCATAGCACACACACACGGCATACGCACACACCACACACACACCCGGAATCGACCCCAGCGCGCACTAAGGCATACGCACCCACCATACACACACGGAATCGACCATAGCACACCCACACGGCATACGCACACACCATACACACACGGAACCGACCACAGCACGCACTAAGGAATACGCACATAACCTGTACACACACACGGAATCGACCCCAGCGCGCACTAAGTCATACGCGCACCACATACACACATACGGAATCGGCCCCCAGTGCACTAAGACTTAAATACACACCACACACACACGGCATTGACGCCAGCACTCACACAGGCATACACACACACACCACATACACACCCAGGCTATACACACTCAGGCGGCCATACACACATACACACTCGTATACACCCCCCACCCGAAAATGAGCTTGGTAGAGCGGGGTAAGTTGGCCAGGCCAAGAATGTAGCGTTGCGAACCAATACCTGTTCCCGACTCCCTTAAATGTGAAAGAATAAAATGATTTAAATGTATCCATGTTAGTGTTTCCTTGTATTACTTTCTCCCCTTTTTCAGCGGGTAGTCGAAGCCTCTGGCTTCGGGTCACCTCACCATACGGCCCACATGGGATAGGCATGAGGGGCCAGACTAGCGAATCTTCCGAGTTTTACTCTAGATTCTGCGACGTCTGCTTCTTGGCTTGTTCCGTGTGTAGCGACAACTGGGTAATACCCGTGCGTTGCAGGTTGTGGTGGGCTCAGGCAGGGGAGTCTGGGACGCAGTCCGATTCTTACTCTGTGCGCCCCAGATCCCTGTCTGGGCCCATCACACGCGTTCCCAAAAGCGCGGCCGGTGAGTGAAAGCGGGTCGAACGGGATAAGGTGATCACTTGGTAAGGCTTCCGGGTCTTACCCTTAGCCGAGCCAGGTGAATGCCTGCTCCCGATCCTCTTCGCGTCCCCGAAGTCGAAGGTTCTACGCCTGGTCGGTTGTAGTGTATTCATATATGTAATGTCAAAACATATATTAAATACAACTTGTAACACTTTGTTGCAATTTTGAATAAACCTAAACACGCTCAGCATAAACATATATGTGTATGCGCATACCAAAGCACATACATACATATGGTCTGCGCGTGTAGGTAATATGAAGCCTCTTTAGAAGGCCACGCAAGCGCGAGACCGTTGCCCTACGGGAAACGCTGCGCTTGCACTTAAGCCACTCTCCGCATATATATGTACACTCGCTCTCCCTCTCTTTGTAGCTGTTAAACTATAACAGCATAAGCTTTATCAATGTTAAACATAGAATAAGTACTCAAAATTATTCAATAAAGATATTCATAAAACCCAAGTCAAGCGGCACAGACGTGCCAGTGAATGATTGCTTATTTCACACGACCACGACGTTTTCCTACATGGCGACCGTGACAGGACCAGCACAACTACAGAAAAGCAGAAAGAAGAAATACTTAAAATAAACTGAGTGAGTAGTGTGTTTGTACAAAAAAAAAATTTTTGTTGCCAGTGTTATGCAAAAAAAAAATGTAATACAAAAAAAAAAAAACAAAACAATGCCGAAAACAAGACGCAGTGGCGTTATATTTAGAGCAAAGAAAGAAATTGCCGAATTAAAAATTCTGCTAACTGCAGCCAATCCACCAAATTGGGATAAATCAATCGTATTACAAAATAGAATCGACCACTTAGAGTCGTTTGTTTCTGATACACTGGCACAAAAGAAAGCACAACACACTATTTCACAATCACATATACCCACTATTGGACAAATTAATAATCAACCAAAAAAAATAATCATACCAGCAACAAAAAAGGAGTGCCCAGCAGACTGCGAAGGACCCCTCATCAGTGTATTCTGCAACTACACGTGCGGCATGAAGATCAGCACCAGCACAAAATAAAGCCTGTGTGAGGACCAGCACCGGCACCCCACCAAATTAAGAAGCAATAACAGCACCAGCACAACATAAAGCCTGTGTGAGGACCAGCACCGGCACCCCACCAAATTAAGAAGCAATACCAGCACCAGCACAAAATAAAGCCTGTGTGAGGACCAGCACCGGCACCCCACCAAATTAAGAAGCAATACCAGCACCAGCACAAAATAAAGCCTGTGTGAGGACCAGCACCGGAACCCCACCAGTTCCGGCAAGAAGACCCCCCCACAGGAGCAGCAAGCTGACATAAATTTATATATATATATCACAATTTATTATATTATAAAAAAAAAAATTTTGTTAAACTGGGCTCTAATTAGCACAGTAGCGTACGGCCCATAAAGCTGAACAAACACTAGGAAGGAAACTGTATATGATAGGAATGTCACGCCACCTATGAGGTGTATTAGGATCGTGCATCTTAGATGCCGATATTCATAAAAATTAAGTTGAAAAAAAAAATAGAATTTCAATATATATATATAAATTTAAATGAAAAACAAAAAAAAAAAAAAACAAATAAAAATAAAATAAATTAATTAAAATACAAAAAAAATAATAAAAATTTTAAAAAAAAAAATATATATATATAATCATTAGTTGGAATAGAGCAGTTAGAAACAAAATAGACACTTTCAAAGTTAAAACAGTTCCACAAGGAAACATAATGGGCATTGTAGATGTGAAATCGGTGGATTCGACCGCCAACGTTATTAATAAAGTTGACGTTAATCCACCAGATATGCAATACATGCTTATTTTAGTTGCGATAATAGCCGCGATAATGATAATAAACTCAATAGTTAAACTTTATAAATTGCACCGAAATAGCATGAAAAGAAGATATCAAAGTAGGGCCAACGATTTAGCTCAAGTATGAATATTCAAAAAAATTTTATTAAATAACAGTAAAATGAATACAAGAATATTATTAAAAGAAATAACAAAAAGAGACCCATTATTTGCTAGTAGAATTCTGTTCTTGCTCTCCGAACACCCAATAAGTGTTTACGAATTGGAACACTTATTCATAGCAACGTACAATAGTGTATTTTCACCACTAATAAATTGTACTAAAAAACAAAAGCTACAAGTGCTCAAATCCCTACCAAATGTTGAAATTACTTCTTCAAAAACATTCAACCCAATACTGGGCGAAGTAACTAACATTCTCATATATAAAGTTTAACGAAATTCTTATATAACGAATTTAATGGACTGGGATCATATACGTAAATACGTTATAGACCAAAGAACAGAATTTGATAAATCTTTCAAGTGCCTTAACAAAAGTGCACAGATTTCAAATGAAACGAAGTCAAAACATTTAGAGTTGTTGGTAAACACTTATAACAACGTTAGAAACATTATACTTACCAACTCTCACAAAGCTGATTCACTTCAAATTACGCAAGGTAAAGAAATCTTAAAACGATTAAGAGAAAACCTTGTATATATTTCGGAGAGGCATGAGCTTGTCATATTTCTCCCAAATGAAATAAATAAAATATCCACTTTTGACAAATCTCAGCTAATGAAGCAAACAGAAGGCAAAAATACAGATTCAGACAAACCCATCATGGCACAAAATTTAGTTGAATTTTTGAGGCTAGCCTCTTCTCTATTGCCAGAATTTGATGGACAAGCTCAAAACCTAAGAAGTTTCCTTGATGCATTAGTCCTAGTAGAATCGTTGAAAGGCGAACATGAAATTAATGCGGTGAGCTTAATAAAAACAAAACTGAAAGGCTATGCTAGAAACTTAATAAGTGACGAGCAGAGTATCAATGCTATCATCTCAAAGTTGTCAAGCTCAGTTAAGGGAGAATCGGTAGAAGTCATATCCGCTAAACTCCTTAACCTTCAGCAAAAGGGAAAAACAGCCGGTCAATACACCCAAGAGGTGGAAAAATTGACTAAAGCACTTGAAGGAGCTTACATTAACGACGGTTTGTCAATGGATTTAGCTAACAAATACAGCACTACACAAGCTGTAAAGGCAATGACAAAGAACTGCACAATAGATAAGGTAAAACTTATCATGCAGGCAGGCACGTTCAATAATATGAACGATGCCATCTCCAAGTTTGTAAATAGTTGTACTGAGACTACAGGACAGAACAACACTGTTCTGTACTATCAGCAACAAACAAACCCAGGATATAATAGAGGTAACCGAGGTAACTACCGTGGAAGAGGTAATTACCATCAAAACGGTAACCGAAATTATTACAGGGGACGAGGCCAAAATAGAGGAAACTTTAGAGGCCGTGGCAACTCGAACAGAGGCCACAATACAAACAACGTCCGGGTAGCCCAAGATGTCTCGGGAAACTCCGAACAACCTTTAGATACCCAACAATAAACACCAGAGTTCACACAATAAATTTTAGTCTCAATATATTTGTTTCATTTGACCACGTGTCAACAGGTAAAAAACTTACCTTTTTAATAGATACAGGTGCAGACATCTCAATACTTAAAGAAACTTCTGATGTCTTTCACGACATCCAGCCTAATAATGTAATAAACATTCAAGGCATAAGTAAAGATATTTTAAAATCCAAAGGTCTAGCATCAATAGAGATTCAGACAGGAAAATATATAATTCCACACAACTTTCATATAGTTGATTTAGATTTCGCTATACCATGTGATGGAATACTAGGCATTGATTTTATTAAAAAATACAATTGCCAACTGGACTTCAAACCATCAGAAGATTGGTTTACAATTAGACCCAATAATTTACAATATCCAATTCATGTTCCCATAACATATGATTCTGGTAGAAACTCAATACTTCTACCAGCAAGATCTCAAATTGTCCGAAAAATTACGCTAACTTCAAAAGAAAATAGCATATTTATTCCAAACCAGGAAATCCAGACTGGTGTATATGTTGCAAACACAATTGCAACATCCCAACATACGTTCGTCCGTTTACTAAATACAACTAACTCAGATCAATTAGTTACAATTAATAATTTGCAACATGAATCACTTTCGAACTACGATGTAGTTCAAACAAATCCAGAAAGTAGAAAAGAGAACGTCTTATCTCAGCTAGCCAAAAATTTTCCGCCTCAATTCAAACCTCAACTAAAAAAGTTATGCACCGAGTATAGTGACGTATTCGGTCTCGAAACCGAATCGATCACAACAAATAACTTCTATAAACAAAACTTGAGACTAAAAGACAATGAACCAGTGTATATTAAAAACTATCGAAGCCCACACAGCCAAACAGCTGAAATCCAAAAACAAGTTGGAAAGTTGATCAACGACAAAATAGTCGAACCATCTGTGTCAGAATACAATAGCCCACTTTTATTAGTTCCAAAGAAAGGCCTTCCAGGCTCAGAAAATAGAAAATGGCGATTAGTAATTGACTATCGTCAAATAAATAAAAAATTACTGTCCGACAAATTCCCACTGCCTAGAATTGATGACATATTAGATCAACTAGGCAGAGCAAAATACTTTTCATGCCTTGACTTAATGTCAGGTTTTCATCAAATCGAACTTGAAGAAAGTTCAAGGGATATAACATCATTTTCAACGAGCAATGGCTCATATCGCTTCACGCGATTACCATTTGGTTTAAAAATAGCGCCAAAGTCATTTCAGAGAATGATGACTATTGCATTCTCTGGCCTTGAATCTTCCCAAGCATTCCTTTATATGGATGATTTAATAGTTATTGGTTGTTCCGAAAAACATATGCTCAAAAACTTAACAGATGTTTTTGACAAATGTAGGAAATACAACCTTAAGTTACATCCACAAAAATGCTCATTTTTTATGCATGAAGTGACCTTTCTTGGTCATAAATGCACTGATAAAGGAATCTTGCCAGACGACAAAAAGTACGACGTCATTAAAAACTACCCAGTCCCACACGATGCGGACAGCGCTAGACGTTTTGTTGCATTTTGAAATTATTATAGACGTTTCATAAATAACTTCGCCGACTATTCACGGCACATAACAAGATTATGTAAAAAAGATGTTCCTTTTGAATGGACAGTTGAATGCCAAAATGCATTCCTATACCTAAAAGATAAGCTAATGCAGCCTACACTATTACAATACCCAGACTTCAGCAAAGAATTTTGCATAATAACGGATGCAAGTAAGCAAGCGTGTGGAGCAGTTTTAACTCAAAACTACAATGGACTCCAACTTCCAATTGCATACGCATCACGTTCATTTACAAAGGGTGAAAGTAATAAGAGTACAACGGAACAAGAATTAGCAGCAATTCATTGGGCTATAGTACATTTTCGACCATATATTTATGGAAAACACTTCACAGTGAAAACTGACCACAGACCATTAACTTATTTATTTTCTATGGTCAATCCAAGTTCTAAACTTACACGCATGCGGCTCGAGTTAGAAGAGTACGACTTTACAGTCGAGTATCTAAAGGGTAAAGACAATTTCGTGGCAGATGCCCTATCACGGATAACAATATCCGAATTAAAAGACATACAAAATAAAGTCCTGAAAGTCACTACCAGGCATCAAAGTAGACAAAACAATTCCTGCGCAGGAAATGAACAAGAATCTTTGCTTAGGCAAAATCTTGAAAAAGCTTCTAAGCCCAACGTATATGAAGTCATCACGAATGACGACGTACGAAAAGTAGTGGCCTTGCACATGAGAGGAAAGCTGTGTTATTTTAAACATGGAAATAAAATCATTGCAAGAATAAATGTTAGCGATCTTTATACTAATGGAGCTATTGACTTAGGTCAATTTTTCCAAAGGCTCGAAAAGGAAGCCGGTATACATGATATACGCAAACTAAAGTTGGCACCGCATGAAATAATCTTTGAACAAGTTTCTATAGATAATTTCAAAAATATGGGCAATAATGAATTAAATTTATTAAGAGTAGCGCTACTCAAGCCGGTGACCATTATCTCAAAAGATAAAGAAAAAGAAGCAATATTGTCTACATTTCATGATAGTCCCACACAAGGAGGACATACTGGCATAACAAAAACTTTGGCCAAAGTAAAAAGACACTACTATTGGAAAAATATGACTCGTCATATAAAAGAGTACGTACGTAGATGTCCAAAATGCCAGATGTCAAAAACATTAGTTCATACTAAAACTCCTTTGACAATAACAGACACACCAATGTGTGCCTTTGATCGAGTAATTGTTGACACTATAGGTCCATTACCCAGATCCGAAAATGGTAACGAATACGCAGTTACACTTATTTGTGATTTAACTAAATATCTCGTTGCCATTCCAATACCAAACAAGAATGCCAACACTGTTGCAAAAGCAATATTTGAGCAATTCATTCTTAAATTTGGCCCCATGAAAACGTTTATTACGGACATGGGCACCGAATATAAAAATACTATTATAACTGACTTGTGCAAATATTTAAAAATAGACAAAATAACGTCTACAGCACACCACCACCAGACCGTTGGCACAGTTGAAAGAAGTCACAGAACTTTCAACGAATATATACGCTCTTACATCTCAGTCGATAAAACCGATTGGGATGTATGGCTCCAATATTTCGTATACTGTTTCAACACGACCCCTTCTATGGCACATAATTATTGTCCATACGAATTAATTTTTGGCAAGCAAAACAATTTGCCCCAACATTTTAATAAAATAGATAACATTAACCCCTTATATAATGTAGACGATTACGCTAAAGAAAGTAAGTTTAGATTAGAACAGGCTTATAAAAGAGCAAGAATTATGTTAGAAAAACATAAATCTAAAAATAAAGAATATTATGATAGGAAAACAATAGATTTTAATTTGAACATAGGAGATAAAGTACTTTTAAAAAAATGAAACAGGTCATAAGTTAGAAAGCAAATATATAGGACCTTACACAGTAGTAAACATAATAGAACAGGATAATATAATAATAAAAATAAAAAAGGAAAAAAAACAGACAGTTCATAAGGATAGATTAAAAGTTTTCAATTCATAAAAGCTACTCTAATATCCAACTTAAAAAAAAAAAAAAAAAAAAAAAAAAAAAAAAAATAATATATATATATATATTGAAATATAAAATTAAAATAAAATATATGTGTAATATAAAATAAATACCTAAGAAAAAAAATTATTTTAAAACGGTCTGATCAGCCATATATTATATACCATAACACAAAAAAAAAAAAAACTTTCACTTTTAAATCTTTATACATTTATAGTTTTATATTATTCAATTTTTATATTTCTAATAATTACAATCATGTTTACTATAAATAACTACATATTCATAATATTACGTTATTTTTTTTAAAAGGGAGGTGTAGTGTATTCATATATGTAATGTCAAAACATATATTAAATACAACTTGTAACACTTTGTTGCAATTTTGAATAAACCTAAACACGCTCAGCATAAACATATATGTGTATGCGCATACCAAAGCACATACATACATATGGTCTGCGCGTGTAGGTAATATGAAGCCTCTTTAGAAGGCCACGCAAGCGCGAGACCGTTGCCCTACGGGAAACGCTGCGCTTGCACTTAAGCCACTCTCCGCATATATATGTACACTCGCTCTCCCTCTCTTTGTAGCTGTTAAACTATAACAGCATAAGCTTTATCAATGTTAAACATAGAATAAGTACTCAAAATTATTCAATAAAGATATTCATAAAACCCAAGTCAAGCGGCACAGACGTGCCAGTGAATGATTGCTTATTTCACACGACCACGACGTTTTCCTACACGGTACTGAGGAGTGGTCTGAGGAGAGGGGTGGAAGGGTCTTCGGGGTGATCACCCTGGACTCCCTACTCCTCCCTTTAGTCCACTCCGACGATGTCGATCTGAGCGACCGTACCCCCCCCCACACCCCTTTCTGTTTGCGCATTGGTGTTCGACCTCGGTGCGGCTCACTCCAGGGTCCCAGCATTTGTTACAAATAATCTGTAGAAACACCCTGGACGCGATTGAGACGCCGACCTCGGCCTAGAAAACGTCCTTACAGATGGCGCCCGAGCAGGGACTCTGGAAGATTTTTGTTGACAAGGAGCCCCTCCCCTTTTTTGTGGCCTAAAGAACCACTTGTACAACGGTGGTACGGAAAGGGGCGGTCCGGGATCAACACCATTGTGTAGGGTTTCGTCTGTTTTGTCCTTTGTATGTCCTTGCGTTTGTTTTTTGTGTTGTTTCTTCGTTATCACCAAAACAAAAACCTTGTCACCCCCTTCTTCCCCCGCAACGTCATGGATTTGAGAGCGTCGCGGCAGCCGGCGGCAGAAGGCTGCGTCGCCGCGCTGCCGACGGGATCTTCGCTGCCGACGACGACAGAGCGCCGTTGCTGGTGCTGGCAGAGCGGCCACTAGTGTATATAAGGCCGGCTGCTAGCACCAGAAAGTCAGTCATACTCCAGCCTCCGAGCTGACACCACAGTATTCAACACAGAACCGCCGAAAACTATTCTCAAAGGATATTAATGATAAAAACCTATAATCCTCCTCGAAGGATAATAATAATAAACCAACAATCCTCCTCGAAGGATATTAATAATAAAACTGCAAGTCCTCCTCGAAGGATAATAATAATAAATCCAAAGATCCTCCTCGAAGGATAATAATAAATACCAACAATCCTCCTCGAAGGATATTAATAATAAAACTGCAAATCCTCCTCGAAGGATAATAATAAATCCAAAGATCCTCCTCGAAGGATAATAATAATCAACAATCCTCCTCTAAGGATATAAATAACAATTCTGCAATCCTCCTCGAAGGATAACAATAATTCAACAATCCTCCTCGAAGGATAATAATAACAAATCCAAAGATCCTCCTCGAAGGATAACAATAATTCATTTCAGCCCCATAGAACCATCCACCATAAGGCAACCATGGTAGCAGTAAGCTGGATCTACTACCGCAAAAAGGACGAGCTGGTATCCCTGGCAAGCGAATTCGGGCTCGACGTAGAAGGAACCGTGACCGAGCTACGGAGCAGGGTGGCAGGCTTCATAAGCCGAAGCGAACACCCAGAAACGCTCATAGCCCGCTTCGAAGAGTTGGCGGCCAGATACCAGGATCCGCCACCATCCGACACCAAATCAAGGTCCCGGTCGCCAAGCCCCACTCCGCCAGAGATGAGCACCTCTCCAGCCCCCAGACCGATCATCACGGTGACCAATACCGATGGAGCCGTACCTGGACCCGACCCGACCCGACTAGCCAACAGATCCCCACCACGCCTACGCCGCCCTTCACCTCATAGGCCAGCCCGACTGGAGTTCTCACACGGCATGTTGGCCGAAAAGATGCAACGCTGGGGCCTAACCTTCGATGGGACTAACGACCCACTTAGCTTCATCGAAAGGGTAGAGGAGCGAGCCGCGGTCCATCAGATCGACGCATTCAGCCTACCCCTGCTGATCTCGGAGCTTTTGACCGGAGAGGCCGAGAGCTGGTACAGAGTTAACCGGATGCACGCTGAGACCTGGACGCGGTTCCGGAAAGAATTCCTGGAATTCTACTTGCCCCCCAGATATTTCGAGCGGTTGGAGGACGAAATACGGAACCACCTACAGCGTGAGGGGGAACCATTTAAACGCTTCATGGTGCAACTGCGACTCATAATGCAACGGGCAGGGTATTCTGGCGAGCGAGAGCTGGACCGGCTCTACGAAAACCTACTGCCAGAATACCAACTATACATCCGAAGACACGAAGTGACCTGCCTGAGCCAACTGACACAGTTGGCCACGCATTATGAAATGGTCAGGGAGAGGGAGACGCAACAGCAGAGCCGAAGGAAGCCGACGACTGGCCATCGACCCCCGCGCCTAGCCCAGAAAAGACCCCGTCGGCTCCGAGACCGCACAACCCCTTCCGAGACGACACACCTCGAGCGCAGGGAGCGCCTCCAGTACCGACAAACGAGACCCCGATCGACGTCAACAACGCATGCCGAAGATGCGGACAGTCGGGACACCCCGCCCGAACGTGCCGGAACCCGCAGATGCTACACTGCTGGCAGTGTGGACGGCGAGGGGTTCGGACGATCGAGTGCTGCACACGGCCGTCGGGAAACGAAGTGCCTCCCTCCTAGATTCCGGGCCAGGGGGGAGTGGCGACCAGAGAGCAACTGAAACCAACGGAGCCATCCGGCTCGAGAACGCAAGGATAGTAGCCAGGGTCAGCGTGGAAGGCAAACCCTTCCTGGCTACTATCGACACCGGAGCAACTCGCAGCTTTGCCAGCGAAAAGGTCGCCCAGCAGCTGTCGGCGGAGGGACTCATAGAAATCCAGGTAGGGGTAAGTTTGGCGGATGGTACGCGCATGACCGTTACCAAAGCATGTGCCACAGAAATCCAGCTCGGGGAAAAACGAGTCCGCCTACCACTGCTGATAATGCCGATTGTCCTCGATGAGCTCATCCTGGGCATTGATTTCCTGTGCGCGATGCAAGCGACGCTAACATTTGGGACATCTGAGCTGCAGATGACCAAGGAATTGTTCCTAAGCCCTGCCGGACGCCGGAAGCCCAGGAGCATAACCCAAAAACCTGCGCCATCCACAGAACTGATACCACCCCCGACAACCACTCCAAAGACGGAAGAGGCAAACATTAGCGAGACGCCCGAAGTCTGCAGTCGTGAGGTGACCTTCGAGCAGTCCCAAGCTGTAACAGTAGCCCAGGTGCCAGAAGACGACCCGGAAAAACCAAGCGACGCCGACGAGGAGACCGATCCCAGGGTACAAGCATTTTTGGAACGAGAATTGGCGATGTTTGATGGATTAAAGGGGGTCTCTCACGTCGCGGAGCATGTGATCACCATGAGGGACGAGAGACCCATCAAGCAACGTTACTACCCGAAGAATCCCGCCATGCAGAAGGTTATTTACGAGCAAGTGGACGAACTGCTGAAGAACGGATGCATAGAGCCTTCGAAGTCCCCCCATAGCGCCCCCATCGTGCTGGTAGGGAAGAAGACGGGCGACATCAGGATATGCATCGACTACCGGCAGCTGAACGCACGCTCCATCCCCGACGCCTATCCGTTACCCCGTATACAACACATCCTGGAGCGGTTGCGAAACGCCAAATACATCAGCACACTGGATTTGAAGAGCGGATATTGGCAGATTCCGATGGCTCACGACAGCCGTCAATATACCGCTTTTACGGTACCGGGACGAGGGCTGTTTCAATGGAAGGTTATGCCCTTTGGCCTTCATTCCGCTCCAGCCACCTTCCAACGGGCACTTGATGGAGTCATTGGACCGGACCTAGAACCGTACGCCTTCCTTCGCCTACCTGGATGACATTATCATCACTGGGTCGGACCTCGATGACCACCTGCGAAAACTACAGGAGGTTTTTCGACGGCTGTGAGAGGCGAATTTGCGGCTGAACAAGGCCAAGTGCAAGTTCTTTAAGCGCAGCCTCTCGTATTTGGGTCACGTCGTCAGCGAGCAGGGCATCCACACCGACCCAGACAAGATCGCCGCCGTCCGGAAGTTGACACCACCGACCAATATCCGCGAACTACGACGATGTCTGGGTATCGCGTCGTGGTATCGGAGGTTTGTGGCCAACTTCGCAGAGGTAGTGCAGCCGATGTCACTATTACTGAGGAAAAATAAGCGCTGGGAGTGGGGAGAACAGCAGCAAACCGCATTCAACGAACTCAAGCGACGACTTACGGAGGCACCTGTCCTGGCATGCCCCGACTTTGAGGAAAAATTCGTGTTACAGACCGACGCCAGCGACTTCGGTATAGGAGCGGTACTGACGCAGGAATTAGACGGAACGGAACGAGTCATAGCGTACGTGAGCCGGAGACTGTCCAAGCCCGAGGAGAACTACTCGGCGACAGAAAAGGAGTGCCTCGCGATCGTTTGGGCCATCCGTAAGTTGCGATGCTTCCTCGAGGGCTACCGCTTTGATGTAGTAACAGACCACTTGGCGCTCAAGTGGTTGAACAGCATCGACAACCCGACTGGGCGGATCGCAAGGTGGGCGCTAGAACTACAACAGTACCAGTTCGACATCCACTATCGACGGGGGAAGCTGAACGTGGTTGCCGATGCGTTATCTCGGCAACCGCTGGATGAGGTGCTGCAGACTTTGCAGGTCGACGCCACCAACTGTCCGTGGCTCCACAAATTGGTCTCGCGGATCAAGGACCACCCGGACCAATACCCAAATTATGTGCTGGAAAACGGACAAGTATATCGACATCTTGGCCATCGCCCCCTAGAAGAAGACTATGTACCCTGGAAAATCTGCGTGCCTACCGAACAACGCCCCCGCGTCCTAAGCGAATGTCACGACAATCCTACAGCTGGACATCTTGGGATCCGGAAGACCATCGGACGAGTGATGCAGAGGTACTACTGGCCAGGCCTGTTTCGGGACGTAACCAAGTACGTCCGGCGGTGTACTAAGTGCCAGATGTTCAAGGTAAGCCAACTCAAGCCGGCTGGGAAAATGTTAACGAGACAAGTAGCGGAACCATTTGCGACGGTCTGCGCGGACTTCGTAGGACCCCTACCTCGATCGAAGCACGGCAATACTGCTACTGGTTTTCTTCGACCATTTCTCCAAGTGGGTGGAACTCGCCCCACTGCGCAAAGCCACGACGGCCCACCTGGAGAAAGCGTTCCGGGAGAGGATATTGTGCCGGTTCGGGACACCGCGCTGCTTCGTATGCGACAACGGAACACAGTTCACGAGCCGGTCGTTTACTCGTTACTGCAAGCAGCTGGGAATGGAGCTTCAACACACCGCCCCCTATAGCCCCCAGCAGAACCCAACCGAGAGGGCAAACCGGACAATAAAAACTATGCTGGCACAGTATGTGGATGGTCATCAAAATACGTGGGATGAACTCCTGCCAGAAATAATGCTGGCCATCAATACAAGCATCTCAGACACGACCAAGTTTAGCCCAGCCTACTTGGTGCAAGGACGTGAGCCTAGGCTACCCAACGCCTTATACGACCAAGTCACCCCGGGAAGTGGTCGGCAGGAGGCAAACCCCGAGACACGAGCCACGGAGTTAAGAGGGAGTATTTGACGCTGTACGAAGCAACATACAGCTGGCATCCCAGGACCAGGCCAAGGAGTATAATCTCCGCCGAAGGGATTGGCGGCCTACGCTGGGCACCCGAGTGTTGGCAAAACACCACGTGCTGTCCAACGCGGCGGAAGGATTCGCGGTAAAATTAGCGCCGAAGTTTGACGGGCCATATCGAGTTTTGAAATTTGTCTCCCCAAACGTCGTCCGGATCCACCATGAGGTGACAAAACGACGCCGCGTTGCCAACCTCGCCGATCTAAAGCCATACCACGCTGATGACGACGAAGATGCCCACGACATTCCCCACGACCTAACTTCTGTTCCTCACCCAACCCCCTTACCTCATGTTGCCCAAGAAAATGCAATAATTACTGGTTTAGACGATAATCCCAAACTTGCGATCATTTCAGATGAAATGTCAGAAGCAGAAGGTCATATCCTCTTCGGCCTTGAGGGACACTGCCGCAGATACGTGGATCCCGAAGGGTACCACTCAGACGACAGCCGCGCCACGGACATCTACGTGCCGCCCGAAGACATCCCGGAAGCGCCTGAAGTCCCCGACTCAACCTCAGGTGTACCCTTACCCGAGATAGACCCCTGAAGGGACCTAAGGGTGGACCCTGGATGGCCGACCGACGACGCCATAGACGAGGTATTATCTACCCTAAACCTCGCGGATGACGTCGCGGGTCTCGAAGACCTGCCGCTCTACGCCATCGACTGGGCGATGGCCCCAGAGGAGTGGCGAGTAATTGGAACTGGAGGATTATTGCCGCAGGAAATCCTGGAAAGCGTCCACCACGTTATCCGGCATAACACCCACCTAGGGAGGAAATACCTGATGGAGGTGGACAGCCAGTATTTCCAGGTGAAAGTGTCGGCAGCCGGTAAGGTCACAGTCCGTCATCGCCACCCGAAGTAAGGGGGGGGTGTGAGGTAGCATTCTTGCTGGCAAAATGCTACCGCACAAAAGCTGCCAGACACGGGTCGCGATCACGACACAGCCATGGCTACCCGAGAATGGCAGCGCCACGCTTTGGCACAAGCCATGGCCACCCTAAAAAAAAGCGGCAACTTCACGCTTTTGACACAACGGTGGCCACCCAAAAAAATGATTTGGCGAAAATTGGATGGCAGATCAGTTTTTCGGGAGATGCAAAGTGAAGCGGGACATATAAAAACGCAGTGACGAACAACCACAACAGGAGCAGCAAGGATTTGACCCCAAGCGTTCACACAGGCATACGCACACCACATATAAACACACGGCAGTGACACCAGCACGCACACAGGCATACGCACACTACATATATACAAGGCAGTGACACCAGCACACACACACGGCATACGCACACACCACACACACACCCGGAATCGACCCCAGCGCGCACTACGGCATACGCACACACCATACACACCCACGGAATCGACCCCAGCCCGCACTAAGGCATACGCGCACAACATATATACCCGGCATCGACACCAGCACTCACACACGGCATACGCACACACCATACACCCACGGAATCGACCATAGCCGCACTAAGGCATACGCGCACAACATATATACCCGGAATCGACCATAGCTCACACACACGGCATACGCACACACCACACACACACCCGGAATCGACCCCAGCGCGCACTTAGGCATCCGCACACACCATACACACACACGGAATTTACACCAGCACGCACTGAGTCATACGCGCACAACATATATACTCGGCATCGACACCAGCATTCACGCAGGCATACGCACACAATATCGATACACACGGCAGTGACACCAGCACACACTAAGGCATACGCACACGACACACACTTGCGGCATCGACCCCAGCACACACACACGGCATACGCACACACCATACACCCACGGAATCGACCATAGCACACACACACGGCATACGCACACACCACACACACACACCCGGAATCGACCCCAGCGCGCACTAAGGCATACGCACCCACCATACACACACGGAATCGACCATAGCACACCCACACGGCATACGCACACACCATACACACACGGAACCGACCACAGCACGCACTAAGGAATACGCACATAGCCTGTACACACACACGGAATCGACCCCAGCGCGCACTAAGTCATACGCGCACCACATACACACATACGGAATCGGCCTCCAGTGCACTAAGACTTAAATACACACCACACACACACGGCATTGACGCCAGCACTCACACAGGCATACACACACACACCACAGTCGAGTTTTCTCTGTCGCTCCGTTCTTGTAGTGATTTCGCAGTGCTAAACCTTAAGTAAAAAACCAATTTTCCCAATTAATAAGCGCGTCAATAGGCTGGGCAGCTTACCAGTTGTCCTGATCACCTTTGCCAATCGCGTTCCTTTTCTTTTCAGTCGCCGGGTTGTTGTGGAGTCTCCCTTAAGCCTCGCGCAATTTAGGGCACTCTAATTGGTGTGAGTGGAAATTTTACACGCAAGTATTACACACATTGCACACTCTAATCTCGTGGTGTGCTGTTTACAAGTGTTTTAGGAATACCACAGTGTCAGCTGATCGCGATTGCCAGGGCTGAGTTTGGCAGTGCCAGCTGAGCGAAAAGCGCTAAATTACCTTAGTTTGCTTATCACAGGTGGCGCCAATACGAATATCGGTGTCTCAGCTGCGAGTGGTTCGTAGACAGGGTGGAAGAGCAAACTTAACTATTTTGTTGCATACGCGCGAGGGTTTTTGCAAAAGCGCTGCATAGCCAACAGGCGCACCACTTGGCGATATCTCCAGTAGGAAACTCCAAGCAGACTAAGCAGAAGGCCACGGTACCGGCTACTACCAACCCCCTCCGCCGCGGCGGTGCTCAGCGGGGCCCTGGTGACCGAGTAGGGGCGGTATAACCTCCACCGGTTAAAAACCTTAGGGAAACCTTTGGTCAACGCGGGACTGCTTGAAGTTCTACGGGTGAGTGGAGACAAGTAGGTACAGTGGAAGGTATTGTGCGCCGCTCGGCTCTGCCGAGATCTCCCCCCAGGGAGTGCACTACCCCCGGTGCAAAGTCTGGTACCTCCAGGTGACATGCCGGCCGCGGTGGCCGCTCCACCCCAGGGGAAGGAGCCCGAAGAGGAAGATGTTTTTCAGCAGCTGGGTGCCATTCTGAACGGCCTTAATGCCCTTTTGTTCGGGCAGCGACACGTCAACCAGCTTATGAGAGACCAGGCAGCGAAGGCACTCAAACTGTACAAAGCATTCTCTGGCAGAAGCAAGTCAGCTTGCAGGGTTAGCGCGGACATAGCCACACAGACGTCGCCGGTTGCAAAGCTGCATAATAGAGTAGCTGACAAAGTCCAACAGCAGGGTAGCGGCGCTGCGAGGACTACAGTGACGCCCAAGAGACGGCGTGAGCACGAGCCAGGACAGCGAGCGACGCCCTCAAAGAGGAATAAAACTGGCAATGTAAATCCAGAGGCTTCGGAGTCAGTTACACAGAACAAGTGGCAAACGGCCCAGCGAAGGAAGGCTAGCAAGCCAGCCGGTAAGGCATCTGGCAAGCCGCCTACGAAGAGCAGATCGGATGCGCTGGTAATAAGTACCAGCGAGCTCTCCTATAGCGAAGTTCTGTCGCTTGTTACGCGCAGAAGCGACGGAAAACTCAACGGAGTCCGCGACAAGGTCTCTAAAGCTCGTCGCACAGCAAAAGGCGACCTGCTACTGGAGCTGAATGGAGTAGGCCTGGAGTGCACCAAGCAGCTCAAGGACGAGGTGGAGCTTGTGCTGGGCAAGAGAGCTGAGGTTCGCTCGTTTACAGAGCAATCACACTTTGCGATTCGGGATCTGGATGAGTTGGCAACTGAGGAGGAGATTGTAGCTGCGCTATCGACACAGGCCAATATACCCATCGATGCATGTAATTTTAAAAGCATTCGACCTGGATATGGCAACACCCAGGTGGCCAACTTCTCAGTACCAGCGAATCTGGCGAGCAGCATTACTGCCCTGCGCACGGTTCGAGTTGGCTGGACCAGCTGCGCCATCCGCCCGCAGGAAGTACGCACGAGGTGCTACCGATGTCTGGAAATGGGACACACCGCTAGCAGCTGCCGTAACCCAGTGGATAGGTCCCAGTGCTGCATCAGGTGCGGAGAATCGGGTCACAAGGCAGTGAGCTGTAAGAGCGAGGCGAGGTGCTTCATCTGCACCGCTAAGGGCAGTGCCTCAATCAGCCACCAGGCGGGCAGTAGCAGATGTCCACTCAGCGGAGGTGTAAGTAATCGTCCAAAATGAAGTGCATCCAGCTGAACCTCAACCATTGTGCGGCGGCTCAGGACTTGTTGTCGCAAACAGTGCGTGAACGCTTTGCGGATCTTGCGGTGCTGAGTGAGCCATACCGGATGCAGGAGGGACCAAACTGCGCACTAGACACATCAGGAAGAGCGGCAATTTGGTCTTGTGGGAGCGCCGCGCCACCACTGACCAGAGTTTACCGGGCTGATAGCTTCGTACGTGCGATGGCGGGCGGCATGTGGATCTACTCCGTCTATCTGGCCCCCAGCCGGCAGCTCTCCGAGTTTTGCACCGCCCTGGACTCTATGGTGGCAGATGCTAGAGGCCGGCACCCAGTCATCATCGCTGGTGACTTCAACGCATGGGCAGAGGAGTGGGGTAGCTCGTCCACGAACGCTAGGGGCCGAGCCTTACTTGAGGCCTTCACGCTTCTGGACGTTGCCATACTGAACCAGGGGACCCAACACACTTTCAGCAGAGCAGGGCTGGGATCCGTCGTCGACATCACGTTCGCCAGTAGTTCGCTGTCCACTTCATCCACCTGGAGCATCGACGACTCCTACAATGGGAGCGACCATGCTGCCATATGGTTCACCGTCGGAGCACGTCATAATCTCCAGCATGCTCCAGCCCAACCTAGGCAGAAATACCGTGCTGAGACGCTCGACACGCGAATCTTTGGTACACAGCTTGCATCAGCAGGGATCCCGGATAGTGCAGACAGTACCGAGGCTGTGGTGGAAAAAACCATGATGCTGATAAGCCGAGCCTGCGATGCTAGCATGGCGAGGAGCAAGAGGTACCAGAGGCACCATGTGCAAGTATACTGGTGGAATGAGGAGATAGCTGAAGCTCGAAACGTCTGCAACCACGCTAGACGCCGCTACCAGCGCTCACGCGGTTCCCAGATGTACCAAGCCCGACAAGCAGATTTTCTCACATGCAGGAGGCAGCTGCAGAAGCTTATTAAGGCT
Organism: Scaptomyza montana; assembly: GCA_018904305.1. NCBI lineage: Eukaryota > Metazoa > Arthropoda > Insecta > Diptera > Drosophilidae > Scaptomyza > Scaptomyza montana. Next base: position 268,171 of record JAEIGR010000059.1, on the reverse strand, counting down.
AGCAAGCGCAAATGCTTTCTTGAGCTCTGCGACACAGCTGAGAACGATCCTTGGGGCGACGCCTACAAAATCGTTGTCAAACGCTTTAACGCCTTTTCCCGCTGCCAGCCTACCGACTCGGGGGCGCTCAGAGAGATTGTGACGCACCTCTTTCCCAGAATGGCTGACGAGCTTAATCCCGCGCCAGAGTCTAGCATGCCTGCCGCCATCGAGGAGGTCACCTTGGAAGAGATCCGCCAAGCAGCAACGAGGACGAAGCCTAGCAAGGCGCCAGGGCCCGATGGGATTCCTAACAGAGCTCTCAAGCTAGCACTTGCGATCCGCCCCGATATCTTTGCCGAGATGTTTAACAACTGCCTACGCAGCGGAGTCTTTCCTAATAGATGGAAATTGCAGCGACTGGTACTGCTTCCAAAGCCTGGGAAGCCGCTTGAGGACCCAGCTGCCTACAGGCCCATTTGCCTCATCGATACGGTTGGAAAGATATTGGAGCATATTATCTGCTCACGTCTCGAGCGCGCCATATCCGCAGCAGGAGGGCTTTCGGATCAGCAGTTCGGCTTCCGTAAATCGAGGTCAACGATCGACGCAATCGGCAAGGTGGTGGAGATAGCCGCAGAAGCTATAGCCGGCACTAGGTGGCAAGGAGGTGCCAAAAAGTACTGTCTGATCGCAACGCTAGATGTAAAAAACGCGTTCAACACGGCAAAATGGAGCTGCATCTTGGAGGCCCTGGTAGCGTTTGGAGTGCCGAGTTATCTACTAAGACTGATAAGGAGCTATTTTCAGGACAGAATACTGCAGTATAATACCAGTGAGGCGACCGAGGAGTACCACGTATCTGGAGGCGTGCCGCAAGGGTCAGTTCTTGGCCCTCTCCTTTGGAACGCCATGTACGACGGCGTTTTTCGGCTCACTCTACCTGAAGAGGTCCGTATAGTCGGTTTTGCAGACGACGTGGCGTTGGTGGTGGTGGCTAAGGAGCTCAAGGCGGCCGAGGCCAGATGCAACCTTACGATCGAAATGGTCATCCAGTGGCTCTCCTCGGTTGGCCTCCAGATTGCCCCCCACAAGACTGAGGCTGTACTCATAAGCAGTAGAAAAGTAGTGGAATCAGCAACCATTATAGTGGGAAATACGCCCATCACATCAAAGAGAGCAATCAAGTACCTGGGAGTGATGCTGGACACAAGGCTTTCCTTTAAGGAGCATTTGGCGTACGCCAGCTCGAAAGCTGCTGTAACAAACCGTGCTCTATCGCGTATTATGCCAAATACGAGAGGCCCGAAGCAGTATAGGAGAGCTTTAATTTCCAGCGTGACTAGGGCGGTGATGTTGTACGCGGCACCTATTTGGCACCCTGGCCTCCGCTACGACAGCTACTCCCGTGGACTAACGGCTACTCACCGACTAGGGGCGATCAGGGTGTGTAGCGGCTTCCGAACTATTTCGGACGAAGCGTGTCTGGTGCTAGCTGGAGTTGCCCCCATAGCCGAGATAGCCAGAGAAGTTACGGAGGTCTATGAGGAGACTCATGGCAGGGACCATCCAGTGGCCTATAAGAAGGCAGCGCGCACCTCGGCCAAATCGCGCACTTTGGCCAACTGGCAGCGGCGATGGGATTCATCCTCTAAAGGGCGATGGACACACCGCCTAATCCCAAGTCTATCTGAGTGGCTGGACAGAAGACATGGACAGGTGAATTTCCACATCACCCAGCTCCTCAGCGGACATGGCTGCTTCCGCGGGTATCTATACCGCTTCGGTCACGAGGATGCTCCCTCCTGCACCTACTGCGGGAGTACCTTCATCGAGGATGCGGAGCATGTGCTGTTCCACTGCGCTCGATTCGCAGGGCTTCGCTTAGAATTGGAAAGGATTTTTGGTTGTGCCATCGTGGTAGAGAACCTCGTACGGCTCATACTAGCAAGTAGCGGAAATTGGGAAGCATTTAGCGGCTTTGCGGTTGCCGTCATGACGGAACTGCGGAAGGCCGAGCGCGAGCGTAACGGGCACCGGGAGTAGGAGGAGCAAAGGCGTTTGCGACGCAATACCTAACGGCCGTTCCGCAAATGTCGCTTCTTCTCGAAACCTCTAACCGCCTTATTGTATTATATAGGATAGTACATAGAATAGTTATTTATTTAGAGTTAATAAATGAAAAAAAAAAAAAAAAAAAAAAAAAACACACACCACATACACACCCAGGCTATACACACTCAGGCGGCCATACACACATACACACTCGTATACACCCCCCACCCGAAAATGAGCTTGGTAGAGCGGGGTAAGTTGGCCAGGCCAAGAATGTAGCGTTGCGAACCAATACCTGTTCCCGACTCCCTTAAATGTGAAAGAATAAAATGATTTAAATGTATCCATGTTAGTGTTTCCTTGTATTACTTTCTCCCCTTTTTCAGCGGGTAGTCGAAGCCTCTGGCTTCGGGTCACCTCACCATACGGCCCACATGGGATAGGCATGAGGGGCCAGACTAGCGAATCTTCCGAGTTTTACTCTAGATTCTGCGACGTCTGCTTCTTGGCTTGTTCCGTGTGTAGCGACAACTGGGTAATACCCGTGCGTTGCAGGTTGTGGTGGGCTCAGGCAGGGGAGTCTGGGACGCAGTCCGAGTCTTACTCTGTGCGCCCCAGATCCCTGTCTGGGCCCATCACACGCGTTCCCAAAAGCGCGGCCGGTGAGTGAAAGCGGGTCGAACGGGATAAGGTGATCACTTGGTAAGGCTTCCGGGTCTTACCCTTAGCCGAGCCAGGTGAATGCCTGCTCCCGATCCTCTTCGCGTCCCCGAAGTCGAAGGTTCTACGCCTGGTCGGTACTGAGGAGTGGTCTGAGGAGAGGGGTGGAAGGGTCTTCCGGGTGATCACCCTGGACTCCCTACTCCTCCCTTTAGTCCACTCCGACGATGTCGATCTGAGCGACCGTACCCCCCCCACACCCCTTTCTGTTTGCGCATTGGTGTTCGACCTCGGTGCGGCTCACTCCAGGGTCCCAGCATTTGTTACAAATAATCTGTAGAAACACCCTGGACGCGATTGAGACGCCGACCTCGGCCTAGAAAACGTCCTTACAAAACAAAAAAAAAAAGGATGTGTCACATATGTGTTTATAGTACATCCTTTTTGTCTATCCAAGAGTTTTGCTCATTCGAGAACCCTAACCATTTAACTAGCACTCGACTGTTTCTTCGTTCTATTATTTTTTCAACGAGAAAAATGTGTGGAAATTTTGTTTTTTGTAGTTCCTCTTTGTAAAATCCACCTTTTACTTCGGCACCCTGATAGTCTCTCAATATGTAGGTAGTAGGATATGTATTTTGTATTTTTTTAATTTGGAAAATTTCCGTTGTCCAGTTTGGGGTGTACCCTTTCTCAAATAAATGTTTATGTTTACTTATACGCACATGATCATTTACTTTGAATTTGCTACCACTAAAGATTTTTAAGTGACTGTATACAGTATTTAATAATATCTTTTCATTTGAGGAATTTACTTTTATAGGTGTCGTTTTAATGGTTCTATGATATTGATTATTGTACTCTTTAATCAACTGCTTATACATTTCGATCCAATTATAAGTTCCATTGAAGCTAAACTCTCTCCACATCATTTCCTTTAAAGTTCTATTAAAACGCTCAACAATCGATGCCTTAAAAACACTATAGCTTGAATAATGATTATTGTTGTACTTTTTACACAAGTTTTTGAAATCAGTATTAAAAAATTCTTTGCCATCATCCGTTTGTAAATTCTTGGGACTTCTCTTCCCTTTAAAAACGCTCGCGAATGCTTTTGTAACTTCTTTTCCAGATTTGGTTTTCAATGCTACTCCCCACGCATATTTGGAAAACGTATCAATGATTGTCAATAGAAATCGATATCCTTGATTAGATGAGGAGTACTTTCCCATTTCCACTAGGTCTGCCTGCCAATGGTCATCAATCCCTTTCATTACAACTCTTCTTCGTTTAAACTTTTTACGTGGAGGAGCATGTAATTATTTCACTAATTCCCTTTTACTCATATTGAAATGAAGCACATCGCCTTGAATCAGGTTTTATTTTATTTATTTATTTTTATTTGTATTTATTTATTTATTTATCTATTTATTTATTTATTTTTACTTTATAAAGTAGTACGAGGTTGTTGGTGACGTCTTTTTGTATTATGTCGATAGAAAATTTTGGAGATCCACACATTTTTCTTTAAAAAGGTTGTCCACATTTTCAACACAGGTGTCTTCTCTATCAATATCGTGACACATACTGTCCATATACACTTCCAAGATTCTGAACTCATGTTTCTTAGTTTAGTAACAAACAAAAGAGCTAGAACCATCCGTAATGGGAGTCAATCAGCTTTTAACAAGCACTGATTACTAACGTTTACTTATATAGCTTTTTTTAATTAGCTTTTATGTTCTAAAATTTTATTTTGTAGGGTAAAGGCATCTCATCTACTCTTATTATTTCTTTTTTTAAATGTGAAGATGAAGGTGTAATAATAGAGTTAAAAATGTTTTCCTCAATAGACCCGATCGCAAATGTATAATTATTAAGTTTTTCTTCTAAATTTTCTATCCTCTTTTTAGCGTCATTAATATTCTTTTTTAATAAATCAACTTTGGGATTTCTTTGTTTTAAGGATAAAAGTGAAATTGTGTTAGATATATCATTTTTCGCTTGATTTATCAATTCATCAACGTATTCTTTTGTAGCCAAGTCATTCGCATCCTTCGGTTGTATACAACTTATGACTCTTTTTTTCCGAATATTCAAATTTCCGTCTTTGTCAATGAGAAAACCCACTAGTCTTTTGCTATTTCTGTTTAAGTACTCCAAATGTTCTTTATCGTTTGAATAATGCCCAAACTTGTCAATTGACATAATAAATCAACGTTAATTTAATTTTTATATGGATATTTAATGGTTACGCTTTCTTGGCGTGCAAATGGCCCCTTTTTATAAATAGTTACTGATGTTTCATCGGTCTCTGATTTCACAATTGGTTTTTTTCTTGTAAGTGGTTCAACACATTCATTAGTATTTTTATACTTGAAACAAGCTCGCTGCTAACTTCATTTACATTGTCTATTAGCTTAGTTATTTCATTCATTTTACTTTCCAGATCTTTTAACTTGTTATTTCTTTTCTCTACTAACTGGGAGATAAATGCCGCTTGACTTTTTTCAAATCGAATACTTTAGCATCGACATATTCTTTTATTACCAAATCATCATTATTTATGGGATTGATTGAATTTTTGATGCGTTTGCTTTGAGCATTTAGATTACCATCCTCATCAATGTGAATCCCACTTTCAGTTTTAATTCCCCTTCTTAACTTCTCCGAGCGTTCTTTATCGTTTGAGAAATGACCAAACTTGTCAAGAGACATATTAATAATAAGAATATTTAATTTTTGCAGACCATATTTATTAGAATATTATGTTTGCCTCTCGCAACTCTTCAATTATCGATACAATTTCATTATTATGACTACTGTTACCAGCTGCCTGTGAAGCGATCAAAAGCTTAAGTCTATCAACAATTTCATTAGGATTATCCCAGTATACATAATTTGGTTTATGTTTGTTGAGCATCATAAGAGTTCCGCCTTTATGTGTGGATTTTTTATTATTCAAAGGTGTAGACATTGCACTTGGCTCAACAACTTTCGGGAAGAGTTTTTTTATTATTTCAGTATACTTTCTGGAGCGATTACCCTTTAGTGCTTCATTAGGCTTGTGATTTTTCCTATGAGCATTTGTTTTTACCAAGATTTCCTGATATGCATCCAGGTCCATTTGGTTATATTCATGTGGATTTTTAAAAAGATTAAAGAATACAATCCAGGAGTAAGATTCCACTTTTCACCCGTTTCCAGTTCTAGTCTTTTGTAGTTTACATGTATTTTAGAGCTACCTAATTTAGTTTCTCCTTTATTTTTAGTTGGTCCAAATGCTTTATCTAACTGTCCCTCTCGCTCTAACTCATTTAGACTGAGATTAAAACTATCATCACTTACTACATTTGACTGATTATAATCTTTATTGCCTACTATGGCGGGGTTAGTATAGCTTTGTTCACTCGATATAAGCGAATCGTGGAATGACTGTTTTTCATCAATTTCCCCATCTATTGCGTCATAAAATGCACTAGTATTATTTCCATTCTCTGCCACCTCATTTACACTTTTATCTTTTTCTTCCTTTTTGATTCGGGAGTATGGCTTAATTTCTTTATTTCCTTTAATTATCTTTTTGAGTGGTTCTGTTATCGGCTTAAATGTTTCCTCCAACTGATATTCATCCGCAGCTTTACCCAATTTAATACTTCGAAATTTTCTTTTCAACGCGTTTCTTGTTTTTGTTAGTTCCTTTAGTATACGCTCATTCATTTTAATATATTTATGTAAGTAAACCAATAAACTTGATCAGCGAGAGTAAAAGAGGGTGGTTCTAATAACAGGTTGTTGTTTTGCGGTTATTTTTTGATGTTTTTTTTTTTTTTGTAACAGCTTGTTGTTTTGCGGTTATTTTTGATGTTTATTTTTTTTAGTAACAGCTTGTTGCTTTGCGGTTAGTTTTGATGTTTATTTTTTAGTAACAGCTTGTTGTTTTGTTGTTATTTTGATGTTTGAGGTTTTCAAGAAACAGGAGTCTGCTATATGTGAACTAATCAGATACTCCAATCAAACTGAGATAGTTTAAAGACAATATTTATATATATACTCAAAAATAATAAAATTTGTTTTTTCTTATTTATTAAACCATTTAAATGTAAAGTATTTATTTTGATTGATATAAAATTTAATTTAAAAAGATTTTGTGATGAGCATTAAAAACTTAAGACATAAGTGACCGCAGTTAAATGTACCAAATCGCTGTACTTGATTGTAATTGTATTGGATGTTCTCGCCCAAATATCTTATAAGTTCTATAGGGGGTGGTAAATTTCCAAAACTATCAAAATATCTACATTCCTTTTCCGCCTTATAGTAAGCTACCCAATGAGTTCCACCTCCGGTTGACGAGTCCAAGTTAACGATGCCGCATTCTCTTTTCTTACATGTTTCGGTAAGGAGTTTCTCATATAAACCCCTCTGAAATGAGGGATATGTTTGCGTGCGAAGTTTATAATATCAATGTTCGAAAGCGGTTTATTGGGCAGCTCATTCATAAAAAATTAATTTTTTTATTTGTGGTTATACCAAAACCTTTTTGATACGGTTTTAAATAGAGACCACTACCTAAAGCAATGGCTTCCATTTTTCTATTCTGACGTTTATTCTCTTCTAGCTCTTTTTTAGCATTCTCGGCATTATTGATGCTTTTAGCAATAGCTGCTCCACCAGATGCCATTCCTCCTAATGCACTGAGCGCTGTCAAGATTGGGACAAGTGGTAAAAAACCTCCAATTTTAGGAACGTTGATTACTCTAGGAATTACAACTGAATTTTTCTTATTTCCAATGGTTTTGAACAAAGCTTTTCGTGCTACTTTAATCGCACTTTGAATGTCAAGTGGTTTTTCTTTCTTTAGCACTTTGGTTGCGCCTCGAACGATAGTCAAAAAATTTTTTTTATTTTTACATGGTTTACGTTTCTTTTGTTTTTGTAGAAGTCCCATACCAAATTTTTTCTTTGCTTTCATTGCGTTGGTTACGAAATATGCAGAGGATTTTTCTCCGAGAGTACTATCGGATGCTTTTACACGCTCCCACGCTCTTTCAGCTAGTATTGAGTCAGCTATATGACGATTTACCAAATCTTTATGTTTAGAATAGGCTATATCGTGCTCTCTACAAGCGGCATCCAAGGGATTTATTCCTTTGTCTCCACGTTCTAAACGTGCTTTAAGCTTTGTACCTGGACCACAAAACTGATATCCCGGTGTGTAGCTCAACTGGTAGGGAGTTTATAACCTTATTAAGAATACCTCTGCCTAGATAGAGGGATGGTCTCTTACTAAATGTTTTATAAAAGCGCAGCACCATTTTATTTGGTGTTTATTCTTCAAAGAGGTTTAAGCTAGTAACGATCTATTTAAAAGAGTTGCATTAATATGCGTTTATTAAAACAAAAAACTGATATAGAAGTAAAAAATATCGATTATAAAAATGGTGATGTCAAACAACTTAGACATAGTAGCTTGTTACCCAATTCAATAAGAGCTCTAATTGTCGGACCTTCAAATTGTGGAAAAACCAATGTTATGATTAGTTTGATTGAAAGTCCTAACGGATTAAAATTTGAGAATATTTACTTATATTCAAAGTCATTACATCAACCTAAATATGAATACCTAAAAACTCTTATAAGGCCAATAAAAGGAATGGGCTATTTTACGTTTTCTGAGAATGAAAATGTTGTTGCACCAAGCGATGCTAAAAAGAACTCTATAATGATTTTCGATGACGTAGCATGTGAAAAACAGAATAATATTCGAGCATACTTCTGTATGGGTAGACATAATAGTATAGATGCGTTCTATTTGTGTCAAACGTATACACGCATCCCAAAGCATCTTGTGCGTGACAATGCAAATCTAATTATTATGTTTAAACAGGATGAAGTAAATATGAAACATGTGTACCAAGACCATGTGGGCGTAGACATGACGCTTGATGCATTTAAGAAAATTTGTCAATTTTGCTGGAGAGAAAAATATGGATTTTTATTAATAAGTAAAGATGATCCACTTGAAAATGGACGTTATAGAAGGGGGTTTGCTGATTTTATTCGAATTTGAAATAAAATAAAATGAAATAAAAGAAACAAGTATTTTTAATTCACTTATCAATAATCTCTCAGAATGGCAACAACACTAACGTTAAAGGGTATCAACTCGATTTTAATGGCAAATTATCATCCGCCCATAGAGTTAAGTGGAAGTTATGAGTGTGCACTAATTGATTTCCATATGTACAACTCAATTCCAAATGTGGATCATGATAATAATTTATTCCATATTGGAAAGCATATTTTCGAGATACCTGTGGGATCTTATGAGCTTAGTGACATAAGTGAAATTATTAGCGAGAAAATGTCGGAAATAGAGCCAAATAAATTAAAGCACCCTCTAATCGAGAGCAATAATAATACCCTTCAAGTAGAGATTTCATCTAAAGAAGATCCAATATATTTTAACAATTTTTATTGGCCAACTATTTGGATTTAATAAAAAAGAACTAAAACCTAATGGAATGCATATATCTGATCAACCTGTAGACATCCTGAAAGTTAATACGATTCGTTTGGACTGTAATATTGTTAGCGGATCATATGTAAATGAGGTGTCAAGTCATGCACTACATGAGTTTGCACTCAATGTTCCACCAGGCTATAAATTGAGTGAGAAACCCAATAATCTTATTTATTTGCCAGTTAGCACGAGAGAGATACAGTCGTTAATAATACGGATTACTGATCAGAACGGAAACTTGGTTAATTTAAGAAAAGAGGCTGTGACACTTCGCTTACACTTGAGGCGACGAGAATGATTATTTATAATAAAAACGCGTGCTATCCGCCCCCAGCGAACACTTTAAGTTCTACTATAGAAGGATACAGATCGACGAAAAAAGTACTTACAGCCGAGAACAAATTATTTTTAAAATCTTTGGGTCTAAAAATAAGAACATAATGAGTAGTGTATTGCATGTTCGAGAGAAAGCCTATTCGGATGAGAGTATAATCAAAAAAGAATATCACACTTATTCTCCTTATCTACAAACATTTAAAAGCAATGATGAAGTTAGAATTACTATTCAGAATCAGGACTTATATGTATTGCCTTGTGAGAGTTTTATTAATGTTGAGGGCACAATTTGTTTGGCGGAAAACTCGCTTGCTGTAGATGGAAAACTTAAAAACAATTGTATGAGTTATCTCTTTGATGAAGTTCGATATGAGTTAAATGGAATTGAAATTGACCGTACTCGATTTTTTGGTATTTCAACAACCTTAAAAAACTATGCTTCCTTAAACAAAACGGAGAGCAGTATGCTAGAGAATTCTGGTTGGTTCAATGGAGATGATAGAGAGTTGGCAAATGGATATTTTAATTTTTCTATCCCTCTTAAATACTTACTTGGATTAGCTGAAGATTATAACAAGGTTTTATTAAATTGTAAACATGAATTAATATTACTCATGACTAAAAATATGGATGATGTGTATCACAGTAAAATTGCAACTAAGGAGTATAAATTAAATATTTCTAACATTGTATGGAAAATACCACATGTAACTCTAAGCGATGAGAAGAAATTTAAAATGTTTAGTTTAACTAAGGCTGGAGGTTCACTGCCACTTGCATTCCGCAGTTGGGATTGTTATCTGAATCCAACATTGCCAGAAGGTACACAACATGTTTGGAACGTTAAGCTTGCAGCTAATAGAGAACGCCCCCGATTTGCGATAATAGCTTTTGTAGTGGATGATAAACTTAATGATAATCATTTGAGGAATTTAAAAGTGTACCTTAACTCGGAGAACTTTCCGTACGATGATATGAATATAAATTTTAAGCGAGAACGATATGCAAGTTTGTATGATATGTATACAGGATTTCAATCAAGCTACTATGTGAAGGAATCTGAACCATTACTAACACCCCAAGAGTTTAAAGAGAAAGCACCAATGGTTGTTGTAGACTTGTCACATCAGAATGAAACAGTTAAAACAGGGCCAATCGATGTAAGAGTTTCAATTGATCTTGTTGAAATAAACAACTTAAATTGTTCTCTTTATCAAGCATTCATATGTCTGCGTACTAATATACATCGTTTAAAGTATCGATGTTCTAATATCGATTAATATTTTTGTATCACCACTGCACTATTCATTTTTATCTTCAGTTCTCAAATATAGTTTGTCTAAGTAACAACTTACGGTGTTATTATTTGAGTGAACTCTTTATTCACAGCTGCACTATACTCTACGAGAGAGATATACTCTAACATTGGTTATGGGCCCAGACTCGCACAGTGATTAAGATGAGTCTGTATAATATTGAAAAGCTAAGCGAAAGCAATTATGATGTATGGTGTGTGCAAATGCGAAGCGTACTCGTACATCAGGAACTGTGGTGTGTTGTGAGCGGCAATAATGAGAAGCCAAGCACAAGTGACGCGAAAAGTGCGTTAACAGACGAAAAAGCATTGGCTCTTATAATTCTAAATGTGCAAGTTTCTCAATTGAATTATGTAAAGGGTTGTAAAACCGCAAAAGAAGCTTGGGAAAAATTGCGAACAGTGCATGTGTCTACCGGGCCGCTTCGTAAAGTGTCGTTGTACAAGAAAATGTTAAGTTTAAAGTTGACGTCTGATAGTAACATGACACAATATATCAATTCGTTTGTCGAAATTGTAGATAAATTAACAGAAGTTAACATCGATCTTAGTGACGAGCTGAAAGTTATTATAATGCTTTCCAGTTTATCTGCAGATTACGAAAACTTTGTTGTTGCAATAGAAACAAGAGATGAGTTGCCTTCATTCGAGTCATTAAAAGTGAAGCTTCTAGAAGAAGCGAACAGAATAAGTGACAAATGCGAGCAGGAAGGCAACCAGCAAGCATTTTATGCGGGTATGAACAAACGAGAAAGCACAAAGCAACAAAAGAAATTCGACGGACAGTGTTACAAATGTGGAAAACGCGGTCACAAAGCAAATAAGTGTAGATCGCGAGAAACCGAAAATGAACAAAGTGAAATCAAGAAAAGTATAGAGCAAAAAGAACAGCAAAGAATTTCGTATTCTGTTTTTGCTGCTATACAGCAAAGCGTAATATCAAAGCGTACATGGTGTCTAGACAGTGGCGCGACATCTCATATGTGCTGTGAAAAGGAAATGTTCGTTTCGTTCGTGCCAAAGAAAGACAAAATAATTTTAGCGGCAAATAAGTGCATCGAATCGCCGGGAACGGGTACAGTAATTATAAAAACAAGGGAAGGCATATTAGAATTGCGAGATGTTTTATTTGTTCCGTCATTACAAATGAATTTCTTTTCCGTGAGCAAAGCAACAAACTTTGGGCACTCGATAGTAATTAAAAAGAGACTAGCCATAGTAAAGACAAAAAATAATATCGTGTTGCTGAAGGCTCAGATGAGCGAAAACTTATTTTTATTTAACGATTTAAATGTGAACAATTTATACTCAATGCAAGAAAAAGCGATTATATGGCATAATCGTTATGGCCATTTGAACTTTCGGAGCCTAAAAAATTTGGCTGGCAGTGAAATGGTGTGTGGCATCGATTTAAAAAATGTATCGGACGAAATAAATTGCAACACATGCAACAAAACTAAAATTAGTGCGGTGCCGTTTAATAAAAATAACAAAAACAATGCAAGTGAACTCTTGGAACTAGTTCATACTGACGTATGTGGCCCTATAAATGTACCGTCCGTCGGGGGTGCAAGGTACTTCATAACATTTATAGATGATAAATCCAAACGTGTTTTTGTGTATTTCCTAAAATCAAAAGACCAAGCTTTGGAAAAGTTTAAATTGTTTAAAAATATGGTTGAATGCCAAACCGGACAGAAAATAAAAGCCGTTCGAAGTGACAACGGTAAAGAATTTGTGAATAAACAATTTGACGAGTTATTAAACAATTTTGGCATAAAAAGACAGTTAACAGTGCCGTATACGCCGCAACAAAACGGTGTGGCTGAAAGAGCCAATAGAACACTAGTTGAAATGGCGCGTAGCATGATGGTGCATGCGAACATTGAAGAGCCCCTATGGGCTGAAGCCATTTCGACGGCTGCATATTTGCGAAACAGATCACCATCGCATGGAATAAAAGGTGATGTTACTCCGTTCGAGCTCTGGAGTGGTCGCAAGCCAACAGTAAAGCATTTGCGCATTTTCGGATCGCCTGCGTTTGCCCTGAATAAGTTGCAAAACAAAAAGTTTCGTGCAAAAGGCAAGGAATACGTGTTCGTCGGCTATTCTCTTACAGCCAAAGCATATCGGCTGTATGACAGAGAGGCCAAACAAGTAATAGAGAGGCGAGACGTAAAATTTGTAGAAAGCGAAATATCGTCCAGAGAAGATGTCATATGCAAACCAGAAAACTCAACAATTATAAACATGTATCCGCAAATCTGTATGTCAGATCAAAAGGTTGGATCAGATCTAGAAGAAATCGGTTCTTCTCTTGCAGATTCTGATATTGCGGATAATGATGAAGAATTTTTAAGTACAGAAGAAGCTAGGCTTTCAGAAGAAGAAGAAGAGCAGTCATCAAGAAGTTCATTGGAAGAAGCTGACATTGGTTCACGTCGTGGTCCGGGCAGGCCAAAATTGGTACGCACTGGGCAGGTAGGCAGACCTAGAAAGCAATACAATATGCTGAACAACATTATGAGCTATAGTGACATAGAAACACCTGGTTCAGTAAGTCAGGCATTGACAGGCAAACATTCGTTTGAGTGGGAGTTGTCAATGGGGCGAGAATATGAAGCGCTTATAGCAAATAAGACCTGGTCATTAGTTGATTTGCCACCTGGTGCAAAGGCAATAGGCTCCATGTGGGTTTTTCGGATAAAAAGGGATAAACTTGGAAACATAGTACGCTACAAGTCAAGATTGGTTGCTAAAGGATGTAGTCAGCAGTTCGGGGTTAATTATAACGAGACTTTTTCGCCAGTCATTCGTTATGAGAATATAAGAATGTTATTGGCAATAGCTGCTGAAAAAGAGTTATATTTGCATCAGTTAGACGTCTCGAATGCATACTTAAATAGTGAGCTCAGTGAAGAAATATTTATGAAGCAGCCAGAACATTTTATAGATAGCTCACACCCAAATAAAGTTTTAAGGTTAAATAAGGCTATATATGGTCTTAAACAGTCTGGCAGGGCATGGAATAGCACTTTAAATGATGCATTAGTACACATGGGCTTCAAGGCAACAAAAAATGAGCCATGTCTATACATGAAGATTATGCAAGAGTCGTATAATCTAATAGCTGTATATGTAGACGATTTAATTATCGCATGCTCAAGGAAATGCGATCTGGTTGATATCAAAGCCAAGCTTAATGGATGCTTTGATATACAAGACGACGGCCCATTGCAACATTTCCTGGGAATGGAAATAAAGCGCGAAAGTGAATGTGGTGCTATTTCTGTGTGTCAGAAACAGTATATAAAAAGTCTGCTGGAAAAGTACGACATGAACATGTGTCGTTCTGTTTCAACGCCTTTGGATCCTGGTTTTCAGATTGGCTGCGTGGATGAGAAATGCGGCAAGGCAAATCTAGTTGAGTATCAATCACTTATTGGATGTCTAATGTATCTAGCAATCTCAACACGCCCTGACATTATTCATTCCGTAAGTAAGTTGGCGCAGAGAAACTCCGATCCCCATAACGAACATGAAGCAGGCGCCAAGCACATTCTCCGTTATTTGTCAAAGACGATCAACATGAAGCTGTATTACGTTAAAACCGGAGAAGCTCTGCATGCGTATGTCGATGCAGATTGGGCTAACGACGGTCAGGACCGAAAATCGTATACTGGGTACGGATTTTACTTAGCAGGTTCAGCTTTCTCCTGGTCTTCAAAGAAGCAATCCGTGGTGGCACTAAGTAGCACCGAGGCCGACTATATTGCTCTATCTACGGCAGCCAAAGAAGCAATCTATCTGCGGCGGCTACTCGAAGAAATTGGTTATCACTCTCCTAGTGACCCAATTCAAATCAATGGTGACAACTTAAGTTCACAACAAATCGCTTATAATCCTGTACACCATAAGCGAACAAAACATATTGACGTTAAGTTTCATCACATAAGAGAAGTTATTGCAAAAAATGAAATTTGCATTAAATACGTCCCCACAGCAGAAAATGTAGCAGACATTTTTACCAAGAATTTACAAAAGAAAAGCATATCAAGTTTTCAAACATGCTTGGTTTAAACTAATATATGTTGTTAAGAAGAATTTAAATTGAGAAGAAGTGTTGAAATAAACAACTTAAATTGTTCTCTTTATCAAGCATTCATATGTCTGCGTACTAATATACATCGTTTAAAGTATCGATGTTCTAATATCGATTAATATTTTTGTATCACCACTGCACTATTCATTTTTATCTTCAGTTCTCAAATATAGTTTGTATAAGTAACAACTTACGGTGTTATTATTTGAGTGAACTCTTTATTCACAGCTGCACTATACTCTACGAGAGAGATATACTCTAACAGATCTCGATAGTGTTAGTGTGAGGAATACTAAGGTATATTGCCTGCTTATACATGATCGAATGGTAGAGTATTCACCTTTGACTGGATTAGTTCAACGCATCGTTTAAAACCAATTTAAAACAGAATAAAGTTGTGTTTGATATTCATTCAAATTTATAATTTAAAATAATATGTACCCCCATTAATTAATAAATAAAAAACATGATGAAATTTATATAAAAAATAATTGTTATTTTATTCAAGTATATTAGTATAAATATTTTCATTTTCAGATACCTCAAACTGAGAGTTTTCTAATATTATAAGTAACTTAATTAAATTTTTAGTGCGAAGTCAATACCTAAAATATCATGGATATTCTAATTTTATGTATAGTATGAAATTATAAAAAAAAAGATGGCTAAGGAAATAAAAAAAGAGATGGCAATACTTTAATATCACCATTTCACAAGAATGTTACACTTAATAAAAATGAAATGCATCGAGGAAAGTGAAAAAAACCTATAAGTCAGTCTTAAGTAAAAGTTTGTTGAGTAAACTATAAAAAAAATGGAGCAGATTTCTGGTATTGGATTTAAAACAATTGTGAAGAAAATCGATGGCTTTTTAAAAGAGTTTGGCGAAATGATTTTTCCCGAACATCATGAATTGCTTGTGGAATATCGTGAATTTTTCTTGGGATATGAAAACTGTCAACTAGTAAATTCCAAATATGGCGAACATCTTTCAGCGTGCAGCTGGTCATCTGATCTATCTACAGAGGGAGTTGATACATGTGGTTGCTTTCACTACAGCATGCGTCTGACAAGAGTAGAACGTTTAATTACAAAATATAGAAATTTAAACAAAAGAATGAACAAAAACGTTAAAGTCAATAAGGAATCAAATATTTAAATACTAGATTTAAAAATAAACATGTAAAATATTATATATATTTATGTAGATATGTAGAATTTATAAATTTAATTGAAAAAAAAAAATAATAAAATAAAATAAACTCTACAACTTAAACCAAAAATGCCTCTTTTATTGATTTTGAAGTCAGTGCAGGATATAAGATTTTTCTAGCACTTGACTAATTTTCAAAACAGATATATATATATAAAAACAAAGGTTAGAAGGGGATGGCGCTAAACATTTAAATGACCAGCCTATATGATTGGATGATAGTATTCAACTTAAGGATGACCAATGAAGGGGACCAATGAATTAGCATTCTCATCTGCTTTTCATAGACACTTGTCCCCTCTATCCTTTTCCCCCTCTTACACCTTCACACTCTAACACTCTCTCCCTCTAACACCACATAACCCACATGAATGTTGTTGTTGTTACTGGTGTTTACAAAAATCAATGCATGTTCTGATTTGCTTACAGACAGCGTACATGTCACATGTGTGTATCCTTGACACCAGATCGTATGATCATATAACCCACTTGAATGTTGTTTTTATACTCGATACCGAAGGTAAAGAGTATATTGGTTTTGTGCAATGTCCGTCATGGTGTCTGTCCGTCTGTCCGTCTGTCCGTCTGACCGTCTGTCCGTCTGTCCGTCTGTCCGTCCGTATGGTTGCAAGTTTTTTCCACACCCTTCAAGCTAGAGACTTGAAACTTTCCAATTCTCTTTATCTATGGGATAGTAAATTAAAGTGTCAAGATGGGGGTTCTACGATAACGGGGAGGCTGGCAAATCGATAAATTCGATAACTCAAAACCGATAAATCCACATATTTCGCACATCCTTACAGCTAGAAGTACCAAATTTGGTAAGAAGATAGCTATTAGCAACCCCCAAAATACTGCATCAAAAATTTTGGAGCCACGCCCCCCATTCCGCCCCCAGCCCCCCGCATTTTAAAGTCAAAATAGCCCATATCTCCCACAGTTTTTGAGCTATAGCCACCAAATTTGGTGCCAAGATAGGTGATGATGACCCCCTTAAAACTGCACCAAAAGTTTGGATGCCACGCCCACCGATACTGCCCAAGCCGCCCCCATCCACCCCAACGCTTCGTCAAAAACGGGAACGCGTGTATCTTCCAGAGTTGTTGAGCTAGAGCCTCCAAATTTGGTGGGAAGATCGCTGTTAACGACTCCCAAAAAACTGCATCAAAGTTTTGGAGCCACGCCCACCCATTACGCCCCCAGCCCCCCGCATTTTGAAATCAGAAATGGCTATATCTCCTACAGTTTTTGAGCTATAGCCACCAAAATTGGTGCCAAGATAGGTGATAATGACCCCCTAAAAACTGCACCAAAAGTTTGGATGCCACGCCCACCGATACTGCCCTAGCCGCCCCCATATACCCCAACGCTTCGTCAAAAACGGGAATGCGTGTATCTTCCAGAGTTGAGGAGCTAGAGCCTCCAAATTTGGTAGGAAGATAGCTGGTAACGACCCCCAAAAAACTGCATCAAAGTTTTGGAGCCACGCCCACCCATACCGCCCCCCTTTCCCCACTTTCTACAATTTTCGAGCTAGAGTCACCAAATTTGGTATGAAGATAGCAATTGACATTCCACAAAGATCTGCATCACAAATTTGGATGCCACGCCCACCCATACCACCCCCAGCCCCCCTTTCCCCACTTTTTACAAATTTCGAGCTAGAGTCACCAAATTTGGGATGAAGATAGCAATTGATATTTCACAAAGATCTGCATCAAAAATTTGGATGCCACGCCCACCCATACCGCCCCCAGCCCCCCTTTCCCCACTTTTTACAAACTTCGAGCTAGAGTCACCAAATTTTGTATGTAGATAGCAATTGACATTCCACATAGATCTGCATCAAAAATTTGGATGCCTCGAACACCCATACCGCCCCCAGCCCCCCTTTCCCCACTTATTACAAATTTCGAGCTAGAGTCACCAAATTTGGTATGAAGATAGCAGTTGACATTTCACAAAGATCTGCAACAAAAATTTTGATGCCACAACTACCCATACCGCACCCAGCCCCCCCCCCTTTCCCTACATTTTACAAACTTTGAGCTAGAGTCACCAAATTTGGAAGGAAAATAGCTGGTGGCATCCCCATCTGCATCGGAGAATCTTTAAGGCATCGTACACCCCTGCCGCATCCGTACCCCTTTGCAATCAGGCCTCTTTTTACCGGTTTTAATACTGGTATCGAGTATGCCGCAGTCGGTTGCGTCCGACTGCAACGTTTCCACTTGTTGTTACTGCTCTTTACAAAAAACAATGCATGCTGTGGCTTAGCCTGTATTTGACTCTAATAATAAATGGTTAAATAGCCAAAACTGATTTTCCCAACAACTATGCTCAATGTTTATGGCTTGCTCGTTAAACAGGCGTATCCTTGACACCAGATTCCTTGCTAACAAATTCCATATGAATGTTGTTATTGTTACTGCTCTTAAAAAAATAGAAAATATGTATGTACTGACTTTCTTACAGACAACGTACATGTCACATGTGTGAATCCTTGATACCAGATCCTATGATCATATAACCCACTTGAATGTTGATTTTGTTACTGCTCTTTACAAAAAACAATGCATGCTGTGGCTTAGCCTGTATTTGACTCTAATAATAAATGGTTAAATAGCCAAAACTGATTTTCCCAATAACTATGCTCAATATTTATGGCTTGTTCGTTAAACAGGCGCATCCTTGACACCAGATCCTATGATCATATAACCCACTTGAATGTTTTTATGTTGCTGCTTTTGACAAAAAAACAAGGCATGCTGTTGCCTGCTTGTATGTGTGCAAGGCAATGCACTTAAAACAGGAACACACTTTAAACCAGATCCTATGATCACTGATTCTCAAGTGGGTTATAAAAGTGAAAAAAAGGGATCGCTGATTCTCAAGTGGGGTAATAAAACTGTCAAAAAAAAAGGTCATAAATTGTCACAGAACCCCCAGTTCCCTACTACTCATGTTACATGTTACATGTTGCTGACATGAGGTGGATTTACGATGTCTGCAGAGAGAGGGTAAGAGCGTGGAGCCACGGAACCAAAATATTATTGGTGGGCGCATGAGCCAGATAGCATCCAGCAGAAAACCGTGTTTTGAGTTAACGGACCTCCTTGACTCGGAATCACCGCCGGCAGGATGATTTCTGATTGTATGTCCGCCCCCAACACCAGGCTGGTCATGCTTGACCGGAACCAGCGGTCGTCTGCCAGAGAAATATTCGCCGTATTGGCGCAATGCTGCTCTGCTATGGCCTTGATGGGGGTAAGGGTTTTGGTGGGCATCGCCTGAAGAATGACCTCCTTCTGGAAATCGGAGGCACGCGACTTGATCACGGCCGTGCACGCTCTGTCGTTACCGACCCGGTTGACGGAAAGCCCGAGGGCCGTTGCCAAGGACGTGTCGATATGACTGAGCGAGCAGCACGGGTCGATTACTGCTCGCATGTCGAATGTTTTTGACCCCGTGTCAAGTCGGAAGATTACTGTTGGCAGCACTTTTGTCCGTTGCCACTCCAGGATTGATGAAAGCGACAACGGGCGCACCAAAGTTGATGGGGATGGTGAACCAGAAGGCTGAGGGGAGCCTGGTCGAGCCCAGGATGCCGATTGTGTGGATGGCGACGAGATTGGCTGTGCCTCGTGCATGTGTAGGAGGGTGTGGTGGTCGCCCTGGCACACGTGGCATCGGTCTTCACGTTGGCACGTCGCTCCTGAGTGCTGGTGAGCGAGACATTTGGGGCAGTACTTGTTAATGAGTACTGCTCGTAATCTTTTTTCCGCCGTCAAGTGCATTAAGCGCTGGCATTTCCGCAACGCGTGAATACCGCGGCACACGCGGCATCGGAACGATGCCGTTCCCTTTGGGCCCTTCTTGGTTTGATTTCTCCTGGGTGCTATCCTGCTGCGTAATGCAAATAAGGACCAGACGGAAATTAGACATGGTAGGATTAGATGATATTTTTCGACTGGTTTCCAGTCTCTGTGGGAAGAAATATCAGCTTCGCGATTGGATGTTTAATGATGCCTCGGGCAGTCAGGACGTCGACTACTCGGACCTTGAGATCGACGCCAGGGTATGTATTTAGGATACGCCCTAGACGCCATTCATTCGATGGGAGATTATCCTCCTTGATTATGACAAAATCATTTGGTTTAAGATCTCGGGATGGCGACTGCCATTTATTTCTTTTGTGGAGTTCCTTGAGGTATTCCTCCTTCCACCTAAGACAGAAATGTTGATGAAGGGACTTCAGACGCTGCCTGCGATTTAAAATAGTCTGCGCCAATTTCTGGCTCAGGGTTGGATAGGAGTGGACCACCGACAAGGAAGTGACCCGGGGTCAATGCCAGCAGGTCGGTAGGGTCTTCGGACATTGGCGAAATTGGACGTGAGTTCAAGCACGCCTCTACTTTGGAAAGCAGAGTTGACAACTCCTCGAATGTATGCTTGAACGTGGCCGTGGATTTGTAAAAGAGAGTTTTAAAACTCTTCACTCCGGCTTCCCATAAGCCACCCATGCGTGGGGCACTAGAAGGGTTGAAGTGCCAGGATAAGTTCTGGTAGCTATATTTGGAGAGGACGAGGTTCATTGTAGCATCAGGAAACTCACGCGACAGGACCTTGGCAGCTACGGCAAATGTTTTTCCATTATCAGAGTGCATTGTCACCGGACACCCACGCCTTGCTGTGAATCTAGCAAATGCTGCTAAGGACTTTTCGGTCGTGAGGTCCGAAGTAGCTTCTAAGTGGATTGCCTTGGTGCTAAAACACACAAAGACGCAAACGTACCCCTTGGTTATAAGACTTGCTCGGCCTGTATTTTTCCTAATATCGAAGGGGCCGGCAAAGTCAACACCGGTGTGTGTGAAAAGGCACGAAATGGCAGTACGTTGAGCCGGTAACTCCCCCATGAGTTGGGTCTGGATTTGACCCATACTTTGAGCTTTGGGATCCAGTATTTTGCTCGAATAAGGCGCATCATCAGCTGATTGCCCCCCGTGAAACGAGATTTGATGAGTGAAGCTCACCTATCTTGGCACCAAATTTGGTGGCTATAGCTCAAAAACTGTGGGAGATGTAGCCATTTCTGATTTCAAAATGCGGGGGGGTGGGGGCGTAATGGGTGGGCGTGGCTCCAAAACTTTGATGCAGTTTTTTGGGGGTCGTTGCCAGCTATCTTCCCACCAAATTTGGAGGCTCTAGCTCCACAACTCTGGAAGATGCACGCATTCCCTCTTTTGACGAAGCGTTGCGGTGGATGGGGGCGGCTAGGGCAGTATCGGTGGGCGTGGCATCCAAACTTTTGGTGCGGTTTTTAGGGGGTCATCATCACCTATCTTGGCACCAAATTTGGTGGCTATAGCTCAAAAACTGTGGGAGATATGGGCTATTTTGACTTAAAAAAGGCGGTGGGCTGGGGGCGGAATAGGGGGCGTGGCTCCAAAATTTTTGATGCAGTTTTTTGGGGGTTGCTAATAGCTATCTTCTTACCAAATTTGGTACTTATAGCTGTAAGGATGTGCGAAATATGTGGATTTATCGGTTTTGAGTATTCGAATTTATCGATTTGCCAGCCCCCCAGTTATCGTAGAACCCCCATCTTGACACTTTAATTTACTATCCCATAGATAAAGAGAATAGGAAAGTTTCAAGTCTCTAGCTTGAAGGGTGTGGAAAAAACTTGCAACCATACGGACGGACAGACGGACAGACACCATGACGGACATTGCACAAAACCAATATACTCTTTACCTTCCGTATCGAGTATAAAAACGTGACGATAAGACCTAATACAATATTTAAAAAATCGGGAACTACTTTAGATTTATCTTCGTATTTAGTAGCAAAATCTAGTTTTCTTTCCGTTAACACATCCTGTTATAATAATTATCTTAATCGTTGTAGACTAAACTTTTCACAGTTTTATAAATTTGTTAACTCTAAACGTAAGTCTTCTTGCTTGCCTTCCTCAGTATTTCTTGATAATACAAAAGCAAGTTCTGATCAGGCAGTAGCCGATCTATTTGCTGAGTATTTTCAATCAGTATACTCATCGAATTTATATAGTTGCAGTAATTCCTATCCTTTTCAAGTTCAATCGTCAAATTGCATATATGTCCCAGTAATTACTGAGTCTACGCTCCTGAGTGAATTTAACTCTGTCAAACCTGGCTACTTGCCAGGCCCTGATGGAGTACCAGGTTGTATTCTTAGATACTGCGCCGATTCACTTTGTAAGCCCTGAAATAAATTATTTAACTTGTCTGTTGACTCAACTGTGTTTCCTGATTTATGGAAAGAATCCTTTATAATTCTTCTCCATAAAAATTCTTCAGAGTCAAACGTTAATAATTATAGGGGTATATCCAAGTTGTCTGCCATTCCAAAAGTCTTTGAAAAAAATTATTTGTTCTCAACTGCAACACGGATGTAGTTCAATTATATCGCCTTATCAACACGGTTTTGTTAAGCGTAGATCAACTACCACTAACCTTCTTGAATTCACGTCGCTTGTTATTAAAGGGTTTCAGGAAAAAATGCAAACTGACGTTGCTTACACCGATTTTAGTAAGGCAATTGACTCTGTTAGTCATTCTTTGATGCTTCATAAATTGAATATTATCGGATTTCCATCAAAACTTTTATTGTGGCTTTCGGAGTACTTGTGTGGCCGAACACAAAAAATTGTTTTTAAGTCGTCTGTATCTAAACCTATTTTAGTTACCTCTGGTGTTCCCCAAGGTAGTCACCTTGGACCTTTGCTATTTAATTTGTTTATTAACGATCTTCCAGCTGTTATTACCAACTCTTTTATTTATATGTTTGCTGATGATGTAAAGCTATGTTTCACCTACAATGATGCTTCTATGTGCAACTCACTACAGTCGGATTTGTGTGCGCTGTCGGCCTGGTGTCGTTTTAACTTACTCAATTTAAACTGTTCAAAATGTAGAGTCATGTCTTTTTGTAGAAGTACCCCTCATACTGCTCACTACTTGCTTGATGCTTCACCACTTGACCGCGTGTTTGATATTAAAGATTTAGGCATTGTTCTTGATCCTAAGCTAAAGTTTGACTATTATATTTCGTCTATGGTTAATAAGGCCATTAATGTCTTTGGCTTCATCAAGTGGTGGTCGAAAGAGTGTAACGATCCCTACACCATTAAAACGCTTTATACATCCCTAGTACGTCCCATCCTGGAGTATAGATCTTGTGTGTGGTCCCCACAATACTCGATTCACCAGGATAGAATTGAATCTGTGCAGAAGAAATTTCTGCTATTTGCCGTTAGAAATTCCTGGAGTTGACTTACCCCCGTATTCAAGTAGACTCCTTTTAATAAATCTTCCGTCCCTGTTAAACCGTAGAACGATGCATGGAGTATTATTTATTACTAACTTACTTAATGGTGAAATCGACTCATCAGTTCTTTTGAGTCGAATTAAATTTAATGTCCCAATTAGATCTTCACGTAACTTTTTACCCCTTAGCCTTGATCGTTGCTTGAGCAACTATTTAATTCATGAACCATTTCGGGTTATATGTTCTGACTATAACAAACTTTATTCTCTTGTCTCCTTAGGGGCCTCAACTCCAGTACTAAAAAGATCGATCCTTTTTGCTTTATCTTATCCTAACCACTAATTACTTATCTAACGCTGGTCTGATTGGGTTTTTCCCAATCCACGCAACAAATGTTGGACCACTAATTTTATTGTTGAACTTCCCAGAGCTTTATCGTTAACTCTATAAATTTTTTACCTAAACTTACTATCAGACTTATATATAATTAAACTCGATACCGAAGGTAAAGAGTATATTGAGTTTGTGCAATGTCCGTCATGGTGTCCGTCCGTCTGTCCGTCTGTCCGTCTGTATATGTCCAATTTTTTTTCACACTCTTCAAGCTAGAGACTTGAAACTTTCCAATTCTCTTTATCTATGGGATAACTGGGGGGCTGGCAAATCGATAAATTCGATAACTCAAAACCGATAAATCCACTTATTTCGCACATCCTTACAGCTAGAATAACCAAATTTGGTAAGAAGATAGCTACTAGCAACCCCCAAAAAACTGCATCACGCCCCCTATTCCGCCCCCAGCCGCCCCCCCCCCGCGTTATAAAGCCAAAAAAGCCTATACCTCCCACAGTTTTTGAGCTATAGCCACCAAATTTGGTGCCAAGATAGGTGATGATGACCCCCCAAAAACTGCATCAACAGTTTGGATGCCGTGCCCACCAATACTGCCCTAGCCGCCCCCATCCGCCCCAACGCTTCATCAAAAACGGGAATGCGTGTATCTTCTAGAGTTGTGGAGCTATAGCCACCAAATTTGGAAGGAAGATAGCTGGCAACGACCCCCAAAAATCTGCATCAAAGTTTTGGAGCCCACCCATTCCGCCCCAGCTCCCCCGCATTTTGAAATCAGAAATGGCTATATCTCCCACAGTTTTTGAGCTAGAGCCACCAAATTTGGTGCCAAGATAGGTGATGATGACCCCCCAAAACCCGCATCAAAAGATTGGATGCAACGCCCACAAATACTGCCCTAGCCACCCCCATCCACCCCAACGCTTCGTCAAAAACGGGAATGCGTGTATCTTCCAGAGTTGTGGAGCTAGAGCCACCAAATTTGGTAGGAAGATAGCTGGCAACGACCCCCAACGAGCCACGCCCACCCACTTCGCCCCCCTTTCCACACTTTTTACAAACTTCGAGCTAGATTCACCAAATTGGGTTTGAAGATAGCAATTGACATTTCTCAAAGATCTGCATAAAAAATTTTGATGCCACAACTACCTTTACCGCCCCCAGCCCCCCTTTCCCTACCTTTTACAAACTTTGAGCTAGAGTCACCAAATTTGTAAGGCAGATAGCTTGTGGCATCCCCATCTGCATCGGAAAATTTTTAAGGCAGCGTACACCCCTGCCGCATCCGTACCCCTCTGCAATCAGGCCTCTTTTTGCCGGTTTTAATACTGGTATCGAGTATGCCGCAGTCGGTTGCGTCCGACTGCAACGTTTCCACTTGTTTTATTTGACTTAATTAATTAAACTTTTTATTTTAATTTTAATTAAATTGGATTTTATGTCAGCCTATTATAGTTGACAATAAACAAATAAATAAATAAATAAACACATACTCAAAGAATCGCCATATCAGGATCTGCATGGTCAGATCGGATTGGAGAACGGGACCTGGATGTAGGACGTCGTTGAGACTTTTGCCGTTAGTAGACGGACTGGAGGCGTTAAACAGAACGCGAAGCTTTGTAGTGGTGCTATCTGGCTTATAGACAGCATGGTGCGGGAGATAAAAGTTGTCTGAGCCGTTTTTAGGGGGGACTGGTCTCATATGACCAAGGTCCGTATACTCCTTAAGGACCTTATCGTACTGCTCTTTGAGGGCTACGTTCTTATTCAAACGATTCTCATTGCGAAAAGGCTGAGCCAGTGCGATAGATCTTGAATGACCTAAGTTGATGGCTTCAGGATTCTTAAAAGGGAGGGTGACAACATGTCTACCACTTTCGTTTCTGGTGATTGTCTGCTGAAACAACTTCTCACAAACTGCATCGGACTCCTTGATCAGTTTGACTGGGATATCCTCCACCTCCCAAAATTTCGTGAGAAGTTTCTCTAACCTAACTTCTTGGCTGTGCGAACTTTGAGTGGAGAACGATGAAATGTGTTTAGAGCCAGTGTTGGAAATAGGACCCGTGATGGTCCAACCAAAAATCGTTTCCTGGCCTAACAGGGTACCACAAATATTCGTATAGGACCCCTTAAGCAGTATTGAGGGAAGGACATCAGCCCCCAATACGACATCTATCTGGGAAGTCTTATAAAAAGTGGAGAATTGTTTAGGAGGGCAGATTTCCTGGCAACTTTGGAAGTACGTAGGCCGAAGTTTCAATCTGAATTCTTGGCTTAATTGGAGAACCAATATGGAAATGGCATAAGCGTTGAGGTTGAGCTAAAACAGTTCCATTGAGCCCCGAAACTTGAGCGTCAACGGACTGATATTGGGGTCGTATCAATTTGAATATTTTGTTCCCAAAGAACATACTTGGATTACAGCCGTACCGAGGCGAACGCTATGTAAGTTTGCCGAGAAGTAATTTTGGACCGTCGCACAGTGGCGCCATTTGGCTGTTTTCGTTGCAAAATCATAACGTTTGAACCAAATAAGATAATCGGTCAATTTAAAAATCATCTGAAAGATAATTAATCAACCTATAAAATGAGCATTTGAAATGAATTCTACGATTTTTAGGTGCTTATTTAGGGGTATGCAAAATTGAAATTTGTGAAAAAATCAATTTTATGGGAAGAAAAAAAAATTTTTTTTTTAATTTTTGATATTTTTTGTATTGTTTTTAAGGCCTATAAACTTTAAAATTAATAAAACGATTAAAAAAATTATTTATTATTAAGCTTTTTTTTTAATATTTTGTAAAATATTTTATTTATATTGGACGTAGATGTACTAACGAACAGTACAGTCAAGTGGCCCAACGATACCAAGCACCGGCTTGTTAACGCGCGGACCCACGCACAAAGCGACCCACCTCCCGCCCATCCGACCGAGGGGCGCTCCGCTTATCGTGCGGTTACGATGATCGCGAACATGTAGACAAATGACACAAAACTAACTTTTTAATAGAGCAAGTAGGAGTGGCACTGTGTATTAAGTGGGAAAGATCGTTATAAATAGAACACAGAATACGAAAAGGGTTATGAAGGGCATAATTAGAATTACAAGTTTGAAGAGATATAGGTACAAAATTTCTAGTATTTCTAATAGGAACAGCAAAGTTAATTTGGTTAATTAATTCAGAAGAATCAATTTCACCATTAATTAATTTGTGAAAAAAGGAAAATGATAGCATTATTCTACGATCACTCAGAGAAGGAAGATCTATTAGTAAAAGTCTACTACGATAAGACGGCAAATTATTGTTAGTGTCCCAGTTGAGACCTCTAAGTGCGAAGAGCAGAAATTGTTTTTGTACCGATTCTATTTTATTCTGATGAATTTCGTATTTCGGAAACCATATACAAGATCCATATTCCAGAATCGGTCGAACAAGAGAAGTATACAGAGTTTTTGTTAAGTAGGGATCGTTAAACTCCTTCGACCAGCGCTTAATGAACCCCAAGACACCAGATGCTCGATTGGAAATTGAAGAAATATGCTTGTCAAACTTAAGCTTTGGGTCCATAACGATGCCCAAATCGTCAACCCATTCAATTCTATCTAGTGGTTTGTTGTCAAGAAAATATATATTAAAAAAGGGCAAATATCTAAAAAATGACATTACTTTACATTTACTGCAATTAAGATTTAAAAAATTTACTTTACACCACATTTGAAAGTTGTCTAAATCTCTTTGAAGCTGTTGAGCAGCAAGGGGAGTTGCAGCCGACATGCATAATTTTACATCATCAGCGTACATCAAAACCCGAGAGAACTTTATAACTGATGGAAGATCGTTTATAAACAAAATAAATAACAAAGGACCAAGATGACTACCCTGTGGAACGCCTGAAGTGACCTGAACCGTCTTGGAAACGGACCCTTTAAATAAAACCCTCTGAGTTCTAAGAGTTAGGTAGTCTTTAATCCAAAGAACTAGAATATTTGAAAAGCCCAAGAGTTCTAGTTTATGTATAAGAAGACGATGATCTACAGAGTCGAAAGCCTTACTAAAATCAGTATAAATAACATCAGTCTGCAATTTGTCCTGAAAACCCTTGATAACAAATGAAGTAAATTCTAACAAGTTAGTGGTAGTAGATCTTTGTTTCATAAATCCGTGCTGGCACGGAGAAATAATAGATTTGCAAATGTGTTGAAGATGGGAGGTTATTAATTTTTCAAAAATCTTAGGAATAGCAGACAACTTGGAGATACCCCAATAATTTTGAACATTAGATTTGTTTCCTTTTTTATGGAGAGGAATAATAAATGACTCTTTCCAAATTTTTGGAAAGGAGCCTAACTCCAGGGACAAGTTAAACATTTTAAGCAACGGCTTTAAAAGACCATGAGCACAGTGTCTAAGCACGCAGCTTGGCACTCCGTCAGGTCCTGGGGAAAATATAGGTTTCAAACCATGTAGATTATTTAAAAGTGAGTTTTCAGTGATTTTCAGTCCAAAGATGCGATTCGAGCCATTAACCCGATAAGGGTAAGGCAAATCGACTTGAGATTGAAATGAGCTATAAGTCGTTTGAAAAAATTGGGCAAATATATTTGCAATCTCCTGATCAGAATTGGCCTTCGTTTCCTCAAAGAATACTTCCGTTGGGAGTGTCGATGACCTACGTTTCGCATTAACAAAATCAAAAAACCGCTTTGGATCCTGCTGAAACTGTAATCTACACCGAGTCAGGTAATTCTTATAACATTGGTTATTTAAGATATCAAAACTGGCACGAGCAATCAAGTATGCAGAATAGGCTACCGATGAGCCGTTTTTTCTAAATCTCTTGTAGAGTTTAGATTTACGATTTTTGAGAATTGTCAACTCTCGGGTAAACCACACAGGTTTGTTAGACCTGTTTAGCTTACCAACCGGGACACATAAATCAAATAAAGAATGTAAGGTATTATAAAAAATACTGATTGCCACGTCCAAGTCGTCAGACTCGTAGAGGGGAGACCAGTCAGTTTGGGATAAAAGCAGAGCGAGTCCCTCAAAATCAGTATTCCGAAATTGACGAACTCGACTCAAAGGCATCTTGATCTTGCAACGCGTCCGGGAAGGTAAGTTAATCAATAGCTCCAACGTAGGATGGTATAAGTCTTCGGGATAAGATATAGGCCGGAAACGGGAAACGGATGAAGATGATGAATCCAAAACAAAAATCAGATCAAGCATTTTATTAAGAGAATTTGGGATAGCATTAATTTGACTCAATGACATCCCAAGTAGGTCGATTAAAAATTCATTCGGGGCCGCGGGAGTCAGGGCACCAGAGTCAGGAGAAGAAATCCAAGTAGCTTCAGCAATGTTGAAATCACCAAGAACTACAAGAAAATCGCGATCAGAAAGCAAGGCAGAGACAGAATGGATAGCAGATAGATGTGTCTCATAGATAGAGAGATCAGAGGAAGGAGGTATATACGAACAAGTGATAAAAATGTTAATACCGTAAATATTAAGCTTTACAGCAATAAACTCTATATCAAAAGAACTATCTAATTCGACAGTTTCAGAAGGAAAGTCTACATTCACAGCAATAAGCAATCCACCACCACGCCGAAGAGTACGGTCTTTTCTGTAAATAGAATATGTACTACATAGAATTTCGGAATTGAGAATGTCCTGCCTTAACCACGTTTCAGTAAAGGCAATGACATGGAAAGCGAAAGAAAGACTATTAAGGTATAAACTAGTGAGTTTACTACAAAGACCTCTTACATTCTGATAGCCAAGTAAGAAGGAGGATGTTAGTTTTTGAACTATCAGTAATTGGCAGAGTTACCTTAGATCCAACCACCGGAAGGGTAGATACAATCGGGGGCCGATTTTTTTCTTCCTTGCAGTATACTCTTTCACAATTATGTGTTCTGGCCAAAATTCTTTGCAGCATATAGTGCAAAAATCTTGATTCGAAATACTGATTTTAAAAGACGAAATGTTCCGATCATAAGCAAATTTGAATTTCTCCACCGTTAAATTGGCATTCGATTTGGCCTTTATATAGACCTTGACATCATCTGATGTTAAATCAGGGGGAAGCCTTGAAACAAATATTTGTTTTTTAGGTGGAACAGCAATAAATTTTTTAATTATATCCTCCACTGAGGCTGGTTTGGAAGACTCAGTCTCGGATAATTGAATATTTGGCTCTTTCAGTTTGATAGAGTTTTTTTGTTGATTAACATCAACACTACTAACCACCAAAGGAACCGAAGGATCGGGATCAGATAACACAATATCCATGGGAGTTATTGGTATATCATCTAAGTTCTCGATAATTTTAGTAGGAGGGACGTGAAGATTTTTATTTACTTTATTTACTTTACACTGTGGTATCGGAGCGTTTGGAGTATTTTCGGACATCACAGAGCCCGATAACTGCCCAACGTTGGCCTTTTTACGCTTTGGAGAATCCATTACGAGATTTTTCTCGTTAAGGTTTCTTTGAACCGATGAGAATTTTTCACACAGTTTATTCAACTGGCAGAAAACGCCCTCTAAGCCAAGTTGAGTTTCTATAAAGCTTGCAATGTCTTTTTTTTCTCCAAACATGACCAACACGGCCACTCTAAATTAGTAACCTTCATGAGGTCGGAGATACGGCCATTAATGCCAGCACATTGCTCATGAGCAACATTTGTGCACATCCAGCAGCAGACAAAACCCATTTTAGAGTTTGCGCGGACTTGACAATTCGCATAGCAGCAGACAGACATTTTTATTTAATTTATTAAAAGAAAAGAAAAATACAAATAAAAAATAAAAAAAAATATCGCTGCAGAAAATTGTTATGATTAAAATACAGGTCCACCCTAATGTGCAAATAGTAAAGCTACAAACAAAACTTACTTCACAGCTTCACAAACAAAAACGGCGCGAGCGCGACCACCGAAAGCAACAAGCAACGGAGAAAAGTTTGACCGCGACCAACACCAACACAAAAGAGCGCGTTAGAGTAAACGATCAAGAAACGGTTTAATGCACCGGGAGCGAAGCGCTTGAAAAAAAAGAGAGAGAGAGAGTGAGCGTAAAAACACAAAAACAAAAACAAAACAAACGCAGGCGGCAGCAAGTTGAGCAAATTTTTCAGTATGCTGGACTGCAGTTTGTTGTTGTGTTTGGAATCACTTTAAAACAAATGCAAATTAAATTGTTAATTTACTGTCCACTTTGGGTTTAGGCAAACCGACAAAACACAAAGTCACAAAACTATTAGTTTACACAAAGACGCGAAATTAATAGCAGAAATAAAACGCACAATAGTACAAAAAGCGAAGCGCATAAAAAAAACACGTCCGTTGCGATGCAAATCACAATCCGTAAAAGATGGTATATCTAAAAGAGTAATCATCTCTGAGCTATAAGTATATTCTAATTCTTTTCGTGACTTAACATGCCTCAGTGATGAAATAAGTGGATCTGAAGATGCTGCTAACATGTTGAAGAGGTCCTCATTTTGTCTCACCCTTGAAGCTTTGAAAGTGTTTCGCAATCTGTATTTTTTATAAAACTTATTAAGGGACTCTTGTGCTTCTTCAGAGAGCTCTCCAATTGGCAAAGACTGATACTCAATTATATCCTTGCCATGCGCCAAATTTTAGGAACTGTCGGGGTAAACTTTTTCAGCGGATATATGTAATTCTGCTAAAAGTGATGCTGGTTTTGAAGCATATTCTCCATATTTGGCAGAATCAACTTTTTCCTTGCAGTTCAAAACATTTAAGATCGTTTCCAATCTCTTAACGATTTGATTGTTTATCCCTGTGATTTGAGTTACAGCCTCATCATTTTCAAAAAATCTTCTCGACGTGTATCCATCGTTTGAATTTCCGTATCCGTACTTGGGGCAGTCTACTTTAAGCCCAACTTGTTTGAAAAACGCATCCTGTATTCGCTTCTTTCTGATCTTTTCCTTTTCTTTGTTAGATGTGTTTTCTTTTGGATCAAGTGTTCAAGAAAAGAGTTAGCTTTCATACCTGCAAAATTTACCTAATATTTGTTATATATTTGGGCTTAGGTCAATTTGTGCAATTAGGGTACTACGCACGTGTCCGAATAAGATTTGTGCCTAACTGTATGGGATGTTACTATGTACTTGTACACCAGGGCAATTTCTATATATGGTGCGTATCAGGTAGCTTATTTGTATATCCTGTAACTGCAACTGAGTTTAGGGACCAGAACTTAACAAAGGGTTTCAGGCAAGCATAACTGAATGAAAAACAAAAATCATGCATCTTAACAATAAGGAACGAAACAATAACGATAAGAATGGGTTTTCACGGTTATGTGTCATAAATGGCCTAGAAATGCATGCAACACATTTTTTGTCTATGAATTTTTTCACTTTTTTACATTTAAACAAGTGGAAACGTTGCAGTCGGACGCAACCGACTGCGGCATACTCGATACCAGTATTAAAACCGGCAAAAAGAGGCCTGATTGCAAAGGGGTACGGATGCGGCAGGGGTGTACGCTGCCTTAAAGATTCTCCGATGCAGATGGGGATGCCACCAGCTATATTCCTTCCAAATTTGGTGACTCTAGCTCAAAGTTTGTAAAATGTAAGAAGGGGGGGGCTGGGGGCGGTATGGAAAGTTGTGGCATCAAAATTTTTGTTGCAGATCTTTGTGAAATGTCAATTGCTATCTTCATACCAAATTTGGTGGCTCTAGCTCGAAATTTGTAATAAGTGGGGAAAGGGGGGCTGGGCGAGGCATCCAAATTTTTGATGCAGATCTATGTGGAATGTCAATTGCTATCTACATACCAAATTTGGTGACTCTAGCTCGAAGTTTGTAAAAAGTGGGGCAAGGGGGGCTGGGAGCGGAATGGGTGGGCATGGCATCAAAATTTTTGATGCAGATCTTTGTGAAATATCAATTGCTATCTTCATAAAAAAATTTGGTGACTCTAGCTCGAAATTTGTAAAAAGTGGGGAAAGGGGGCTGGGGGCGGTATGGGTGGGCGTGGCATCCAAATTTGTGATGCAGATCTTTGTGGAATCTCAATTCCTATCTTCAAACCAAATTTGGTGGCTCTAGCTCCACAACTCTGGAAGATACACTCATTCCCGTTTTTGACGAAGCGTTGGGGTGGATGGGGGTGGCTAGGGCAGTATTGGTGGGCGTGGCATCCAAACTTTTGGTGCAGTTTTTGGGGGGTCATCATCACCTATCTTGGCACCAAATTTGGTGGCTATAGCTCAAAAACTGTGGGAGATATAGCCATTTCTGATTTCAAAATGCGGGGGGCTAGAGGCGTAATGGGTAGGCGTGGCTCCAAAACTTTGATGCAGTTTTTTGGAGGTCGTTAACAGCTATCTTCCCACCAAATTTTTAGGCTCTAGCTCCACAACTCTGGAAGATACACGCATTCCCGTTTTTGACGAAGCGTTGGGGTGGATGGGGGCGGCTAGGGCAGTATCGGTGGGCGTGGCATCCAAACTTTTGGTGCAGTTTTTAGGGGGTCATCATCACCTATCTTGGCACCAAATTTGGTGGATATAGCTCAAAAACTGTGGGAGATATATGATTTTTTTTCCTTAAAATGCCGGGGGGCTGGGGGCGGAATGGGGGGCGTGGCTCCAAAATTATTAATGCAGTTTTTTCGGGGTTTCTAATAGCTATCTTCTTACCAAATTTGGTACTTCTAGCTGTAAGGATGTGCGAAATATGTGGATTTATCGGTATTGGGTTATCGAATTTATCGATTTGCCAGCCCCCCAGTTATCGTAGAGCCCCCATCTTGACACTTTAATTTACTATCCCATAGATAAAGAGAATTGGAAAGTTTCAAGTCTCTAGCTTGAAGGGTGTGGAAAAAACTTGCACGCATACGGACGGACAGACGGACAGACGGACAGACACCAGGACGGACATTGCACAAAACCAATATACTCTTTACCTTCGGTATCGAGTATAAAAAAAGGGGCAAAAACGGGCAGCTGAAAATTTTTGCATTAGATATAGGAATAATCAAAAAAATAATTTTGAAAATATGGCAGATGTAAAATGTGATAATATTTTTTATTTTTCATCAGAGTTGCAAAATAGTGAAAAAATTAATAGTTGGTAAATATCGATTTAACTGGCCAACCGCAAAGCAAACATTAAAATTTTTATACTCGATACCGAAGGTCAAGAGTATATTGAGTTTGTGCAATGTCCGTCATGGTGTCTGTCCGTCTGTATGAACGAAACTTTTTCCACACCCTTCAAGCTAGAGACTTGAAACTTTCCAATTCTCTTTATCTATGGGATAGTAAATTAAAGTGTCAAGATGGGGGCTCTACGATAACTGGGGGGCTGTCAAATCGATAAATTCGTAGACTCAAAACCGTTAAATCCACATATTTCGCACATCCTTACAGCTAGAAGTACCAAAATTTGGTAAGAAGATAGCTACTAGCAACCCCCAAAAAACTGCATCAAAGTTTTGGAGCCACGCGCACCCATTACGCCCCCAGCCACCATGCATTTTGAAATCAGAAATGGCTATATCTCCCACAGTTTTTGAGCTATAGCCACCAAATTTGGTGCCAAGATAGGTGATGATGACCCCCTAAAAATTGCATCAAAAGTTTGGATGCCACGCCCACCGATAATGCCCTCGCCGCCCCCATCCACCCCAACGCTTCGTCAAAAACGGGAATGCGTGTATCTTCCAGAGTTGTGGAGCTAGAGCCACCAAATTTGGTAGGAAGATAGCTGGCAACGACCCCCAAGTTTTGGAGCAACGCCCAGCCATTTCGCCCCCCTTTCCACACCTTTTACAAACTTCGAGCTAGATTCACCAAATTTGGTATGAAGATAGCAATTGAAATTTCACAAAGATCTGCATCAAAAATTTGGATGCCACTACCACCCATACCGCCCCCAGCCCCCCCTTTCTGCACTTTTACAAACTTTGGGCTAGAGTCACCAAATTTGGTATGAAGATAGCAATTGACATTCCACATAGATCTGCATCAAAAATTTGGATGCCACGCCCACCCATACCGCCCCCCAGCCCCCTTTCCCCACTTATTAAAAATTTCGAGCTAGAGTCACCAAAGTGGGTATGTAGATAGCAATAGACATTCCACATATATCGGCATAAAAAATTTTTTTGGAAGTACGTAGGCCGAAGTTTCAATCTGAATTCTTGGCTTAATTGGAGAACCAATATGGAAATGGCATAAACGTTGAGGTTGTGCTGAAACAGCTCCATTGAGCCCCGAAACTTGAGCGTCAACGGACTGATACTGGGGTCGTATCAATTTGTATATTTTGTTCCCAAAGAACTTACTTGAATTACAGGAGAATGCTATGTGTGCTTGCCGAGAAGTAATTTTGGACCGTCGCACAGTGGCGCCATTTGAGATTTTTCGTTGCAAAAATCATAACTTTTGAACCAAATGAGATAATCGAACAACTTAAAAAGCATCTGATAGATAATTAATCAACCTATAAAATGAGCATTGAATGAAATGAATTCTACGATTTTTGGGTGCCTTTTTATGGGTATGCAAAATTGAAATTTGTGAAAAAATCAATTTTACGGGCGGGAAAAAAATATTTTTTAAATATTTTGATTTTTATTGTTTCATTTTAATGGTTTTTATAATCTAAAGTTAATATTATGATAATTAATAATAAATTTTTTTTTTTTTCTAATATTTTGTAAATATTCATCACAATCCGTAAAAGATGGTATATCTAAAAGAGTAATCATCTCTGAGCTATAAGTATATTCTAATTCTTTTCGTGACTTAACATGCCTCAGTGATGAAATAAGTGGATCTGAAGATGCTGCTAACATGTTGAAGAGGTCCTCATTTTGTCTCACCCTTGAAGCTTTGAAAGTGTTTCGCAATCTGTATTTTTATAAAACTTATTAAGGGACTCTTGTGCTTCTTCAGAGAGCTCTCCAATTGGCAAAGACTGATACTCAATTATATCCTTGCCATGCGCCAAATTTTAGGAACTGTCGGGGTAAACTTTTTCAGCGGATATATGTAATTCTGCTAAAAGTGATGCTGGTTTTGAAGCATATTCTCCATATTTGGCAGAATCAACTTTTTCCTTGCAGTTCAAAACATTTAAGATCGTTTCCAATCTCTTAACGATTTGATTGTTTATCCCTGTGATTTGAGTTACAGCCTCATCATTTTCAAAAAATCTTCTCGACGTGTATCCATCGTTTGAATTTCCGTATCCGTACTTGGGGCAGTCTACTTTAAGCCCAACTTGTTTGAAAAACGCATCCTGTATTCGCTTCTTTCTGATCTTTTCCTTTTCTTTGTTAGATGTGTTTTCTTTTGGATCAAGTGTTCAAGAAAAGAGTTAGCTTTCATACCTGCAAAATTTACCTAATATTTGTTATATATTTGGGCTTAGGGCAATTTGTGCAATTAGGGTACTACGCACGTGTCCGAATAAGATTTGTGCCTAACTGTATGGGATGTTACTATGTACTTGTACACCAGGGCAATTTCTATATATGGTGCGTATCAGGTAGCTTATTTGTATATCCTGTAACTGCAACTGAGTTTAGGGACCAGAACTTAACAAAGGGTTTCAGGCAAGCATAACTGAATGAAAAACAAAAATCATGCATCTTAACAATAAGGAACGAAACAATAACGATAAGAATGGGTTTTCACGGTTATGTGTCATAAATGGCCTAGAAATGCATGCAACACATTTTTTGTCTATGAATTTTTTCACTTTTTTACATTTAAATAAGTGGAAACGTTGCAGTCGGACGCAACCGACTGCGGCATACTCGATACCAGTATTAAAACCGGCAAAAAGAGGCCTGATTGCAGAGGGGTACGGATGCGGCAGGGGTGTACGCTGCCTTAAAGATTCTCCGATGCAGATGGGGATGCCACAAGCTATCTTCCTTACAAATTTGGTGACTCTAGCTCAAAATTTGTAAAAGGTGGGGAAAGGGTGGGCTGGGGGCGGTATGGGTAGTTGTGGCATCAACATTTTTGATGCAGATCTTTGTGAAATGTCAATTGCTATCTTCAAACCAAATTTGGTAAATCTAGCTGGAAGTTTGTAAAAAGTGGGGAAAGGGGGGCTGGGCGGTATGGGTGGGCGTGGCATCCAAATGTGTGATGCAGATCTATCTGGTATGTCAATAGCTATCTTCATACCAAAAAATCGTGACTCTAGCTCGAAGTTTGTAAAAAGTGGGGCAAGGGGGGCTGGGGGTGGTATGGGTAGTTGTGGCATCAAAATTTTTGTTGCAGATCTTTGTGAAATGTCAATTGCTATCTTCATATCATATGTGGTGACTCTAGCTCAAAAATTGTAAAAAGTTGTGAAAGGGGGGCTGGGGGTGGTATGGGTGGGCGTGACATCCAAATTTGTGATGCAGATCTTTGTGGAATATCAATTGCTATCTTCATACCAAATTTGGTGACTCTAGCTTAAATTTTGTAAAAAGTGGGAAAAGGGGGGCGGAATGGGTGGGCGTGGATCCAAAACTTTGATGCAGATTTTGGGGGGTCGTTGCTAGCTATCTTCCTACCAAGTTTGGTGGCTCTAGCATCACAACTCTAAAAGATACACGCATTCCCGTTTTTGACGAAGCGTTGTGGCGGATGGGGGCGGCGAGGGCATTATCGGTGGGCGTGGCATCCAAACTTTTGGTGCAGTTTTTGGGGGGTCATCATCACCTATCTTGGCACCAAATTTGGTGGCGTTAGCTCAAAAACTGTGGGAGATATAGCCATCTCTGATTTCTAAATGCGGGGGAGCTGGGGGCGGAATGGGTGGGCATGGCTCCAAAACTTTGACGCAGATTTTTGGGGTCGTTGCCAGCTATCTTCTTTCCAAATTTGGTGGCTCTAGCATCACAACTCTAGAAGATACACGCATTCCCGTTTTTGACGAAGCGTTGCGGCGGATGGGGGCGGCTAGGGCAGTCACCTATCATCATCACCTATCTTGGCACCAAATTTGGTGGATATAGCTCAAAAACTGTGGGAGATATAGGCTTTTTTGACTCTAAAACGCGGGGGGGGAGGGCTGGGGGCGGAATAGGGGGCGTGGCTCCAAAATTTTTGATGCAGTTTTTTGGGGGTTGCTAGTAGCTATCTTCTTACCAAATTTGGTAGTACTAGCTGTAAGGATGTGCGAAATATGTGGATTTATCGGTTTTGTGTTTTCGAATTTTTCGATTTGCCAGCCCCCCAGTTATCGTAGAACCCCATCTTGACACTTTAATTTACTTTCCCATAGATAAAGAGAATTGGAAAGTTTCAAGTCTCTAGCTTGAAGGGTGTGGAAAAAAGTTGCGAACATACAGACGGACAGACGGACGGACACCATGACGGACATTGCACTAACTCAATATACTCTTTACCTTCGGTATCGAGTATAAAAAAGGGGCAAAAACGGGCAGCTGAAACTTTTTGCATTAGATAAAAAAAATAATCAAAGAAATTATTTTGAAAATATGGCAGAGGTAAATCAGAGTTGAAAATAGTTAAAAAATG
Source organism: Scaptomyza montana (assembly GCA_018904305.1). Lineage (NCBI taxonomy): Eukaryota > Metazoa > Arthropoda > Insecta > Diptera > Drosophilidae > Scaptomyza > Scaptomyza montana. The sequence continues at coordinate 229,767 of JAEIGR010000059.1, read as the reverse complement.
GATAGTTGGTAAATATCGATTTACCAGGCCAACCGCAAATCAAACATTAAAATTTTTTTGTCTTTTTTTAACAAAAAGATCTATTAATAGAATCAAAAGTAATGATGATCCGTTTCTTAGTTTTTAAGTTTTTGTATCTCAAAGCCGACAAAATCACATTAAAATTGCGATTTTTATGCAACACAAAAAATCAGTCAACTTTGCTGGGATATATCTTCTAAACAAAAAATCTGGTTGTATTAAGGATTGCAGATCTGAAATCGTGGAAAATTTCCTATAAAGTTGGTTAATTCAATATTTTTTAGAGGCACATGAAATTTTTGATTTTTGCCGCATGACTTGTTTTACGGGCGCCACTGTGCGTCATTTGTGGGTGAGAAGTGGACTGTAAATTGACTGGAGTGTCCAAAACTGTACCAGAACCAATTTGGCAATTCGTCGGACGATGAAGGAGAGTGCTATGACGCCCCTTGCAAGTATGGAAATTTTTGAGGTTCACGAGTGCTTGCCATGCTGATGCAAAGCCATCATTCGTGATTTAAGTGCATTTAAGTGGAACAGCTTTTCGACTGGGACTAGACTTGGGTTGTTGATGTACACCGCTGTGAAAATGTCCCGGAACGTGGGCCATTTCAAATAGTCTCCGGAAAAGACTTCGGTGTCGACAGGCAGTAAGCGGCAGCCTCTTGGCTGATAGACACTATTTGAACTTGGGGCTGGAGCTGTAGCGTCCTGAATTTGATGACTGAGCATGGATGCACAGCGTTCTATATAGCAGTGGTCATATTTTGCGTGGCGTATCGCGGTATTGGAAGCACCACTGTGTCCAGCAGATTCAGCGAGCGCTCCTCAACAGCGCTCGAACTCTTTTTCAACCTTGTTCCACAAGGTCCGAATCTACTCTTGGCGGACCTTGAGAGTGTGCAGTGACACATCAGAATTGGACGCGAATTTTGACTCAAATTGACTCAGTCTGTCGGTCACCGAAATGAAAGTCGTCAGCGTAAACATGCTGTGCATTTTAAGTTTTTGACCGACGGATCTGGAAATAGGCGGGACGACTGTGTCTAGACACTTTTCAGATGTGGATGCTCGGGGATCAATTTGTTCCTTGCTCAATGGGTTACTAGACCCAACGCAATTGCTTGTGTAGTGTATTCATATATGTTATTTCAAATATATATAAAACTTAACTTGTAACACTTTGTTGCAAGTATAAATTAACCTAAACACGCTCAGCATAAACATACCAAAGCACATACATACATATGGTCTGCGCGTGTAAGTAATATGAATCCTCTTTAGAAGGCCACGCAAGCGTGAGACCGTTGCCCTACGGGAAACGCCGCGCTTGCACTTTAGCCAAACGTATGAGTACAATCGCTCTCCCTCTCTTTGTAGCTGTTAACTGATAACAGCATAAGTTTATAAATGTTAGGCATAAGCCAAGAATATATTTTGATTTCAATAAAGGATTGAATAAGCGAACCTCAAAGTAACAAGATGTTACTTATTACATGGCGACCGTGACATGTGACTTCGAACGGCGAAGTATAAAATAAAAATGTAATAATAAATAATACAGTGCTTGTTATGTACGAAAAAATGTAATAATAAATAATACAGTGCTTGTTATGTACGAAAATAAAACGATAACGATGTGAGATCAAAAAGGTCTTGTAAATTAAGTAATTAACTTTTACAAACAAACAAACAAAATATAAAACATTTTGGTTAATACATTCATGTGAGATCAAAAAGGTCTTGTAAATTAAATAATTAACTTTTACAAACAAACAAACAAAATATAAAACATTTTGGTTATACATTCATGTTCATGTTCAACAACTTAAAAGTGCAATACATAATATTATGAACTATAAAGGATGAAAGCAAACAAAATTTAACAAATTATTACTCAATAATTAATAATTAAACGAAAATCAAAAAAAATAAATAAATAAAAACGAATGAGGAGATGCCTGTGTAGCCAGCACCAGCCACTTAAATTTAATGCGGAGGACAGCGGTCTGCTAGTCCTCTACATCCACGAGGGATAAAAAAAAAAAAAAAGTCCACTACAACAACGAGGGACGCTAACATCTACAGCCACGAGGGATAAAAGATAAACCTTTGAGCCGACGAAAACAGCATCAGCAGCAACAGCAACAATGAATAACGGCAACAGGAACAGCACGTTAGTCACTGCCAATACTAACAACAGCTTGTGCGAAGACCAGCACCGGCATCACCCAGCGCATCAAGCTGGGCCACGGACACCGAAAAGGAAAAAACAGAAACATCAATAGCCTGTGCGAGGACCAGCACCGGCGCCTCATCAGATCCTGGCAAGAAGACCCCAAGCGGCGAATCAGCAAGCTGACTATAAAAATAATACCTGAAATTCAACTAGATGCACCACAAGTGCTGGTTGTAAAAAAAAAAAAATATATATATATATATATATATATATTAATACACACATACGTAAATATAAGAAAATTGTAATACTGAGCGACATCTTAGTTGCCCGGTAGTAGCGTATGGCCCGTAAAGCCATACAACACATAGACAGGCGATCAATATGACATACAATAGGGATGTAAACATATAATAATATAATATAATATAAATAAATAAAAAAAAACAAATTTTATTATGAAGCAAACAGATTTTTATGAATAAGAAAGAACAAAAAGAAAAAACATATAAGTATAAATTCCCTGACCGTTTTCGAATCGTGCCGTAAGAAGCGTATGCGAAGCTTGAGACGTAAGCGCAAAAAGATGCGTGCAAGGTCAAAGTAATCGCATCGCTCTCTGGCCATTCTTGTGAAACATAACTGACGTACAAACATTTGATACTGACTATACCACTTGAAACTTAAAGTAAATTTACATAATAGTTTTTGAAATCAGAAAAGATTATGCATTAGTTAAAACTGACAATAATTTTAAACTCTCACAAACACCTTCCGTGTTTTTGTTCACTTTACATAATTAAATTTCTAATTGACAAAATATTAAATTTCTAATTGACAAAATATTGTTTTTTAAATAACTCAACATTATTATCCCAAATAAGGCCCTTCCAGGCACATAAAATAGAAAAGACAGTTTTGATACAGATGCCCGTTCTAGGATAACAATATTCAAATTACAAAAAATAGACTAACGAAATAAAGTCCTGAGAGTCACTACCAGGCAATACAGCAGACAAAATTATCCTGCGCAGGAATATAACAAGAATCTTTGCTTAGGCAAAATCTTGAAAAGCTTCTAAGCCCAACGTCATCACAAATGACGGAATAAGAAAAGTATAACAAAATCCAAATTGTTTATTAAAACAAGGAAATAAAGTTATCGCAAGAATTGAAGTTAGCGATTTGTATACTAATGGAGTTATCGACTTAGGTCAATTTTTCCAAAGGCTCGAAAAGGGGGCCGGTATACTTACAATCAGCAAACTCAAGTGGCACCGAGCAGAAATATCATTGAATCAATTTCAATAGATAATTTCAAATATATGGGCAATAATGTATAAAAGAGTAGCTACTCAAGCCGGTGACCCAAATAAATAAAAGTACAAGAAGCAATAATGTCTACAATTAATCAGTAATATTCCAACTTAAGGAATTCTTTATATTCTAGTTTAGTCCAATGAAGACGTTCATCACGGACATAGAAGCTGAAAATACAAATTCTACACTGACTTACTCGTGCAAAGATTGACAGTAAAACGTCTTCTACACAACACCACCAGACAGAAAAACAAAATAAAAACATAGTGGCGCATAGTTAATTTTGGCTATGCCAAGACTATGATACCCTTCACACAGCCAAATCAATGCTCCCCCTCTTATGTTTCTGTGCAGTTGTTGGTAATTTTTCGCTAATATTTTTACTCTTGAGCGTCATTTACTTGTTCGTGTGCAACAACAACAATTTGACATGTAGGTACTTGAAAGTGCACGACAGAGACAACAATTGATAGTACGATATGGTAAATTTGTATGGTGGCTATGTCGTAGAATGCTCCGATCGGGATGAAATTTCATAGTGAACAAACCCGACATGATCTAAGCAATCTGTGAAAGTTTCATCAAGATCGGTTCAGCAGTTTGGCCGGAAATCGTGTTGATATGGTAAATTTATATGGTGGCTATATCGTAGAATGCTCCGATCGGGATGAAATTTCATAGTGAACAAACCCGACATGATCTAAGCAATCTGTGAAAGTTTCATCAAGATCGGTTCAGCAGTTTGGCCGGAAATCGTGTTGAAACAGACAGACGGACAGACGGACAGACGGACAGACGGACAGACGGACGGACGGAAATCAATTCCTGAGCTCGTCCTGATCATTTTGATATATAGTTTATGGGGTCTCCCATCATTCCTTTAAGGCGTTACAGATTTATGACAAAGTCAATATACCCTGATTCACATGTGAAGGGTATAAAAACAAAAATAAAAAAAAACAAGAAAAAAACATAGGAGAAAGAGATAACATCATAATCTCAAAATAAAAATAAATAAAAAAATAAAATGATATATAAAAAAAAATAAATGAAAATATATTTCAAAAAACAAAACGAAAATATGTAAAATAAAATAACAACCATCTGAAATACTTTTACCATCTTTTTAATTAATAATCATAAATAATTAAAGTAAAAATAAAATAAATAAAAAAAATTCAAATAAATAAAAAAAAAAATAAAATAAAAAAAAAATAAATATATATATTTTTTATATAAAATTAGGGTAATATATACGTGTTATATAAAATTAATACATACGAAAAAAAAAATAATTTTAAAACGGTCTGATCAGCCGTATACATATAAAACTTATATAAAAAAAAAAAAAAAACAATAAATCGTTTAAAAAACAAAGAAGCTAATTATAACACTAAATTTTTACACTTTTATAGTTTTATATTATTCAATTTTTATATTTCTAATAATTACAATCATGTATACTATAAATAACTAGATATTCATAATATTACGTTATTTTTTTAAAAAGGGAGGTGTAGTGTATTCATATATGTTATTTCAAATATATATAAAACGTAACTTGTAACACTTTGTTGCAAGTATAAATTAACCTAAACACGCTCAGCATAAACATATATATGTATGCGCATACCAAAGCACATACATACATATGGTCTGCGCGTGTAAGTAATATGAATCCTCTTTAGAAGGCCACGCAAGCGTGAGACCGTTGCCCTACGGGAAACGCCGCGCTTGCACTTTAGCCAAACGTATGAGTACAATCGCTCTCCCTCTCTTTGTAGCTGTTAACTGATAACAGCATAAGTTTATAAATGTTAGGCATAAGCCAAGAATATATTTTGATTTCAATAAAGGATTGAATAAGCGAACCTCAAAGTAACAAGATGTTACTTATTACATGGCGACCGTGACATGTGACTTCGAACGGCGAAGTATAAAATAAAAATGTAATAATAAATAATACAGTGCTTGTTATGTACGAAAAAATGTAATAATAAATAATACAGTGCTTGTTATGTACGAAAATAAAACGATAACGATGTGAGATCAAAAAGGTCTTGTAAATTAAGTAATTAACTTTTACAAACAAACAAACAAAATATAAAACATTTTGGTTAATACATTCATGTGAGATCAAAAAGGTCTTGTAAATTAAATAATTAACTTTTACAAACAAACAAACAAAATATAAAACATTTTGGTTATACATTCATGTTCATGTTCAACAACTTAAAAGTGCAATACATAATATTATGAACTATAAAGGATGAAAGCAAACAAAATTTAACAAATTATTACTCAATAATTAATAATTAAACGAAAATCAAAAAAAATAAATAAATAAAAACGAATGAGGAGATGCCTGTGTAGCCAGCACCAGCCACTTAAATTTAATGCGGAGGACAGCGGTCTGCTAGTCCTCTACATCCACGAGGGATAAAAAAAAAAAAAAAGTCCACTACAACAACGAGGGACGCTAACATCTACAGCCACGAGGGATAAAAGATAAACCTTTGAGCCGACGAAAACAGCATCAGCAGCAACAGCAACAATGAATAACGGCAACAGGAACAGCACGTTAGTCACTGCCAATACTAACAACAGCTTGTGCGAAGACCAGCACCGGCATCACCCAGCGCATCAAGCTGGGCCACGGACACCGAAAAGGAAAAAACAGAAACATCAATAGCCTGTGCGAGGACCAGCACCGGCGCCCCATCAGATCCTGGCAAGAAGACCCCAAGCGGCGAATCAGCAAGCTGACTATAAAAATAATACCTGAAATTCAACTAGATGCACCACAAGTGCTGGTTGTAAAAAAAAAATATATATATATATATATATATATATATTAATACACACATACGTAAATATAAGAAAATTGTAATACTGAGCGACATCTTAGTTGCCCGGTAGTAGCGTATGGCCCGTAAAGCCATACAACACATAGACAGGCGATCAATATGACATACAATAGGGATGTAAACATATAATAATATAATATAATATAAATAAATAAAAAAAAACAAATTTTATTATGAAGCAAACAGATTTTTATGAATAAGAAAGAACAAAAAGAAAAAACATATAAGTATAAATTCCCTGACCGTTTTCGAATCGTGCCGTAAGAAGCGTATGCGAAGCTTGAGACGTAAGCGCAAAAAGATGCGTGCAAGGTCAAAGTAATCGCATCGCTCTCTGGCCATTCTTGTGAAACATAACTGACGTACAAACATTTGATACTGACTATACCACTTGAAACTTAAAGTAAATTTACATAATAGTTTTTGAAATCAGAAAAGATTATGCATTAGTTAAAGCTGACAATAATTTTAAACTCTCACAAACACCTTCCGTGTTTTTGTTCACTTTACATAATTAAATTTCTAATTGACAAAATATTAAATTTCTAATTGACAAAATATTGTTTTTTAAATAACTCAACATTATTATCCCAAATAAGGCCCTTCCAGGCACATAAAATAGAAAAGACAATTTTGATACAGATGCCCGTTCTAGGATAACAATATTCAAATTACAAAAAATAGACTAACGAAATAAAGTCCTCAAAGTAACAAGATGTTACTTATTACACTTGGCTCGGAACTTGATCTTTTGTGGAGCCCGACCGGAACAGTAAGGATGTTATTTTTGTCCTTAGCTTCGTCAATGGGCATGCTAGGATCTTAAGCAGTCACAAATAAATAACTTTTTATTTTGAGGACGATATACACATATGCCAATAAAAACAGAACAGTACGGAACGGCGCACGAATGCGAATTAGGAATTTCTTATTAAATAAAAAAAAACACGATTTATTTAATAACCTCGAATCGATAACGATAAATCACGAGCATATAAAAAATATGAACGTCTGATGCGGAACGGAGTTGCGATGCTAAAGGCCTGGATCCAGTACAGCGGAAAATAAATTTTCAGTACAAAATCGTCGTAGCAGGAATGGTTTTATTTTGGCTGCGTGTGTTCTGTGTTTCCAGCTACGTAGCAAAAAATACTAAACTGCTTAACGATAGTATCGATTAATACAATGTGTACACACTGGCGCTGGGCGCAGGAAATAGCTTTTCACATTTATTTTTGTGCCCATGACAAAAAAGAAACGCGTTGTTAAAAAAAATGGAGCGAAAAACAAAAAAACGTAGTGAAAATTTTAATCATGAGGGCAAGATTGCTCTCATTAAATCTGTTGAGTCGCGACCATGTCTTTGGCGGTTGACGGATAAAAAACACTTTGACTTTATTACGGTGAGAAAGGCATGGGAGAGCATTGGCAATGAGTTGAACAAGGATCGTAAGTTAAAATATCAATATGTCATTAAATATATTATAATCAAAAATATGTTTGTTAGCGAATGAGTGCAAGAGCGCTTGGACGTCGCTGCGTGACAGCTTGCGTTATCACCGGACTAAGCTCGCCAGAAGTGGAAGTGCTGGAGGCGTCCAAACAGATTCGCCAAAAATAAGCGATTGCATCGATTGGATATATGCGGAGTACATGTCATTTATTCCTGTATTGTCGCATGAGAGACGGTAAGTGTATATTCATAGTTACACATTTTTTCAAACATTTGATAAACATATATTACAGTACAACAACCAGCAGCGTAACGTTTGTGGACAGCCCGTCATGCAGCCCAGACGCTTTATTCACGGCAGACGAGTCTGGAGCAGCCGGTGACGATGCTGATTTAAGCATGTCGTCTTGCTATTCATATGTGAGTACCTTATAACTTGTACAAATATTTAAAACAAATAATAACAAATTGTTTGTTCAGCAAAGCAGTTCTGCAAAAAAACGGCGATGTGAGGACAGCGACCAGCCAAAAAATTCTGAAAAAATTGCAAACATGTTTGAAGAGGTAATGAACGTTGCGAAAAATACAAGAAATATATTGCCGTATTGGAACGAGCTGCTTAACAAGCTGCCAAGCAACATTGCAACTGTTACAGAGGTGGAGATAACAAATTTAATTTATAAAAAGTTCAAGAATATTCGCAGAATTAAGGAAATAAATATGTAATATATAAATTGAACAATTCTTGGTTTTTATTGAATTATACCCGCTGACTCATTCTGCCAAGGTACTGCACCGGCTGCTGAGTTTACATATTCTTTTATTTTATTTCTAATATATTTTGGGTAGTCCGGTAACCGACCACGATAAGTTTCGGTATCCGAATTTCCTTCTAGCCATTCTGTCTGCCACTCAATATTCGAGTACTCAATCGCTCCCGTACGCATCATAAAATTGTGCAGATAGCAGCATGCGGTAACGATGTTTTGTGCTCTTTCTGGGAAGCACAGCAATGTGCCCTGCACGGCTTGCCATCTTTGGGATAAAATGCCAAATGCATTCTCTATGCAACGGCGAGCGCGGCTCAGACGGTAGTTGAAAATTCTCTCATCAGAAGAGAGATTGCGCGAACCGTATGGCTTCATTATCCGCTTGTGTAGCCGGAATGCATCATCTCCTACAATGTAGTAGGGCATGCGAACTCCATTTATATTGTTGTCGTTGGGAAACGATATCTCGCCCGACAACACTGCTCGTCCCAGGGTGCAGTTAGAAAAAGCACTCATATCTCCTTCGCTACCGTAAGCTCCGACGTCTATGTACGTGAACTTGTAGCTCGCGTCACACACCGCCAGAAGGACAATAGAATGAAAACCCTGTTTTGTAAGGGAGCACATTAAAAATTATGTATGAACATATATATATAATTTGTTTGCAATGACACTTACTTTATAGTTATAAAATGCGCTGCCGCTGTTGGGTGGCGCCCTTATTCCACAATGCTTTCCGTCAATGGCACCGATGCAATTTGGAAAATTCCATCGATCCATGAAGTCCTCTGCCCACTTCAACATGTTTGTTGAATTCCATTTGGGGAACTCGTCGCGCAGCGCTATAGAGATGGCGCGGCAAACTAGGCCTATCGTGCGTCCAAAGTGCTGCCTGCTGATCCGGTATATCGACCCCATGAACATGTATCTCCTAAGCTATATAGGGCAAAATGGCATATTTTTACCACAAATTAGTGAACTATGGTCACACTATAAAATCTTGTGCCCACGCTTCCAAAATATACCACAAATTCCTGCCAGTAATTTTTTATTGTACTGGATCCAGGCCTTAAACGATGAAACCGTTTAGTATTTGTCGATATCGATCTCGCCGATAGTTTGTATTAGCATACGAATGTTATTACAAAGAACTTGCAGTGCTTTGTAATAAATTATGAATAATTGAAGCATGTAGTATTTAATTGTTTAAATTAGTTGTAATTGTGTTTGTGATCGGCCGCCTTATTGAAAATGTATTTATTTATTTATCTCTTTGTGTTGTAGGCGGCCAGATATTATTGTGTTATATTTTGTTGTTATTATTTATAGGCATGTGCAAGTCCAGTGTATTGAAAATGGAATATGGAATAATAATAATATGTAATAATGTAAATAATTTTTTTTTTATAAAAAAGTTCAATAATATTTATGGAGTAGATGATATGCCCCAATTTCGGAAAGGGTATTTAAAAAAATAAATAGAAAAAAAAAATAATAATAATAAAAAAAATTATGTGACAAGTTTAATGGAAAAAAGTATACCCCACTTGTTGGGAAAAAAGATAGGGTATCACAAACCTTTGGCCACTGACATCTGTTGCTTGAACAGCCAACGATAACGGCTTGGAGTCAGTGATCAATATGTATGTATGCACTTTTCAATGCATATGCAAATGCAAATATGCCGGCGGAATTTTTGCCGCGATGGAAAAATATTTAGGGTATTCAGTAGCTATGCTATGTGCGTAAAGTGTTATATGTAATACAGTGCAGTGAAGCTAATGAGTGCACTTTTAACGTTTCTTTTGTCGTATTTGTGCTAAGTCAGCTGTTTGCCAGTTCGATGACAATACAATCGATAGTTAAACTGAGTTGAGCAATTGTTGCTGAAAGTAATAAAATAAAAGAAAAAAGTTGTTTATATTAAATATTATTATATTATTTCATTCTTGCGCACTCTTTTTGCTTTTGTCGCTTCTGCTACTGTTAAAAACATCAGTTTAGTCTTTTAAATTAATAAATAATAAAATTAACTTACTTTTACAACCAAAACTCGCCTAGTGTGACCTAATTTCACTAATTCAATAATCTCGAAAGCAGCTGTTTTTATAAATAGTCTGGCAACCACTCAATAACACATATAGTACAATAGTAGCAAACATACCCAGGGGCATGTTTGCTGTGTTAAAAATGCTTCTGTGTGATTGTTGTAAAGCATTCATATAACACTTTAGTACTTTACGCACATAGCATAGCTACTGAATACCCTAATTATATAAAATTATTTATTAGACTAGTATGGAATAATAATAATAATGTGTGATAATGCAAAGGAGAAACAAAATTTTATAAAAAAGTTCAATAATATTTATGAACTGATTGGTATACCCCAATTGTTGGAAAAAAGATAGGGTATCACAAACCGTTGCACTATGGGGCATTTTGCCAACAAAACGGGCGTTAAGTCATTTTTTGAAAGTTCTATAACTAACTAATTGTTTATGCAAAACTGTTGCAAAAACATTGAACTTTTATGTTGCATAACAGAAATGTTAATCATAGACCTCTGTTAAGTTTTTAACAGTTGAAGTCAGCTGTTACAACATGCCAGCTGATGCGCTGTTAAACTGCAAATTTGGTTTTCAACTAAACATTAACAATTTGAAAAGTAATCGCAAGCAATCAATAAATTGGCGATGCAAGTTGATAATACGGGTTAGTACTGGGTGTTTGCATCATTTGTTTCATGTTTAGTGCTTGGCTTTGTATTTGTTTATATATTTAAAAAGTGGTGTTCATCTGTAATTTTTGGAAACAAAAGTTAACTTTTAAAAAAATGTCAGCAGTTGTCAAGTGTATGTGTACTACCTTTTTGTAGAACCATTAATTCCTAATCCAGCGCTTATAATCCTAATGTGCACTTTTTTGCACTTTTTGCAAAATTCAATTTCTTAGGAAGCAACCTCACAATTCCGAATGCGGACTTGTTTGCAGTGTGGCGTTAACAGAAGTGCCGATATAATTATAAGAACGCCGTTTTCGATTTTTTAAACATGCGATCTGGCTAAGCCCCGATAACGAACTTACGCTTGTTAGTTCAAATAGCATGGTTGCATGTAGGCGTGGCCTTGTTGATCTTGCTGCTGTTCTTAAAGCTTTATCCATAAAGCACAGAAAAGACAAGAACCAAAGAAACTTAAGAAACATTACGTTACTTATTTTTAGAAAGCTTAGTTCAGATATGTTGAAAATAAAAAAAATGGGCGGCGACACGCCCATTTTATAAAAAACATTTTCCTTTTTACTTCAAAACTTAACGCAAAAAACCAAGTTCTCAAGTTATTAATTAATGCCCGATTTTTGGTAAAATGCCCCATAGTGCGTTGGTTACTGACATCTGTTGCTTGAGGAGCCAACGATAACGGCTTGGAGTCAGTGACCCACGTATGTATGTATGTGCGTTTGCCAGCATATGGTTGTAAATATGTAAGTACGTTCACTTTTCAATGCATATGCAAATGCAATTATGCCGGCTGAGTTTTTGATGTGGATGTAATTTATGCACTTGCTTTTTTATGTGGGCGTTAATGAGTTGAACGGAGTGTTCTGAGATTAAGCACCAGTTAGATAAGTATATTTTGCGGAGGAGTTGCCACTTGGCAAAATGCAAAAAATATATGGAAAAAATATGACTTGTCTGTGGTTTCTGGTCGGAAAATTCCAACGATGCTTGCTATGTTGGTTTTTAGAACGATCCGGCTCGAAGGACCAATAGTTCTGTAGTAGGCTGGGTTTTCCGGGTTGTGTTGGTGGCTTCAAAAAACTGACTCCGTTGTCGCTTATGTAGAGGTGGGTTGAATAAAATTCCAAAGGCAGAAATGCACGTCGTTTTGTGTTCACTTATATTTTCAAACTAAATATACATGTTGCTAAAGTTAACTAGCTTAGCTTACATGTTACATGTTGCTGACATGAGGTGGATTTACGATGTCTGCAGAGAGAGGGTAAGAGAGCGGCAACTCCTTGTTCACTGCCTACTTTTAGGCATGAACACAAATATTGTTTACAATAAGTTTGAGATATGCATAAGTGGTTTGGTGTGGATATGGATATCTTACTCTATATATACATATATATATTTTTATACTCGATACCGAAGGTAAAGAGTATATTGGTTTTGTGCAATGTCCGTCATGGTGTCTGTCCGTCTGTTCGTCTGTCCGTCCGTATGTGTGCAAGTTTTGTCCACACCCTTCAAGCTAGAGACTTGAAACTTTCCAATTCTTTTTATCTATGGGATAGTAAATTAAAGTGTCAAGATGGGGGTTCTACGATAACTGGGGGGCTGTCAAATCGATAAATTCGATAACCCAAAACCGATAAATCCACTTATTTCACACATCCTTACAGCTAGAACTACCAAATTTGGTAAGAAGATAGCTACTAGCAACCCCCAAAAAACTGCATCAATAATTTTGGAGCCACGCCCTCCATTTCGCCCCCCTTTCCCCACTTTTTACAATTTTCGAGCTAGAGTCACCAAATTTGGTATGAAGATAGCAATTGACATTTCAGAAAGATCTGCATCAAAAATTTGGATTCCAAGCCCACCCATACCGCCCCCAGCCCCCCTTTCCCCACTTATTACAAATTTCGAGCTAGAGTCACCAAATTTGGTATGAAGATAGCAATTGACATTCCACATAGATCTGCATCAAAAATTTGGATGCCACGCCCACCCTTACCGCCCCCAGCCCCCCTTTCCCCACTTATTACAAAATTCGAGCTAGATTCACCAAATTTTGTTTTGAAGATAGCAATTGATATTTCACAAAGATCTGCATCAAAAATTTTGATGCCACGCCCACCCATACCGCCCGAGCCCCCCTTTCCCCACTTTTTACAATTATCGAGCTAGAGTCACCAAATTTGGTATGTAGATAGCAATTGACATTCCACATAGATCTGCATCAAAAATTTGGATGCCTCGCCCACCCATACCGCCCCCAGCCCCCCTTTCCCCACTTATTGCAAATTTCGAGCTAGAGCCACCAAATTTGGTATGAAGATAGCAATTGACATTTCACAAAGATCTGCAACAAAAATTTTGATGCCACAACTACCCTTACCGCCCCCAGCCCCCACCCCCCTCCCTTTCCCTACATTTTACAAACTTTGAGCTAGAGTCACCAAATTTGGAAGGAATATATCTGGTGGCATCCCCATCTGCATCGGAGAATCTTTAAGGCAGCGTACACCCTGCCGCATCCGTACCCCTTTGCAATCAGGCCTCTTTTTACCGGTTTTAATACTGGTATCGAGTATGCCGCAGTCGGTTGCGTCCGACTGCAACGTTTCTACTTGTTTTATTTAAAAATGAATTTATTGTTATATATTCATTAATATGTACTTAAAATATATTAAATATTGAATTCTGTTATCATTTACCTCAGTATTGAGTAAAATAGAGGTAAAAACTTTGGAGCTTTCAAGCACATGTTACTAATTTTAAAACAAAATTTTGAATAGCTTTTTTCCACTCCAAGCTGCGATGCAAGCGAAAGCGGTTACAGATTGGGAGTGAGTGAGACGAACTTATGTGAAAAATATCCTTAAAGCTCGGTCGAAGCAGAGCGGCTTATGTATATGCATGTTTGTGTATGAATTTGATCGCCGGCTGCAGCGGTCAATAGAGAGAGAGTTTTAGTATATGTATGCATGTGTATGCAGAAGGCAAAGAATGCATATACATTTAATATACATATATATGGCAAGCACTGGCTCGTAAGGGCTAAAGCGCTTACGTTGCGGATCCCACACTTCGTGGTGGTTGATCAGATTTCAAGTGCGCTGACCGTTTGTGTAGTTGCGTTATATTTGAATATACGTAGCTGTTCATGCTTTAAAGTAGGCAGAACCAACATGAACCGCCGCTCTCACTTCCGCGGCTCTGTATGCAATGCTAGCAACTCCTGCAACATTTGTTCTATTTCTATATATTATTGTCATGTTAAGAACTATGTTCCACCTTTTTACTTGGCATTCGAGAATATATATTTACATTAAAAACAAGTGTTTTACTTTCACACCACGGAAAAATCTATTGTTCAAGGGAACACGCAACCACCCAAATCCCAAAGGATTAAGAAGATTGGAAAATCCAGCCCACTACATACATTTTGGTCCTTCGAGCCGTATCTTCTCTAAAATCAGCACATCAAGCATCGTTGGATTTTTCTTAACCAAAAAAAAAAGCACAGATAAGTAATATTTTCTCCATATTTATGCACTTTGCCAAGGGGCAAATTCTACTCAAAAAAATATTTAACTTATCGTGCTGGTACTTACCTCAGTTCAATTTATTAAAAATTTGTTTTTGAATAGCTTTTCGTTCCATGCTGATATAATTTCTTTTACTGAAACTTGGTTAAATCCAAGTATATCTAATTGTGAACTTTTTTCAAATAATTTTATCGTCTATAGAGCTGATCGACCGACTCGCCGAGGTGGTGGGGTATTAATTGCTGTTAAAGCTACTCTCCAGTCGGAACCTTTCTGTTTTACTGCCGTTAATGATGCTGAGATTATTTCTGTTAAAATAACTCTCCTTTCACATGTTGTTTATATCACTTGCTCTTATATCCCTCCTTCTTCTGACACTCAAGTTTATCTTCAACACCTAACTTGTATTAAATAAGTTTCTGCTCATATCCGTGATAATGATAATTTATCGTACTGGGTGACTTTAATTTACCAACCATCCCCTGGTCTTCATCCGACACCATAAATTATCTTGTACCGTCTGCCCAGCATGACTTCTTAGCAGAAATGCTTGATCTTCCATTGTTTCAGATCAATTCAATTTCTAATCATTTGATTAGAACACTCGATCTTGTATTTATTAACAACTACTGTATTGCCAATGTATCTAGGTCATCCCCTCTGTCTGTCCCTGAGGATTCATATCATCCTACTTTAGAAGTTACATTGTCTGTTAGCAATCCTGTAATGTCTTCTCCTCCAGTGTTTAACCTGCCTCGCCTTTGCTTTCGCAAAGGAAATTACATCACTCATTATTAAATCAACGTATTCTGGCAACTGATTGGTCTTTTATATATGATTCGGTTGATATAAATATTTCCCTAAAATCTTTTTATAGCACCTTAAATTCTCTATTGGACGAATGTATCCCTTACTCTGCTCCGTTGTCCGTTTCTTCTAAGCCCCCTTGGTTCACTCCAAGACTATCAACTTTACAAAATAATAAATCTAAATATTATAAAAATTTAGCAGGTCTGGATTGAGTGCTGACTTGTCTAAATACATTATAGCCAAATAAAAGTTTCTTCTCCTGAATTCACAGTGCTATGAGAATTACCTTATTTGTTGCAAACGGCAATTTACGCTAAATCCCAAACAATTTTATAGCTTTGTCAATTTTAAGCGTAAATCTTCCACTTTACCGTCATCTTAGTAGATCTAGCATCGATAGCGAATCTGCTAATATTTTTGCCAATTTCTTCAAATCAACTTACTCTTTTGCATCCCCTATTAACATACCTTACCCTTATAGTATTGCTTCTACAAATTATTTTCCTGTTCCTACCATCTCTCAGTCCACTCTGCTATCAGCTTTAAATTCGTTAAAGTCTTCTTACTCTCCTGGACCTGACAATATACCTAGTTGTCTTCTTAAAGAGTGCAGTGCTTCTCTTCTTCGCCCATTGCTTAGACTTTTTAATCTCTCCCTTGAATCATCTGTCTTTCCATCCCTTTGGAAAGAATCTTTTATAAGCCCTCTTCACAAAAAAGGTGGGAAGTCCAATATTGAAAATTATAGGGGCATTGCAAAATTGTTCGCTATCCCTAAATTATTTGAAAAAATTATCACTTCATTTCTGCAAAATTTCTGCAAATCAGTCTTATCCCCTGCTCAACATGGCTTCGTAAAAAATCGGTCGACCATGACCAATCTATTAGAATTCACAACTTTAGTAAATGATGCTTTCCTCTCGAAAATGCAAACTGACGTCATTTACACAGACTTCAGTAAAGCTTTCGACACTGTACACCATGACCTATTACTTCTCAAGCTTGTCCGTATTGGTTTCCCTCCCTCACTTATATCTTGGATTTCTTCTTATTTAACGGGTCGGACACAAAGAGTATTCCTAAGATTGGCTACCTCGAAACAAGTTCATGTTACTTCTGGAGTACCTCAGGGTAGTCATCTTGGTCCTTTACTCTTCACTCTTTATACTCGATACCGAAGGTAAAGAGTATATTGAGTTTGTGCAATGTCCTTCATGGTGTCTGTCCGTCTGTCCTTCTGTATGAACGCAACTTTTTTCCACACCCTTCAAGCTAGAGACTTGAAACTTTCCAATTCTCTTTATCTATGGAAAAGTAAATTAAAGTGTCAAGATGGGGGTTCTTCGATAACTGGGGGGCTGGCAAATCGATAAATTCGATAACTCAAAACCGATAAATCCACATATTTCGCACATCCTTACAGCTAGAACAAGCAAATTTGGTAAGAAGATAGCTACTAGAAACCCCCAAAACAAATGCATCAAAAAAATATTTGGAACCACGCACACCCATTCCGCCCCCAGCCCCCCCGCATTTTAAGGAAAAAAAATCATATATCTCCCACAGTTTTTGAGCTAAAGCCACCAAATTTGGTGCCAAGATAGGTGATGATGACCCCCAAAAGCAGCATCAAAAGATTGGATGCCACGCCCACCAATACCGCCTTAGCCACCCCCATCTGCCCCAACGCTTCGTTAAAAACGCGAATGCATGTATCTTCCAGTGTTGTGGAGCTATAGCCTCCAAATTTGGTAGGAAGATAGCTGGCAACGACCTCCAAAAATCTGCATCAAAGTTTTGGAGCCACGCCCACCCATTCCGCCCCCAGCCCCCCGCATTTTGAAATCATAGAAACCTATATCTTCCATAGTTTTTGAGCTAGAGTCACCAAATTTGGTGCCAAGATAGGTGATGATGACCCCACAAAAACTGCATCAAAAGATTGGATGCCGCGCCCACCAATACCGCCCTAGCCACCCCCATCTGCCTCAACGCTTCGTCAAAAACGGGAATGCATGTATCTTCCAGAGTTATTAAGCTAGAGCCACCAAATTTGATAGGAAGATAGCTGGCAACGACTCCCAAAAATCTGCATCAAAGTTTTGGAGCCAAGCCCACCCATTCCGCCCCCCTTTTCCTACAATTTACAAACTTTGAGCTAGAGTCACCAAATTTGTTATGAAGATAGCAATTGACATTCCACAAAGATCTGCATCAAAAATTTGGATGCCACGCCCACCAATACCGCCCGAGCCCCCCCTTTCCCCACATTTTACAAACTTTGAGCTAGAGTCACCAAATTTGGTATGAAGATAGCAAATGACATTCCACAAAGATCTGCATCAAAAATTTGGATGTCACGCCCACCCATACCGCCCCCAGCCCCCGTTTCCACACTTATTACAAATTTCGAGCTAGAGTCACCAAATTTGGTATGAAGATAGCAATTGACATTTCACAAAGATATGCAACAAAAATTTTGATGCCAAAACTACCCATACCGCCCCCAGCCCCCCCCCCCCTTTCCCTACATTTAACAAACTTCAAGCTAGAGTCACCAAATTTGGAAGGAATATAGCTGGTGGCATCCCCATCTGCATCGGAGAATCTTTAAGGCAGCGTACACCCCTGCCGCATCCGTACCCCTTTGCAATCAGGCCTCTTTTTACCAGTTTTAATACTGGTATCGAGTATACCGAAGTCGGTTGCGTCCGACTGCAACGTTTCCACTTGTTTTATAAATGATCTTCCCTGTTTTATCTCATTCTCGCATTCTCATGTACGCAGACGATGTGAAGCTTATTTTCTCCTACTGTAGTTCTCTAAATCATACTTGCTTACAAGATGATTTAAATTCAATGCATCTTTGGTGTAAGACTAATCAGTTGCTTCTCAATTGTTCTAAATGTATGTTTATGACTTTCAGCCGAAATAATTCTTTCATTACCAGCTACTCAATTGACAGAACTCCGTTGCAACGTATTTTTACAGTCAAGGACCTTGGTGTTCTTTTTGACTCCAAACTCTCATTCGGCCTTCATATTTCTACTATTGTTAACGAGGCCAAAGGTTTTCTTGGTTTCATTAAACGTTGGGCTAAAGAGTTTAACGATCCTTACGTTATGAAAACTCTGTACACTTCCCTTGTTCGCCCTATCCTAGAGTACTGCTCTTGTATATGGAGCCCCCAGTATAGAAATAACCAGGATCGTAAAGCGTTTATAGGTTATAAGGGTAATACTTATAAATATATTTTAATATTTGAACAATTATTTAACCAAGGTATTTAAACATTATAGCAACTATAATGTATTTGCACAAAAAGAGAGAGTTATTATTCCTAGGCTTTCATTAGCATATCTCAACTTCACTTGCGACACAAAAAAAACAGAATCCATAAATCGAACACAAGAAAACTTGATGCACTTAACACTAATGCGCTATATAACGAAAGGCTACGCTACACTATTTAACTTAAATTTTCCTGATCGCGATATTTAATACTTTAAGACGAATAAATCTGCATTTGTTGTAAGCTGTCCCGGCGCGACGATTTCCAACTAAATTGGGACGGTGACTGAGCTTTAATCAGCGCAGCTGTTTCAGTCTTTGCACATGCTCCAGCATGTGATGGTAGGTATGTATGTTGTACGTGGCCTGAGCTTTTGTTGTTGGCCGTTTTACTTGTCAGCGCAGCAGCAATACATTTGAAATAACCTTGAATTTTGAAATTCTTCGCTGCCCAATAATACTGTTGGGACGTAGGCGTAATGGATATACGAGGTGCCTGATTAATGAGGAAATTGAAGATTAAACGAAAATCCTAATATTCACACAATTTTTTATTATTTACCCTTTTTGTGGGCACCCAAAGAATTTTTGTTTAAACTTTCTGGCTGGAGCAGATTTCCTCTTCAATGTTAAATTAAATGTTTTGTGCGTGGACTTGCTTTCGTATTTTTCTTCTTGTATTACGATTCACTTGCACAGAGCACTATAACCCCTTTTTTTTATTTTTTGGTTATTTTTTTATTCGTTTGCCGTAGTTTAAAAACGCGAACAACTTGACTGCTTGAAGATCACAACCAGAAAGATCGACTGCAAGTCATTATAAGGTTAGGAAACCCATGAGTCTCCGGAAATTCGTTTCACCTTTTCTTTCGGCTCCTATCCGATAAATTCTTTTTTGGTTTATTTTGAATTTCACCAACCCAGCTGACTTCGCCTACGGTCAGAAAAAGAAGACAATTATAGTTTCCTTTTTTGACTCCCAGAGGGCTATCAACCAGCAAAATTTCTAAGAGAAATTTATGAAGATTTTCTACTTTTCCCAGTATTTAAGCTAACTATATTGAAAGTTTTATTATAGGTATAAATATAACAATATTTTTCAATATTTATAATTTTTCTCTTGTTCAAACATTTAAATGATTTGCCAAAAAAAATCTGCATACTTTTGCGCGGTGACTTAATATTTTTGCACGAGCTAGTTAGGGGATAAATTATAAATTCCACTGGTCGACAAGCGGACATTACACACCCCCTACCAAAATCACACTTTGGTAGCAAAAAGGCCAAAGTGGGATCACCGCTTGAAGGACCAAATCAGTTATTACTGCTTGATATCCTTCGCGTGAAATTTCCCTATTAGTCTACCCTGCAAATCCTCTAGCTCATAATAACTTGTTCCAAGTTTTTTTCTTACTCTAGCTTTAATGAAGGTTGGAGCTAATTTTGAGCTGAATCCTTTTGCAAAATTGCTTAACTGAAAATTACGCCTATAAACTTCTTGTCCAGCGCTGTAAGATACTTCTCGGCTACGGAGATTATATACCCTTTCGTTTCGAACATGTTGCTGATCTATGCCCGTTTTTGCTACCTGTCTAATTATATCCAGTGAATCTTCTCTATTAAAGCTTACAGCACGATCTTCCAATTGCCCTAAGTCCCTTAATAACTGATAAGTTGACCCATTGGTTATCATGTGTTGACCAAACAAGGCTCGATATGGGCTACTGTGAATGGCTGAATGCACTCCGGACCGTAACGCACTCGCGATGTGACTTAATTGGTCATCCCAATTGGTCTGTTTAGGGTTAACATAAGCTTTAATAGCGGCCAATATAGAACGATTTGCTCGCTCGGATGCGTTTGCTTGGGGAGCATATACGGCCGTATACCGATGTTGCACACTATACTTCTGCAACAGCAAATTGAAACGATGGGACTTAAACTGCACTCCGTTATCAGAGACTACAAGTTCCGGTACTCCAAAACAATGAAAAACTTGCTCTTCGAGAAATCCGACTATTGCG
Source organism: Scaptomyza montana (assembly GCA_018904305.1). Classification (NCBI taxonomy): domain Eukaryota; kingdom Metazoa; phylum Arthropoda; class Insecta; order Diptera; family Drosophilidae; genus Scaptomyza; species Scaptomyza montana. Next base: position 208,750 of record JAEIGR010000059.1, on the reverse strand, counting down.
TCAGCCGTGAACTTCTTAACTGGCTTTAGGAATAGAAATTTAGACAAATGATCGACAACAACAAAGATACCAATATGTCCGGATTGGCTTCGCGGATAGGGTCCTAAGAAATCCACAAACAATTTTTGAAAGACTCGCTGAACCTCCGTCGTTTGACTCATTGGTGGTCGCAAGGGACGATTTGGGTGTTTACTACTTTTGCAAACTGCACAGCTGTTAATATAAGCCTTTACATCTCCTACCAAATTGGGCCAATAATAGTATCTACGCAGTCTCTCCATAGTTTTGGTTATGCCATTGTGTGCCGATAAAGGATGCTCATGACATTGCTTCAGCACTTCGGGTACCATTTCCTTTGGTATCCACAGCTTCCAGCACAAATCGTCAGCCAGCTGTTCACCCGTTGCATGTTCGGCTCTGCGATAAATAAAGTTATCCAGCACTTTAACGTCAGGTAATTTTTCCGATTGGGTTTGTATTTTATTTCTTAACTCTACATATTCGGCGGAATTAAAATGAATGGATTTAAGGTCAATAAAGCTTTCTACCCATAGTGCTGATACATCTTCAGTGTATACTCGTGAAAGGGCATCGGGAACTAAATTTTTTGATCCTTTACGATGGAAAATTTTAAAGTCAAAAGCTTGCAACTTGAGCGCCCATCTTGCCAATCTAGTACTTAAATCAGTTTGGGTCATAAGCCATTTTAAAGATGCGTGATCTGTGTGTATTGCAAATTCATGCCCTTCTACGTAGGCTCTGAATTTTTTTACACACATCATCGCCGCCAAACATTCCTTCTCCGTAACAGAATAATTGCGTTGACATTTATTCAATTTACGCGACATGAATGCTATTGGTACATCATTGCCCTTGTTATCTTTCTGCATCAACACGCCTCCAACTCCTGTATGACTTGCATCACAGTGAATCTCAAACGGCAATGAGAAGTCTGGACTATGCAATACTGGCGCTGAACACATTTGTTCTTTCAGGTTTTCAAAGGCTTTTTCTGCTTCGTCGGTCCATACAAACTTCTTCCTACTTTTTAATGTATCAGAAATGGGAGCTGCAAGGCCTGCATAGTTGTTAATAAATTTATGATACCACCCTGTTGTACCTAAAAATCGGCGCACTTGTTTTATTGATCTAGGCACAGGAAAATCCTTAATGGCTGCAACTTTTCTGGGTCGGTCTGTATAGTACCATTCCCAATAACATGCCCTAGGTATTTAACCTCTTTCAGACAGAAATAACTTTTTGTACATTAATGGTTAAACCTGCCAGTTTAAGGCGCTCGGCTAATTCTTTCAACACAGCTAAATGCTTAGCAAACGACTCCGATATTACAAGCAAGTCATCTAGATAAATAAAAATTTCGGTGCGCAACTGAGGAGGTATTACCTTATCCATAAGTTTAGACATTGTTTGCGGCGCATTGGTTAACCCAAAGGGCATAACCGTAAACTGATACAGGGGCCTACCCGGCACGGTAAAAGCAGTTTTTTCTCTGGCCCGCCATGTAAGTGGTATCTGCCAATAGGCATCTTTCAAGTCTATGCTAGATATAAACTCAGCTTTGGGCAATCGGCTTAAAATTCCGTCAATAAGGGGCATCGGATATGCATTCTTAATAGTTATCCCATTGACTTTGCGACTGTCCAAACAAAGTCGAACTTTGCCTGGTTTTTGAACTAGCACTATAGGTGATGACCAAGGACTATCGGACTCCTCTATAACCCCTAACGCTAACATTCTGTCTATTTCTGCGTACATAATTTTCTCGACTGCCGGAGATACTGCATAAAACCGTTGTTTTATGGGCTTACTATCAGTGACCTCGATATCATGTGAAAGAAAGGTTGTCTTTCCTAAGCCTTTTTCCTTGAACGAGGGAAACAATTGTATAACGTCTGACAAGTCCTTTTGCTGTGATGTTGTCAATTTTATATGCATACCGTCTTTTAGATCCAAGGTATCTATGCTCCTACAACTTTCTTTATTCCACAAAAAGAACGGCAATAATTTAAACGCTCTCCAAAAATCTATGCCCAGATACAAGTCTTGAGCCAATGACGGCACTACATACAAGCAAATACGTTTGCTTTCGCCCCGAAAATAAATTTCGGTGGAGATCTGCCCCACTATTGCCTGCTTGGCTACATCGGCTGTACTTACTACTAAGTTTAAAGACTTAACACCTGTCCTATCTCTGATCATGTCTTCTGCTAGTTTACCACCAATACAACTTATTGACGCCCCAGTGTCCATCAGACCACTTACAGTTTTTCCTAATATCTTTACTTGAGCAAAGGGCCTTAAATCGCTTACGTTATCTACCACTGACGCTAATATTTCCTGTGTTGCATTTCTTTTGTTCTGGCTATAAGCTACTTTGCGCCTAATACTGCGTACTTTTCCGTGCTTTATGACATTTCTATTAGTAACAAAATGTTGTCTTCGCTGGTGTATAGGAATGGCTGGTATATTTTGAAAGTCCGGTAATGGTGGCAAAGCATCGGGGATGCTTTGGTCTAATCGGTATTCGTGCCCCTCGTCACCAGTTTGCGTGCACTGATCCTTGGTGCACGCCCTTGGTCGTTTTTTGGTTGGTGGTTGCAACTTGGGCAAGTAGGCTTATACGCATTTTTTCTCCGCAACCATAGCAGAAAACATTGCGCTCCGACCCACAATCTTGATAGCGATGCCCTTTTTTATCGCAATTCCAACAAATAAGACTAAAGGCTGCGATCTCACAACCTGATGTTTTTTCGTTCCCATCTTCGTCCATAACCTCTGCTTGGATGGCTACTTCGCTAATCACACGCTTATGAGGTACACGCTGCACTGAGGTGCTCGTTAGACTAACAGATTGTAAAACCTTTCTCGTGCCCGAACTATTTGCCGTAGCTGGCCTATGTTAGCAATGGGTACATAGAGCATTTCGTGCTGAATTTCTGGCAATAAATTTACTCTCAACACCTCCAATAAGGATTGCTCACTCATTGGCTGAACCAACCGATCCGCTAACGTCATCAAAGCGTCATAAAAATTATCAAAGGATTCGTGACTTTTCTGCTTTCTTTGGGAGATAGCTGAACGAATTTCAAGATCCGTTCGACCATCTTGAAATTCTGATCTTAAGGCTACACACAATTCTGGCCATCTTATAACGGTGACCCTCTTATGGTATCTCCAAAACCATTCACTAGCCTTTCCCTCAAAAAGGTTACTTGCGTACCTAGATAGTAACTCAAAATTACCGTCTAGCGTTTGCATCGCAAGAGCCTCCACTCTGTACAAAAAATCGTCTATCGATATTGTGGCCTGGCCTGAAAAGCGTATTTTCCAGTTGCCGATTATTTGGCTGACGCGGTCTGATTGGAATTCCCCGCTTTGAGTACCACTAGGTGAACCATTAATTGGTCTTTATTCCCCAATACTTCTATTTGCCGATCCAAACAACTGTTCAAAGCTTTGTGCTTCTGGGATAACTGGTGTAGCAATAGGCGGTGCCGGCGTCGAATTGGCTGTTGAAACGGCCGCTACAAAACGTTGAAAGCCAGACTCAATTGATTGAACCAGAACCTGTGTTTGCTGCATTAAAGCGTTGGCTATGGCATTGCCAATTGCTGTTTGAAGATTCGCGGCTAACGATCCTGGCGGCTCTGAGGCTACCCCTTGCTGTCTTTCTGCTTGCACTTCTTTGCGAGGCGCTTCTGATTGGTTTTCCATGACCTGCGCTTCAGAGTGCTCGGACTGTTGAGTTAATGGTCCTGAAACCGACTGCTGACCTGAAGGATTGGGCGCTACTTTACTTTGGGCAGCCACCCCTGAGTTTTTGGATTGGGATCTGGTGATAGACCTACTAGAACCGGGCTGAGCTGCCTCTAACTCTTCGTACCAAGTTTTGCGAAGATAAACTGAGAGCAGTTCGGCAAACGGGACAGACCTTTTATTGGAAGCCCTGGTATTGAAGCACGAGTGATGGAAAAATGATTACACCCAGTAGTGAATAACTGGTTGGAATATTCTACCGCCTTGGTGCAAACACAACAGATTGTATCTAAACTTGAACTTCTAGGGCTGCGTTGTAACGGCATTTCATATAACCATAAAAATTATATCAACTAATACTAAACACAAAAAACAACTATAATAGACGATATTAGAAAATCCACAGCAACCAAAACAAATCAACTCCAAGATCGCAATGTAAACCTATATCGCTTACACTGCTCCGATTCTAATTATTTAATATTATTCAAGCTATCTTTATTTCTTTTGTATTTATCTTTCTATTTTATTTTGTCTTTCCTTATTTCTGGAAACCATGCCAAGCTTTCCTGTTCAGATATCCTGAATTTTTCTGACATACTACTTTCTAACCTTCGTCAGTTAAATATTAGACTTTTAACTGCGAACGTCAGCCATTGAGAACAAAAAAAAAAGGAAGGGAAGATAGAGTGCTTGTGTTGTCAGTACTTTGTTAAGCGGCAGAGACACAGATTTTGTCCATGTAGCTCTTTTCCAGGCGAAAACTCCGTACTTAAAGTTTAAGCACTTTGCATAGAAAAGATGAAAGTGAAGATAGAGTGCTTGTGTTGTCAGTACTTTGTTAAGCGGCAGAGACACAGATCTTGTCCATGTAGCTCTTTTCCAGGCGAAAACTCCGTACTTAAAATTTAAACACCTTGTAAAAATGATTACCTATTCGTAGGCTCCGGTTATACTTCCATTTTGAAGCGTGTATTTATTCCAGGTTGACATACTGGCCATCAAAGATATGTTGAATCTAATCTGTCAACAGTATTTATTTAGCCAAAACGAGGGTACAGAAAAGAGAATTAAAGATTTACAAAAATTAAGATTTAGTTCCTAGCTGTTACAGACTGTGAGAGCTTTTGTATATTAGGCCACCAAAATGCTTACTGTACACAAAATTTTATGTTATAGCTTGCACCAAACTGGCCCCTAGAGTTGGGCGCCAAAAATTAATAAATTTATTATAACTTATTTAATAACTGTAACGAATAACGTACGGCTATCAGAGGAGCGGATATTCGGACAACGGGTAGGAGTACGCGCTGGCATTGGCTAAGCTCGTCGGCAATGTCGTGAGTGTAAATACCAAAAAAAATAACCTCCCCTTTGCGGTGCTCCCTGTAGTATAAGTTTATTAATTTAAAAAAAATCGCGTACTATGGTTTTGTAGAGAGAAAAAAAAAGAAAGACGGGAAATAGTAGCTTGAGGGGGGGGAAAAGCGACAGTAGGCGGAAAAAGGGGGAAGGTTCTCATACAGCTAATAGGGCAGTCAAGTCAGACGGACCCATTGTTTCCACACCGTTGTTGTTGTGCGAGTTGCCCACCCTTCCATGATCCTGGCATTGCCCAAATGAACCTATGACCTCAGGATCCCAAATGGTCCGACTACAGATATTTCATCCCAGTACAGCAAAGCATGGCTCCATTAGAAATACACGAATTTAAGCAAACATCTTTAAATGCATTTTATTGCCTAAGGAAATATATATGGCACATTATTATAAACAAAAAAAATTAACTAACGATTTATCCACTAACATTTGTAAGTGAAAAGAGCTGTATGAAACATTATTATTATAAATGAATAAAACTAAACGTGATAAATATATGGAATATGCGGTGCATATAACTAATTTATACAATTAATTTTTGTGCGTACACAGTTATATTTGTTGCTTATTATATTTAAATACACTGGGACTTTTTATTTAGGGTACAGACTATTGGCAATAAGAACAAGAAAATTTAAAGGCAAACAGATAGCAGAAGGCCCACTGTACACAGTCAGCTGTGTCTATATAAAGGTTAAGTGAGTTCATAAACAAGCCCAAAAGGGAAGCTTTGGCAGCTTTAGCACAGGTATTAATTGTTATCATATAAAAGCTTTTGCATCACTTACCCATACTCCCACGATGAAAGATCTTTCACGGTGTTGGCATGCTGTAATATTAAGGTTAGGTTGGGACAAAGCTTTTACTCGCGTACAAAAAAAAATCTCTAAGCTGGCTGCTATGACACGCGTTTTAGTTATAAGTCTATGGATGCCATTAATAAATCACTAATTTTAACATTATTATTTTTTTTTCTTTTTGTTACACTCACTTAATTTTTATATTTACTTATGGGGGAGTTATTTTTGCTTTTTTTTTTTTGTTCTTGTCTGACCTAAGCCCACACTTTATGGATTATACATTTTTTTCTTCTTCTTTTTTTTTTCTTTGGGGCGTTTATAGGTTATAAGGGTAATACTTATAAATATATTTTAATATTTGAACAATTATTTAACCAAGGTATTTAAACATTATAGCAACTATAATGTATTTGCACAAAAGAGAGAGTTATTATTCCTAGGCTTTCATTAGCATATCTCAACTTCACTTGCGACACAAAAAAACAGAATCCATAAATCGAACACAAGAAAACTTGATGCACTTAACACTAATGCGCTATATAACGAAAGGCTACGCTACACTATTTATCTTAAATTTTCCTGATCGCGATATTTAATACTTTAAGACGATAAATCTACATTTGTTGTAAGCTGTTCCGGCGCGACGATTTCCAACTAAATTGGGACGGTGACTGAGCTTTAATCAGCGCAGCTGTTTCCGTCTTTGCACATGCTCCAGCATGTGATGGTAGGTATGTATGTTGGTACGTGGCCTGAGCTTTTGTTGTTGGCCGTTTTACTTGTCAGCGCAGCAGCAATACATTTGAAATAACCTTGAATTTTGAAATTCTTCGCTGCCCAATAATACTGTTGGGACGTAGGCGTAATGGATATACGAGGTGCCTGATTAATGAGGAAATTGAAGATTAAACGAAAATCCTAATATTCACACAATTTTTTATTATTTACCCTTTTTGTGGGCACCCAAAGAATTTTTGTTTAAACTTTCTGGCTGGAGCAGATTTCCTCTTCAATGTTAAATTAAATGTTTTGTGCGTGGACTTGCTTTCGTATTTTTCTTCTTGTATTACGATTCACTTGCACAGAGCACTATAACCCCCTTTTTTTTATTTTTTGGTTATTTTTTATTCGTTTGCCGTAGTTTAAAAACGCGAACAACTTGACTGCTTGAAGATCACAACCAGAAAGATCGACTGCAAGTCATTATAAGGTTAGGAAACCCATGAGTCTCCGGAAATTCGTTTCACCTTTTCTTTCGGCTCCTATCCGATAAATTCTTTTTTGGTTTTATTTTGAATTTCACCAACCCAGCTGACTTCGCCTACGGTCAGAAAAAGAAGACAATTATAGTTTCCTTTTTTGACTCCCAGAGGGCTATCAACCAGCAAAATTTCTAAGAGAAATTTATGAAGATTTTCTACTTTTCCCAGTATTTAAGCTAACTATATTGAAAGTTTTATTATAGGTATAAATATAACAATACATTTTTTCAATATTTATAATTTTTCTCTTGCTCAAACATTTAAATGATTTGCCAAAAAAATCTGCATACTTTTGCGCGGTGACTTAATATTTTTGCACGAGCTAGTTAGGGGATAAATTATAAATTCCACTGGTCGACAAGCGGACATTACAAGTTGCGCAACAACAGTGACCAGCCTCCATAGAATTCCCTCTCGACACGGAACTGGAACAGCGTCCGATTAAGGTCAATGTGGCGACCGCTAGTTCCGCATTCAGCTTTCTCGAACGATTTTTCAAGTTCGAAAAAGCTATACGCGTGTTTGCCTATGTACTACGTTTTATAACGCGCTGTAAGGAAAGCGCAGATCCATGCTCAGCAGATTTTCATCACAAGGAGCTCTCCAAAGCTCAAGAGAAACTGCTCATTCTCGCGCAAAGAACTGAGTATCCAGAAGAATATAAGGGATTTCTACAAGGGAAATCAGTCCCGCGTTCTTCTTAATCTTAACCCGTTTTTAGACAAACACGGAGTTATTCGGGCCAGTGGGCGCATCCGATCCTGCGAGACTCTTAGTTATGATGAGCGTCACCCCATCATACTGCCCTATTCTTGTTCGTATTCTCGCCTTCTTGTGAGCTTCACTCATCAAATCTCGTTGCACAGGGGCATTCAGCTGATGATGCGCCTTATTCGAGCAAAATACTGGATCCCAAAGCTCAAAGTATTGGTCAAATCCACGATAAGTTCTTGCAAGGTTTGCATAATCCATCGCAAACGGCTTCAGACCCAACTCATGGGGAAGTTACCGGCTCAACGTACTGCCTTTTCGTGCCTTTTCACACACACCAGTGTTGACTTTGCCGGCCCCTTCAATATAAAGAATTTTTTTTCAGGCCGAGCATGTCTTATAACCAAGGGGTACGTTTGCGTCTTTGTGTGTTTCAGCACCAAGGCAATCTACTTAGAAGCTACTTCGGACCTCACGACCGAAAAGTTCTTAGCAGGCGTGGGTGTCCAGCGACAATGCACTCTGATAGTGGAAAAACATTTGTCGGAGCTGCCAAGGTCCTGTCCCGTGAGTTTCTTGAGGCTACAATGAACCTCGTCCTCTCCAAATACAGCTACCAGAACTTATCCTGGCACTTCAACCCCCCTAGTGCCCCACGCATGGGTGGCTTATGGGAAGCCGGAGTGAAGAGTTTTAAAACTCTCTTTTACAAATCCACGTCCACGTTTAAGCATACCTTCGAGGAGTTGTCAACTCTGCTTTCCAAAGTAGAGGCGTGCTTGAACTCACGTCCAATTTCGCCAATGTCCGAAGACCCTACCGACCTGCTGGCATTGACCCCGGGTCACTTCCTTGTCGGTGGTCCACTCCTATCCAACCCTGAGCCAGAAATTGGCGCAGACTATTTTAAATCGCAGGCAGCGTCTGAAGTCCCTTCATCAACATTTCTGTCTAAGGTGGAAGGAGGAATACCTCAAGGAACTCCACAAAAGAAATAAATGGCAGTCGCCATCCCGAGATCTTAAACCAAATGATTTTGTCATAATCAAGGAGGATAATCTCCCATCGAATGAATGGCGTCTAGGGCGTATCCTAAATACATACCCTGGCGTCGATCTCAAGGTCCGAGTAGTCGACGTCCTGACTGCCCGAGGCATCATTAAACATCCAATCGCGAAGCTGATATTTCTTCCCACAGAGACTGGAAACCAGTCGAAAAATATCATCTAATCCTACCATGTCTAATTTCCGTCTGGTCCTTATTTGCATTACGCAGCAGGATAGCACCCAGGAGAAATCAAACCAAGAAGGGCCAAAGGGAACGGCATCGTTCCGATGCCACGTGTGCCGCGGTATTCACGCGTTGCGGAAATGCCAGCGCTTAATGCACTTGACGGCGGAAAAAAGATTACGAGCAGTACTCATTAACAAGTACTGCCCCAAATGTCTCGCTCACCAGCACTCAGGAGCGACGTGCCGACGTGAAGACCGATGCCACGTGTGCCAGGGCGACCACCCTACCCTCCTACACATGCACGAGGCACAGCCACTTTCGTCAGCATCCACAGAATCGGCATCCCGCGCTCAACCAGGCTCCCCTCAGCCTTCTGGTTTACCATCCCCATTCAACTTTGGTGCGCCCGTTGTTGCCTTCATCAATCCTGGAGTGGAAACGGACAACAGTGCTGCCAACAGTAATCTTGCGACTTGACACGGGGTCCAAAACATTCGACATGCGAGCAGTAATCGACCCGTGCTGCTCGCTGAGTCGTATCGACACGCCCTTGGCAACGGCCCTCGGGCTTTCCGTCACCAGGGTCGGTAACGACAGAGCGTGCACGGCCGTGATCAAGTCGCGTGCCTCCGATTTCCAGAAGGAGGTCATTCTTCAGGCGATGCCCACCAAAATCCGCACCCCCATCAAGGCCATAGCGGAGCAGCATTGCGCCAAGACGATCGCTGGTTCCGGTCAAGCATGACCAGCCTGGTGTTGGGGGTGGATATCTACTCAGAAATCATCCTGCCGGGGTGATTCCGAGTCAAGGAGGTCCGTTGACTCAAAACACGGTTTTCGGCTGGATGTTGTCCGGCTCTTGCGCTCACCAATAGAGACATTTTTTCCATAGCGCAATTCCATTTATAATATAATTCTTTTTCTTTCTTTTGTATTGCAATACTGCAAGGGGGCGGTATGTTCAAGCCTTAAAGTAGGCAGAACCAACATGAACTGCCGCTCTCACATCCGCGTCTCTCTATGCAATGCTAGCAACTTCTGCAACATTTGTTCTATTTCTATATATTATTGTCATGTTAAGAACTATGTTCCACCTTTTTACTTGGCAGTCGAGAATATATACTTACATTGAAAACAAGTGTTTTACTTTCACACCACGGGAAAATCTATTGTTCAAGGGAACACGCAACCACCCAAATCTCTACACCAAAGGATTTAGAAGATTGGAAAATCCAGCCCACTACATACAGTAGCAACAAATTGTTACTATCTCTGAAGGTTACATACCCTGCAATATAGTAGGCGTCTGACAGATTGTTCTGCATACTACTTTATACTACCCTTCAATATACCGATACCTGGCCGCTTTGGTGAGTATACCTGGCCGCGGCGTGTTAGTGGGGGGCTTTGACACGCCGGTACTACTTTCCCCTACACTCGTGGGATCTATATGGACACAGAAAATTTTTTTAAAAACATGCGGGGCTTAACCGCAACCCAAACAGCAGAGCGGATCGATGAGGTGGCTCTGGACAAAGGCGGCAAGCTGACGCCGCGCGGAGCCAGGCCCCCAAAGCACGGCCAAGCAGGCCGCTACACGGACGGACGTAGGGGGTGGGTCTGCAGTGCCTGGCACTGCGCAGCAAGCGGAGGAGACGCCGCAAAACCTTCTTCTCGTTCCACAGAAGAGGCTGCAAAAGAAGACACCTCAACCAAAACTGGGTCAGCCTGGCGGCTCTGGCGACCCGCTAAGGCAAGGCCTCAGCGGAGCCGGTCGCAAATGGTACCTCCGGTACCTCGAGCGTGGCTTGAAGCCGGAAGAGGCTCGCAAGAGAGCGCTGGAGCATCGGGCCCCGACCGCATCTCCAGTTGGGCGTACCGACGGCCAGGCCGGGGCGGGGAAGAAGCGACCCCTTCAACACACGTCGCCTACTATTTCAAGAGGCCGAAAATTAGAGGCAACGCAACTCCGGAGGGCCAAGGTACCTCAAGCGGTTTGAAGCGACCGAAGGCGGCCACGTTTGCCAGTGTAGCTAAGGGCACTAGCCTTGCTATACTGGCTCGTGAATTCCCGAGGAAGCGGCTGACCAAGGAGGAGTTGTCGGCGATGGAGTCAGCCCTGGTAGATGAGATGAGGAAGGACTGGACCGCCAGCCACAACTTTAATGGTATCCTATTCCAGGATGGTCTGGTCTTAGTGGACTGTCTGGACGAGGATGCTAGGAAGTGGCTGGATCTGAAGGTGCTCAGCATCAGTGCCGCAGTGGGTGTGGAACTCCGCACATGCCCGCAAAGAGATACTGGAGACAAACATCGTCACGGTGTACCTGCCACGCAAGGCTGGTGAGACGGTGGAGAAATCACTTGCACTGCTCATTGAGCAGAATAAGGGTCTTCTCACCGAGACGTGGCACATGCTCAGGCGCCTTGATACCAAGGGCGGAAAGGTGCTGACCTTTGGTATGGAGGATGAAGCTCTATCACTCCTCAGTAATAGGGGAATGATGGTGAGCTTCAGATTTGGTCAGCTGAGGTGCCGGCTGCACAAAAAGCAAGCAGCGAAAGAGACGGCTGTGAAGGTGCAAGCAGACGTTGTACCTGGCACTTCTTCTGCTGCAGCACCCTCCGATGAGGCAGCCGAAGCAGAAGCAATTGCAGCCTGGGAAGCCGAGTTGGACTCGGACTTGTCACGGTAACACGTGCGCAGCGAGGTAGGCTCTGGGAGTGATGAGAAGCCGTCCGATGATGAGCAGACACCCACCGGGTCGTTGTCGGAGGCATATCTGACGCTCTCGGAAGGGACACCTGAGCTCTAAGGATGCTGGCCACCAGCGTGGCGCAGATCAACCTGCATCAGCGAGGGCAGCTTCGGCTGTCATCAGCAGGTTGATCTCCAGGTCTGACCTGGGGCTGGTGCTCATCCAGGAGCCATGGGTCGTCAGAGGTAGGATCTGCGGCCTTGACCAAGTAAGTTCGCAACTAGTTGTAGATATGAGGGAGACATCGCCAAGAAAGAACACTAACTTTCTTTGTCTCTCCAAATTTCTCAGCAGGTATCTTGTTGCGGTGCTAATGGTGGTGGCGTCAGCCTACTTCGCGGAAATCTTGCGGAAATTCCCCCAACAGAGGTTCAGGAACTGGTGACTTGGTATTACTTTCGGCAATGGGGGCGCCTCTGGGCTGGTTTACAACTGGAGGGTCTCAACAGAACCGTCACTGTCGGATCACAGGATCATCCTCTTCGACATAAGTAGTAATTTCAGATTTAGTAAAATTATCAGGAATCTCCGGCGGACTGACTGGCCGCTCTACCAGTCACACCTGGGGTTAAATCTGAGCAGACTAAACCATAGTAAGAGGGTCTCTTCTCAAGAAGAGCTAGAGCAACTCTCGACAGAAGTTGGCGAGACGATTATGCATGCCTATCATGCAAGTTGTCCAACCAATTCCATAGAGTCCAACAGGAATAACCCTTGGTGGAATAAAAAGCTTGGGATGCTTCGAGCAGAGGTCAGGAGGCTGTTTAATACAGCCAAAAAGAATAGTGACAGATGGGACTTATACACCAAGAAACTAACAGAATATAATAAAGAAATCCGGTACAGCAAACGTGCTCATTTCCGGAGATTTTGCTGCAACCTAGAGCAGGCCACACCTGCTGTGAGAGTCTTTAAGTCGATCTCGAAAGGCAAAGTGTTGTCCGAACGCTGCTTAAAGAGGCCAGATGGTTCCTTCACGGAAAATGAGGTGGAAAAGGCAGAACTTCTCCTGCAAACTCACTTTCCACTTTGTAAAACCATCACCAACACTGACAGCTGTTACGAAATGATTCCCATCAGGAGACCGGACTGGAGCCTGGGTGCAGCCATAGTAACAGAGCAAAGAATATGATGGGCCATTGGTACGCTTAGTCCCTACAAGGCCCCAGGTACGGACGGTTTCCTCCTCGTCCATCTACAGAAGGGGATGGAACAGCTTATGGTGTTCCTCATTCGTATTTTCCGGGAAGCCTAGCTATGGGCTACATACCTAGGGCATGGAGGACGGCCAAAGTGATCTTTGTCCCGAAAGTGGGGAAAAAGGACCCCTTTCACCCCAAATCTTTCAGGCCGATCAGCCTGACATCCTTCTTGCTAAAATCGCTCGAAAAGATAGTTGACAATCACATTTGGATCGCGTACCTAGTGTCCAGTCCAATGCATGATCACAAACATGCCTATAGAGAAGGAAAGTCGACAGAATCAGCTCTCTTAGACCTAGTAAACAGCCTTCAATGCTCAGTGAAGGCCATAGCCGTTGCTCTTTGTGCCTTCATAGACATAGAGGGTGCTTTCGATAACACAGCACATGATGTTGTGGTTAAGGTGCTTCAGGGAAAAAGGGTTGATCCTGGCCTTACTCACTGGCTAGGCAAGCTCCTTGACACTAGAGTTGCGGAAGTCACTGTCAACAACGCCGATGAAATAACCGTTGTCTGTAAAGGCAACTTTGAGAACACGCTATGTGATAGAATAACTCTGGGTCTTAAATTTTGCTTGGACTGGTGCAAAGACATGGGGCTGAATATCAATCCAGCAAAAACCACAATTGTCGCCTTCACCAATCGTTAAGACCCATATTTATTAGGGGTACGGTAATCCCACTCTCTACGGAGATAAAGTATCTGGGGGTAGTCTTGGACAAGAGACTACTGTGGAAACAGCATATTGAGCATGGGGTACGCAAGGCTACAATAGCTGTATATCGCTCGCAGGGAAAAATTGGGGTGTGTCCCCAAAAATCCTTCTGAGGATGTACACAGCAATGGTGAGGCCCATAGTAAGCTACGGCACTGTGGTATGTGCAGGACGTGTTGACCTTGATGTCACTAAACGGCAACTGGGCAAACTCCAGAGACTTGCCTGCACGTGTATCTCGGGCGCAATGCGTACGTTCCCGTCCTCAGCACTGGACTTACTGCAAGGACTTTCGCCTTTGCATGTCTACATCAAACACAGTGCGAACAGGTCTGTTATGAGATTGGCAGGAGCGAACGCAATCACCTCTGTCACTAGTGAAACTGGCACACTGTTGGCTTTCCGCAAGATGCGCAGATGGCCCTTTTTAGTTTCGAGAAGCTCTTTAGAACGGAGCTTAGCAATAAAGCAGAATGGACTAGTCTGTCGACCACCAATAATGTGAAACCACATGCTATTAGATGGTATACGGACGGATCATTCACAGATGAGGGTGCTGGATCTGGAGTCTGCGGACCCCGACTCAAGTATCATGAGCCTCTGGGCAAATTCACCAGCATATTCCAAGCGGAAGTGCACGCGATTGAAAGATGTGCAACCTTAAACTTCGAGATGGGATACGTTCATTCACTCCTTTCCAGGGCCCTGAAACTTTCTGTGGCCTAGGACCAGGGTTTATCAGTCAGAGCAGTCACATCGATCTGCTCAACACATGCGAGGACGCTTGGCGGTTTTCACATGGGGCAAGACAGAGCAAGCGACTGCTAGGTAGTTACAACAAGAAGAGAACAGAGGACTGTCTGAAGCTGAGCAAAGGATCTCTTCGGATAGGCACGGGTTTCTTGACCGGGCTCTGCAGACTGCGCAAGCATCTGCATAATCTCAGGTTAGGGGAAGACAGTCTTTGCAGACTGTGTCCGGATGGAGATGAGACTCCAGAGCACTTGCTTGAGTAGACTGAGGCTCTCTCTTCTGGGGAGCCTCTTTCTGTATACAGAGGAGATGAGGGCTCTCCGACCATGCCACATCTTTGCGTTCCTGCGATCGATCGGGCTGTTCGAGGAGCTGTAACTCACAAAACAGTAAGAGGGGACAATAGATCCTAGTGGTCGCAGTGCATGATCCTCGTTCCAAATAATAATCAATAAAATAAACATAGAATTTTCGGCACTCACATCGCACATTTTGCGACCAAAACCAAAGCCTAAACAATGATGGCCGACTTTGATTCTTTGCTACTTCCCTAGGCACCAGCTGATTTTCAAATAGCTGGCAGAATAAGTTGGCAAAGCAGACAGCAAAATAATTTGTATACTCAAACGCGTATAGGTCTGAACGTTTTCTATTAAATTGGCGGGCACTGTATTCCTCTCTGTAAGGTACATACTCGTTGCTATATAACATATAATTTAACATATTAGAACACTAAGGCTTAAGATTAACATAGAGAGAAGAGAAGAAAAGGCGCAATGAAGCGACCAAGTCAGTAACGATCGGGGATGCGCAACGCAACGCAAGAGGTTAAGTTAAATTTTAAGTTTAAAAAGAAAAGAAAAGGAGTAACTATAGTCGACAGAATAAAAGTTGTGAAGTTGAATACGCAATTTGTTTTGAATTATTATTGTAAGTATATCTCTAAGAAAAGAAAGAACAGTGAAAAAGTGAAAGAGTTAAAGAAAAAGGCTTAAGTTGAAATTCCCCTCCCCCCCCCCCTCGAGTTTCTTGGCTTTGGTGGTTTAAGTATACAGGCACATACATACAGAAACAACACGAAACGGGGTTGTCTATTTCTCGCGCCGGCTGACGACGTGCATGTATTTGCCAAAAATATACCCTAGGTAATTTGTGGCGGTTTTGTGCAGCGGGTCGCCTTGTTACACTCCGATCACACAGGCACCCCATTTGCGCGATACGTTGTCTCTGGCGACTTCACCCCCTTACCTCAATTTCACGAAGCGTCGCTGGTTTAATATAAATTTTATTGTGATGTGGGCCTTGGACAGACTGGGATCTGTACCTCGGCATAATTCACTTCTTTACAAGTGGCGCCCGAGAAGGGACCTAAAGTGAAAGAGCAGTGATGTGATTTGGGAGTTAAAAATCCCAAACAGAAGTCACCCGAAAATCTTTGTACAAATGTCGCGACACAAAGATTTTGCTGGTTAAAACGGGCGAGCCGATTAAGTGAACGGGAGTTGA
Source organism: Scaptomyza montana (assembly GCA_018904305.1). Taxonomy (NCBI): domain Eukaryota; kingdom Metazoa; phylum Arthropoda; class Insecta; order Diptera; family Drosophilidae; genus Scaptomyza; species Scaptomyza montana. The sequence continues at coordinate 192,651 of JAEIGR010000059.1, read as the reverse complement.
ACACCTGCAAGTGAACGAATGTGACGGTGAAGACGTGAACGCCGATTACTTAACGGAGCAGAGTGGGGGTCAACACTCGAATGACAGCTCGCGCTAAATTAGCAAAGTGTAACTAGTTTTGGGCGTGGCTGTGAACAATCAAACATTTAAATGAGAACAGTTCAAAAGCGCAAATCGAACAGTGGATCAAAAATAATAGAAAATCGGTCGAATTAATAACAAGGAAAAATTTAATTAAACCGAAAAAAATAATCAATTTAAATTTTTAATAAAATAAGAGGGAAAAATTTTAATAACACAAAAAAAATTATAAAAAAAATTAATTTAACAAAAACAATATAAACAAGTGGAAACGTTGCAGTCGGACGCAACCGACTGCGGCATACTCGATACCAGTATTAAAACCGGTAAAAAGAGGACTCATTGCAAAGGGGTACGGATGCGGCAGGGGTGTACGCTGCCTTAAAGATTTTCCGAAGCAGATGGGGCTGCCACAAGCTATCTTCCTTAAAAATTTGGTGACTCTAGCTCATAGTTTGTTAAAAGTGGGGAAAGGGGGGCTGGGGGCGGTATGGGTGGGCGTGGCATCCAAATTTTTGATGCAGATCTTTGTGGAATGTCAATTGCTATCTTCATACCAAATTTGGTGACCCTAGCTCAAAGTTTGTAAAAAGTGGGGAAAGGGGGGCTGGGGGCGGTATGGGTGGGCGTGGCATCCAAATTTTTGATGCAGATCTTTGTGGAATGTCAATTGTTATATTCATACCAAATTTGGTGACTCTAGCTCAAAGTTTGTAAAAGGTGGGGAAAGGGGGGGCTGGGGGCGGTATGGGTGGGCGTGGCATCCAAATTTTTGATGCAGATCTTTGTGGAATGTCAATTGCTATCTTCATACCAAATTTGGTGACCCTAGCTCAAAGTTTGTAAAAGGTGCGGAATGGGGGGGGGGGGGGGCGGTATGGGTGGGCGTGGCATCCAAATTTTTGATGCAGATCTTTGTGGAATGTAAATTGCTATCTTCATACCAAATTTGGTGACCCTAGCTCAAAGTTTGTAAAATGTGGGGAAAGGGGGGCTGGGGGCGGTATGGGTGGGCGTGGCATCCAAATTTGTGATGCAGATCTTTGTGGAATGTCAGTTGCTATATTCATACCAAATTTGGTAACTCTAGCTAAAAGTTTGTAAAAAGTGGGGAAAGGGGGGCGAAATGGGTGGGCGTGGCTCCAAAACTTTTATGCAGATATTTGGGGGTCGTTGCCAGCTATCTTCTTACCAAACTTGGTGGCTCTAGCTCCACAATTCTGGAAGATACACGCATTCCCGTTTTTGACGAAGCGTTGGGGTGGATGGGGGCGGCTAGGGCAGTATTGGTGGGCGTGGCATCCAAACTTTTGATGCAGTTTTTGGGGGTCATCATCACTTATCTTGGCACCAAATTTGGTGGCTCTAGCTCTAAAACTGAGGGAGATACAGCCATTTGTGATTTCAAAATGCTGGTGGGCTGGGGGCGGAATGGGTGGGCATGGCTCCAAAACTTTGATGCAGTTTTGGGGGTCGTTACCAGCTATCTTCCTACCAAATTTGGAGGTTCTAGCTCCACAACTCTGGAAGATACACGCATTCCCGTTTTTGACGAAGCGTTGGGGTGGATGGGGGCGGCTAGGGCAGTATCGGTGGGCGTGGTATCCAAACTTTTGATGCAGTTTTTGGGGGGTCATCATCACCTATCTTGGCACCAAATTTGGTGGGTCTAACTCAAAAACTGAGGGAGATATAGGCTTTTTTGACTTTAAAATGCGGGGGGCGGGGGGCGAAATGGGGGGCGTGGATCCAAAATTTTTGATGCAGTTTTTTGGTGGTTGCTAGTAGCTATCTTCTCACCATATTTGGTAGTTCTAGCTGTAAGGATGTGCGAAATATGTGGATTTATCGGTTTTGAGTTATCGAATTTATCGATTTGCCAGCCCCCCAGTTATCGTAGAACCCCCATCTTGACACTTTAATTTACTATCCCATAGATAAAGAGAATTGGAAAGTTTCAAGTCTCTAGCTTGAAGGGTGTGGAAAAATTTGCGAACATACAGACGGACAGACGGACAGACGGTCAGACGGACAGACGGACAGACGGACGGACACCATGACGGACATTGCACAAACTCAATACTCTTTACCTTCGGTATCGAGTATAAAAATAAAAATTTTCATTTAACAAACTTTGAATTAAACAAAAAATGTTATAAGAAATTTAGCCAAAAAAAAATGTATTAAATGAAATTTAACTAAACAAATAATAAAGATGGAAAGGAATGAGATGAACAAAAATTATAGCAAAGGTTGATAACAAATAGAAAACTTCAGAAAATTTTCGGAAAATAAGAAATAAATTATTATATTAATGAAATTTGAGTAGCCAAATTAAACAAAAGGTTCAACAAAATTTAATATAATAAAATTAAGTTAAAACAAATAAAATTTTGTAAATTAGAATTTAAGTAAGGGAATTTTATAAAGAAAGTTTGGTTGATATCAAGAAAACAATTAAGAGAAAAGTGGGTGGAAAAATTAATTAAAATAAAATTCAATTAAAAGAGTTTTTTTTTTTGAATATTGTGAAATAGAATTAAAAGGTTTTGTCTAAATAAAAATAGAATTAAGGTAATTCAACATAGGCAGATAAAGAAAAGTTTTAATTAAAACAAAAAAAAAAGTAAAAAAAATAGTATTGACGGCATTATTAAAGGATCACAGCACAACCGGACTTTAACCAACAATGAGTGAGCCACAAATTCCATCACCGGAAGACAGCGGCAACCCAGGCGTAGGTGCACGATGGGTCTATGATTGCCGGAAAGAGGAACTGGAACACGTCGCCCACGAACTGGGCCTGGATCGAACAAGAAAGGTAGACGATCTAAGGACGAACTGGAAAGGTAGACGATCTAAGGAAACGGTTATGTGCGTTTATAAGGAAGGTGGTCATCGCGCGGAAACTTGGAAGCGATTGGCCGAATGGGAGTTGCAATTTTTGAAAGTTCCGGAACCGTCCGCCTCGTCTAACACTCTCAATATTAGTTTACGACAGCGGCAAAAATCCGAGTCAGACTTACTGACTTTGTCTGGGTCATCGAAAAGGCGTTTCCACCACTCCACCAAGCGCTACATTCGTCAGTAAGGCGGCAGATTGGGACGCCATCTGGGATTTATGTAGGGCCGTCTGTTATTCCCCCTGTGACTCGTACCAGGTGGGACCATCTGTCCCGACTACAAACCTAACATGGCCATTGGCTACCGGAAGTTCAAAACAACATACATTTCATGGTCGTCCCCAAACAAGTAAGGAAATGGGGAATCATTTTTGATGGTCACTCTGACCCGCTTGAGTTCGTGGAGGCACTTGAGGACTTGGGGCGTCTTCAAAAAAGAGTTTCTAGATTTTTTTTACCTACCCGCTATTTTGACAAGTTGGAGGATAGCATCAGGTCCCGACGGCAACGGGTCGGCGAGGGTTATAAGGATTATTTGAAAGATTTAAAAAAACTAATGCATCATGCCAGATAAAGTCCCGATCAGAAATTAAGTAGGATTTATGAGAATCTAGCGCCAGACTACAGGTTGTACTTCCGTAGGAAAGACTTCGTGACGTTAGCTCAACTGACTCAAATGGCCGCGGAATTAGAGAATGTTCGAAGCCAAAGCCACTGGGAAGCAGGGTACAGTCAGGGTACGGGGGTCAAACGCACAAACAGGTTTGGAAACGTAGTCACGCACGCGAGGCAGGTTAATCCTTTCCAGAGACTGCTGGCCCAAATCCCCATGGCGCGTAACGAACCAAACAGTTTTTAAATTGGCGAGAGTGATGTGATTTTGAACAACATAATGGGGCATGAGCAAAGAAGAGCGCGCGTACGTTACAATTGTTCGCAGGAGGGACACTTCGCCAGAGCATGTCCAAACCCCAAAGTGCTTTTCTGCAGGCAAAGAGGAATTCGAGGTGTGAGTAGCGGGGAATGTTGTAGAAAGAGAGCGGGAATTGGGCAGGCGCGTCATCCAGAGCGGGATCGGATGGGCGCCAGCACGAATCAGTCCCGGAGCTGGATAACCCTCTCATGGTCCAAAAGAGTCGCATAGTCGCCACTGTGGCGAAGGCGACGGCCGACACCGGGGCTACTAGGAGCTTCGTTAGTGAGAGATTTTTCAGGGAGATTGAGATGAAAGGGTATACGACGCAACCACTAATGGTTCAATGGTAGCCATTGATACATTTTTGCGAAGGTGGGGCTCGTCAACAAAGAAGTTACAATGTAATGCCATCCATGATAGTTAGTCTAATCCTTGGGATGGATTTCCTTTGTAGGATGGGGACGACTGTACAGTGTGGGGAGCGACATTAATTTCACAGAGTGCAGAATCGTCGATCGAGGGTGACAACGGAACCGATAAAGAGTTTACGAGTGAAGAGGCAAACGAGACACGCAGTACAAGAGGCGCGGAGCGTAGGAATGTCCTGAGGGCACTCCGCAAGGTAGACGCCACGCTAAACAGGCGAAGGGTAGGCCGAGACGCAGTACCAATCTTCGAGGTGCCATCGTTGGTTGAGTTGGGAAGTACTGGAGTTGAGGCACCTCAAAAAATGGACAGTGCATACCACCCAGAGTTGGAAGGCGACACTGAGGAGAAATTGGAGTGGCCCGCGGACTTGGATTCGGCGTCACAGGAAATTCTTAAGGCAACCGAGCTTCGGATAGTTATGAAGGATGACAAACCTTTTAAACAGAGGTATTATTTCAAAAACCCAGCTATACAGCGTGGTCGACCAGCAGGTAAAAGAGCTGATAGAGGCAGGAGCCATAGAACCGTCACGGAGCCCACAAAGTGCGCCTATCGTGCTAGTCCGCAAAATGACGAACGAATGGTGGATGTGTGTATACTACAGGTAACTCAATGCGCACTCCATACGCGTCGCATATCCGGTGCCCGGATCAATCATATCCTGGAGAGACTCAGAAATGCTCGTTCCATCTCGACGCTGGACTTGAAACATGGGTATTGGCATATCCCCATGGAGATGGACAGTCGGGAATACACCGCGATCACGGTACCCGGACGCTGATTGTTCCAGTGGAAAGTCATGCCATTTGGGCGCGGGTGCGACTTTCCAGAGGGCGTTTGACATGGTGATCGGTCAGGAAATGATATCATCGTAATCAGCAAGACGAAAAAACAGCACCTGGAAAACCTGAGAGAAGTCTTTCGGCGGCTGAGAGCAGCCAATCTGAAGCTGAACCGGAAAAAATGCTCGTTATTTCAAAGAAACTGGTATACCTAGAACATCTGGTGAGCGACGAGGGCATTCAAACACATCCGTCAAAAGTAGAAGCCATACGAAATCTAAAAGCACCGACGAATTTGAAGGAGCTCAGATGATGTCTAGGGATGGTATCATGGTACCGGCATTTTGTGTCTAATTTTACGACGGCTGTGCAGCCTATGACGGTCTTGTTGAAAAAGCCCGAAAGGGCTTTTCGGGGAAAAGTTCATACTGCAGACAGATGCGAGTAACTATGGCCTCGGAGCAGTGCTGACTCAAAACATCGACCAGCAAGAACGAGTCGTGGCATACGCGAGTCTGAAGCTATCGTAGGCAGAAGAGAATTAAACAGCCGCAGAGAAGGAATGCCTAGCGATAGTGTGGTCAATCCGGAAATTGAAATTTTACCTGGAAGGCTACCGATGTGAGGTGATCACGGATCATATGGCGTTAAAGTGGTTAGACTCCATAGAGAGCCCGACAGGAAGAGTCGCATGGTGGGCGTTGGAGCTCCAACAGTAACAATTGGACGTCAACCAACGTGGTGGCCGATGCTCTGCCGCGCGATCCGTTAGAGCAGCTCCAACAAACCGTTGTTCATTAAGTCCCGGGAAAGTGGGTTCAAGCGATAGATACAGATCCAACAAAGTATGCTGACTACGTGGAAGAAAATGGCCAGTTATACAGGAACCAAGGACACCACGCGGATAAGGAGGACCATATTCCGTGGAAGCTCTGTTACGATGCAGAGCAAAGAAAGCGCGTGTTACAGAAATGCCACGATGCACCGACGGCAGGTCACCAAGGGATCCGCAAGACGATCATGAGGCTATCACAACGCTATTACTTGCCGGGTATACTTAATGTTGCGAAAAATGCCAATTATTCAAGACGGAGCAGAGGAAGCCAGCCGGACACATGCTTACCCGCCAGGTGGCGGAGACGATGGCGATGCTGTGTGCGGACTTTGTAGGCCCCCTGCTACGCTCAAAGAAGGGTAACACAATGTTCTTGGTGTTTCACGTCGCGTTCACGAAATTAGTGGAACTCGTTCCCTTGAGACGAGCGATGGCAACCACGCTCCAAAAGGCTTTTCGCGAACAAGTTTTGTGCCACTTCGGGGTACCAAAGAAATTCGGATGAGACAATAGGGTGCAATTCACAAGCCGAATTTTAAAAAAAATTTTCAATTCTCTAGGTGTGGAAATGGAGCACACAGCCCCATGTTGCCCCCAGGAAAACAAAACCGAGAGAACCAACCGAACGGTGAAGACGATGATAGCGCAGTTTATCTCTGGTAATCAAAGTTAGTGGGACGAACTAATACCCGAAATTTTGTTGGCTGTCAACTCGAGCATCGCAGACTCAACAGGATTCTCCCCAGCATTCCTGATGCAGGGAAGAGAACCGCGCAATGTTATACGAAGAGAAGAAGCCGGGTACGGGAAGCGCATCGCAGACGCCGGAGGAGAAAACGGATCGCTTGAAAGAAGTTTTCAAGATAGCGCAGAGCAACCAGCAACGAGCCTAAAGGTATCAAGGGAGAAACTACAAACTGAGACGGAGGGAATGGCATCCTACGATCAACGAGCTGGTATTGCTAAGAACGCACCAGCTGTCCAAAGCTAGCGACGGATTCGCAGCAAAGCTAGCCCCAAAATACGAAAGGCCATACACCGTAAAAAAAAGTTCATTTCTCCAAATGTTGTGCGTCTTGCAAAGGGAGGAGAGCGTAAGACTCGAACTGCTAGCATATCACAGCTAAAGCCCTTCCGACGAGGATAGGAGAATCCAGAATCAAACCAACAGCAAGAAACAGAGCTAAACGAAAGCCGTCGTCCGGCATAAACAACTCAGACAGAACCAGCAAACGAGTTCACTTCGGTTTTTTTCCTTCTCTTTTCCTCGAGAATTTAACAAAACTTTCTCCCCACTAAACGTTAATAACATACCCCACAAAGGCTTCATAGCAATATATTTCAAACCAGCAGATGAGCATAGAAGAAGTACCCATGGGTACGCCGAAGGAACCCATGTGGATATTAAAATGAGCGAGCAGAGTCACGAGGGAACCAAGCGAATAACGAAATATTCATACATACGAAGGACGACGAACACACAATAAGGCTATTGGAGGAAACAACGATACACGTTGGAGCGCCGTGGACCAGGGCAACAGTACCAAAGGCAGACAAGACCACCCCGCCCGGAACAGCTGATGGAGCAGAAGCAAAGAAGGAGGGAGAACTTCCAGTATCGGAAACGTTAGGAGTGAGCGTCTGGAGAGAAGGCCAGGTGACGCGGAATGGGTCGCTAAGCAAACCAGGAACCCTCCAGCCACCCCTTGGTTTAAGCAGGCTCGATATTTTTGGGTGGGCACAAAATTCCCATACACGTGGACGTTAATCCCAGATAGCACCATTGTTATTATTATTATTATTATTATTATTATTACGAAGGGCTTGTTGCACTGCGACCAGATGTTAGGTCTTTTTGTGCCGGCCTGTAGGAATTAGGGTGAAACCTCTATACCAAGGCTTCTAATAAAAGAGAGCACTTTGGTAGGGTCTATATGTTCCCATATCCTGTAGGGGGGGATGAGTTCACCTCCTAGTTGTAGAAGTTGACGTCTGCTTAGCGAGGGGCATTCACATGGAACATGTTCTGATGTTTCAGGCTCCATCTCACAGAATCTGCATGTGTCGATTTCTGAAAGTTTAAATTTCTTAAGGTGATACATTAGGTTGCAATGAACCGTTAGGTGGCCTGTTAGAAAACGTATTTCGTTCTTTTTATACTCGATACCGAAGGTAAAGAGTATATTGGGTTTGTGCAATGTCCGTCATGGTGTCCGTCCGTCCGTCCGTCTGTATGTTCGCAACTTTTTTCCACACCCTTCAAGCTAGAGACTTGAAACTTTCCAATTCTCTTTATCTATGGGATAGTAAATTAAAGGGTCAAGATGGGGTTCTACGATAACTGGGGGGCTGGCAAATCGATAAATTCGAAAACTCAAAACCGATAAATCCACATATTTCGCACATCCTTACAGCTAGTACTACCAAATTTGGTAAGAAGATAGCTACTAGCAACCCCCAAAAAACTGCATCAAAAATTTTGGAGCCACGCCCCCTATTCCGCCCCCAGCCCTCCCCCCGTTTTAGAGTCAAAAAAGCCTATATCTCCCACAGTTTTTGAGCTATATCCACCAAATTTGGTGCCAAGATAGGTGATGATGATAGGTGACTGCCCTAGCCGCCCCCATCCGCCGCAACGCTTCGTCAAAAACGGGAATGCGTGTATCTTCTAGAGTTGTGATGCTAGAGCCACCAAATTTGGAAAGAAGATAGCTGGCAACGACCCCCAAAAATCTGCGTCAAAGTTTTGGAGCCATGCCCACCCATTCCGCCCCCAGCTCCCCCGCATTTAGAAACCAGAGATGGCTATATCTCCCACAGTTTTTGAGCTAAAGCCACCAAATTTGGTGCCAAGATAGGTGATGATGACCCCCCAAAAACTGCACCAAAAGTTTGGATGCCACGCCCACCGATAATGCCCTCGCCGCCCCCATCCGCCCCAACGCTTCGTCAAAAACGGGAATGCGTGTATCTTTTAGAGTTGTGATGCTAGAGCCACCAAACTTGGTAGGAAGATAGCTAGCAACGACCCCCAAAAATCTGCATCAAAGTTTTGAACGCCCACCCAAATCACCCCCCTTTCCCCACTTTTTACAAAATTTAAGCTAGAGTCACCAAATTTGGTATGAAGATAGCAATTGATATTCCACAAAGATCTGCATCACAATTGCATGTCAATTGCTATAATTATTATTATTATTATTATTACTAGGGCCTTGTTGCACTGCGACCAGATGTTAGGTCTTTTGTGACGGCCTGTAGGAATTAGGGTAGAGCCTCTATACCAAGGCTTCTAATATAAGAGAGCACTTTGGTAGGGTCTATATGTTCCCATATCCTGTAGGGGGGGATGAGTTCACCTCCTAGTTGTGGAAGTTGACGTCTGCTTAGCGAGGGGCATTCACATAGAACATGTTCTGATGTTTCTAGCTCCAGCTCACATAATCTGCATGTGTCGATTTCCGAAAGTTTTAATTTCTTAAGGTGATACCTTAGGTTGCAATGACCCGTTAGGTAGCCTGTTAAAGTGCGAATTTTGTTCTTTTTAAGTTGATGATGCGTTTTGATCGCGTCATCTGGGGGACGAGAAATTGTTTGGTTTGTCTCAGCCCTGCACTGTCGGTCCAGTGGCGACTTATTTCCTTTTCCTCCCATTTCCTGACCAGTTCTCTTTTGTGTCCTTTCGAGAGTCCACAGAACGGTTCAGGGCCGATTAGTGGTGACATCGCCCCGCGTTTTGCTAGGGAGTCTGCTACCTCGTTTCCTATGTGACCTTCATGCCCCGGCACCCAGCCCATCGTTAAGATGTTTTTTTTTGAGGCAAGGGCGTTCAGCTGCTGGAAACAGTTCTCTACAAGTCTGGAGGAGATCGTGAAGGATCTTAGCGCTATGAGCGCCGCCTGACTGTCAGAGAAGATGTAAATCCATGCACCTTGCATTTTCCTGCGAAGGCATTCACGAGCACAGATTTCTATAGCGTATATCTCTGCTTGGAAAATGGTTGGAGACTTTCCCATGGCTATGGACTTGTTGAACCTTGGTCCAAAAATACAAGCCCCGGTGTCGCCGTTTTCCAGTTTTTACCTGTCAGTGTACCACGTTTGTGATCCACTGGGCAGAGATATTGATTTTGTTTTCCAATCATGTCTGGTGTGCAAGACTACAGAGGAGTTTCTGTGGAAAACAAGTTTTGTTTTCTGTTCGTCAGTTACGCGCAGAATGGGCTCATTTATTAGGGGTTCAAGAACCCGAAGATGCCCGGTAAGATCACCACTTTTTATGTTAGTGATGTTTTGAAGGCGAAGTGCCCCCAGGCAGGCCTCCTTTTTTTGGGTGATGGGTAGAGGGGGTATGCCAGTTATGACTCCAAGTGCTGCAGTAAGACATGTCCGGATGGCTCCAGTGATACCTATGCAGACCAGTCGTTGTAATTTGGTTAGTGCAGCCGCAGCTGTCTTCTGGGTAGATTTCGTCCACCAAGCAAGAGATGCATAGGTTAGGATCGGTTTTACCACAGTGTTAAAAGACCAGTAGATCATTTTGGGACTTAGGCCCCATGTTCTACCGAAAAGCCTGTTGCAAGCGAAGTATGCTCAAGTGGCTTTATTTATGGTCTTTTCAAGGTGTACATTCCAGTTGAGCTTGGAGTCAAGTGTAACTCCTAAGTAGTTGGCTTCAACCGAAAAGTCAATGGTGGATTCATTAAGGGATAGTCTTGTTAGAGAAAGAGACATTTTCCTTGTAAATGGAACCAAAACAGTTTTAGAAGGGTTTATGGACAATCCTTTATCCTGACACCATCTGCTGGCTATGCCAGCCCTCTATATAGATGACTTGATCATCAGCGTAGCCTTGAGTGGAGAACCCTTAGTTGTTGAGCTTATAGAGTCGATGACCAGAGTCCACAAGAGAGGAGAGAGTAATCCCCCTTTAGGGCACACCCTTGTGGCTGTGATTGAGGTCATGGTTCCAGTGCTGCCAGTTTAGCAATTTAGTTGCTTGATCTGGCAACTTATCAAAATATTTGCAATTTTTTTTTTAAAAATTCTATTAGCCACAAATCTAGCATTTTTTCATTATTTTTCGCAATTTTAGCAACTTTATTATAAGACTACCAATTTTAAGATGTTTGTTTAGGGCTTATGCATTTTGAAAGTGCCCATTTAAACGCTGAAGTTTTTGACGTGACAACGTCTTATAAATCGATAGAGCCGGCTGCACGCACGAAAAAAACATGACTCATGTGTCGTTACCTCGCTCATGTGTCGTTACCCGGCTCTCAGGCGTCTGAAATGAGAGAGCGCGGAACGAGCGACAAAGAAGCACAATCGGCCTTTGCGTTCGGCAGCGAATTGAAAAAATTTAATTATATTATTAAAATAATAAAATCAAAATTTAAATTTTAACGATTGAGTAGAAATTTAAACAATAAATTTTATTCAAGTATTTTGTTGTATTTTTCTAAAGACGTTGTCACGTTCAACTATCGTCCGTATACCAACTTTACAGACAACAATTTGTTTTGTTCATGAATTTTCTCTCTGAATCTTTTGTTTGAAGGCAAGGGGAGTAGAATGTAAAAATTTCAAGCAAAAATTCACTACTTGTTAAGTCGTGAATTTTTCTTCTAATTTTGCTTTGCCTTATTCCGATAGAATGTAAACACAGAGTTGCACAGTGTTTAATGTGAAAAATAAAGTTATTGATACGAAATATCGCACAAGCAAATATAAGCGCAAATAGTAAATATATTGTTGTGTTTTATAAATTATTAATAGAAATGTTTTGGACGAAAGATTTAAATGAACTGGTGTTAACTGTGTATGTTTATCGCCCATAAATTTAAACCAAAGTTGCATTTTCAAAGGAAAAATTTCACTGAAAAACTTCAGCGTGTAAATGCGACCTGAATTCCGAAGAAGTTTTCAAACAGAATGAAAAAAAAACTTCATGAAAAAACTTCTGCGTGTAAATGGGGTCATAGTGTTTGATAACTCTTTTAATGTGTTCGGTGATTGAAGCAAGATGCCTTAAATTTACAAACAAAATTTTCGAGATGCCTGGCTGCAGGAGAATGAGTTTAAGCAATGGATTCGCAAGGATTGCACTGATCCAACGCGAGCTTATTGTGCGAAAATTTCAACAGGTATGGACTATAAAGACATGGAAAATGTTGCCACAATTATGTAGTACCGTATAATAAGTAAGCCGAAATAATAAGTACGCCGACGAATGCGAAGATGACGAGCTGGATGATATTTTAAGTATTCTGTAGCTAAATGTTAATTTAATTGTTTTCAATTTTTATTTCTTTGGTCCTTAAAATACATATGTTATTTGTTGACATTTAACATTTTAATGGCTTAGCAATTTTTTTGGCAATTTTTACAAAATTTTTAGCAATTTTTACCAACTTTTTTCCCAAATCTAGCTATTTTTGTCTCGGAGATTCTGGCAGCACTGCATGGTTCCTCCAAGGTCTACAGCTATGATTCTGTATTTAAGCATTTCCAGAATCCACTTAATAATGGGTATGGAGACATTTTTTTCTACATATGACGTGTTGCCAAAAGCACCTGAGATGTCTAAAAAGGCACATAGTTTGTTGAGTGCCAATGGCCTTTTCAATGGTTGTTGTAAGGCAGTGAATGGCATTCTCAGTTGACTTACCAGCTTGGTGCGCATATTGGGCAGTCAATAGGGCAAGTTTCCAACAAGTTCTGAGCGATAAGGGGGTTCCCTTCTCTCAGCCCCATTGGAGTCTGCCACCATAGACACGCGCAGGTGTGGGCACTCTGAGATGGGCTGCTCCATAGCCACGCACCCAGGAAAATGAGTAGCCAGAAGTAGGCTGCTCGTTTCCTTTGGGATGTCTGTGTGTGTTCCATCTGGCTTTTTCAACGTACAGATGCCGTTTGAGAGGGCTTTGTAGCCTGACAGCTTCCGGGAGAGTTGAAATCTGCCCGCATTGTTGACGCCACGTAGCCCGTTTTGACCTTCTCAGCTCTTGATTGTAGAGCGTTTAAGCAGATTTGTAGGAATCCCATGAGGCCTTCCCACTCTTCGCTTTATTGAAGAGCCTTCGCGCAGCCTTTTAAGATCGTCAAGGCTCTTATTCCACCAGGGAATAGCCCTTCTGATCTTACGAACTTTTTGTTCGCAGCTAACGTGATATGCCGATTCAATGTTCGTATGAAGCAAAGTAGCCTCACGCTCTAGCTCGTCTATGGATATTATCAGACGGGTGGAGCAGTCTCTGGATTGCTCAAGTTCAAAACAGAAAAGATCCCAGTTGGTGTTTTTGGGATTTCTAGTAACTAGACTACATTGCAAGGCGCATCCTATATCAAATCTTATGTGCTGGTGATCTGACATAGTGATCTCATTCGCAACGTGCCAGCTTGAGACAGCGGACAACATGTTTAGACTACAGAGAGTTAAGTCGAGGACTTCTTCTCTAATTGCATTGATAAATGTAGGCTCGCTAATTCGATTTAGTAAGCCTATGTTATTACTAATAATGTACTCAAGAAGGTACTCACCTCTTTTGTTGATGTCAATGCTCCCCCAGACCGTGTGATGCGCATTGGCATCGCAAGCGATTATCCAAGCCAGTTCCTCTAGCAGTGCTCTATCAATGTCTGAGTCGCCGGGCAGATAAGCGGAGGCCAGCACTACCTCCTGCTCGCCATGGGCAGTGGGTAGCACCATTGTTAGTTTACATTAAACCACTATATAACATATTATAACGCTAAGGCTTAAGATTAAAATAGAGAGAAGAGTAGAAAAGGCGAAATGAAGACCAAGTCAGTAGCGATCGGGGATTTGATTAGTAAAGACGTGACGACGGAGAATTCGGAAATTGAAAGAAATATATGCGCGACGGTCAACGCAAGAGGTTAAGTTTAAGTTAAAGAGAATAGAGAAAAGAACAGGAGTAACTATATTTGACAGAATAAAAGTAGTTTTTAATTATAATTGTAAGTTTACCTCTTAGAAAAGAAAGAACAGTGAAAAGGTGAAAGAATAATAGATTTTCTTTGCTTTGGCGTTTTTAAATGCGCGCGCGGGCGTTTACAGGCACATACATACAGAAAAAACACGAAACGGGGTGGTTTATTGCTAGCGCCGGCTGACGACGTACATGTATTCGCCAAAAATATACCCGGGGTAATTGGTGGCGGTTTTTGTGCAGCGGCCAGCCTTGTTACACCCCGATCACCCTGGTGCTCTATTTGCATGATACGTTGTGTCTGGCGACTTCACCCCCTTACCTCAATTTCACGAAGCGTCGCTGGTTTAATATAAATTTCCTTGTGACGTGGGCCTTGGACAGACTGGGATCTGTACCTCGGAAAAATAACTACTTTACAATGCTTTGCATGTAAATAGTCTTCAGGCAAATATTCTTTATTTATAAAACTATTAAAGAACTTCCCATTGGAGGCAGACAGGTTTTGGCCAGTCGGCTTTCTGAGTCCAAAAACTCATATGAAAAAACTCCCTTCCTACGCAATAAATTGAACCCTTCCTCTCTAACACTTTCTCCCTCTAACACTTTCCTTTTCTAACTCTTTAAAATCTAAATCTACAATTTTCAATATGCATTGATCTTGCTGCTGCTGCGAAAGAAATTTTCCATCCTTGCACACTTAGCCACCCACGAAGTCTGTTGTTGTTTTTGCTGGTGCTGTTGACCATGGTCTGATTGGGTTTTTCTGGGTTTTCCCCAATCCACGCAACCAATGTTGGACCACTCATTTTATTGTTGAACTTCCCAGAGCTTTAAAGTTAACTTTAGAAATTTTTTACCTAAATTTACTTTTAGATTTATATCTAATTTTATTTTAATTAATTTTTAATTTCAATTTTTAATTTTATTTAAATTTAAATTTATTTGGATTTAATTTCAGCTGATCTTATTTGACAATAAACAAATAAATAAATAAATAACATTACATGTTGTTTGTGGTTTGTAGGTGTGCAAGGCAACGCATTTAAAACATGCGCACACTGCACTGACTCTATCCTTTCATCCTTTGATCACTGATTCTCATGAATCTTGCTGTTGTTGTTGCGGCTCTTGAAAATACCACTCAATAGTTAAATTGCCAAAACTGATTCTCAGAAAAGTTTAGATCAAAGTTTATGATTTGCTTGCAGACAACGCACGTCAAACAGATGCACACTTGCCACCAGATTCTATGGTCACTGATTTCCACGGAGACTGCTATTGTTTTAACTCTAATAACAATGCTTGTTGTGGCTTGTTTGAAGGTGTACAAGGCAACGCGCGTTTAACAGAAGCATATTTGACTCTAGATTCTTTCAGCATTTATTCTCGCAGATGCTTCTTTTGTTGTTGCTGTTGCTCTTGACTATAACAATGCATGTTGTAGCTTGCTTGCTTGTGTACGAGGCAACGCACGGTCGTATTGTCGGCATCCCTATGTTGTAGAGTCACCAGTTTCCTTCTACAGTAATGCGATCTTCAATTGACTTATGTTGATATTGCTGCTGTTGTTGCCGCTGTTGTTGTTGTAAATATGTCCTTTAATCATTTTTATTTCATAAAATTATTTATTATCATGATTATTTATTATTTTTTTTTTTTTTCGCCGCATACCGTTGTCCCGGTCGCCATGTATTATTATTATTCTGCTTTTTATTTTTATTATTATTCTTATTGTGCTATGTGAGTTTGGTCTCAAGTCGATCAGTGTAGAGATAAAGATACAGGCACTTCTGCGCCGCTGTATGTTTAAATCAAAAAGTATGGACTTCTCAAAAAGTCGCCCAAAATCCCACTACCAGTTGGAATCTGAAATCGTGGAGACACCTCTCTCAGAGAACGCTGTTGTAGACTTTTTCTCTGCAATTGCCCGATTTTCAAGTCACTCTGCTTGCCGACTGTGCTACGATTTGCCAGCGATATTGCAGCGCGCAGTAGCTTCTTCGTTTGCTGCAACAAGTATGGACTTCTCATAGATTTGTCATCAGCCCAAAATCCCACTGCCAGCTGGAATCTGAAATCGTGGCTACACCTTTGTGCGCATCGCTGCATAACTGCGGTAGTTGCGATTTCAATATTGTTGGAAAGTGTCATAGAGCTTAAAACATGAAAGAGTAATATATACCAGCAACGCAAAACTGATATTTGCCTGCTTTTTATACCCTTAACCCATAAAATGGGTAAATAAGGGTATAATGGTTTTGTGCAAAAGTATGTTACAGGCAGAAGGAAGCATCTCCGACCCTATAAAGTATATATATTCTTGATCAGAATCAATAGCCGAGTCGATTTAGCCATGTCCGTCTGTCCGTCTGTCTGTCCGTCTGTCTGTCCGTCTGTCCGTCTGTATGAACGCGTGGATCTCAGAGACTACAAGAGCTAGAGATATAAGCTCTGGGATATAAGTTCTCCTATACCATGAGCAGAACAAGTTTGCTTCAAATTATCGATAACTATTCTGGTTTCCGATATACACATGTGATCGATTACAAAAAATATCGAATTCGGAAAATGTAAAAATGAGGGTTGAAAGAATGGGTAACAATAGATCTTTTCTGAAAATTTCGTCCAAATCGGTTAAGAAAAACCGGAGATATCGAATTTAATCGATTGAAGTTAAGTGAGTATACCAAAGTCTTTTATAAATTTAATATATTTATTGCAACTGGGTTCAGGGTATCTTCTAGTCGGGCTGTCCCGACTAGAGCCTTCTTACTTGTTTTACTAGATGCTTGTTAAAATGGAAATGAAAAAGGTCAAAATGATGTCTTCAATGCATTCTATCGAAAAGCTTGATGATGAGAGCTATGGTGCTGTGGTCCGTCGTTTGCGGGCGCGTGGTGAAATTAGAGAAAGATACTCCACAGGCAAATGCCGACTTCGACGCAAAAGACGAGAAGGCGCCAGCAAGCATTATGTTATGCATAAAGGAGGGTTTACGATGTCAGCTTAGCTTGGATTGAAGCTTTTAAAAATCTGAAATGTACGCAAATAGTTTACAATGTCAGCGTGAACAACATGTTCGAATTTCGAAATTGTAAAACAGCTGTCTATGAACAGCTCATGTTTATACTCGTTACCGAAGGTAAAGAATATATTGGTTTTGTGCAATGTCCGTCATGGTGTCTGTCCGTCTGACCGTCTATCCGTCTGTATGGTTGCAAGCTTTTCCACACCCTTCAAGCTAGAGACTTGAAACTTTCCAATTCTCTTTATCTATGGGATAGTAAATTAAAGTGTCAAGATTGGGGTTCTATGATAACTGGGGGGCTGGCAAATCGATAAATTCGTTAACTCAAAAGCGATAAATCCACATATCTCGATCCTGCGAGACTCTTAGTTATGATGAGCGTCACCCCATCATACTGCCCTATTCTTGTTCGTATTCTCGCCTTCTTGTGAGCTTCACTCATCAAATCTCGTTGCACAGGGGCATTCAGCTGATGATGCGCCTTATTCGAGCAAAATACTGGATCCCAAAGCTCAAAGTATTGGTCAAATCCACGATAAGTTCTTGCAAGGTTTGCATAATCCATCGCAAACGGCTTCAGACCCAACTCATGGGGAAGTTACCGGCTCAACGTACTGCCTTTTCGTGCCTTTTCACACACACCAGTGTTGACTTTGCCGGCCCCTTCAATATAAAGAATTTTTTTCAGGCCGAGCATGTCTTATAACCAAGGGGTACGTTTGCGTCTTTGTGTGTTTCAGCACCAAGGCAATCTACTTAGAAGCTACTTCGGACCTCACGACCGAAAAGTTCTTAGCAGGCGTGGGTGTCCAGCGACAATGCACTCTGATAGTGGAAAAACATTTGTCGGAGCTGCCAAGGTCCTGTCCCGTGAGTTTCTTGAGGCTACAATGAACCTCGTCCTCTCCAAATACAGCTACCAGAACTTATCCTGGCACTTCAACCCCCCCTAGTGCCCCACGCATGGGTGGCTTATGGGAAGCCGGAGTGAAGAGTTTTAAAACTCTCTTTTACAAATCCACGTCCACGTTTAAGCATACCTTCGAGGAGTTGTCAACTCTGCTTTCCAAAGTAGAGGCGTGCTTGAACTCACGTCCAATTTCGCCAATGTCCGAAGACCCTACCGACCTGCTGGCATTGACCCCGGGTCACTTCCTTGTCGGTGGTCCACTCCTATCCAACCCTGAGCCAGAAATTGGCGCAGACTATTTTAAATCGCAGGCAGCGTCTGAAGTCCCTTCATCAACATTTCTGTCTTAGGTGGAAGGAGGAATACCTCAAGGAACTCCACAAAAGAAATAAATGGCAGTCGCCATCCCGAGATCTTAAACCAAATGATTTTGTCATAATCAAGGAGGATAATCTCCCATCGAATGAATGGCGTCTAGGGCGTATCCTAAATACATACCCTGGCGTCGATCTCAAGGTCCGAGTAGTCGACGTCCTGACTGCCCGAGGCATCATTAAACATCCAATCGCGAAGCTGATATTTCTTCCCACAGAGACTGGAAACCAGTCGAAAAATATCATCTAATCCTACCATGTCTAATTTCCGTCTGGTCCTTATTTGCATTACGCAGCAGGATAGCACCCAGGAGAAATCAAACCAAGAAGGGCCCAAAGGGAACGGCATCGTTCCGATGCCACGTGTGCCGCGGTATTCACGCGTTGCGGAAATGCCAGCGCTTAATGCACTTGACGGCGGAAAAGATTACGAGCAGTACTCATTAACAAGTACTGCCCCAAATGTCTCGCTCACCAGCACTCAGGAGCGACGTGCCGACGTGAAGACCGATGCCACGTGTGCCAGGGCGACCACCCTACCCTCCTACACATGCACGAGGCACAGCCACTTTCGTCAGCATCCACAGAATCGGCATCCCGCGCTCAACCAGGCTCCCCTCAGCCTTCTGGTTTACCATCCCCATTCAACTTTGGTGCGCCCGTTGTTGCCTTCATCAATCCTGGAGTGGAAACGGACAACAGTGCTGCCAACAGTAATCTTGCGACTTGACACGGGGTCCAAAACATTCGACATGCGAGCAGTAATCGACCCGTGCTGCTCGCTGAGTCGTATCGACACGCCCTTGGCAACGGCCCTCGGGCTTTCCGTCACCAGGGTCGGTAACGACAGAGCGTGCACGGCCGTGATCAAGTCGCGTGCCTCCGATTTCCAGAAGGAGGTCATTCTTCAGGCGATGCCCACCAAAATCCGCACCCCCATCAAGGCCATAGCGGAGCAGCATTGCGCCAAGACGATCGCTGGTTCCGGTCAAGCATGACCAGCCTGGTGTTGGGGGTGGATATCTACTCAGAAATCATCCTGCCGGGGTGATTCCGAGTCAAGGAGGTCCGTTGACTCAAAACACGGTTTTCGGCTGGATGTTGTCCGGCTCTTGCGCTCACCAATAGAGACATTTTTTCCATAGCGCAATTCCATTTATAATATAATTCTTTTTCTTTCTTTTGTATTGCAATACTGCAAGGGGGCGGTATGTTCAAGCCTTAAAGTAGGCAGAACCAACATGAACTGCCGCTCTCACATCCGCGGCTCTCTATGCAATGCTAGCAACTTCTGCAACATTTGTTCTATTTCTATATATTATTGTCATGTTAAGAACTATGTTCCACCTTTTTACTTGGCAGTCGAGAATATATACTTACATTGAAAACAAGTGTTTTACTTTCACACCACGGGAAAATCTATTGTTCAAGGGAACACGCAACCACCCAAATCTCTACACCAAAGGATTTAGAAGATTGGAAAATCCAGCCCACTACATACAGTAGCAACAAATTGTTACTATCTCTGAAGGTTACATACCCTGCAATATAGTAGGCGTCTGACAGATTGTTCTGCATACTACTTTATACTACCCTTCAATATACCGATACCTGGCCGCTTTGGTGAGTATACCTGGCCGCGGCGTGTTAGTGGGGGCTTTGACACGCCGGTACTACTTTCCCCTACACTCGTGGGATCTATATGGACACAGAAAATTTTTTTAAGAACATGCGGGGCTTAACCGCAACCCAAACAGCAGAGCGGATCGATGAGGTGGCTCTGGACAAAGGCGGCAAGCTGACGCCGCGCGGAGCCAGGCCCCCAAAGCACGGCCAAGCAGGCCGCTACACGGACGGACGTAGGGGGTGGGTCTGCAGTGCCTGGCACTGCGCAGCAAGCGGAGGAGACGCCGCAAAACCTTCTTCTGTTCCACAGAAGAGGCTGCAAAAGAAGACACCTCAACCAACACTGGGTCAGCCTGGCGGCTCTGGCGACCCGCTAAGGCAAGGCCTCAGCGGAGCCGGTCGCAAATGGTACCTCCGGTACCTCGAGCGTGGCTTGAAGCCGGAAGAGGCTCGCAAGAGAGCGCTGGAGCATCGGGCCCCGACCGCATCTCCAGTTGGGCGTACCGACGGCCAGGCCGGGGCGGGGAAGAAGCGACCCCTTCAACACACGTCGCCTACTATTTCAAGAGGCCGAAAATTAGAGGCAACGCAACTCCGGAGGGCCAAGGTACCTCAAGCGGTTTGAAGCGACCGAAGGCGGCCACGTTTGCCAGTGTAGCTAAGGGCACTAGCCTTGCTATACTGGCTCGTGAATTCCCGAGGAAGCGGCTGACCAAGGAGGAGTTGTCGGCGATGGAGTCAGCCCTGGTAGATGAGATGAGGAAGGACTGGACCGCCAGCCACAACTTTAATGGTATCCTATTCCAGGATGGTCTGGTCTTAGTGGACTGTCTGGACGAGGATGCTAGGAAGTGGCTGGATCTGAAGGTGCTCAGCATCAGTGCCGCAGTGGGTGTGGAACTCCGCACATGCCCGCAAAGAGAGATACTGGAGACAAACATCGTCACGGTGTACCTGCCACGCAAGGCTGGTGAGACGGTGGAGAAATCACTTGCACTGCTCATTGAGCAGAATAAGGGTCTTCTCACCGAGACGTGGCACATGCTCAGGCGCCTTGATACCAAGGGCGGAAAGGTGCTGACCTTTGGTATGGAGGATGAAGCTCTATCACTCCTCAGTAATAGGGGAATGATGGTGAGCTTCAGATTTGGTCAGCTGAGGTGCCGGCTGCACAAAAAGCAAGCAGCGAAAGAGACGGCTGTGAAGGTGCAAGCAGACGTTGTGCCTGGCACTTCTTCTGCTGCAGCACCCTCCGATGAGGCAGCCGAAGCAGAAGCAATTGCAGCCTGGGAAGCCGAGTTGGACTCGGACTTGTCACGGTAACACGTGCGCAGCGAGGTAGGCTCTGGGAGTGATGAGAAGCCGTCCGATGATGAGCAGACACCCACCGGGTCGTTGTCGGAGGCATATCTGACGCTCTCGGAAGGGACACCTGAGCTCTAAGGATGCTGGCCACCAGCGTGGCGCAGATCAACCTGCATCAGCGAGGGCAGCTTCGGCTGTCATCAGCAGGTTGATCTCCAGGTCTGACCTGGGGCTGGTGCTCATCCAGGAGCCATGGGTCGTCAGAGGTAGGATCTGCGGCCTTGACCAAGTAAGTTCGCAACTAGTTGTAGATATGAGGGAGACATCGCCAAGAAAGAACACTAACTTTCTTTGTCTCTCCAAATTTCTCAGCAGGTATCTTGTTGCGGTGCTAATGGTGGTGGCGTCAGCCTACTTCGCGGGAAATATTGCGGAAATTCCCCCAACAGAGGTTCAGGAACTGGTGACTTGGTATTACTTTCGGCAATGGGGGCGCCTCTGGGCTGGTTTACAACTGGAGGGTCTCAACAGAACCGTCACTGTCGGATCACAGGATCATCCTCTTCGACATAAGTAGTAATTTCAGATTTAGTAAAATTATCAGGAATCTCCGGCGGACTGACTGGCCGCTCTACCAGTCACACCTGGGGTTAAATCTGAGCAGACTAAACCATAGTAAGAGGGTCTCTTCTCAAGAAGAGCTAGAGCAACTCTCGACAGAAGTTGGCGAGATGATTATGCATGCCTATCATGCAAGTTGTCCAACCAATTCCATAGAGTCCAACAGGAATAACCCTTGGTGGAATAAAAAGCTTGGGATGCTTCGAGCAGAGGTCAGGAGGCTGTTTAATACAGCCAAAAAGAATAGTGACAGATGGGACTTATACACCAAGAAACTAACAGAATATAATAAAGAAATCCGGTACAGCAAACGTGCTCATTTCCGGAGATTTTGCTGCAACCTAGAGCAGGCCACACCTGCTGTGAGAGTCTTTAAGTCGATCTCGAAAGGCAAAGTGTTGTCCGAACGCTGCTTAAAGAGGCCAGATGGTTCCTTCACGGAAAATGAGGTGGAAAAGGCAGAACTTCTCCTGCAAACTCACTTTCCACTTTGTAAAACCATCACCAACACTGACAGCTGTTACGAAATGATTCCCATCAGGAGACCGGACTGGAGCCTGGGTGCAGCCATAGTAACAGAGCAAAGAATATGATGGGCCATTGGTACGCTTAGTCCCTACAAGGCCCCAGGTACGGACGGTTTCCTCCTCGTCCATCTACAGAAGGGGATGGAACAGCTTATGGTGTTCCTCATTCGTATTTTCCGGGGAAGCCTAGCTATGGGCTACATACCTAGGGCATGGAGGACGGCCAAAGTGATCTTTGTCCCGAAAGTGGGGAAAAAGGACCCCTTTCACCCCAAATCTTTCAGGCCGATCAGCCTGACATCCTTCTTGCTAAAATCGCTCGAAAAGATAGTTGACAATCACATTTGGATCGCGTACCTAGTGTCCAGTCCAATGCATGATCACAAACATGCCTATAGAGAAGGAAAGTCGACAGAATCAGCTCTCTTAGACCTAGTAAACAGCCTTCAATGCTCAGTGAAGGCCATAGCCGTTGCTCTTTGTGCCTTCATAGACATAGAGGGTGCTTTCGATAACACAGCACATGATGTTGTGGTTAAGGTGCTTCAGGGAAAAAGGGTTGATCCTGGCCTTACTCACTGGCTAGGCAAGCTCCTTGACACTAGAGTTGCGGAAGTCACTGTCAACAACGCCGATGAAATAACCGTTGTCTGTAAAGGCAACTTTGAGAACACGCTATGTGATAGAATAACTCTGGGTCTTAAATTTTGCTTGGACTGGTGCAAAGACATGGGGCTGAATATCAATCCAGCAAAAACCACAATTGTCGCCTTCACCAATCGTTAAGACCCATATTTATTAGGGGTACGGTAATCCCACTCTCTACGGAGATAAAGTATCTGGGGGTAGTCTTGGACAAGAGACTACTGTGGAAACAGCATATTGAGCATGGGGTACGCAAGGCTACAATAGCTGTATATCTCTCGCAGGGAAAAATTGGGGTGTGTCCCCAAAAATCCTTCTGAGGATGTACACAGCAATGGTGAGGCCCATAGTAAGCTACGGCACTGTGGTATGTGCAGGACGTGTTGACCTTGATGTCACTAAACGGCAACTGGGCAAACTCCAGAGACTTGCCTGCACGTGTATCTCGGGCGCAATGCGTACGTTCCCGTCCTCAGCACTGGACTTACTGCAAGGACTTTCGCCTTTGCATGTCTACATCAAACACAGTGCGAACAGGTCTGTTATGAGATTGGCAGGAGCGAACGCAATCACCTCTGTCACTAGTGAAACTGGCACACTGTTGGCTTTCCGCAAGATGCGCAGATGGCCCTTTTTAGTTTCGAGAAGCTCTTTAGAACGGAGCTTAGCAATAAAGCAGAATGGACTAGTCTGTCGACCACCAATAATGTGAAACCACATGCTATTAGATGGTATACGGACGGATCATTCACAGATGAGGGTGCTGGATCTGGAGTCTGCGGACCCCGACTCAAGTATCATGAGCCTCTGGGCAAATTCACCAGCATATTCCAAGCGGAAGTGCACGCGATTGAAAAATGTGCAACCTTAAACTTCGAGATGGGATACGTTCATTCACTCCTTTCCAGGGCCCTGAAACTTTCTGTGGCCTAGGACCAGGGTTTATCAGTCAGAGCAGTCACATCGATCTGCTCAACACATGCGAGGACGCTTGGCGGTTTTCACATGGGGCAAGACAGAGCAAGCGACTGCTAGGTAGTTACAACAAGAAGAGAACAGAGGACTGTCTGAAGCTGAGCAAAGGATCTCTTCGGATAGGCACGGGTTTCTTGACCGGGCACTGCAGACTGCGCAAGCATCTGCATAATCTCAGGTTAGGGGAAGACAGTCTTTGCAGACTGTGTCTGGATGGAGATGAGACTCCAGAGCACTTGCTTGAGTAGACTGAGGCTCTCTCTTCTGGGGAGCCTCTTTCTGTCTACAGAGGAGATGAGGGCTCTCCGACCATGCCACATCTTTGCGTTCCTGCGATCGATCGGGCTGTTCGAGGAGCTGTAACTCACAAAACAGTAAGAGGGGACAATAGATCCTAGTGGTCGCAGTGCATGATCCTCGTTCCAAATAATAATCAATAAAATAAACATAGAATTTTCGGCACTCACATCGCACATTTTGCGACCAAAACCAAAGCCTAAACAATGATGGCCGACTTTGATTCTTTGCTACTTCCTAGGCACCAGCTGATTTTCAAATAGCTGGCAGAATAAGTTGGCAAAGCAGACAGCAAAATAATTTGTATACTCAAACGCGTATAGGTCTGAACGTTTTCTATTAAATTGGCGGGCACTGTATTCCTCTCTGTAAGGTACATACTCGTTGCTATATAACATATAATTTAACATATTAGAACACTAAGGCTTAAGATTAACATAGAGAGAAGAGAAGAAAAGGCGCAATGAAGCGACCAAGTCAGTAACGATCGGGGATTCGATGAACTAAGACGTGACGAATGAGAATTGGGAAATTGAAAGAAATATATGCACGACGGCCAACGCAAGAGGTTAAGTTAAATTTTAAGTTTAAAAAGAAAAGAAAAGGAGTAACTATAGTCGACAGAATAAAAGTTGTGAAGTTGAATACGCAATTTGTTTTGAATTATTATTTGTAAGTATATCTCTAAGAAAAGAAAGAACAGTGAAAAAGTGAAAGAGTTAAAAAAAAAGGCTTAAGTTGAAATTCCCCCCCCCCGCCCCCCCCCCCCCCTCGAGTTTCTTGGCTTTGGTGGTTTAAGTATACAGGCACATACATACAGAAACAACACGAAACGGGGTTGTCTATTTCTCGCGCCGGCTGACGACGTGCATGTATTTGCCAAAAATATACCCTAGGTAATTTGTGGCGGTTTTGTGCAGCGGGTCGCCTTGTTACACTCCGATCACACAGGCACCCCATTTGCGCGATACGTTGTCTCTGGCGACTTCACCCCCTTACCTCAATTTCACGAAGCGTCGCTGGTTTAATATAAATTTTATTGTGATGTGGGCCTTGGACAGACTGGGATCTGTACCTCGGCATAATTCACTTCTTTACAAGTGGCGCCCGAGAAGGGACCTAAAGTGAAAGAGCAGTGATGTGATTTGGGAGTTAAAAATCCCAAACAGAAGTCACCCGAAAATCTTTGTACAAATGTCGCGACACAAAGATTTTGCTGGTTAAAACGGGCGAGCCGATTAAGTGAACGGGAGTTGAACACCTGCAAGTGAACGAATGTGACGGTGAAGACGTGAACGCCGATTACTTAACGGAGCAGAGTGGGGGTCAACACTCGAATGACAGCTCGCGCTAAATTAGCAAAGTGTAACTAGTTTTGGGCGTGGCTGTGAACAATCAAACATTTAAATGAGAACAGTTCAAAAGCGTAAATCGAACAGTGGATCAAAATAATAGAAAATCGGTCGAATTAATAACAAGGAAAAATTTAATTAAACCGAAAAAAATAATCAATTTAAATTTTTAATAAAATAAGAGGGAAAAATTTTAATAACACAAAAAAAATTATAAAAAAAATTAATTTAACAAAAACAATATAAACAAGTGGAAACGTTGCAGTCGGACGCAACCGACTGCGGCATACTCGATACCAGTATTAAAACCGGTAAAAAGAGGACTCATTGCAAAGGGGTACGGATGCGGCAGGGGTGTACGCTGCCTTAAAGATTTTCCGAAGCAGATGGGGCTGCCACAAGCTATCTTCCTTAAAAATTTGGTGACTCTAGCTCATAGTTTGTTAAAAGTGGGGAAAGGGGGGCTGGGGGCGGTATGGGTGGGCGTGGCATCCAAATTTTTGATGCAGATCTTTGTGGAATGTCAATTGCTATCTTCATACCAAATTTGGTGACCCTAGCTCAAAGTTTGTAAAAAGTGGGGAAAGGGGGGGCTGGGGGCGGTATGGGTGGGCGTGGCATCCAAATTTTTGATGCAGATCTTTGTGGAATGTCAATTGTTATATTCATACCAAATTTGGTGACTCTAGCTCAAAGTTTGTAAAAGGTGGGGAAAGGGGGGCTGGGGGCGGTATGGGTGGGCGTGGCATCCAAATTTTTGATGCAGATCTTTGTGGAATGTCAATTGCTATCTTCATACCAAATTTGGTGACCCTAGCTCAAAGTTTGTAAAAGGTGAGGAAAGGGGGGGCTGGGGGCGGTATGGGTGGGCGTGGCATCCAAAATTTTGATGCAGATCTTTGTGGAATGTCAATTGCTATCTTCATACCAAATTTGGTGACCCTAGCTCAAAGTTTGTAAAATGTGGGGAAAGGGGGGCTGGGGGCGGTATGGGTGGGCGTGGCATCCAAATTTGTGATGCAGATCTTTGTGGAATGTCAGTTGCTATATTCATACCAAATTTGGTAACTCTAGCTAAAAGTTTGTAAAAAGTGGGGAAAGGGGGCGAAATGGGTGGGCGTGGCTCCAAAACTTTTATGCAGATTTTTGGGGGTCGTTGCCAGCTATCTTCTTACCAAACTTGGTGGCTCTAGCTCCACAATTCTGGAAGATACACGCATTCCCGTTTTTGACGAAGCGTTGGGGTGGATGGGGGCGGCTAGGGCAGTATTGGTGGGCGTGGCATCCAAACTTTTGATGCAGTTTTTGGGGGTCATCATCACTTATCTTGGCACCAAATTTGGTGGCTCTAGCTCTAAAACTGAGGGAGATACAGCCATTTGTGATTTCAAAATGCTGGGGGGCTGGGGGCGGAATGGGTGGGCGTGGCTCCAAAACTTTGATGCAGTTTTTGGGGGGTCGTTACCAGCTATCTTCCTACCAAATTTGGAGGTTCTAGCTCCACAACTCTGGAAGATACACGCATTCCCGTTTTTGACGAAGCGTTGGGGTGGATGGGGGCGGCTAGGGCAGTATCGGTGGGCGTGGTATCCAAACTTTTGATGCAGTTTTGGGGGTCATCATCACCTATCTTGGCACCAAATTTGGTGGGTCTAACTCAAAAACTGAGGGAGATATAGGCTTTTTTGACTTTAAAATGCGGGGGGCGGGGGGGCGAAATGGGGGGCGTGGATCCAAAATTTTTGATGCAGTTTTTTGGTGGTTGCTAGTAGCTATCTTCTCACCAAATTTGGTAGTTCTAGCTGTAAGGATGTGCGAAATATGTGGATTTATCGGTTTTGAGTTATCGAATTTATCGATTTGCCAGCCCCCCAGTTATCGTAGAACCCCCATCTTGACACTTTAATTTACTATCCCATAGATAAAGAGAATTGGAAAGTTTCAAGTCTCTAGCTTGAAGGGTGTGGAAAAAATTTGCGAACATACAGACGGACAGACGGTCAGACGGACAGACGGACAGACGGACGGACACCATGACGGACATTGCACAAACTCAATACTCTTTACCTTCGGTATCGAGTATAAAAATAAAAATTTTCATTTAACAAACTTTGAATTAAACAAAAAATGTTATAAGAAATTTAGCCAAAAAAATGTATTAAATGAAATTTAACTAAACAAATAATAAAGATGGAAAGGAATGAGATGAACAAAAATTATAGCAAAGGTTGATAACAAATAGAAAACTTCAGAAAATTTTCGGAAAATAAGAAATAAATTATTATATTAATGAAATTTGAGTAGCCAAATTAAACAAAAGGTTCAACAAAATTTAATATAATAAAATTAAGTTAAAACAAATAAAATTTTGTAAATTAGAATTTAAGTAAGGGAATTTTATAAAGAAAGTTTGGTTGATATCAAGAAAACAATTAAGAGAAAAGTGGGTGGAAAAATTAATTAAAATAAAATTCAATTAAAAGAGTTTTTTTTTTAAATATTGTGAAATAGAATTAAAAGGTTTTGTCTAAATAAAAATAGAATTAAGGTAATTCAACATAGGCAGATAAAGAAAAGTTTTAATTAAAACAAAAAAAAAAGTAAAAAAAATAGTATTGACGGCATTATAAAAGGATCACAGCACAACCGGACTTTAACCAACAATGAGTGAGCCACAAATTCCATCACCGGAAGACAGCGGCAACCCAGGCGTAGGTGCACGATGGGTCTATGATTGCCGGAAAGAGGAACTGGAACACGTCGCCCACGAACTGGGCCTGGATCGAACAAGAAAGGTAGACGATCTAAGGACGAACTGGAAAGGTAGACGATCTAAGGAAACGGTTATGTGCGTTTATAAGGAAGGTGGTCATCGCGCGGAAACTTGGAAGCGATTGGCCGAATGGGAGTTGCAATTTTTGAAAGTTCCGGAACCGTCCGCCTCGTCTAACACTCTCAATATTAGTTTACGACAGCGGCAAAAATCCGAGTCAGACTTACTGACTTTGTCTGGGTCATCGAAAAGGCGTTTCCACCACTCCACCAAGCGCTACATTCGTCAGTAAGGCGGCAGATTGGGACGCCATCTGGGATTTATGTAGGGCCGTCTGTTATTCCCCCTGTGACTCGTACCAGGTGGGACCATCTGTCCCGACTACAAACCTAACATGGCCATTGGCTACCGGAAGTTCAAAACAACATACATTTCATGGTCGTCCCCAAACAAGTAAGGAAATGGGGAATCATTTTTGATGGTCACTCTGACCCGCTTGAGTTCGTGGAGGCACTTGAGGACTTGGGGCGTCTTCAAAAAAGAGTTTCTAGATTTTTTTTACCTACCCGCTATTTTGACAGGTTGGAGGATAGCATCAGGTCCCGACGGCAACGGGTCGGCGAGGGTTATAAGGATTATTTGAAAGATTTAAAAAAACTAATGCATCATGCCAGATAAAGTCCCGATCAGAAATTAAGTAGGATTTATGAGAATCTAGCGCCAGACTACAGGTTGTACTTCCGTAGGAAAGACTTCGTGACGTTAGCTCAACTGACTCAAATGGCCAAACAGGTTTGGAAACGTAGTCACGCACGCGAGGCAGGTTAATCCTTTCCAGAGACTGCTGGCCCAAATCCCCATGGCGCGTAACGAACCAAACAGTTTTTAAATTGGCGAGAGTGATGTGATTTTGAACAACATAATGGGGCATGAGCAAAGAAGAGCGCGCGTACGTTACAATTGTTCGCAGGAGGGACACTTCGCCAGAGCATGTCCAAACCCCAAAGTGCTTTTCTGCAGGCAAAGAGGAATTCGAGGTGTGAGTAGCGGGGAATGTTGTAGAAAGAGAGCGGGAATTGGGCAGGCGCGTCATCCAGAGCGGGATCGGATGGGCGCCAGCACGAATCAGTCCCGGAGCTGGATAACCCTCTCATGGTCCAAAAGAGTCGCATAGTCGCCACTGTGGCGAAGGCGACGGCCGACACCGGGGCTACTAGGAGCTTCGTTAGTGAGAGATTTTTCAGGGAGATTGAGATGAAAGGGTATACGACGCAACCACTAATGGTTCAATGGTAGCCATTGATACATTTTTGCGAAGGTGGGGCTCGTCAACAAAGAAGTTACAATGTAATGCCATCCATGATAGTTAGTCTAATCCTTGGGATGGATTTCCTTTGTAGGATGGGGACGACTGTACAGTGTGGGGAGCGACATTAATTTCACAGAGTGCAGAATCGTCGATCGAGGGTGACAACGGAACCGATAAAGAGTTTACGAGTGAAGAGGCAAACGAGACACGCAGTACAAGAGGCGCGGAGCGTAGGAATGTCCTGAGGGCACTCCGCAAGGTAGACGCCACGCTAAACAGGCGAAGGGTAGGCCGAGACGCAGTACCAATCTTCGAGGCGCCATCGTTGGTTGAGTTGGGAAGTACTGGAGTTGAGGCACCTCAAAAAATGGACAGTGCATACCACCCAGAGTTGGAAGGCGACACTGAGGAGAAATTGGAGTGGCCCGCGGACTTGGATTCGGCGTCACAGGAAATTCTTAAGGCAACCGAGCATCGGATAGTTATGAAGGATGACAAACCTTTTAAACAGAGGTATTATTTCAAAAACCCAGCTATACAGCGTGGTCGACCAGCAGGTAAAAGAGCTGATAGAGGCAGGAGCCATAGAACCGTCACGGAGCCCACAAAGCGCGCCTATCGTGCTAGTCCGCAAAATGACGAACGAATGGTGGATGTGTGTATACTACAGGTAACTCAATGCGCACTCCATACGCGTCGCATATCCGGTGCCCGGATCAATCATATCCTGGAGAGACTCAGAAATGCTCGTTCCATCTCGACGCTGGACTTGAAACATGGGTATTGGCATATCCCCATGGAGATGGACAGTCGGGAATACACCGCGATCACGGTACCCGGACGCTGATTGTTCCAGTGGAAAGTCATGCCATTTGGGCGCGGGTGCGACTTTCCAGAGGGCGTTTGACATGGTGATCGGTCAGGAAATGATATCATCGTAATCAGCAAGACGAAAAAACAGCACCTGGAAAACCTGAGAGAAGTCTTTCGGCGGCTGAGAGCAGCCAATCTGAAGCTGAACCGGAAAAAATGCTCGTTATTTCAAAGAAACTGGTATACCTAGAACATCTGGTGAGCGACGAGGGCATTCAAACACATCCGTCAAAAGTAGAAGCCATACGAAATCTAAAAGCACCGACGAATTTGAAGGAGCTCAGATGATGTCTAGGGATGGTATCATGGTACCGGCATTTTGTGTCTAATTTTACGACGGCTGTGCAGCCTATGACGGTCTTGTTGAAAAAGCCCGAAAGGGCTTTTCGGGGAAAAGTTCATACTGCAGACAGATGCGAGTAACTATGGCCTCGGAGCAGTGCTGACTCAAAACATCGACCAGCAAGAACGAGTCGTGGCATACGCGAGTCTGAAGCTATCGTAGGCAGAAGAGAATTAAACAGCCGCAGAGAAGGAATGCCTAGCGATAGTGTGGTCAATCCGGAAATTGAAATTTTACCTGGAAGGCTACCGATGTGAGGTGATCACGGATCATATGGCGTTAAAGTGGTTAGACTCCATAGAGAGCCCGACAGGAAGAGTCGCATGGTGGGCGTTGGAGCTCCAACAGTAACAATTGGACGTCAACCAACGTGGTGGCCGATGCTCTGCCGCGCGATCCGTTAGAGCAGCTCCAACAAACCGTTGTTCATTAAGTCCCGGGAAAGTGGGTTCAAGCGATAGATACAGATCCAACAAAGTATGCTGACTACGTGGAAGAAAATGGCCAGTTATACAGGAACCAAGGACACCACGCGGATAATGAGGACCATATTCCGTGGAAGCTCTGTTACGATGCAGAGCAAAGAAAGCGCGTGTTACAGAAATGCCACGATGCACCGACGGCAGGTCACCAAGGGATCCGCAAGACGATCATGAGGCTATCACAACGCTATTACTTGCCGGGTATACTTAATGTTGCGAAAAATGCCAATTATTCAAGACGGAGCAGAGGAAGCCAGCCGGACACATGCTTACCCGCCAGGTGGCGGAGACGATGGCGATGCTGTGTGCGGACTTTGTAGGCCCCTGCTACGCTCAAAGAAGGGTAACACAATGTTCTTGGTGTTTCACGTCGCGTTCACGAAATTAGTGGAACTCGTTCCCTTGAGACGAGCGATGGCAACCACGCTCCAAAAGGCTTTTCGCGAACAAGTTTTGTGCCACTTCGGGGTACCAAAGAAATTCGGATGAGACAATAGGGTGCAATTCACAAGCCGAATTTTAAAAAAAATTTTCAATTCTCTAGGTGTGGAAATGGAGCACACAGCCCCATGTTGCCCCCAGGAAAACAAAACCGAGAGAACCAACCGAACGGTGAAGACGATGATAGCGCAGTTTATCTCTGGTAATCAAAGTTAGTGGGACGAACTAATACCCGAAATTTTGTTGGCTGTCAACTCGAGCATCGCAGACTCAACAGGATTCTCCCCAGCATTCCTGATGCAGGGAAGAGAACCGCGCAATGTTATACGAAGAGAAGAAGCCGGGTACGGGAAGCGCATCGCAGACGCCGGAGGAGAAAACGGATCGCTTGAAAGAAGTTTTCAAGATAGCGCAGAGCAACCAGCAACGAGCCTAAAGGTATCAAGGGAGAAACTACAAACTGAGACGGAGGGAATGGCATCCTACGATCAACGAGCTGGTATTGCTAAGAACGCACCAGCTGTCCAAAGCTAGCGACGGATTCGCAGCAAAGCTAGCCCCAAAATACGAAAGGCCATACACCGTAAAAAAAAGTTCATTTCTCCAAATGTTGTGCGTCTTGCAAAGGGAGGAGAGCGTAAGACTCGAACTGCTAGCATATCACAGCTAAAGCCCTTCCGACGAGGATAGGAGAATCCAGAATCAAACCAACAGCAAGAAACAGAGCTAAACGAAAGCCGTCGTCCGGCATAAACAACTCAGACAGAACCAGCAAACGAGTTCACTTCGGTTTTTTTCCTTCTCTTTTCCTCGAGAATTTAACAAAACTTTCTCCCCACTAAACGTTAATAACATACCCCACAAAGGCTTCATAGCAATATATTTCAAATCAGCAGATGAGCATAGAAGAAGTACCCATGGGTACGCCGAAGGAACCCATGTGGATATTAAAATGAGCGAGCAGAGTCACGAGGGAACCAAGCGAATAACGAAATATTCATACATACGAAGGACGACGAACACACAATAAGGCTATTGGAGGAAACAACGATACACGTTGGAGCGCCGTGGACCAGGGCAACAGTACCAAAGGCAGACAAGACCACCCCGCCCGGAACAGCTGATGGAGCAGAAGCAAAGAAGGAGGGGGAACTTCCAGTATCGGAAACGTTAGGAGTGAGCGTCTGGAGAGAAGGCCAGGTGACGCGGAATGGGTCGCTAAGCAAACCAGGAACCCTCCAGCCACCCCTTGGTTTAAGCAGGCTCGATATTTTTGGGTGGGCACAAAATTCCCATACACGTGGACGTTAATCCCAGATAGCACCATTGTTATTATTATTATTATTATTATTATTATTATTACGAAGGGCTTGTTGCACTGCGACCAGATGTTAGGTCTTTTGTGCCGGCCTGTAGGAATTAGGGTAGAGCCTCTATACCAAGGCTTCTAATAAAAGAGAGCACTTTGGTAGGGTCTATATGTTCCCATATCCTGTAGGGGGGGATGAGTTCACCTCCTAGTTGTAGAAGTCGACGTCTGCTTAGCGAGGGGCATTCACATGAAACATGTTCTGATGTTTCAGGCTCCATCTCACAGAATCTGCATGTGTCGATTTCTGAAAGTTTAAATTTCTTAAGGTGATACATTAGGTTGCAATGAACCGTTAGGTGGCCTGTTAGAAAACGTATTTCGTTCTTTTTATACTCGATACCGAAGGTAAAGAGTATATTGGGTTTGTGCAATGTCCGTCATGGTGTCCGTCCGTCTGTATGTTCGCAACTTTTTCCACACCCTTCAAGCTAGAGACTTGAAACTTTCCAATTCTCTTTATCTATGGGATAGTAAATTAAAGGGTCAAGATGGGGTTCTACGATAACTGGGGGGCTGGCAAATCGATAAATTCGAAAACTCAAAACCGATAAATCCACATATTTCGCACATCCTTACAGCTAGTACTACCAAATTTGGTAAGAAGATAGCTACTAGCAACCCCCAAAAAACTGCATCAAAAATTTTGGAGCCACGCCCCCTATTCCGCCCCCAGCCCTCCCCCCGCGTTTTAGAGTCAAAAAAGCCTATATCTCCCACAGTTTTTGAGCTATATCCACCAAATTTGGTGCCAAGATAGGTGATGATGATAGGTGACTGCCCTAGCCGCCCCCATCCGCCGCAACGCTTCGTCAAAAACGGGAATGCGTGTATCTTCTAGAGTTGTGATGCTAGAGCCACCAAATTTGGAAAGAAGATAGCTGGCAACGACCCCCAAAAATCTGCGTCAAAGTTTTGGAGCCATGCCCACCCATTCCGCCCCCAGCTCCCCCGCATTTAGAAATCAGAGATGGCTATATCTCCCACAGTTTTTGAGCTAAAGCCACCAAATTTGGTGCCAAGATAGGTGATGATGACCCCCCAAAAACTGCACCAAAAGTTTGGATGCCACGCCCACCGATAATGCCCTCGCCGCCCCCATCCGCCCCAACGCTTCGTCAAAAACGGGAATGCGTGTATCTTTTAGAGTTGTGATGCTAGAGCCACCAAACTTGGTAGGAAGATAGCTAGCAACGACCCCCAAAAATCTGCATCAAAGTTTTGAACGCCCACCCAAATCACCCCCCTTTCCCCACTTTTTACAAAATTTAAGCTAGAGTCACCAAATTTGGTATGAAGATAGCAATTGATATTCCACAAAGATCTGCATCACAATTGCATGTCAATTGCTATAATTATTATTATTATTATTATTACTAGGGCCTTGTTGCACTGCGACCAGATGTTAGGTCTTTTGTGACGGCCTGTAGGAATTAGGGTAGAGCCTCTATACCAAGGCTTCTAATATAAGAGAGCACTTTGGTAGGGTCTATATGTTCCCATATCCTGTAGGGGGGGATGAGTTCACCTCCTAGTTGTGGAAGTTGACGTCTGCTTAGCGAGGGGCATTCACATAGAACATGTTCTGATGTTTCTAGCTCCAGCTCACATAATCTGCATGTGTCGATTTCCGAAAGTTTTAATTTCTTAAGGTGATACCTTAGGTTGCAATGACCCGTTAGGTAGCCTGTTAAAGTGCGAATTTTGTTCTTTTTTAAGTTGATGATGCGTTTTGATCGCGTCATCTGGGGGACGAGAAATTGTTTGGTTTGTCTCAGCCCTGCACTGTCGGTCCAGTGGCGACTTATTTCCTTTTCCTCTCATTTCCTGACCAGTTCTCTTTTGTGTCCTTTCGAGAGTCCACAGAACGGTTCAGGGCCGATTAGTGGTGACATCGCCCCGCGTTTTGCTAGGGAGTCTGCTACCTCGTTTCCTATGTGACCTTCAGGCCCCGGCACCCAGCCCATCGTTAAGATGTTTTTTGAGGCAAGGGCGTTCAGCTGCTGGAAACAGTTCTCTACAAGTCTGGAGGAGATCGTGAAGGATCTTAGCGCTATGAGCGCCGCCTGACTGTCAGAGAAGATGTAAATCCGTGCACCTTGCATTTTCCTGCGAAGGCATTCACGAGCACAGATTTCTATAGCGTATATCTCTGCTTGGAAAATGGTTGGAGACTTTCCCATGGCTATGGACTTGTTGAACCTTGGTCCAAAAATACAAGCCCCGGTGTCGCCGTTTTCCAGTTTTACCTGTCAGTGTACCACGTTTGTGATCCACTGGGCAGAGATATTGATTTTGTTTTCCAATCATGTCTGGTGTGCAAGACTACAGAGGAGTTTCTGTGGAAAACAAGTTTTGTTTTCTGTTCGTCAGTTACGCGCAGAATGGGCTCATTTATTAGGGGTTCAAGAACCCGAAGATGCCCGGTAAGATCACCACTTTTTATGTTAGTGATGTTTTGAAGGCGAAGTGCCCCCAGGCAGGCCTCCTTTTTTTGGGTGATGGGTAGAGGGGGTATGCCAGTTATGACTCCAAGTGCTGCAGTAAGACATGTCCGGATGGCTCCAGTGATACCTATGCAGACCAGTCGTTGTAATTTGGTTAGTGCAGCCGCAGCTGTCTTCTGGGTAGATTTCGTCCACCAAGCAAGAGATGCATAGGTTAGGATCGGTTTTACCACAGTGTTAAAAGACCAGTAGATCATTTTGGGACTTAGGCCCCATGTTCTACCGAAAAGCCTGTTGCAAGCGAAGTATGCTCAAGTGGCTTTATTTATGGTCTTTTCAAGGTGTACATTCCAGTTGAGCTTGGAGTCAAGTGTAACTCCTAAGTAGTTGGCTTCAACCGAAAAGTCAATGGTGGATTCATTAAGGGATAGTCTTGTTAGAGAAAGAGACATTTTCCTTGTAAATGGAACCAAAACAGTTTTAGAAGGGTTTATGGACAATCCTTTATCCTGACCCCATCTGCTGGCTATGCCAGCCCTCTATATAGATGACTTGATCATCAGCGTAGCCTTGAGTGGAGAACCCTTAGTTGTTGAGCTTATAGAGTAGCTCGTCGATGACCAGAGTCCACAAGAGAGGAGAGAGTAATCCCCCTTTAGGGCACACCCTTGTGGCTGTGATTGAGGTCATGGTTCCAGTGCTGCCAGTTTAGCAATTTAGTTGCTTGATCTGGCAACTTATCAAAATATTTGCAATTTTTTTTTTAAAAATTCTATTAGCCACAAATCTAGCATTTTTTCATTATTTTTTTCGCAATTTTAGCAACTTTATTATAAGACTACCAATTTTAAGATGTTTGTTTAGGGCTTATGCATTTTGAAAGTGCCCATTTAAACGCTGAAGTTTTTGACGTGACAACGTCTTATAAATCGATAGAGCCGGCTGCACGCACGAAAAAAACATGACTCATGTGTCGTTACCTCGCTCATGTGTCGTTACCTCGCTCTCAGGCGTCTGAAATGAGAGAGCGCGGAACGAGCGACAAAGAAGCACAATCGGCCTTTGCGTTCGGCAGCGAATTGAAAAAATTTAATTATATTATTAAAATAATAAAATCAAAATTTAAATTTTAACGATTGAGTAGAAATTTAAACAATAAATTTTATTCAAGTATTTTGTTGTATTTTTCTAAAGACGTTGTCACGTTCAACTATCGTCCGTAAACCAACTTTACAGACAACAATTTGTTTTGTTCATGAATTTTCTCTCTGAATCTTTTGTTTGAAGGCAAGGGGAGTAGAATGTAAAAATTTCAAGCAAAAATTCACTACTTGTTAAGTCGTGAATTTTTCTTCTAATTTTGCTTTGCCTTATTCCGATAGAATGTAAACACAGAGTTGCACAGTGTTTAATGTGAAAAATAAAGTTATTGATACGAAATATCGCACAAGCAAATATAAGCGCAAATAGTAAATATATTGTTGTGTTTTATAAATTATTAATAGAAATGTTTTGGACGAAAGATTTAAATGAACTGGTGTTAACTGTGTATGTTTATCGCCCATAAATTTAAACCAAAGTTGCATTTTCAAAGGAAAAATTTCACTGAAAAACTTCAGCGTGTAAATGCGACCTGAATTCCGAAGAAGTTTTCAAACAGAATGAAAAAAAAACTTCATGAAAAAACTTCTGCGTGTAAATGGGGTCATAGTGTTTGATAACTCTTTTAATGTGTTCGGTGATTGAAGCAAGATGCCTTAAATTTACAAACAAAATTTTCGAGATGCCTGGCTGCAGGAGAATGAGTTTAAGCAATGGATTCGCAAGGATTGCACTGATCCAACGCGAGCTTATTGTGCGAAAATTTCAACAGGTATGGACTATAAAGACATGGAAAATGTTGCCACAATTATGTAGTACCGTATAATAAGTAAGCCGAAATAATAAGTACGCCGACGAATGCGAAGATGACGAGCTGGATGATATTTTAAGTATTCTGTAGCTAAATGTTAATTTAATTGTTTTCAATTTTTATTTCTTTGGTCCTTAAAATACATATGTTATTTGTTGACATTTAACATTTTAATGGCTTAGCAATTTTTTTTTGGCAATTTTTACAAAATTTTTAGCAATTTTTACCAACTTTTTTTCCCAAATCTAGCTATTTTTGTCTCGGAGATTCTGGCAGCACTGCATGGTTCCTCCAAGGTCTACAGCTATGATTCTGTATTTAAGCATTTCCAGAATCCACTTAATAATGGGTATGGAGACATTTTTTTCTACATATGACGTGTTGCCAAAAGCACCTGAGATGTCTAAAAAGGCACATAGTTTGTTGAGTGCCAATGGCCTTTTCAATGGTTGTTGTAAGGCAGTGAATGGCATTCTCAGTTGACTTACCAGCTTGGTGCGCATATTGGTACTTATGTAAGGGAAGATGCTTGAGATTCACCTCCCTGATGTGCTGGCCAATTATCTTTTCCATAGTTTTAAGGAAGAAGGAGCTAAGACTAATCGGTCTATAGGAGTTAGGCAATTGGGAATCTTTCTTCCCTACCTTAGGAATAAACACAACTTTGACTTTAGCCCATTTGCTTGGTCTGTGTCCAAACAAGAGACTAGCTCGGAATAAACGGACCAGGGGGATTGCGAGTTGGTGCAGTCCCCGCTGCAACAAGCACGGATAAATTCCATCTGGTCCAGGGGATTTGTATGGACTGAAATTCTGTATAGCCCATTGTACGTTATTTTGATGAAACAGTCAATAGGGCAAGTTTCCAACAAGTTCTGAGCGATAAGGGGGTTCCCTTCTCTCAGCCCCATTGGAGTCTGCCACCATAGACACGCGCAGGTGTGGGCACTCTGAGATGGGCTGCTCCATAGCCACGCACCCAGGAAAATGAGTAGCCAGAAGTAGGCTGCTCGTTTCCTTTGGGATGTCTGTGTGTGTTCCATCTGGCTTTTTCAACGTACATATGCCGTTTGAGAGGGCTTTTTGTAGCCTGACAGCTTCCGGGAGAGTTGAAATCTGCCCGCATTGTTGACGCCACGTAGCCCGTTTTGACCTTCTCAGCTCTTGATTGTAGAGCGTTTAAGCAGATTTGTAGGAATCCCATGAGGCCTTCCCACTCTTCGCTTTATTGAAGAGCCTTCGCGCAGCCTTTTTAAGATCGTCAAGGCTCTTATTCCACCAGGGAATAGCCCTTCTGATCTTACGAACTTTTTGTTCGCAGCTAACGTGATATGCCGATTCAATGTTCGTATGAAGCAAAGTAGCCTCACGCTCTAGCTCGTCTATGGATATTATCAGACGGGTGGAGCAGTCTCTGGATTGCTCAAGTTCAAAACAGAAAAGATCCCAGTTGGTGTTTTTGGGATTTCTAGTAACTAGACTACATTGCAAGGCGCATCCTATATCAAATCTTATGTGCTGGTGATCTGACATAGTGATCTCATTCGCAACGTGCCAGCTTGAGACAGCGGACAACATGTTTAGACTACAGAGAGTTAAGTCGAGGACTTCTTCTCTAATTGCATTGATAAATGTAGGCTCGCTAATTCGATTTAGTAAGCCTATGTTATTACTAATAATGTACTCAAGAAGGTACTCACCTCTTTTGTTGATGTCAATGCTCCCCCAGACCGTGTGATGCGCATTGGCATCGCAAGCGATTATCCAAGCCAGTTCCTCTAGCAGTGCTCTATCAATGTCTGAGTCGCCGGGCAGATAAGCGGAGGCCAGCACTACCTCCTGCTCGCCATGGGCAGTGGGTAGCACCATTGTTAGTTTACATTTAACCACTATATAACATATTATAACGCTAAGGCTTAAGATTAAAATAGAGAGAAGAGTAGAAAAGGCGAAATGAAGACCAAGTCAGTAGCGATCGGGGATTTGATTAGTAAAGACGTGACGACGGAGAATTCGGAAATTGAAAGAAATATATGCGCGACGGTCAACGCAAGAGGTTAAGTTTAAGTTAAAGAGAATAGAGAAAAGAACAGGAGTAACTATATTTGACAGAATAAAAGTAGTTTTTAATTATAATTGTAAGTTTACCTCTTAGAAAAGAAAGAACAGTGAAAAGGTGAAAGAATAATAGATTTTCTTTGCTTTGGCGTTTTTTAAATGCGCGCGGGCGTTTACAGGCACATACATACAGAAAAAACACGAAACGGGGTGGTTTATTGCTAGCGCCGGCTGACGACGTACATGTATTCGCCAAAAATATACCCGGGGTAATTGGTGGCGGTTTTGTGCAGCGGCCAGCCTTGTTACACCCCGATCACCCTGGTGCTCTATTTGCATGATACGTTGTGTCTGGCGACTTCACCCCCTTACCTCAATTTCACGAAGCGTCGCTGGTTTAATATAAATTTCCTTGTGACGTGGGCCTTGGACAGACTGGGATCTGTACCTCGGAAAAATAACTACTTTACAATGCTTTGCATGTAAATAGTCTTCAGGCAAATATTCTTTATTTATAAAACTATTAAAGAACTTCCCATTGGAGGCAGACAGGTTTTGGCCAGTCGGCTTTCTGAGTCCAAAAACTCATATGAAAAAACTCCCTTCCTACGCAATAAATTGAACCCTTCCTCTCTAACACTTTCTCCCTCTAACACTTTCCTTTTCTAACTCTTTAAAATCTAAATCTACAATTTTCAATATGCATTGATCTTGCTGCTGCTGCGAAAGAAATTTTCCATCCTTGCACACTTAGCCACCCACGAAGTCTGTTGTTGTTTTTGCTGGTGCTGTTGACCATGGTCTGATTGGGTTTTTCTGGGTTTTCCCAATCCACGCAACCAATGTTGGACCACTCATTTTATTGTTGAACTTCCCAGAGCTTTAAAGTTAACTTTAGAAATTTTTTTACCTAAATTTACTTTTAGATTTATATCTAATTTTTTTTTGGTTGGCGAAAATCCTCAACTGAACCCTCCACGAGGGTGCCGGCTGGGCAATGGGCATCGTGCTACCTCGAGACAGACGAGGGGTACCAGGTGCGATTTGCCTTGCGGAGGGACAGGACGGCGTCTAGCTAAAAGTGAACCCCAAACCATTCAAAGGCTTCGGCACTGCGAAGGCGAGGGGCTAACCGAAGCAGATGCCGTCATGCCCCAAAACAAACGAATGTACTACGAACTTACTTGCCTGTGGAGAGGTAGTACTATGTCTAGCTAAGGTGAACTCTACACCACTCAAAAGCTTCGGCACAGCGAGGGCGTAGAGCAAACCATGGTTCGAGGTCCTTGGCAGTAAGGATAAAATGCTATGGGTAGACTTCCCAAAAATAAAAATCAAATGGAGGTGACTAAGGGTCAAACACGGGTTGGGATGTCAACCCAAACGTCGGTGGAAAAGGGTGCTACCACCGGCGGGCACGGGGGGGAGAAATCCTCTCTGCGTGTCGCCAGCAACCCACCCTCCGTACTGGTTGGAGCAGGCCAGGACGGTTGCATAGCTACTGCCAAAAATACACCCAAAATGTGGCGCGATACCGCAGTCCAAGGAGACTCGGATTGCGAATCACAGGAAGGGACTCGAAAACCGGTTTCTCAATGTCTTCCAGGCCCGGCGAGCACCAGCACCCCCAGTAGGGTCGGGCTCAAAAGGTCAAAGGAGGGATTGAAAGCCAAAGCTCAGTACAAGTCCGCCTTAAAAATCCGGGCTCGGCTCGCTAACTGCAAGCGAGAACTCACACAAGATGAGATCCGCCAGCAGAAGTGGGCCGACGAAAGGGATTGAAGAGGGCAGGGCTCATTTCGAACAGAGGAAAAACATGGCGTCTGAGAACGCCAGTTTTGCCAACAAGGTGGAGGAGAGTTTGGCCGTCAAACGCCAGCGCTCCGCTGAAACCGCGAAAGCAGAGGTGCCAGCCAGCAAGCGGCCCTGCAAAAAGCCAGTGACGCAAGCAAAACTGACGGCCAGTGATGTGGCGAGGCAACATCTTGTCGTCGCGCTCATCGACCGGAGCGACCCAAATGGCAAGATGAAGCCAGAGCAGTGGAAGAAGGTGGAGGAGCTACTGTTCAACGCGCTTCTGAGTCGTATGGGCGAACCGGACTCGCTACCCATCTCTTTTGATGGAGCGGGCTGGCTCTCAGGCGTTAAAATCCTGAGCTGCAAGGATGACCACACTCTGAAGTGGGTCACCGGTGTCGTGGCTGCTCTGGACGCTCCGTGGGAGGGTGCCAAGCTGGAGGTAGTGGACAGAACTTGCATTCCGTCCCTACCAAAGGCAAAGTACTTTTCCCGCGGGTCGTACCAGCGGACCAGGCACTGCAGCTACTGCAATGGCAAAAATCCGGACGTGCCAACTGTCGATTGGAAGGTGATCCACGTTGCGAAGCCCGATAACAAGGGTCAGCAAATGGTGATCCAGATCAATAAGGAGGCCGACGATTTGCTATACGGAAGGTTCGGGAAGATGGCGTGGGGCGTGGGTAGCGTATACCTACGTCTCAAAAAGCGCCACCCCGACGACAAAAATACGAATACGCTGGAGGCGGGTGAGGTGGAGAAAGACCTGGCGGAGGTCACACTCGCAACCAAGAGCCTGGAAATAGAAGATGACGAGGATGCGGACAGTACCGTGGTGGAAGTCGCATCCGTGGAAGATGCCACAGCCAATTATGGAGCTGAGGGTCATCCAAATCAACTTACATAAGAGCAAGTTGGCATCGGCAGAGCTCCTGTTAACCCTGGAGACAGGGCTCGCCGATGTAGCCTTGGTCCAGGAGCCCTGGATAGCCTCAGGCAACAAGGTTTCTGGACTAAAGACTCCCAACTACAACATATTCCACCCAACAACAGTGAGTAGAGCAAGGACCGCAATCCTAGTAAGGAAAGGTATCTATGCTTACTTATTGTCTAATTACAGCACTGACGACCTCACTGTGGTCGCACTAGAAGGTGGCAGAGATGAGCCAATCCTAATGGCATCCTGCTACATGGCGCACGACACCGAAGCGCCCCCTCAAGAGCTCACTCGACTGGTGACAGAGGCCGACTCTAAGAAGCAGGCCCTCACCATCGGAGCTGACGCCAACGCTCATCACACGGTATGGGGAAGCAGAGATATTAACGAAAGAGGTGAGTCACTGCTTGATTTCATATTACAAACTAATCTTAAGATAGTAAACGAGGGAGATGAACCAACATTTGTTGGCCCTACCTCATCTAACGTCTTAGATATAACTCTTGCGTCGGTAACGAATACCGTGGCTCAGGATTGGAGAGTCCTTAGTAGACATTCCTTCTCGGACCACAGGTACATTCAATTCCGGGTAAACTTTGAACGAATAGTGAAGAAAAATGTGTTTAGAAACCCGCGAAATACGGACTGGGAGCAGTTCGTTAAAGAGGTTGAAGGAAATCTTCCACGACCACCCAATATAGTCTCCACAAAAAATTTAGAGAAGTCCCTAGAGACACTCAATAAAAATCTAGTGGCAGCCTACAATAAAACGTGC
Source organism: Scaptomyza montana (assembly GCA_018904305.1). Taxonomy (NCBI): domain Eukaryota; kingdom Metazoa; phylum Arthropoda; class Insecta; order Diptera; family Drosophilidae; genus Scaptomyza; species Scaptomyza montana. Next base: position 149,575 of record JAEIGR010000059.1, on the reverse strand, counting down.
AGACCATCCCAAGAGAAGAAGAGACACACGCCCCCGTGGTGGACTCCAGAACTCAAAGGAATAAGGAAAGACGTACTAGAACTCTTCAAACTCGCAAAACAAGCGGAAGAAGAGCTAGTATGGATCGAATACAAAATACGGCTCCGTGACTTTAAGAAAAAAGTACGAGTAGCCAAAAGACACGCATGGCAAAACTTCTGCTCAGGCATTGAGAAGACAGCCGACACCGCAAGGTTAAGGAAACTGCTAGCTCGCCAACAGACGGTACAAAGCCAACTAAAAACCGAAGACGGCAGATGGACGGAAAGCAGTGAAGATGCGGCAAATGTGCTCCTGGAGGCGCATTTCCCTAACTGCACTGAATTCAACGCAAACACGCAATCGATACACCCAACCACAACAGTGGAAATTCCGGAAGGTATCACGACAACGCGACGGATAATGTGGGCGATAGACTCCTTTGAGAGCTACAAATCACCAGGTCCAGACGGAATATTCCCGGCCATGATGCAGAAGGTCAAACATGTGATCACTCCATGGCTGAGGGAAATTTTCAGAGGTTGTCTTAGGTATGGCTATGTGCCGGGGGCCTGGAGGACAGCACGGGTAATTTTCCTGCCAAAAGCTGGAAAATGTAGCCACGTGCTGCCGAAGGACTTCAGACCCATTAGCCTGACTTCGTTCCTCCTGAAAACACTTGAAAAGCTGATAGATCTCCACATCAGAGAGAATACAGAAATGACTCTAGAGCAGAACCAACACGCATACACAAAGGGCAAGTCGGTGGAAACAGCGCTACACTCCCTTGTAGCTACCATAGAGGAAGCACTACACCACAAAGAATACGCCCTAGGCGCATTTCTCGACATCTCAGGCGCATTCAACAATGTGTCGACGGAAGCAATAATGCACAGCCTAAGAGCTGTGACCCCAGCAGTAGCAGTATACTCTTGGGTTCAGAGCTTACTGAGCAGCAGGAGAATACTAGCGGAATGGGGAACCACTACCGCAATCAGGGAAGCCAAGTGTGGCACTCCCCAAGGAGGAGTGCTCTCACCCCTACTGTGGAACTTGGTGGTAAACGGACTTCTTAAAAAATTCAAACGGAAAGCCCCGAAGATAACTGCCTATGCAGACGACATAAGCATAATTATCACAGGCAAGTGTCCATCGACAATCAGCTCTGTCATGGATCACACACTTAAAGAGATACTAGAATGGGCCATGGAAGCCGGTCTAAGTATCAACGCGGACAAGACGGACCTCATTCTCTTCACAAAGAGATACAAGGTACCTCGCTGGACTCCACCAAAAAATAAACGATAAGGCACTGATACCGAAAGAGAGTATCAAATACCTAGGGATAGTATTGGATAGCAAGTTGAGTTGGAAGCTCAATGTGGAGGAAAGGGTGAAGAAAGCCACCAATGCACTTTATACATCGCAAAAGATGTTGGGTAGCACTTGGGGACTCTCACCACGACTGACACACTGGATTCTCATCTCGATTGTGCGCCCCATACTACTCTACGGAATACTGGTATGGTGGGAAGCCACAGAGAAATCCACATACCTAAAACGAATGGAAAAAACTCAGCGACATGCACTTATATGCATCACAGGGGCGCTGAGGACAACACCAACCAAAGCACTACAGACAATACTTAATGTCAACCCCGTGGACATACAGGCACGCCTAACAGCAAAAAGACTGCTCAACGTCTTTGCACGATAGGCAACATGAAGACACTCAACTACGGGCATAGTATAATTGGAAGAGGGATCCAAGTCGAAACAGACTATATGATCCAAAGAAACAATTTTAACTATACGCCCACGCTCCTAGGAAAAGATGATTGGCGCTCAGGAGCTGAGCAGACGGCCATCAACGTATATACAGACGGCTCAAAAATGATGGAGGGAGTCGGCGCAGCAGTATACTGCGCCGAACCACCCATGAGCCTGTCTTACAAACTCCCGGACCACTGCAGCATATTCCAAGCGGAGATATTCGCAATCAGGAAAGCAGCAGAAGTAGTCTTAAAAACGAATACAACGCAGGACATGGTGAACATATTCGTAGATAGCCAGGCGGCAATCAAAGCCCTACAGGCTCACCACATAAGCTCTCGGAATGTCCTGGCGTGCAGGGAAACGCTAGATGCACTCGGCACCGTTAAAAAAGTGCGCATTTACTGGATTCCAAGCCACCAGGGCTTCGAGGGCAACGAAACAGCGGACACTCTGGCTAAGCAAGGTGCAACGGGACTCAACAGTGACATTGTTGATGTCCCGATCTCCCTGCGAACGTTACACTCCTATATGGAGACACAGGCACGGGACACAGCAGTACGAAGGTGGACATACACCTCCGACTGCAGAATCTCAAGAATAATGTGCAAAACCTACGACGAGAAACTAACGAAATATGCACTAATGCTAAAAAGGCATGACTGCCGAAGGCTGGTAGGTCTCTTCACAGGCCACTGCCTAACCGCAGTACACGCGAAAAGGCTAGGCATAACTGACAACGACGAATGCCGGAAATGCAACGTTTCTGGTGTCAAAGAAACGCTTGAGCATCTCCCTGTGCAGCTGCCCCGCACTGGCAGCACAAAGACTACGCTATCTACATGCTCCCTTTCTAGCTTCACTCGATGAAGCCAGTAAGCGGGAACCCAACAAGCTTCTGGCATTTGCCCGAAGTACGCTTACCCAGCTGGACACCACTTGGACACCATCGGGATAGCCCTCAACACCTCTAAACACCGGCCTCACTAAGGACCCTTCAGCGGTCTATGTGTGGCGCTCCCCCCTGGGAGTGCCAGCCGGCATAACCTAACCTAACCTATATCTAATTTTATTTTAATTAATTTTTAATTTCAATTTTTAATTTTATTTAAATTTAAATTTATTTGGATTTAATTTCAGCTGATCTTATTTGACAATAAACAAATAAATAAATAAATAACATTACATGTTGTTTGTGGTTTGTAGGTGTGCAAGGCATCGCATTTAAAACATGCGCACACTGCACTGACTCTATCCTTTCATCCTTTGATCACTGATTCTCATGAATCTTGCTGTTGTTGTTGCGGCTCTTGAAAATACCACTCAATGGTTAAATTGCCAAAACTGATTCTCAGAAAAGTTTAGATCAAAGTTTATGATTTGCTTGCAGACAACGCACGTCAAACAGATGCACACTTGCCACCAGATTCTATGGTCACTGATTTCCACGGAGACTGCTATTGTTTTAACTCTAATAACAATGCTTGTTGTGGCTTGTTTGAAGGTGTACAAGGCAACGCGCGTTTAACAGAAGCATATTTGACTCTAGATTCTTTCAGCATTTATTCTCGCAGATGCTTCTTTTGTTGTTGCTGTTGCTCTTGACTATAACAATGCATGTTGTAGCTTGCTTGCTTGTGTACGAGGCAACGCACGGTCGTATTGTCGGCATCCCTATGTTGTAGAGTCACCAGTTTCCCCTTCTACAGTAATGCGATCTTCAATTGACTTATGTTGATATTGCTGCTGTTGTTGCCGCTGTTGTTGTTGTAAATATGTCCTTTAATCATTTTTATTTCATAAAATTATTTATTATCATGATTATTTATTATTTATTTTTTTTCGCCGCATACCGTTGTCCCGGTCGCCATGTATTATTATTATTATGATTATTATTATAATTATTATTCTTATTGTGCTATGTGAGTTTGGTCTCAAGTCGATCAGTGTAGAGATAAAGATACAGGCACTTCTGCGCCGCTGTATGTTTAAATCAAAAAGTATGGACTTCTCAAAAAGTCGCCCAAAATCCCACTACCAGTTGGAATCTGAAATCGTGGAGACACCTCTCTCAGAGAACGCTGTTGTAGACTTTTTTCTCTGCAATTGCCCGATTTTCAAGTCACTCTGCTTGCCGACTGTGCTACGATTTGCCAGCGATATTGCAGCGCGCAGTAGCTTCTTCGTTTGCTGCAACAAGTGTGGACTTCTCATAGATTTGTCATCAGCCCAAAATCCCACTGCCAGCTGGAATCTGAAATCGTGGCTACACCTTTGTGCGCATCGCTGCATAACTGCGGTAGTTGCGATTTCAATATTGTTGGAAAGTGTCATAGAGCTTAAAACATGAAAGAGTAATATATACCAGCAACGCAAAACTGATATTTGCCTGCTTTTTATACCCTTAACCCATAAAATGGGTAAATAAGGGTATAATGGTTTTGTGCAAAAGTATGTTACAGGCAGAAGGAAGCATCTCCGACCCTATAGAGTATATATATTCTTGATCAGCATCAATAGCCGAGTCGATTTAGCCATGTCCGTCTGTCCGTCTGTATGAACGCGTGGATCTCAGAGACTACAAGAGCTAGAGATATAAGCTCTGGGATATAAGTTCTCCTATACCATGAGCAGAACAAGTTTGCTTCAAATTATCGATAACTATTCTGGTTTCCGATACACCTATGTGATCGAAGAATGGGTAACAATAGATCTTTTCTGAAAATTTCGTCCAAATCGGTTAAGAAAAACCGGAGATATCGAATTTAATCGATTGAAGTTAAGTGAGTATACCAAAGTCTTTTATAAATTTAATATATTTATTGCAACTGGGTTCAGGGTATCTTCTAGTCGGGCTGTCCCGACTAGAGCCTTCTTACTTGTTTTACTAGATGCTTGTTAAAATGGAAATGAAAAAGGTCAAAATGATGTCTTCAATGCATTCTATCGAAAAGCTTGATGATGAGAGCTATGGTGCTGTGGTCCGTCGTTTGCGGGCGCGTGGTGAAATTAGAGAAAGATACTCCACAGGCAAATGCCGACTTCGACGCAAAAGACGAGAAGGCGCCAGCAAGCATTATGTTATGCATAAAGGAGGGTTTACGATGTCAGCTTAGCTTGGATTGAAGCTTTTAAAAATCTGAAATGTACGCAAATAGTTTACAATGTCAGCGTGAACAACATGTTCGAATTTCGAAATTGTAAAACAGCTGTCTATGAACAGCTCATGTTTATACTCGTTACCGAAGGTAAAGAATATATTGGTTTTGTGCAATGTCCGTCATGGTGTCTGTCCGTCTGACCGTCTATCCGTCTGTATGGTTGCAAGCTTTTCCACACCCTTCAAGCTAGAGACTTGAAACTTTCCAATTCTCTTTATCTATGGGATAGTAAATTAAAGTGTCAAGATTGGGGTTCTATGATAACTGGGGGGCTGGCAAATCGATAAATTCGTTAACTCAAAAGCGATAAATCCACATATCTCGATCCTGCGAGACTCTTAGTTATGATGAGCGTCACCCCATCATACTGCCCTATTCTTGTTCGTATTCTCGCCTTCTTGTGAGCTTCACTCATCAAATCTCGTTGCACAGGGGCATTCAGCTGATGATGCGCCTTATTCGAGCAAAATACTGGATCCCAAAGCTCAAAGTATTGGTCAAATCCACGATAAGTTCTTGCAAGGTTTGCATAATCCATCGCAAACGGCTTCAGACCCAACTCATGGGGAAGTTACCGGCTCAACGTACTGCCTTTTCGTGCCTTTTCACACACACCAGTGTTGACTTTGCCGGCCCCTTCAATATAAAGAATTTTTTTCAGGCCGAGCATGTCTTATAACCAAGGGGTACGTTTGCGTCTTTGTGTGTTTCAGCACCAAGGCAATCTACTTAGAAGCTACTTCGGACCTCACGACCGAAAAGTTCTTAGCAGGCGTGGGTGTCCAGCGACAATGCACTCTGATAGTGGAAAAACATTTGTCGGAGCTGCCAAGGTCCTGTCCCGTGAGTTTCTTGAGGCTACAATGAACCTCGTCCTCTCCAAATACAGCTACCAGAACTTATCCTGGCACTTCAACCCCCTAGTGCCCCACGCATGGGTGGCTTATGGGAAGCCGGAGTGAAGAGTTTTAAAACTCTCTTTTACAAATCCACGTCCACGTTTAAGCATACCTTCGAGGAGTTGTCAACTCTGCTTTCCAAAGTAGAGGCGTGCTTGAACTCACGTCCAATTTCGCCAATGTCCGAAGACCCTACCGACCTGCTGGCATTGACCCCGGGTCACTTCCTTGTCGGTGGTCCACTCCTATCCAACCCTGAGCCAGAAATTGGCGCAGACTATTTTAAATCGCAGGCAGCGTCTGAAGTCCCTTCATCAACATTTCTGTCTTAGGTGGAAGGAGGAATACCTCAAGGAACTCCACAAAAGAAATAAATGGCAGTCGCCATCCCGAGATCTTAAACCAAATGATTTTGTCATAATCAAGGAGGATAATCTCCCATCGAATGAATGGCGTCTAGGGCGTATCCTAAATACATACCCTGGCGTCGATCTCAAGGTCCGAGTAGTCGACGTCCTGACTGCCCGAGGCATCATTAAACATCCAATCGCGAAGCTGATATTTCTTCCCACAGAGACTGGAAACCAGTCGAAAAATATCATCTAATCCTACCATGTCTAATTTCCGTCTGGTCCTTATTTGCATTACGCAGCAGGATAGCACCCAGGAGAAATCAAACCAAGAAGGGCCCAAAGGGAACGGCATCGTTCCGATGCCACGTGTGCCGCGGTATTCACGCGTTGCGGAAATGCCAGCGCTTAATGCACTTGACGGCGGAAAAAAGATTACGAGCAGTACTCATTAACAAGTACTGCCCCAAATGTCTCGCTCACCAGCACTCAGGAGCGACGTGCCGACGTGAAGACCGATGCCACGTGTGCCAGGGCGACCACCCTACCCTCCTACACATGCACGAGGCACAGCCACTTTCGTCAGCATCCACAGAATCGGCATCCCGCGCTCAACCAGGCTCCCCTCAGCCTTCTGGTTTACCTTTATCAAACTTTGAGCTAGAGTCACCAAATATGGTGTGAAGATAGCAATTGACATTCCACGAAGATCTGCAGCAAAAATTTGGATGCCACACCCACCCATACCGCCCCCGGCCCCTTTTTCCACACCTTTTACAAACTTTGAGCAAGAGTCACCAAATTTGGTAGTAAGATAGCAATTGACATTCCACGAAGATCTGATGCAAAAATGTGGATGCCACGCCCACCCATACCGCCCCCAGCTCCCTTTCTCGAACTTTTACAAATTTGGTGTGAAGATAGCAATTGACATTCCACATAAATCTGCAACAAAAATTTGGATGTCATGCCCACCCATACCGCCCCCAGCCTCCATTTCCATCATTTGACAAATTTTGAGCTAGAGTCAACAAATTTGGTGTGCAGATAGCAATTGACATTCCACGAAGATCTGCATCAAAAATTTGCATGGATTTCCACCCATACCGCCCTCAGCCCCCCCTTTCCGCACCTCTACAAACTTTGAGCTAGAGTCACCAAACTTGGTAAGAAGATAGCTACTAGCAATCCCGAAAAAACTGCATCAAAAATTTTGGAGCCACGCCCACCCATTCCGCCCCCAGCCACCCGCATTTTGAAATCATAAATGGCTATATCTCCCACAGTTTTAGAGCTATAGCCACCAAATTTGGTGCCAAGATAGGTGATGATGACCCCCTAAAAATTGCATCAAAAGCTTGGATGCCACGCCCACCAATACTGCCCTAGCCGCCCCCATCCACCCCAACGCTTCGTCAAAAACGGGAATGCGTGTATCTTCCAGAGTTGTGGAGCCAGAGCCACCAAATTTGGTAGGACGATAGCTGGCAACGACCCCCAAAAATCTGCATCAAAGTTTTGGAGCCACACCTACCCATTTCGCCCCCCTTTCCCCACCTTTTACAAACTTCGAGCTAGATTCACCAAATTTGGTATGAAGATAGCAATTGACATTCCACATAGATCTGCATCAAAAATTGGGATGCCACGCCCACCCATACCACCCCTAGCCCCCCTCTCTCAGTTTTTTCCAAATTTCGAATTAGATTCACCAAACTTGGTATGAAGATAGCAATTGACATTCCACATTCATCTGCATCAAAAATGTAGCTGCCACGCCCAACCATTCCGCCCCCAGCCCCCCGCATTTGAAATCAGAAAAGCCTATATCTCCCACTTGTTTTTGAGCTATAGCCACTTAATTTGGTGCCAAGATAGGTGATGATAACCCCCAAAAAACTGCATCAAAAGATTGGATGCCACGCCCACCAAAACTGCCCTAGCCGCCCCCATCCACCCCAACGCTTCGTCAAAAACGGGAATGCGTGTATCTTCTAGAGTTGTGATGCTAGAGCCACCAAATTTGGAAGGAAGATAACTGGCAACGACCCCCAAAAATATGCATCAAAGTTTTGGAGCCACGCCATTCCGCCCCCAGCCCACCCGCATTTTGAAATCAGAAATGGCTATATCTCCCACAGTTTTTGAGCTATAGCCACCAAATTTGGTGCCAAGATAGGTGATGATGACCCCCAAAAAAACTGCATCAAAAGTTTGGATGCAACGCCCACCGATGCTGCCCTAGCCGCCCCCATCCAACCTAACGCTTCGTCAAAAACGGGAATGCGTGTATCTTCGAGAGTAGTGGAACTAGAACCACCAAATTTGGTAGGAAGATAGCTGGCAACGACCCCCAAAAATCTACATCAAAGTTTTGGAGCCACGCCCCCTTTCCACACCTTTTACAAATTTTGAGCTAGAGTCACCAAATTTGGTATGAAGATAGCAATTGACATTCCACAAAGATCTGCATCAAAATTTTGGATGCCACTACCACCCATACTGCCCCCAGCCCCCCTTTCCCCACTTTTACAAACTTTGAGCTAGAGTCACCAAATTTGGTATGAAGATAGCAATTGACATTCCACAAAGATCTGCATCAAAAATTTGGATGCCATGCCCACCCATACCACCCCCAGCTCCCCTTCCACACTTTTTAAAAACTTTGAGCTACGGTCACCAAATTTGGTATGAAAATAGCAATTGACGTTCCACAATGATCTGCATCAAAAATTTGGATGCCATGCCCACCCATACCACCCCCAGCTCCCCTTCCCCACTTATTACAAACTTTGAGCTAGGGTCACCAAATTTGGTATGAAGATAGCAATTGACATTTCACAAAGATCTGCATCAAAAATTGGGATGCCACGCCCACCCATACCGCCCCAGACCCCCCCCGCCACTCTTTCCAAACATTTTACAAACTTTGAGCTAGAGTCACATAATTCGCAAAGAAGACAGCTTGTGGCATCCCCATCTGCATAGGAAAATCTTTAAGGCAGCGTACACACCTGCCGCATCCGTACCCCTCTGCAATCAGGCCTCTTTTTACCGGTTTAATACTGGTATCGAGTATGCCGCATTCGGTTTCGTCCGACTGCAACGTTTTCACTTGTTTTACTAGATGCTTGTTAAAATGGAAATGTAAAATGTATGCATTCTATCGAAAAGCTTGATGATGAGAGCTATGGTGCTGTGGTCCGTCGTTTGCGGGCGCGTGGTGAAATTAGAGAAAGATACTCCACAAGCAAATGCCGACTTCGACGCAAAAGACGAGAAGGCGCCAGCAAGCATTATGTTATGCATAAAGGAGGGTTTACGATGTCAGCTTAGCTTGGATTGAAGCTTTTAAAAATCTGAAATGTACGCAAATAGTTTACAATGTCAGCGTGAACAACATGTTCGAATTTCGAACTTGTAAAACAGCTGTCTATGAACAGCTCATGTTTATACTCGTTACCGAAGGTAAAGAATATATTGGTTTTGTGCAATGTCCGTCATGGTGTCTGTCCGTCTGACCGTCTATCCGTCTGTATGGTTGCAAGCTTTTCCACACCCTTCAAGCTAGAGACTTGAAACTTTCCAATTCTCTTTATCTATGGGATAGTAAATTAAAGTGTCAAGATTGGGGTTCTATGATAACTGGGGGGCTGGCAAATCGATAAATTCGTTAACTCAAAAGCGATAAATCCACATATTTCGCACATCCTTACAGCTAGAACTACCAAATTTGGTAAGAAGATAGCTATGTATTAGCAACCCCCAAAAAACGACATAACAAATTTTAGTGCCACGCGTACCCATTCCGCCCCCCTTTCCACACCTTTATCAAACTTTGAGCTAGAGTCACCAAATTTGGTGTGAAGATAGCAATTGACATTCCACGAAGATCTGCAGCAAAAATTTGGATGCCACACCCACCTATACCGCCCCAGCCCCTTTTTCGACACCTTTTACAAACTTTGAGCAAGAGTCACCAAATTTGGTAGTAAGATAGCAATTGACATTCCACGAAGATCTGATGCAACCCATATCGCCCCCAGCCCCCCTTTCCCCACTTTTTACAAACTTCGAGCTAGAGTCATTAAATTTGGTATGTAGATAGCAATTGACATTCCACATAGATCTGCATCAAAAATTTGGATGCCTCGCCCACCCATACCGCCCCCAGCTCCCCTTTCCACACTTATTACAAATTTCGAGTTAGACTCACCAAATTTGGTATGCAGCTAGCAATTGACATTTCACAAAGATCTGCAACAAAAATTTTGATGCCACAACAATTATCATACCGCCCCCAGCCCCTCCCCCCTCCCCTTTCACTACATTTTACAAACTTTGAGCTAGAGTCACCAAATTTGGAAGGAAGATAGCTGGTGGCATCCCCATCTGCATCGGAGAATCTTTAAGGCAGCGTACACCCCTGCCGCATCCGTATCCCTTTGCAATCAGGCCTCTTTTTACCGGTTTTAATACTGGTAACGAGTATACTGCAGTCGGTTGCATCCGACTGCAACATTTCCATTTGGTGTTTTTTGTGTGTGACAAGAATTTATAAAGTGAACCAAAATGGAGAAAAAACAAGCAATTTTACTAGCTTTTAGTTCAATGATGATGCAGTCAGCTTTTGCTGCTGCTGCTGTGGTTTAAGAGGAGAAGTCGCAGATAAGTGCTTGAAGGAGTTGGGCGCTAGCATTTGTTGCAGCGGGATAGGCTTGGGGTTGGGCCAACTCTTTGTAAAGAGCTGTTGCGTGACAGCGAAACGTTCTACAATTTCAGTAGGATGAATATTGTAATGTTCGCATGCAGCCGAAATTCTAAAACACAACAAATAGAAATTTAGAAAAAAAGACAAAATAAAAGTTAAATGCATGCGCAACTTTGTCAAAGCATTAAGCAATGTTTTTGAATTTAGGATTTTTCGCGCTTTACGATATAAAGCCGAGTTTCGAGCCACATTCGATCAGTGCAAAGTGCAACGCCGGTAGTTGACAACTGACGCTTACATCTAAGCTACTAAATAGGTTATAGGTTATTGGCACAGTTTCCGTCGTTCTTCTTAATTTTGGCAGTCGAGACGAAAAAAGCTGATTTGGGTTCCGCAAATTGCACCCCAAAACGAAACTTCGTGGATCCCTTGTGGATCCCTTGTGGATCCGCTTGGGACCAGCAAATAAAGTACTGATTAAGAAGCTATATGCTGAAAGGTAAATATTTGCGACATTCATTAAATGGTGTGAATCTTTACTTATTCCATTGTCTTGGGGCATTTGATGCACTTAGGTTGAATTTCCATGCGCAAACGAATCGCAACTCTCTGGAGCGGATCTCGAAAAATAAAAGAAGTCCCCAATTGCGTGAGCAAAACTGTTGGCAAAGACACGGGACGCAGTTGCTCGAACAAGCCGGCTCTCTTTTTCGTCGTGCCAGTTGAAGTATTCCAGGGTGGTTTCTCAGCCAGGGCGCTGCTATAGGAATGCAACGAAGTTTCACGCTACTGATTGTCTGATACTAGTGCAGAAAGGTGAAATGTGTTCAGTGGGTGTAGTTGGTTCGAGATAAGTTATTAACTCATACTAAGAAAAATTTCGCTAACTAAACACCAGCCCTACTAAAGTGTTAGTGGAATGTTTAAATCCCCAAACCCACACAAACTGCTTAGAATTAAATTAATACATAGTGCCAGTTGAGTACGAACCGAGTGTAGCAGCACAAAAAGCAACAATAATCAAAATATATAAAAATTCATAAAATATAATAAAGTTTTGCTTAAATTAAATTACGTGAAATAAGGCTATTAAAGAAAACCAAGGGAAAAGCTAAATCGATCATCATATGTGAGTGTAATGCAAGCATAAAAGAATTTATTGAAAGAAAACACAGAAAATAATTTTTTTTTTTGTCATTCAAAACAATAAAAACAAAATAATAACTAATACATAGTACCCATGTGCATGTGATGTGATTTTTGATGCAGATCTTTGTGAAATGTCAATTGCTATCTTCATACCAAATTTGGTGAATCTAGCTCGAAATTTGTAAGAAGTTGAGAGAGGGGGGCTGGGGGTGGTATGGGTGGGCGTGGCATCCAAATTTTTGATGCAGATCTTTGTGAAATGTCAATTGCTATCTTCATACCAAATTTGGTGAATCTAGCTCAAAGTTTGTTAAAAGTGTGGAAAGGGGGGCTGGGGGTGGTATGGGTGGGCGTGGCATCCAAATTTTTGATGCAGATCTATGTGGAATGTCAATTGCTATCTACATACCAAATATGGTGACTTTAGCTCGAAGTTTGTAAAATGTGGGGAAAGGGGAGCTGGGGGCGGTATGGGTGGGCGTGACATCCAAATTTTATATGCAGATCTATGTGGGATGTCAATTGCTATCTACATACCAAATTTGGTGACTCTAGCTCGAGGTTTGTAAAATGTGGAGAAAGGGGGCTGGGTGCGGTATGGGTGGGCGTGGCATCCAAATTTTTGATGCAGATCTTTGTGAAATGTCAATTGCTATCTTCATACCAAATTTGGTGACTCTAGCTCGAAATTTGTAAGTTTGTTGAGAAAGGGGGGCTGGGGGCGGTATGGGTGGGCGTGGCATCCAAATTTGTGATACAGATCTTTGTGAAATGTCAATTGCTATTTTCATACCAACTTTGGTGACTCTAGCTCAAAGTTTGTAAAAGGTGTGGAAAGGGGGGCGAAATGGGTGAGCGTGGCTACAAAACTTTGATGCAGATTTTTCGGGTTCGCTGCCAGCTATCTTCCTACCAAATATTGTGGCTCTAGCTCCACAACTCTGGAAGGTAAACGCATTCCCGTTTTTGACGAAGCGTTGGGGTGGATGGTGGTGGCTAGGGCAGTATTGGTGGGCGTGGCATCCAAACTTTTGATGCAGTTTTTGGGGGGTCATCATCATTCCCGTTTTTGACGAAGCGTTGGGGTGGATGGTGGTGGCTAGGGCAGTATTGGTGGGCGTGGCATCCAAACTTTTGATGCAGTTTTTGGGGGGTCATCATCACCTATCTTGGCACCAAACTTGGTTGCTATAGCTCAAAAACTGTGGGCTATAGCTTTTTTACTTTAAAATGCGTGGGGGCTAGGGGCGGAATGGGTGGGCGTGGCTCCAAAATTTTTGATGCAGCTTTTTGGGGGTTGGTAGTAGCTATCTTCTTACCAAATTTGGTAGTTCTAGCTGTAAGGATGTGCGAAATATGTGGATTTATCCCTTTTGTGCTATCGAATTTATCGATTTGCCAGCCCCCCAGTTGTCGTAGAACCCCCATCTTGACACTTTAATTTACTATCCTATAGATAAAGAGAATTGGAAAGTTTCAAGTCTCTAGCTTGAAGGGTGTGAAAAAAGTTGCGAACATACAGACGGACGGACGGACAGACGGACGGACACCATGACGGACATTGCACAAACTCAATATACTCTTTACCTTAGGTATCGAGTATAAAAAGCCTATAACTCCCACAGCTTTTGAGCTTTAGCCACCAAATTTGGTGCCAAGATAGGTGATGATGACCCCCCAAAAACTGCATCAAAAGTTTGGATGCCACGCCCACCAATACTGCCCTAGCCGCCTCCATCCACCCCAACGCTTCGTCAAAAACGGGAATGCGTGTATCTTCCAGAGTTGTGGAGCTAGAGCCACAATATTTGGTAGGAAGATAGCTGGAAGCGACACCGAAAAATCTGCATCAAAGTTTAGGAGCCACGCCCACCCATTTCGCCCCCCTTTCCCAACCTTTTACAACCTTGGAGCTAGAGTCACCAAATTTGGTATGAAAATAGCAATTGACATTTCACAAAGATCTGTATCACAAATTTGGATGCCACGCCCACCAATACCGCCCCCAGCCCCCTTTTCTCAACAAACTTACACATTTCGAGCTAGAGTCACCAAACTTGGTATGAAGATAGCAATTGACATCGCACGTAGATCTGCATCAAAAATTTGGATGCCACGCCCACCCATACCGCCCCCAGCTCCCCTTTCCAAACTTTTTACAAACTTCGAGCTAGAGTTACCAAATTTGGTATGTAGATAGCAATTGACATTCCACATAGATGTGCATCAAAAATTTGGATGCCACGCCCACCCATACCACTCCCAGCCCCCCCTTTCCCCACTTTTTACAAACTTTGAGCTAGATTCACCAAATTTGGTATGAAGATAGCAATTGACATTTCACAAAGATCTGCATCAAAAATTTGGATGCCACGCCCACCCATACCACCCCCAGCCCCCTCTCTCAACTTCTTACAAATTTCGAGCTAGATTCACGAAATTTGGTATAAAAATAGAGATTGACATTCCACAAAGATCTGCTACAAAATTTGGATGCTACGCCCACCCATACCGCCCCAGCCCCCTCTTTCCCCACATTTTACAAACTTTGAGCTAGAGTCATCGGAGAATTTTTAAGGCAGCGTACACCCCTGTCGCATCCGAACCCCTTTGCAATCAGGCCTCTGTTTACCGGTTTTAATACTGGTATCGAGTATGCCGCAGTCGGTTGCGTCCGACTGCAACGTTTCCACTTGTTTTAATTCACTTGGACAAATTCCTCTTGAAGCCACATCCGCTGGATAATCTTCTGATTTAACATGACCCCAGTTTAAATTAATATTATTAATTTCTTCAGTTCTTTTTTTATACTCGATACCGCAGGTAAAGAGTATATTGGTTTTGTGCAATGTCCGTCATGGTGTCTGTCCGTCTGTCCGTAAGCCCGTCCGTCCGTCTGTATGAACGCAACTTTTTTCCACACCCTTCAAGCTAGAGACTTGAAACTTTCCAATTCTCTTTATCTATGGGATAGTAAATTAAAGTGTCAAGATGGGGGTTGTACGATAGCTGGGGGGTGGCAAATAGATAAATTCGATAACTCAAAACCGATAAATCCACATATTTCGCACATCTTTACAGCTAGACCTACCAAATTTGGTAAGCAGATAGCTACTAGTAACCCCACCCCCCCGCATTTTAAAATCAAAAAAGCCTATATCTCCCACAGTTTTTGAGAAAGAGCCACCAAATTTGGTGCCAAAATAGGTGATGATGACCCCCGAAAATAGCTGGCAACGACCCTCAAAAAACTGCATCAAAGTTTTGGAGCCACGCCCACCCATTTTTCCCTATTTCAACACCTTTTACAAACTTTGAGCTAGAGTCACCAAATTTGGTATGTGGATAGCAATTGACATCCCACATAGATCTGCATAATTTTGATGCCACGCCCACCCATACCGCCCCCAACCCCCTTCCTCAACAAACTTACAAATTTAGAGCTAGAGTCACCAAATTTGGTATGAAGATAGCAATTGACATTTCACAAAGATCTGCATCAAAAATTTGGATGCCACACCCACCCATTCCGCCCCCAGCTGACCTTCCCCACATTTTACATTTTTCGAGGTAGAGTCACCAAATTTGGTATGAAGATAGCAATTGACATTTCACAAAGATCTGACTAAACAAGTGGAAACTTTGCAGTCGGACGCACCCGACTGCGGCATACTCGATACCAGTATTAACAAGTAGAAACGTTGCAGTCGGACGCAACCGACTGCGGCATACTCGATACCAGTATTAAAACCGGTAAAAATAGGCCTGATTGCAAAGGGGTACGGATGCGGCAGGGGTGTACGCTGCCTTAAAGATTCTCCGATGCAGATGGGGATGCCACCAACTATTTTCCATCCAAATTTGGTGACTCTAGCTCAAAGTTTGTAAAATGTAGGGAAAGGGGGGGGGCTGGGGGCGGTATGGGTAGTTGTGGCATCAAAATTTTTTTTGCAGATCTTTGTGAAATGTTAATTGCTATCTTGATACCAAATTTGGTGACTCTAGCTCGAAATTTGTAAAAAGTGTGGAAAGGGGAGCTGGGGGCGGTATGGGTGGGCGAGGCATCCAAATTTTTGATGCAGATCTATGTGGAATGTCAATTGCTATCTACATACAAAATTTGGTGACTCTAGCTCGAAGTTTGTAAAAAGTGGGGAAAGGGGGGCTGGGGGCGGTATGGGTGGGCGTGGCATCCAAATTTTTGATGCAGATCTTTGTGAAATATCAATTGATATCTTCATACCAAATTTGGTGACTCTAGCTCGAAATTTGTAAAAATTGTGGAGAGGGAGGTTGGGGGTGGTATGGGTGGGCGTGGCATCCAAATTTTTGATGCAGATCTTTGTGGAATGTCAATTGCTATCTTCATACCAAATTTGGTGACTCTAGCTCGAAATTTGTAAAAATTGGGGAAAGGGGGGTTGGGGGTGGTATGGGTGGGCGTGGCATCCAAATTTTTTATGCAGATCTTTGGTGAATGTCAATTGCTATCTTCATACCAAATTTGGTGACTCTAGCTCGAAAATTGTAAAAAGTTGGGAAAGGGGGGCGAATTGGAGGGCGTGGCTCCAAAACTTTGATGCAGATTTTTGGGGGTCGTTGCCAGCTATCTTCCCACCAAATTTGGAGGCTCTAGCTCCACAACTCTGGAAGATACACGCATTCCCGTTTTTGACGAAGCGTTGGGCTCGATGGGGGCGGCTAGGGCAGTATCGGTGGGCGTGGCATCGAAACTTTTGGTGCGGTTTTTAGGGGGTCATCATCACCTATCTTGGCACCAAATTTGGTGGCTATAGCTCAAAAACTGTGGGAGATATGGGCTATTTTGACTTAAAAAAGGCGGAAGGCTGGGGGCGGAATGGGTGGGCGTGGCTCCAAAATTTTTGATGCAGTTTTTTGGGGGTTGCTAATAGCTATCTTCTTACTAAATTTGGTACTTATAGCTGTAAGGATGTGCGAAATATGTGGACTTATCGGTTTTGAGTTATCGAATTTATCGATTTGCCAGCCCCCCAGTTATCGTAGAACCCCATCTTGACACTTTAATTTACTATCCCATAGATAAAGAGAATTGGAAAGTTTCAAGTCTCTAGCTTGAAGGGTGTGGAAAAAACTTGCAACCATACGGACGGACAGACGGACATTGCACAAAACCAATATACTCTTTACCTTCGGTATCGAGTATAAAAACGGTAAAAAGAGGCCTGATTGCAGAGGGTACGGATGCGGCAGGGGTGTACGCTGCCTTAAAGATTTTCCGATGTAGATAGGGATGCCACCAGCTGTCTTCGTTGCAAATTTGGTGAGTCTAGCTCATAGTTTGTACAATGTGGGAAAGGGGGCTGGGGGTGGTATGGGTGGGAATGGCATCCAAATTTTTGATGCAGATTTATGTGGAATGTCAATTGCTATCTTCATACCAAATTTGTTGAATCTAGCTCGAAGTTGTAATAAGTTGGGAAAGGGGGGCTGGGGGTGGTATGGGCGGTATGGGTGGGCGTGCCATCCAAATTTTTGATCCAGATCTATGTGGAATGTCAATTGTTATCTTCATACCAAATTTGGTGACTCTAGCTCGAAATTTGTAAGTTTGTTGTGAAAGGGGGGCTGGGGGCGGTATTAGTGGGCGTGGCATCCAAATTTTTGATGCAGATCTTTGTGGAATGTCAATTGCTATCTTTATACCAAATTTGGTGACTCTAGCTAAAAAATTGTAGAAGGTGGGGAAAGGAGGTCGAAATGGGTGGGCGTGGCTCCAAAACCTTGATGCAGATTGTTTGGGGTTGTTGCCAGCTATCTTCCTGCCAAATTTGGTGGCTATAGCTTTACAACGCTTCAAGATACACGCATTCCCGTTTTTGACGCACTTTTTACAAATTTCGAGCAAGAGTTACCAAATTTGGTATATAGATAGCAATTGACATCCCACAAAGACCTGCATCAAAAATTTGGATGCCTTGCCCACCCATACCGCTCCCAGCCCCCCTTTCCACACTTATTTCGAATTTCGAGCTAGATTCACCAAATTTGGTATGAAGATAGCAATTGACATTCCACAAAGATCTGCATCACAAATTTGGAATGCACGCCCACCCATACCGGCCCCAGCCCCCCTTTCCCCACCTTTTACAAACTTCGAGCTAGAGTCACCAAATTTGGTATGAACATCGCCGGTGGCATCCCAATCTGCATCGGAGAATCTTTAAGGCAGCGTAAACCCCTGCCGCATCCGTACCCCTTTGCATTCAGCCTTCTTTTAACCGGTTTTAATTCTGGTATCGAGTATGCCGCAGTCGGTTGCGTCCGACTGCAACGTTTCCACTTGTTTGACTTTAAAATGCGGGGGGGCTGGGGGCGGAATGGATGGGCGTGGCTCCAAAATTTTTGATGCAGTTTTTTTTGGGGTTGCTCGTAGCTATCTTCTAAACAAAATTGGTAGTTCTAGCTGTACGGATGTGCGAAATATGTGGATTTATCGGTTTTGAGTTAACGAGTCCGTCTGTCCGTCTGTCTGTTTCAACACGATTTCCGGCCAAACTGCTGAACCGATCTTGATGAAACTTTCACAGATTGCTTAGTTCATGTCGGGTTTGTTCACTATGAAATTTCATCCCGATCGGAGCATTCTACGATATAGCCACCATATAAATTTACCATATCATCACGATTTCCGGCCAAACTGCTGAACCGATCTTGATGAAACTTTCACAGATTGCTTAGATCATGTCGGGTTTGTTCACTATGAAATTTCATTTCGATCGGAGCATTCTACGACATAGCCACCATACAAATTTACCATATCGTACTATCAATTGTTGTCTCTGTCGTGCACTTTCAAGTACCTACATGTCAAATTGTTGTTGTTGCACACGAACAATTAAATGACGCTCAAGAGTAAAAATATTAGCGAAAAATTACCAACAACTGCACAGAAACATAAGAGGGGGGAGCATTGATTTGGCTGTGTGAAGGGTATCATAGTCTTGGCATAGCCAAAATTAACTATGCGCCACTATGTTTTTTATAATGAACTTGTTTTTATTCGCACTATTTTTTATCCAAGCTAGCGCAATTGTAGAGTCACTCCACGCATATAATTGTATTGTATTTGTTATTGACTCATTAACTTTTTTCATTAATTTTGCTAACAGATGCGCTGCACATAACTCTAATTTTGGTATGGTTTTTCTATTTTTTATTGGGTTTACTTTATTCTTGCTGGCTATTATTGTGAGTAAACTACCTACTTGCGCAACTACTGGATTCCAAGCCACCAGGGCTTCGAGGGCAACGAAACAGCGGACACTCTGGCTAAGCAAGGTGCAACGGGACTCAACAGTGGCATTGTTGATGTCCCGATCTCCCTGCGAACGTTACACTCCTATATGGAGACACAGGCACGGGACACAGCAGTACGAAGGTGGACATACACCTCCGACTGCAGAATCTCAAGAATGATGTGCAAAACCTACGACGAGAAACTAACGAAATATGCACTAATGCTAAAAAGGCATGACTGCCGAAGGCTGGTAGTTCTCTTCACAGGCCACTGCCTAACCGCAGTACACGCGAAAAGGCTAGGCATAACTGACAACGACGAATGCCGGAAATGCAACGTTTCTGGTGTCAAATAAACGCTTGAGCATCTCCTGTGCAGCTGCCCCGCACTGGCAGCACAAAGACTACGCTATCTACCTGCTCCCCTTCTAGCTTCACTCGATGAAGCCAGTAAGCGGGAACCCAACAAGCTTCTGGCATTTGCCCGAAGTACGCTTACCCAGCTGGACACCACTTAGACACCATCGGGATAGCCCTCAACACCTCTAAACACCGGCCTCACTAAGGACCCTTCAGCGGGCTATGTGTGGCGCTCCCCCTGGGAGTGCCAGCCGCAATAACCTAACCTAACCTACTTTTGCATATACCACTGCTGCATATGCTTTTTCTGATGCATCGGCGAAACCATGTAGTTGTATTTCCAGCTTCATGCTAGTTTGTAACCATCTTGGGATTCTTATTTCTTCTAATAATGTTAAGTTTTTTCTATACTGATCCCATTCACTTGCATCTTCCATGCTTAGTTTGTCTTCCCAGTCTTTATCAGTCAACCATAATTTTTGCATAACCAATTTTCCTACAACTGTCACCGGTGATAGCCAACCTAATGGATCATAAATCTTGGCAAGTGTGGATAATACTTGGCTTTTGCATATGCTTTCTGAGCTCTTACAATTGACTTTAAATTTGAATTCATCTTTTAAAGGTTCCCACTGTAGTCCCAATGTTTTAACAGATTCATCTTCTTCAATAACTATTACTTTATTTTCTACATGTTCTATAATCTTTGGTTTATTTGCAACCCATTTTCTCAAATTAAACCCAACATCTGCTAATTCCAATGTAATTTCTTTTATTTTCTTTTGGCAGTCTTGTATGGAGTCTGCTCCAGACATTAGATCATCCATGTTAAAATCGTTTCTAATTGTTTCCCCAATGAATTTATTTTTACAATTGTTTGCTATCTCTACTAGCACTCTTGTTGTTAAGTAAGGAACTGACGCGGTACCGTATGTCACTGTTGTGAGCTTGTAGTTTTTAATTTGTTGATTTGGAGTTTCTCTCCACAGAATATGCAAGTATTGTTGATCTTTAATGTCAACATTTATTTGCCGATAAATTTTTTCTATATCTGCCGAAACCGCTCATTGCCACTTGCGCCATTTTAATATGACGTCAAAAATATCTTTTTGTACTCTCGGTCCCACCCACATTATATCATTTAAACTTCTGTTGATCGTAGTTTTTTCGGATGCATCAAAAACAACTCTCAACTTGGTTGTTAGACTAGAGTTTCTTAACACTGCCTGATGAGGTAGATAATACTTCGCTTTTTCGTTTGGCTCGACCATATGTCCCAAGTCCATATATTCTTTTAAGAAATTACTATAATTTTCCTTAAGCTGTTTATTCTGTTTGAATCTTTTTTCTAAGTTTAGGAAACTTGCCATCGCCTATGGTCTTGATTCTCCTAACTCATTTTCTTCCTTAACGCTCTAAGGCTACTTTCTAAAATAATTGAACAAATGTTGTCGAATAATTTTTCTTAAGTAATATTGTTGTCACTGAGTTCAAAAATTACTTCAGAAATGGTGTAGAAGCTTTCGTTTACCTGTAAGTTGAGAAAGAATGAAAAAGTGCCTCAAGGCACTTCTGGGGCTTCAAGCGAAAAAAAATCGTTGTTGCGTAACTGAGAAAGAAATTATGTTTTAATGTGATATTCGTAAAAACTATTTTTGTTAGCTGTGCAGCAAAAGTGCAAATTACATTTTGAGCATATACACTGAGTTAATGAAGTTTTGCAGTGTTTGCACCAGTTTTTTTTTTTTTTTTTTGCCAGTTTCCTGTTTTTCTTTGAATATACGCTTATATAAAATAAAAGCGTTTGTTGCTGCCATATCAATGATAAAATATTCGCGTGGCGCAATCCTGAGTTTTGGCTCTAATGTGGTAACGGCTCATAAGTCCATCCTTTACATCTACGCCGCCCATATGGGCGTTGTATTCGCGAAAAACTTGCGGACAATCAATGTCTTAGTATTGCTTAGATTTTCTTTCGTATCTAGCAATCTTTGATAATCCATCATGCGAACTGTTCGTTATAAATGGCTTGACTCCAGCATAGGTGGACAGCAAGCGGACGGCTTTGTTGTCTTTCCACAACACATTGCTTACTTGGACACCTTAAGATGTGCCCACATACTCATCCGAAAATCCTCTAGTCTTCTTTTTAATGGAATTATCATTGGGCAGCTTACAATTCGGGATACGATTTTCACGCACAGTGCCAAGGCTATAAATACCTTTGTTTAATCAGTTCGAATTTGCTTCGTGTCATGCAGTATCGTATGGATTGAAACGCATTTCTTCCCCAGTAGCTTTTCAAATTCGGGTAACGACAGATTGACATATATATCAATATTCCAATGTAATTATACATTTCGTCAATGGTCGTTTTGAATTGATTAGCAATGTAAGCTGTGAAAGCTGTGCGAATAGTCTCCTCCACAATCATATTCATGATATTTGTATCGAAAAAGTAACAAAAGATCTTTAATGGAGTTTCGAGATCCATTATATAAGCTGGCAGCTTTGAGTCTCCCTGAAAGGCTATGTCATTGATATGCATCTGCATCGATTGCTTTCGCCATATAATTTTTATTCGATCTTTCAAAATTGATTCAATGCCTATACAAATAAATAAATAAGTTGAATATCATATTACGGTTTAGCGCCGCTTACCCAAACCATTCAAGCCACCAGAAGTCGGCAAAAGTATAGATGCTCCATCTTCAAATGATGGCAAGAACGATCGAGTTCTTTTTAATGTTTTCTGAGTAGGCTCCTCCAGCGTAGTTTCAACATTTTCGACAGTGTCCAAGTTAATGTCAAGGGTCAAGTCCACAGCCGAAGCGTCGTTCAGTGCTGCGTTTAGTGCATTTTCCAAATTTAAGTTCTCACCATCCTCGTCACTTGAAACGTTTGACAATTCATCGTCGGTATTGACAGAATCGAACATGTCCAAAAGTTGTTCATCCGTCAAATCCAACAATTTGTAGCGTTTTCGCATTGGTTGAGACATTTTTTTCTTTTCAAACTCAATTTCTGTGAAGAAAAATTGTGCACTAAACAAAACTTGCCATGTAAAAACGCCTTGTCGATGTGAAATATTTTCGGCAAAAAGTACGCCCAACGGCCCAAGAGTGTCTCAAGGCACTTATCGCTATTTCACAACTCCAACGCACAACTTTTATAGATTCACAAATGTAAAACTTGATTTTAACTAAGAATAAACATACCTTTAACGGAAAAAAATACAGGTTACTTATATATTAGTCTTAACACTTTAATAAAATCAGCAATCTGCGGCACGTTCCACGTACAATTTTGCGCGCGGAATAACATATGTTCTGTGCAAGTCAAAGTAAAAGTACCGTTAAAGCTTCAAAAAGCTCTGAAAGCTTTTAAACATATGATTGCCACGATCTTAGGGACCCACCAAAAGTATTTAGCTTAAATCAAACCCAACCACTTTTTTTTGTTTTAGCGAAATTTTCCTCGCAGATTGTTGTTTCTGCATCTTCTTTATCGTCCTCTTCTATTTCCCAAAATCTCTCTAAATATCCAGCCTCAATTACCGACGCGACTATTTTTTCCTTTCCTTTGGATTTGGTGCACCCAGACACTATCCACCCAAATTCTGTATTTTGACCGAGAAGCCCGTCTATTCTTACTACCCCATTTCTTAAAATGTGAGTAACTATATCTATCCGACCTGGTTTGTTAAAATGTGGATCAGCTAATATATATCCTTTCCATTTATTTTTATCAACATTTATTGATTCTATTGGGAGCGCTTTCATTAGTTTCGGCAAAACTATTGCATTAACTGAAAGTGGCTCCTTATTGGGGTCTAAAGTATATACACAGACTTTTACCTTATATTTAGATAGGCTAGATTCTGTTGAGGATACTCCACTTATTTTTGTGCTAGCTTTCCATTTAGGTAATTTAAGTATCTTGACTGCCTCTTCAGATATGATTGTTGTTTGTGACCCACTATCAATCAATGCTCGCAACTTTTCGTATCCCCCGGTTGCTGATTTAACCATGACAACTGCTGTCGCTAACAGCGCTTGCCCCTCCGCCATACATGTGTTCACATTATCTTTTCTTTCAAAGTGAAGCATTGTGTGGTGGGATTTGTTGCATTTTGCACATAAAATTTCACTTGTGCACCTTTTGGCACTTGAGTGCTTCAAGCACTTTAAACATAACTGCGCCTTTTAGCAACTTCTGACTTTTTTACTGTATTCATGCTCTTGAATTTAAAGCATGCATAATGTCCTGCAATTTTGTAAATCTGGCATTTATCTGAAAAATCCTTTCCTTAGATTTTCGGCTTTTTCTCTTCTTCCTTTATTGAGCTTAGAGCACTCAACCTTTGCTCTAAATACTCCATTACGTCGGAAAAATGTTGAACTTCTTTTGTTCTTTTGACATGATTTTCATACCATTGCAAAGTTTCTTTATTAAACTTGCGACATCAACGTCTTTTGATAAGCTTGCTTTCAATTTTATTAAATGAATTGATTCATTTATTGAACCAATAAATGTTTTGATATGTTTTGCTGAATCACTGTTCAGCACTGTTAGCTCTATAAGCCTATTTAACTGTTCGGACAATATTTATACTCGATACCGAAGGTAAAGAGTATATTGGTTTTGTGCAATGTCCGTCATGGTTTCTGTCCGTCTGTCCGTCTGTCCGTCCGTATGGTTGCAAGTTTTTTCCACACCCTTCAAGCTAGAGACTTGAAACTTTCCAATTCTCTTTATCTATGGGGGTTCTACGATAACTGGGGGCTGGGAAATCGATAAATTCGATAACCAAAAACCGATAAATCCTTACAGCTATAAGTACCAAATTTGGTAAGAAGATAGCTATAAGCAACCCCCAAAAAACGGCATCAAAAATATTGGAGCCACGCCCCTCCATTCCGCCCCCAGCCCTACGCATTTTAAAGTCAAAAAAGACTATATGTCCCACAGTTTTTGAGCTATAGCCACCAAATTTGGTGCCAAGATAGGTGATGATGACCTCCTAAAAACTGCATTAAACATACCTTTAACGGAAAAAAATACAGGTTACTTATATATTAGTCTTAACATTTTAATAAAACCAGCAATCTGCGGCACGTTCCACGTACAATTTTGCGCGCGGAATAACATATGTTCTGTGCAAGTCAAAGTAAAAGTACCGTTAAAGCTTCAAAAAGCTCTGAAAGCTTTTAAACATATGATTGCCACGATCTTAGGGACCCACCAAAAGTATTTAGCTTAAATCAAACCCAACCACTTTTTTTGTTTTAGCGAAATTTTCCTCGCAGATTGTTGTTTCTGCATCTTCTTTATCGTCCTCTTCTATTTCCCAAAATCTCTCTAAATCTCCAGCCTCAATTACCGACGCGACTATTTTTTCCTTTCCTTTGGATTTGGTGCACCCAGACACTATCCACCCAAATTCTGTATTTTGACCGAGAAGCCCGTCTATTCTTACTACCCCATTTCTTAAAATGTGAGTAACTATATCTATCCGACCTGGTTTGTTAAAATGTGGATCAGCTAATATATATCCTTTCCATTTATTTTTATCAACATTTATTGATTCTATTGGGAGCGCTTTCATTAGTTTCGGCAAAACTATTGCATTAACTGAAAGTGGCTCCTTATTGGGGTCTAAAGTATATACACAGACTTTTACCTTATATTTAGATATGCTAGATTCTGTTGAGGATACTCCACTTATTTTTGTGCTAGCTTTCCATTTAGGTAATTTAAGTATCTTGACTGCCTCTTCAGATATGATTGTTGTTTGTGACCCACTATCAATCAATGCTCGCAACTTTTCGTATCCCCCGGTGGCTGATTTAACCATGACAACTGCTGTCGCTAACAGCGCTTGCCCCTCCGCCATACATGTGTTCACATTATCTTTTCTTTCAAAGTGAAGCATTGTGTGGTGGGATTTGTTGCATTTTGCACATAAAATTTCACTTGTGCACCTTTTGGCACTTGAGTGCTTCAAGCACTTTAAACATAACTGCGCCTTTTAGCAACTTCTGACCTTTTTACTGGATTCATGCTCTTGAATTTAAAGCATGCATAATGTCCTGCAATTTTGTAAATCTGGCATTTATCTGAAAAATCCTTTCCTTAGATTTTCGGCTTTTTCTCTTCTTCCTTTATTGAGCTTAGAGCACTCAACCTTTGCTCTAAATACTCCATTACGTCGGAAAAATGTTGAACTTCTTTTGTTCTTTTGACATGATTTTCATACCATTGCAAAGTTTCTTTATTAAACTTGCGACATCAACGTCTTCTGATAAGCTTGCTTTCAATTTTATTAAATGAATTGATTCATTTATTGAACCAATAAATGTTTTGATATGTTTTGCTGAATCACTGTTCAGCACTGTTAGCTCTATAAGCCTATTTAACTGTTCGGACAATATTTATACTCGATACCGAAGGTAAAGAGTATATTGGTTTTGTGCAATGTCCGTCATGGTTTCTGTCCGTCTGTCCGTCTGTCCGTCCGTATGGTTGCAAGTTTTTCCACACCCTTCAAGCTAGAGACTTGAAACTTTCCAATTCTCTTTATCTATGGGGGGTTCTACGATAACTGGGGGCTGGGAAATCGATAAATTCGATAACCCAAAAACGATAAATCCTTACAGCTATAAGTACCAAATTTGGTAAGAAGATAGCTATAAGCAACCCCCAAAAAACGGCATCAAAAATATTGGAGCCACGCCCCTCCATTCCGCCCCCAGCCCTACGCATTTTAAAGTCAAAAAAGACTATATCTCCCACAGTTTTTGAGCTATAGCCACCAAATTTGGTGCAAAGATAGGTGATGATGACCCCTAAAAACTGCATTAAAAGTTTGGATGCCACGCCCACCGATACTGCCCTAGCCGCCCCCATCCACCCCAACGCTTCGTCAAAAACGGGAATAGGTGTATCTTCCAGAGTTGTAGAGCTAGAGCCACCAAATTTGGTAGGAAGATAGCTGGCAACGACCCCAAAAATCTGCATCAAAAATTTTGATGCCACGCCCACCCATACCGCCCCCAGCCCCCCTTTCCCCACTTATTGCAAATTTCGAGCTAGAGGCACCAAATTTGGAATGAAGATAGCAATGGATATTTCACAAAGATCTGCAACAAAAATTTTGATGCCACAACTACCCATACCGCTCCCAGCCCCCCCCCCTTTCCCAACATTTTACAAACTTTGAGTTAGAGTCGCCAAATTTGGAAGGAATATAGCTGGTGGCATCCCCATCTGCATCGGAGATGCAATCAGGCCTCTTTTTACCAGTTTGAATACTGGTATCGAGTATGCCGCAGTCGGTTGCGTCCGACTGCAACGTTTCCACTTGTTTTCGTTTGTTTTCATAGCGCTCGGTTAGTAATTCCCAAGTTGCGTTAAAATTTTCCGTGGCACCTATCAGCAAATGCGACACCAAGCATCTTGCTTCTCCTTTCAAAGCCATTTTCAGATAATTTAATTTAAGGGATGGATTCAAATCTTCTCTATCTTGAACCAACTCGTTAAATAACTCTGAGAACAGATCCCACTCTTTAGAATCCCCTTAGAAGGTGGGTACCTGCATTTTTGGGAGTATTGGTAGCTCCTCCATTTTGTTTTTTTAACCTTCTATTTTTGGTTTACAATTGTTTTCAATGGGTTCTTCTAGTTCTTGTATTACATTCTCTACACCGAAACCTAGCATTTTAATTTCCTTATCGAATGTTAAATTCTTTTCAAACCTCTCTGTGAAAAAATGTATATCTTTTTCTATTTCTGCCCACAGAAATATTATTTTTCTTTTTCTTAGGCTGAACATTTCTATATTTTTACCTTTAATGTCTGCTTGAGTTTCATTTAAGTATTCAATTAATACTTCTACCTGCCTATCAGATGTGTCTGCCCTTCTCTCTATATCAGACTTTTCATTGCTAACGCTTCCTATATTTGCCATTTTTTCTGGTACTTTGTTGAAAGTATCTTTTTATACTCGATACCGAAGGTAAAGAGTCTATTGGTTTTGTGCAATGTCCGTCATGGTGTCTGTTCGTCTGTCCGTCTGTCCGTCCGTCCGTCCGTCCGTCTGTATGTTCGCAACTTTTTTCCCCACCCCTCAAGCTAGAGACTTAAAACTTTCCAATTCTTTTTATCTATGGGATAGTAAATTAAAGTGTCAAGATGGGGGTTCTACGATAACTGGGGGGCTGGCAAATCGATAAATTCGATAACTTAAAACCGAAAAATCCACATATTTCGCACATCCTTACAGCTAGATCTACCAAATTTGGTAAGCAGATAGCTACTAGTAACCTTCAAAAAACTGCATCAAAAATTTGGATGCCACGCCCACCAATACTGCCCTAGTCGCCCCATCCACCCCAACGCTTCGTTAAAAACGGGAATGCGTGTATCTTCCAGAGTTGAGAAGCTAGAGCCTCCAAATGTGGTGGGAAGATAGCTGGCAACGACCCCAAAAAAACTGCATCAAAGTTTTGGAGCCACGCCCACCCATTTTGCCCCCCTTTCCCCACCTTTTATAAACTTTTAGCTAGAGTCACCAAATTTGGTATGAATATAGCAATTGAAATTCCACAAAGATCTGCATCAAAAATTTGGATGCCACGCCCACCCAATCCGCCCCCAGCCCCCATTTCCCCACTTTTTACAAATATCGAGCTAGAGTCACCAAATTTGGTATGAAGATAGCAATTGATATTTCACAAAGATCTGCATCAAAATTTGGATGCCACACCCACCCATAATGCCCCCAGCCCCCTTTCCCACCTTTTAAAAACTTTGAGCTAGAGTCACCAAATTTGGTATGAAGGTAGCCATTGACATCCCACATAGATCTGCACCAAAAATTTGAATACCAAGCCCAACCAGACCGCCCCCAGCCCCCCCCCCAATTTACCACTTTTACAAACTTTGAGCTAGACTCAAACAATTTAGTATGAAGATAGCAATTGATATTTCGCAAAGATCTGCATCAAAAATTTGGATGCCACTACCACCCATACCGCCCCCAGCCCCCCTTTCCACTCTTTTACAAACTTTGGGCTAGAGTCACCAAATTTGGTTTGACGATAGCAATTGACATTCCACATAGATCTTAATCAAAAATTAAGATGCAACGCCCACCCATACCGCCCCCAGCCTTCGTTTCCCCACATATTACAAACTTTGAGCTAGAGTCACCAAATTTGCAACGAAGACAGCCGATGGCATCCCAATCTGCATCGGAGAATCTTCTAGGCAGCGTACACCCCTGCCGCATCCGTAACCCTTTGCAATGAGGCCTCTTTTTACCGGTTTTAATACTGGTATCGAGTATACAGCAGTCGGTTGCGTCCGACTGAAACGTTTCCACTTGTTTTTATACTCGATACCGAAGGTGAAGAGTATATTGTATATTGTTACTTTGAGGTTCGCTTATTCAATGTCTTTATTGAAATCAAAATATATTCTTGGCTTATGCCTAACATTTATAAACTTATGCTGTTATCAGTTAACAGCTACAAAGAGAGGGAGAGCGATTGTACTCATACGTTTGGCTAAAGTGCAAGCGCGGCGTTTCCCGTAGGGCAACGGTCTCACGCTTGCGTGGCCTTCTAAAGAGCAGACCATATGTATGTATGTGCTTTGGTATGCATACATATATATGTTTATGCTGAGCGTGTTTAGGTTAATTTATACTTGCAACAAAGTGTTACAAGTTACGTTTTATATATACAATTTTAAATAACATATATGAATACACTACACCTCCCTTTTTAAAAAAATAACGTAATATTATGAATATGTAGTTATTTATAGTATACATGATTGTAATTATTAGAAATAATAATAAGTGTAAAAATTTAGTGTTATAATTAGCTTCTTTGTTTTTAAACGATTTATTGTTTTTTTTTTTTCTTAAATAAGTTTTATATGTATACGGCTGATCAGACCGTTTTAAAATTATTTTTTTTCTTAAATTATTTTATTTTTTTTCGTATGTATTAATTTTATATAACACATACATATATATTACCCTAATTTTATATAAAAAATATATATATTTATTTTTTTTATTTTATTTTTTTTTTTATTTATTTGAATTTTTTTATTTATTTTATTTTTACTTTATTTATTTATGATTATTAATTAAAAAGATGGTAAAAGTATTGCAGATGGTTGTTATTTTATTTTACATATTTTCGTTTTGTTTTTTGAAATATATTTTCATTTATTTTTTTATATATCATTTTATTTTTTTTATTTATTTTTATTTTGAGATTATGATGTTATCTCTTTCTCCTATGTTTTTTTTGTTTTTTATTTTGTTTTTCTGTCTGGTGGTGTTGTGTAGAAGACGTTTTACTGTCAATCTTTGCACGAGTAAGTCAGTGTAGAATTTGTATTTTCAGTTTCTATGTCCGTGATGAACGTCTTCATTGGACTAAACTAGAATATAAAGAATTCCTTAAGTTGGAATATTACTGATTAATTGTAGACATTATTGCTTCTTGTACTTTTATTTATTTGGGTCACCGGCTTGAGTAGCTACTCTTTTATACATTATTGCCCATATATTTGAAATTATCTATTGAAATTGATTCAATGATATTTCTGCTCGGTGCCAATTGAGTTTGCTGATTGTAAGTATACCGGCCCCCTTTTCGAGCCTTTGGAAAAATTGACCTAAGTCGATAACTCCATTAGTATACAAATCGCTAACTTCAATTCTTGCGATAACTTTATTTCCTTGTTTTAATAAACAACTTGGATTTTGTTATATGCAAGGTCACTACTTTTCTTATTCCGTCATTTGTGATGACGTTGGGCTTAGAAGCTTTTCAAGATTTTGCCTAAGCAAAGATTCTTGTTATATTCCTGCGTAGGATAATTTTGTCTACTGTATTGCCTGGTAGTGACTCTCAGGACTTTATTTCGTTAGTCTATTTTTTGTAATTTGAATATTGTTATCCTAGAACGGGCATCTGTATCAAAATTGTCTTTTCTATTTTATGTGCCTGGAAGGGCTTTATTTGGGATAATAATGTTGAGTAATTTTAAAAAAAAAATATTTTTCAATTAGAAATTTAATTATGTAAAGTGAATAAAAACACGGAAGGTGTTTGTGAGAGTTTAAAATTATTGTCAGTTTTAACTAATGCATAATCTTTTCTGATTTCAAAAACTATTATGTAAATTTACTTTAAGTTTCAAGTGGTATAGTCAGTATCAAATGTTTGTACGTCAGTTATGTTTCACAAGAATGGCCACAGGGCGATGCGATTACTTTGACCTTGCACGCATCTTTTTGCGCTTACGTCTCAAGCTTCGCATACGCTTCTTACGGCACTTAGTGGTCTTTTTTTCGATTCGAAAACGGTCAGGGAATTTATTCTTATATGTTTTTTCTTTTTGTTCTTTCTTATTCATAAAAATCTGTTTGCTTCATAATAAAATTTGTTTTTTTTTTTTTTTATTTATATTTTGCGTAACTAGCGTAATGCGCAAGATGGTTACTTTTGGTAATTTTTTTTGCTCGTTTATTTTATGTTTACATCCCTATTGTATGTCATATTGATCGCCTGTCTATGTGTTGTATGGCTTTACGGTCCATACGCTACTACCGGGCAACTAAGATGTCGCTCAGTATTACAATTTTCTTATATTTACGTATGTGTGTATTAATATATATATATATATATTTTTTTTTACAACCAGCACTTGTTGTGCATCTAGTTGAATTTTAGGTATTATTTTTATAGTCAGCTTGCTGATTCGCCGGTTGGGGTCTTCTTGCCAGGATCTGATGGGGCGCCGGTGCTGGTCCTTGCACAGGCTATTGATGTTTCTGTTTTTTCCTTTTCGGTGTCCGTTGCCCAGCTTGATGCGCTGGGTGATGCCGGTGCTGGTCTTCGCACAAGCTGTTGTTAGTATTGGCAGTGACTAACGTGCTGTTCCTGTTGCCGTTATTCATTGTTGCTGTTGCTGCTGATGCTGTTTTCGTCGGCTCAAAGGTTTATCTTTTATCCCTCGTGGCTGTAGATGTTAGTGTCCCTCGTTGTTGTGGACTTTTTTTTTTTTTTTTTTTTTAATTTTCGTTTGATTATTAATTATTGAGTAATAATTTGTTAAATTTTGTTTGCTTTCATCCATTATAGTTCATAATATTATGGATTGCACTTTTAAGTTGTTGAACATGAACATGAACATGAATGTATAACCAAAATGTTTTATATTTTGTTTGTTTGTTTGTAAAAGTTAACTATTTAATTTACAAGACCTTTTTGATCTCACATGAATGTATTAACCAAAATGTTTTATATTTTGTTTGTTTGTTTGTAAAAGTTAATTATTTAATTTACAAGACCTTTTTTGATCTCACATCGTTATCGTTTTATTTTCGTACATAACAAGCACTGTATTATTTATTATTACATTTTTCGTACATAACAAGCACTGTGTTATTTATGTTTAACATCTTGTTACTTTGAGGTTCGCTTATTCAATGTCTTTATTGAAATCAATTCTTGGCTTATGCCTAACATTTATAAACTTATGCTGTTATCAGTTAACAGCTACAAAGAGAGGGAGAGCGATTGTACTCATACGTTTGGCTAAAGTGCAAGCGCGGCGTTTCCCGTAGGGCAACGGTCTCACGCTTGCGTGGCCTTCTAAAGAGGCTTCATATTACTTACACGCGCAGACCATATGTATGTATGTGCTTTGGTATGCATACATATATATGTTTATGCTGAGCGTGCTTAGGTTAATTTATACTTGCAACAAAGTGTTACAAGTTACGTTTTATATATACAATTTTAAATAACATATATGAATACACTACAATATTGAGTTTGTGCAATGTCCGTCGTCATGGTGTCTGTCCGTCTTTATGAACGCAACTTTTTTCCACACCCTTCAAGCTAGAGACTTGAAACTTTCCAAATCTCTTTATCTATGGGATAATAAATTAAAGTGTCAAGATGGGGGTTCTACGATAACTGGTGGGCTGGCAAATCGATAAATTCGATAACTCAAAACCGATAAATCCACATATTTCGCACATCCTTACAGCTAGAACTACCAAATTTGGTAAGAAGATAGCTACTAGCAACCCCCAAAAAACTGCATCAAAAATTTTGGAGCCACGCCTCCCATTCCGCCCCAAGCCCCCACGAATTTTAAAGTCAAAAAAGCCTATATCTCCCACAGTTTTTGAGCTATAGCCACCAAATTTGGTGCCAAGATAGGTGATTTTGACTCCTTAAAAACTGCATCAAAAGATTGGATGCCACGCTCACCAATACCGTCCTAGCCACCCCCATGTTCCCCAACGCTTCGTCAAAAACGGGAATGCGTGTATCTTCCAGAGTTGTGGAGCTAGAGCCACCAAATTTGGTAGGAAGATAGCTGGCAACGACCCCCAAAAATCTGCACTCCATTTCGCCCCCTTGCCCCACTTTTTACAAACTTCGAGCTAGAGTCACCAAATTTGGTATGAAGATAGCAATAGACATTCCACAAAGATCTGCATCAAAAATTTAGATTCCACGCCCACCCATACCGCCCCCAGCCCCCATTTCCCCACTTTTTACAAACTTCGAGCTAGAGTCACCAAATTTAGTATGAAGATAGCAATTGACATTCCACAAAGATCTGCATCACAAATTTGGATGCCACACCTACCCATACCACCCCAGCCCAACTTTCCCTACTTTTTACAAACTACCGCCGCAAGCCCCTCCCCCCCCTCCTTTCCGTACATTTTACAAACTTTGAGCTAGAGTCACCAAATTTGGAAGGAATATAGCTGGTGGCATCCCTATCTGCATCGGAGAATCCTTAAGGCAGCGTACACCCCTGCCGCATCCGTACCTCTTTGCAATCAGGCTCCTTATTACCGGTTTTAATACTGGAATCGAGTATGCCGCAGTCAGTTGCGTCCGACTGCAACGTTTCCACTTGTTTTTTTAATTCTTATATCAAAAACAAATTTTTGTTTTAAGATTGACAGTAAATTTTTTTATTTTTAAATTTAGATGCTATTTTCGAGTGGACTGTATTTCTCTAACTTATAATTTTAACATCTTTTTCATATATACTTATTTTAGTATAATACTTTTTCTTTTTGTTATTGCGAGGCGATCTTGTCGCCGTTTTCGCATGGGTTCGCCAGAAGGCGCACTCGCATTTTAATGATTTAACTTGAATTTTTATTTAATTTACCCAGATTTCTGTCGCCTCCTGCCGGTTTGGTGTTGGAGGTTTTTCAGTTTATCCAGAAGTTCCCGTCTTCGTCGACGCAGCTTTACTCGTTGACCTCTTCGCCTTTTGGGAGCTTTGACAGTGGGCACTGCCACTAGCTCTTCTTCTTTCGATTGTCATGCGGCTGCTGACGCCTTCACCGCTGGTTGCCTTGCCCAATATTCCTTTATGGACAAGGGCTTCGGTCCGGATCGCGGCTCCTTAGCTATGACTTTTTGTAGCGCTTCTTGGTAAGCGCTAGTCATGCCAAATTATTGTCTTTAAACGATGTTCTTTCGGTTCGAGAGGCTTTCTATTGGCCCGTCTCGAGGACAATTTTTCCGACTGTCTTCCTTGACGGGGTGGGAAGGTTTTTGAGTGCTTATACTGCAACTTCAAAAAACCTACTGAACGGCGCACAGTGAGGCCTTTGCTCATTTAGCTTATCAAAAATCATATCTTCTAAACGAAGCGATTTCAAAAATTTAAAAAGCAATCAATAGATGACTTTTCAAGCTTTAAAATGAATGTTCGCCAAGAGTGCTAGGTATCCGTGGTGCTTAAATACTCAAGGTCAAAGTCAAGAAATATTTCCAGCACATTTTACCTGTAAAATTCCAATTAAAAACGTTTGTTTTTAATCATAACTGAAAATTTTTTATAACTTCAATGACTATTTCGCATTTTTGTTGTTTTTATTCGATTTTCTAACTTAAATACATAAAATTTAAATTCTTATTTTTGGGTGATTTTTTGAGGTTAATTTTTAATATTTGCTATCGATGGCTGATTTTCAACCAAATAATCATCAACATTAATGCTAGTAAGGTTAACATCTAATAAACTCAACATTTCGGAACTATAGTTGCTATCTTCCAAATCCTTTCGTGATCGCACATGTCTCAGCGATGCAAGAAGTGAATCCGATGAGGCTGCCAGCATGTTGAAAAGGTCTCCATTTTGTCGCACCCGAGAAATTTTGCACGTATTAGTGTATCTGAACCTCTTGTAGTCCTTGTTTTTACATTCCTGTGCTTCTTCGGACAGCTCTCCAATAGGTAAGCACTGATATTCTATTAAGTCCTTTCCATGAGCCAAAATCCCATGTACCGTGGGGGTTAGTTTTTTCTGAGGATACAATCCAGTCAAAAGTTGAGCTGTTTTTGATGCGTATTCGCCAAATTTTGCACCATCTATCATTTCTTTGCAGCTTATAACATTAAGGATAACAGCAAACCTTTTAATGATCTCATTATGAACACCTGTTATCAAAGTTGTTATTTGATGATTTTCAAAAAATCTCCTCGAAGTATTTCCATCATTCGTATTCCCGTATCCGTGCTTTGGACAGTCAACTTTTATTCCTAGCTTCCGAGAGAACTCAGCTTGTATAACTTCCTTTCTTCTCTGTATATCCTCACGAGGCGTATTATCCGTTTTTGTTTCTCCTGGCCGAGGAAGTGTGTACGCGAGCTTCAGAATAAATTCCATACACTTTATTCTGCAATGCAACGGAGAAATTCCATATTCGTAGCAGTTCTCCTCACCCGTTGAGTCGTCTAAACTGTGAAAGTCTTTTTGAGTTTTTTTTACAAATGGGACACCTCAATGTTGAGGAGGTGTTTGTAATTTCATTTAAGACTTTTCCATCAATCATTGTCAGGAAGAAATCAAACTTCACCGTGAATGTTTTCCACTCTTGGTTTGAAAAACAGTAGGCTTCAGCTGGCTTATTTGATTTTGTATGTCGGTTACAGTTGATTTAATCAATTCAGACGACTCCTTCGCATATTTGAAGAAAATAGGGCGACAATAATGAATCGATGATGGTCGGCGATTCTTCCAATGTTCAGAAGTTTCACTCCTAAGGCGTAAGGGAACTACAGAAGCCATAAACATATTTTCATCAGAAATAGTTTTGTCATCTGTCTGTATAATTTGTTTGTATATGCTTTGTCCAGACGATCCATCACATCCCCACTTATTGAGTAGAGTCAGATTTTCAGGAAGAAGCTCGACCTCTCCATCAGGCAAACTTTCAACTATACGCCTAGCAGTGTTATCCATTAAATCCTGGAGTTTTACTTCTACAGATGTCTCTGTTATTATTGTATTAGGTGGCACTGCTTCCTTTTTTGGCAAATACAATTTTTTTATATCTGGGAAGAACTTTGACGTTATGTTTTTTAAGGAGCTGCGTAAAATATCATACTTCTCCTTAGTCAGTCCCAAGTCCATAAATAGGGAAAACGCTTCTTCATCAGTGTACTTAATGGCGACTGAGTTTGGTGGCGTTGGAATACTTTCTTTAATCCTATTCAGCCGTAAAGGACTGGCGACCTGCACAGCTTTCGTAATTGTCGCTCTTGTCCTCTCTTGTTCCTTCATATACTTGGATGAAAGTGCTTCCGACAGATGTTCAGCTGTTAAGCTATCCGTAGCATCCTCAAGCTTACGTTTCCTTGTAACACATGAGCACTCCTCCATACTTTTTTGCGGCCTTCCTCTTCCTCGGCTAGTCGATGGGTAAACTTCTTCCTGTTCTGAATATCCGAATGTTGTACATTCCTCCAACCAATTTTCATGCTTTTTTATGAAAGCCGACATGGTTCTAAGGACCAAGTTCCATTTTCGCTTCAAGTTAGCGTGAATGAATTTAATTTGTGTCTGAAGCGCACAACTAGCGTTTTCGAGTACGCCAATCTCTTTAAGCAATGCCACTTCAAAATCGTTAATATTTTCAGAAGCACGAAAAAGTTCAAAAATCTTTGAATTTGTTAAATCCATTATTGGGCTCATTTATCAAAATTTCGTGAATTATATTGAAAAATACTATTCAATCTGAAAATTTCTTATTGTTCTTATGAAGTTATGAAATAACTGTTGCCATCAAGTGACATATTTTGCACTTTATACCATATTTTTGAGTTAGCTAGGTAAGCAAGCAAAATTGGTATAACCCTTTTCCAATTAGCTAGGTAAAAAACAATATATACCTAAGGTATTGATTTACATTAAAAATAGGTAAACGGGGAAATACAGAAATTAAAAAAAAATAATCTGTAGTACCGCAACTTTCCATCAACTACAATTATATTTACCTGTCTCCTCAGACCTTTTCCATTCAGGTAATTAGAAAGGATAGGAAGGAAAAAAGGATAAGAAGGGATATATATAGACAGGTAGTACTTATAATACAACATTTAGAATTGTTGTCAATAAGCAGCACATACGCTACAGCCAAATTTGTATGCGCTCTTCTTCTTCCTTATACCTGCCGCGTGTTTTTAACTCGAGGTATCCCTAGTTTTTTGGCTCGCGTTTCCAAAATGCAGATTTTCGCAGATTGTGACTATATACATATTAAAGGTATATATTATAGCTTTCAAATGCATGTGGTCCCACCGTGACTCTGAGAGATACTTTTTTGTTATAGTCCACGAAAGTTCAAAAAATGCCAAAATTTAGTATATTTTTAAACGATTCTAATTTAATAAGTATTTCAGCTATATTTAAACTGTATACAGAAAAACACTTAGATTGAACATACTTTTCAGATAAAGAAAAAGATCGAAGATCGGTTGTGTACGTCGCCCAATATTCAGTTCGAAAGTGGTAAATTTCTGTAAAAATTGTCATTTTTTCGTACTCACGTAAAATTACTCAACTTTGAGGAGCTCTACCACCCATAATTATTAACCGATTTAAAAAATCTTTTGGATCCATAATCTTTGAAGTATTCTCTATCGATTACATATTTCACTTTTGCCAAACGCGTTCATGAAAAAAATGATTTTTGATAAGCTATTCGAGAAAAGGCCCCACTGTGCGGCGTGCCAAATATCCGGCACTGCTCGACCCTCACGTGTTCGGCGTGCCAAAAGTTACGGCACTGCTCGAAACGAGGATTTTACCGGCACTGCTCGACGGTCTTAAAGTTAGGCGTGCCAAGGTAACGGCACTGCTCGAAGGACCAAAAGAACGGACGCTTCACTAACAAAATGAATACGACTGCTCACGCTTGAGTTCTGTAATGATACTAATTTATTCTTATAAATCCTAGGCCTTATATACTAACAGCGTATCTTAAATTTGGCCTGCTGTGGTACATTATCACCAGCAGACGGTCATAATCTTTGTTTATTTAGTTGTCAAGTTGTCAAGTTGTCTTTCGTTGGTGACGGTCGTGTTTTTACGTGCTCTCAAGTATTTATTGTTCTTTTGTGTTAACGGTGTTTAAATTTGTTTAATCTGGTAAATAATTCTAACAGGGATTGCAAATATACGTGTACTTATTTACGTTTGCAAAAAAAAGCTTTGCCAAGTTTTTATACACTTTAATTTGCAGTTTAACTGATGCTGCAGTGCCTTACTTAGAAAACATACGTTCATACATATATACATATATTTGCATTTGCTTATTCTGTGTCTACTAACAACAAACAGCTTGTCAATTTTATTACTCTCGCTTTTCAGCATCAGTCCGCTTTCGTCCGCTCTTATCCGACGGTTCTATCTGCTCACGCTCTCTTTCTTTCTTTATTTTTTTACCGTTTCAACGTACTCATTGCATTGAAACGTTAATACATACATATATTCTTGCACTCTTCATTGTTTTGTTTTAGCATTTCGATTTGCTTATTTCATTGTTTACATTTTTCAATATGTTTACCTGCTGCAGCAAGAATTGTAAAACGGTTGGTACAACCAACCAAGACTTTATTTTATGTAGATTGTGTGACAACGCGATCCATATGAAATGTGCTGGCTTTACTGCCAAAATAAGGGACTGCTTAGTTGCTGACTCTGGCCTGAAATGGTATTGTGAGTCCTGCAATGAGGTTGAGAAAGAAACTGCTCAATTCATAAGGCAGACTCACCTAAGCTTTGTATCTATGAACAAAGCGTTTAATAATCTGCATACGGCTTTCAAGGAGCTTGAGGCGAATTTTAAAAATGGCAAGATCATGACGGAATCTCCGAAGCGCAAAAAGACTTCGGGTCCTTTTCCACCTAGTGTCCCACCTGTCCTGCCAACCAAGCCACTACTGGTGCCAAGTAATAATCCCACATCGGGGCCTATTGCTGGTCCATTAATGGTTTTTAACTCGCCAGCTAGAAATCCTATTAATAACTTTACCACAGCTAACAATCCTTTACAAGTGCCCTCTGATCCTACAGCTTTTGTGCCTAGTAATCCTACTGTAGGTACAGCCGGCACTCCCAAGCCTCTTGTGGTTGTGCCTATCAACAAATTTATCTTTGTGTCTAGGCTAGCATCCGATACTTCATCGGATGATGTTAGTGCCTACATTAAAAGTTATATCGAGTCCCCACATATAAGGGTGGAAAAATTTAAATTCAAACACGCCCGAAGCATATCTTCTTTTAGGTTGAGTGTTCCGCCCGAACTTTTCACGACGATTTGTTCTGAAAAGTTTTGGCCGCCACAGCTCGTTGTAAAGGAGTATGTGAATAGGCGTAATGATAATTTTAATAAAAATGATATTAGGATTACTAGTGCACAGCCTGTTAGCCACCCTGTGGCCTCCACGTCGTCGGCAAAAAACTAATTAGCTTGGCCTACCAAAATGTTAGAGGCCTTAACACTTAACTTGCCAAATTATATGTTAACAGCCTATCTTTTGATTCACAAATAGTTGCACTTACAGAAACCTGGTTAAAACCCGATATTTCTGATTATTCCGTTTTTCCTTCTAAATATAACTTGTACAGATGTGATCGCACTTCCCGCAAAGGGGGTGGTGTTCTCATTGCTGTTGACTCCTGTATTTCCTCTGAACAGATTCTTTCTAAGGATCTTCCCGACATAGAGTTTTTATGTGTTAAAATAATACTAAACGGCCGTTCACTTTATGTTACTTGCTCTTATATTCCTCCTCAATCTGATATTAACATTTACTCATCCCATCTGAGTACCCTGCAACTTGTTTCGTCATTTTTGACAGATATGGATAATCTGATAGAGGTTGGTGATTTTAATCTGCCATATGTTGCATGGTCTGTGAATGACACATCTTCGGCGGTGTTACCAGTCACTTCTGATGATTTTATCGATGGCCTACTGGAGTTAGGCCTATCGCAAGTTAACAGGGTGCATAACTGTAGGGGTAGAATGTTGGACTTAATATTTGTTTCTGACTCAGATTGCAGTAATGCTTGTAGAATACCCCCCTAGTGCTTCCGGAAGATACCTACCATCCAACCTTAGAACTATCCATCGAAATTCTTAACCCTAGTTCAATATCTAATAATACATTAAAAACCCGTTGCTTTCGTAAAACTAATTTTACTAAATTAAATTTTCTTCTTCAACATACTAATTGGTCTCGCCTTTATTCTCGTAGTGATATAGAAACTGCCATTGCCATATTTTATAGGACCTTGAATTCGCTTTTGGATATTTGTGTTCCCCTCACTCGTTCTTCAAGTGTTAATAAACCACCTTGGTTTACGAGGGAACTATCGAAATTGAAAAACGCGAAGTCAAGATCATATAAAAAATTTAAAAAATCGGGAACTACTTTAGATTTATCTTCGTATTTAGTAGCAAAATCTAGTTTTCTTTCTCTTAACACATCTTGTTATAATAATTATCTTAATCGTTGTAGACTAAACTTTTCACGTGACCCTAAACAGTTTTATAAATTTGCTAACTCTAAACGTAAGTCTTCTTGCTTGCCTACCTCAGTATACCTTGATAATACAAAAGCAAGTTCTGATCAGGCAGTAGCCGATCTATTTGCTGAGTATTTTCAATCAGTATATTCAAC
Organism: Scaptomyza montana; assembly: GCA_018904305.1. Classification (NCBI taxonomy): domain Eukaryota; kingdom Metazoa; phylum Arthropoda; class Insecta; order Diptera; family Drosophilidae; genus Scaptomyza; species Scaptomyza montana. The sequence continues at coordinate 108,826 of JAEIGR010000059.1, read as the reverse complement.
GAATTGACATAGTTGCAGTAATTCCTATCCTTTTCGAGTTCAATCGTCAAATTGCATATATATCCCAGTTATAACTGAGTGTACGCTTCTAAGTTAACTTAGAACTTAGAACTATCAAACCAGGCTATCTGTCTGGTCCTGATGGAGTGCCAGGTTGTATACTTAGATACTGTGCGGATTCACTTTGTAAACCCTTACATAAATTATTTAACTTGTCGGTTGACTCAACAGTGTTTCCTGCTATATGGAAGGAATCTTTTATTATTCCACTCCATAAAAATTTTTCTAAGTCTAACGTTAAAAATTATAGAGGCATATCCAAGTTGTCCGCCATTCCTAAAGTCTTTGAAAAAATTATATGTTCTCAACTGCAACACACATGTAGTTCAATTATATCGCCTTATCAACACGGTTTTGTTAGGCGTAGATCTACTACCACTAACCTTCTTGAATTCACTTCGCTTGTTATCAAAGGGTTTCAGGAAAATGCAAACTGACGTTGTTTACACCGATTTTAGTGAGGCATTTGATTCTGTTAGTCATTCTCTGTTGCTTCAAAAATTAAAAATTATTGGATTTCCATCAAAACTCGTATTGTGGCTTTCGGAGTACTTGTGTGGCCGAACACAATAAGTTGTTTTTAAGTCGTCTGTATCTAAACCTATTTTAGTTACCTCTGGTGTTCCCCAAGGTAGCCACCTTGGTCCTTTGCTATTTAATTTGTTTATTAACGATCTTCCAGCTGTTATTACTAACTCTTTTGTTTATATGTTTGCTGATGATGTGAAGCTTTGTTTCACCTATAATGATGCTTCTCTTTGTAACTTGCTTCAGTCTGATTTGGGTGCATTGTCGGCCTGGTGTCGTTTTAACTTACTCAATTTAAACTGTTCAAAATGTACAGTCATGTCTTTTTGTAGAAGTACCCCTCAAACTGTTTACTACTTGCTTGATGCTTCACCACTCGACCGCGTGTTTGAAATTAAAGATATAGGCATTATTCTTGATCCTAAGCTAAAGTTTGACTCTCATATTTCGGCTATGGTTAATAAGGCCATTAATGTCTTTGGCTTCATCAAGCGGTGGTCGAAAGAGTTTAACGATCCGTACACCACTAAAACGCTTTATACATCTTAGTACGTCCCATCCTGGAGTATGGATCTTGTGTGTGGTCCCCACAATACTCGATTCACCAGGATAGAATTGAATCTGTGCAGAAGAAATTTCTTCTATTTGCCCTTAGAAGTTTTAACTGGGTTCCTGGAGTAGACTTACCCCCGTATTCAAGTAGACTCCTTTTGATTAATCTTCCTTCCCTGTTAAACCGTAGAACTATGCATGGCGTTTTATTTATTACTAACCTACTTTATGGTGAAATCGACTCATCAGTTCTTTTGAGTCGAATTAAATTAAATGTCCCAATTAGATCTTCACGTATTTTTTTACCCTTAGCCTTGATCGTTGCTTCAGCAACTATTTAATTCATGAACCATTTCGTGTTATATGTTCTGACTATAACAAACTTTATTCTCTTGTCTCCTTGGAGGCCTCATCTCCAGTACTAAAAAGATCGATCCTTTTTGCTTTATCTAATCGTAACCACTAATTACTAATCTAATGCTGGTCTGATTGGGTTTTTCTGGGTTTTTCCCAATCCTCGCACCAAATGTTGGACTACTCGATTTTTATTGAATTTCCCAGAGCTTTTACGTTAACTTCTGATTATATTTTCAGATTTATATATTAATCTATATTTTTATTTTAAATTATTTTAACTATTTTTTAATTTAAATTAATTTTGATTTCATTTTAATGTCAGCTGCTCTTAGCTGACAATAAATAAATAAATAAATATTTGTTTACCATTTTTGGTTATATTTCTACCAAGAACTAATTACTGCGGGTCACTTTACAATCTTAGCGACCCATGTGCAGTATTTATTTGTTATTTATATTTTTCTCATTACCTATTTATTGTGGGTCATTTTACAACTTTAGCGACCCATGTGCAATACTTATTTATTATTTTATAATTATTATGCAGGTAGCTGCAGTTTGGATCAATATGTTTGTGGTATTGCCGAGACCCAAGTGAGGTTCGGTGAGCGTGTTCATGCGTGAACAGATCTTGTGTGTGGTCTCCACAATACCCGATTCACCAGGATGGAATTGAATCTGTGCAGAAGAAATTTCTTCTATTAGCCTACTTAATGGTGCAATCGACTCATCAGTTCTTTTGAGTCGAATTAAATTTAATGTCCCAATTAGATCTTCACGTAACTTTTTACCCCTTAGCCTTGATCGTTGCTTGATTAACTATTTAATTCATAATCATTTCGTGTTACATGTTCTGACTATAACAAACTTAATTCTCTTGTCTCCTTTTTGCTTTATCTAATCGTAACCACTAATTTCTAATCTTACGCTGGTCTGATTGGGTTTTTCCCAATCCACGCAACAAATGTTGGAACACTAATCTTATTGTTGAACTTCCCAGAGCTTTAAAGTTATTATTATTATTATAATTGGGGTAAAGTGCTCTGCGACCTAAAAGATCTATTGTGCCCCCTTCTTGGCTTAAAGCTCTTCCATCAGACCCAGTCCTTGCACAAAGGCAAGTATATTTACTGGATCGATGGTCTTCAGGTCAGTGAACTGAATAACATGTTTTCCTAGAAACCTGCTTCTCTTCCCCCACTAAGGCTACACATTCTGCTATGATATGCAAGGAGGATTCCCTTTCCATATCGCAGAATCTTCATGTATCATTACTAGCGATTCCTAGCTTGGCTAGGTGACCCCTTAGTCTGCAGTGTCCTGTCAAAAGACCGGTCTTATCCTTATCGGATTATCCTGATTCTATTCTTTCCCATATTTATAATCTGCTTGAATCTTTTCAGATTGTAAGTTCCAAGAAGACACTTGGCTTGTCTGAGTCCTGGGGACTGCGCCCAGCTCATTTCGCGCAAGAGTTTCTCTTCACTCCTAAGTTCCTGCCGTATTGTGCTTCTTCCTATCCCACAGTACGGCTCGGGCCCTATGAGGGGTGTCGCTGCCCCCAGCCTTGCTTGCTTGTCTGCCTCTTCGTTCCCAGCTATATTAACATGTCCTGGGACCCATCTTAGGGTTAGTCTATTATGTAGTCCTAGAGTGTTTAGCTTGGTTCGCACCTCGCGAACTACCTTCGACCTAATTTCGATCTTGCTGAGTGCCATAATGGCTGCTTGACTATCTGATAATATAGCTATATCCCCATTCCGATAGTTACGCTTCAGATTAAAGTCCACACACCTCCCTATTGCACATACCTCAGCCTGGAAGATGCTGGTGTGCTTACCTAGGGACTCATGGTATTTTAGCCGAGGGCCTACCACTCCAAGACCGGAGCCTTGGCTGGTAAGGGATCCATCGGTGTACCATTTGATGGTGTGGGATTTCATTTGGTGGACCTCTTCAAGAGATGTCCACTCCCTTTTGCTGCTCAGGTGAACTTGAAATTTTTGCTCGAACATGTGCTCGGCTTTCATTTCGTCCCTAGGCTGTGCCAATAGGGGAAGTTCACTTGACAGCATATCTGCATCTAGTTGGCTCAGAATATGCTCTTTGCCAACTCCCTCGACCGACATTCTTTATAATGCAGCTTTCTGTTGTAGCCTAATTGTGTGATGGAGTGGGGTAATCTCCAACAGAACCTCTAGCGCCGATGTGGGACAGGTCTTCATCGCTCCAGTGATTCCTACACAGGCCATTCTTTGCAATTTATGTAATTGCCTCTGCACAGTGATTTGCTGTTCCTTGTCCCCCCATGCAATGGCTCCGTATGTGAGCATGGGCCTTACTACCATGAGGTATAGCCATCTCAAAATTTTTGGAGAGGTTCCCCATGATTTCCCCGCTATTCTACGACACGTGTAGAGCGCTCTGCAGCACTTTAGAATCGTATTCTTAATATGGGTCCCAAAGTTCAATTTACTGTCAAATGTGACCCCAAGGTGTTTGACTTCCTTGCTTGTTACTATTCGACTCCCCGCGAGCCTAATATCTCTCATCCTCTGCAACTTATACCTCCTGGTGAACGGAACTATGACGGTTTTTGTAGGGTTTAGGTTGAGTCCAACCTCGCTACACCAGTCATACGTGATCCTAAGTCCCAGTTGGATAATTTCACACAGAGTTTCCTCATACTTGCCCCGCGCTATTATCACAATGTCATCGGCATAGCCCTGGCATTGGATACCCCTGCTGGCAAGTCTGCTTAACAATTCGTCTACTAAGATACTCCATAAGAGCGGTGATAAAACCCCCCCTTGTGGACAGCCTCTTGTGGTTGTCACTGTTATAGTTGCCGTAGCTTGTCTGGACCTGAGTAGCGATGAGATCCATCTGCTAGTTAACATGTCCAGACCCCTTCTATTTAGGGCAGCCCTGACAGCATCGTGTGATGTGTTGTCAAAGGCGCCCTCAATATCTAAAAATGCATATATTGCTTCTTCTTTGTGCGGTTGGCGTATGCTTTCGGTTGCGGGGGCGGCGTCTCGACGGGGATGTCCCGTCGTGGCGCTGGTCGTCTGATGCCTCCATTGCCTCTCATTGGGGCGATGTGGGGTTGGTCCCACGCTGGAGGGCCAGTCTCCGTCAAGGAGGCGATCCTCAAAGTGTCTCGCGACACTGGCGGCAGGGATATCCTGCCGTACTCTATAGTTGTTGTTGTTGGTACTTTTCTTCATATTGTTCCCACGAATTGCGGAGAAATTATGGTCCGCCCGGCAGAGATCCGCCATACCCGGGTAAGGCTGGATAGAACAGGCGGTCGCCATCTGCCTGAGCCCACCGTTAGAGACTGGGCTAGTTTTTAATCCGGGCCCCCAGCCAGGCTGACTCTCGCCACGGTCCGATTAACACCCTAGCCCAGCCCGGAGTGAGATGTGAGGGAAGGGATGTAGATGGGTATTTGTGGGGGAGTTGGGAGTGTGTGAGGCTATGATTGAAAGACGGCGACACAAGCGTCTTGTCAGTGCGATAAAACCTACCGCACCCGCTGTTTGTCCAGGACTGCTTATTCACGAGGATTTCTCGCTATTCGCAGCTAACCCTGAAGGGCCGTTCGCTATCCGCAACCCGCGACCCGCCTGGTGGCCTCAGTTAAGCCCCTCCGAACCATCCCACAAGTTCATCAGACCAGCTTTAAAGTTAATTTTATAAATTTTTTACCTAAACTTACTTTCAGATTTAAATATAATTTTTTTTACTTAGTTTTAATTTTGATTTTAAATTTTATTTAAATTTTAATTAATTTGTATTTTATGTCAGCTGATTATAGTTGACAATAAACAAATTAATAAATAAATAAATATCTCTTATGCAAAGAGAAGGCGCAGTTTATTGATTTTAAAGAGCACAAAGAGCGCATCTGTCTTGCGGGAAATAATTACATAGAAGCAAGTGGTCGTGGCACCGTGCGCTTGTACACAGAGAAAAAAAAACCAGTGGAAACGTTGCAGTCGGACGCAACCGACTGCGGCATACTCGATACCAGTATTAAAACCGGTAAAAAGAGGCCTGATTGCAAAGGGTACGGATGCGGCAGGGGTGTACGCTGCCTTAAAGATTTTGCGATGCAGATGGGGATGCCACAAGCTATCTTCCTTACAAATTTGGTGACTCTAGCTCAAAATTTGTAAAAGGTGGGGAAAGGGGGGGCTGGGGGCGGTATGGGTAGTTGTGGCATCAACGTTTTTGATGCAGATCTTTGCGAAATGTCAATTGCTATCTTCAAACCAAATTTGGTGAATCTAGCTCAAAGTTTGTAAAAAGTGGGGAAAGGGGGGCTGGGGCGGTATGGGTGGGCGTGGCATCCAAATTTGTGATGCAGATCTTTGTGGAATGTCAATTGCTATATTCATACCAAATTTGGTGACTCTAGCTCGAAATTTGTAATAAGTTCCTAAAGGGGGGCTGGGGGCGGATTAGGTGGGTGAGGCATCCAAATTTGTGATGCAGATCTATGTGGCATGTCAATTTCTATCTACATACCAAATTTGGTGACTCTAGCTCGAAGTTTGTAAAATGTGGGGAAAGGGGGGCTGGGGGCGGTATGGGTGGGCGTGGCATCCAAATTTTGATAAAGATCTTTGTGGAATATCAATTGCTATCTTCATACCAAATTTGTTGACCCTAGCTCAAAATTTGTAATAAGTGGGGAAAGGGGGGCTGGGGCAGTATGGGTGGGCGTGGCATCCAAATTTGTGATGCAGATCTTTGTGGAATGTCAATTGCTATATTCATACCAAATTTGGTGACTCTAGCTCGAAATTTGTAATAAGTTCCTAAAGGGGGGCTGGGGGCGGATTAGGTGGGTGAGGCATCCAAATTTGTGATGCAGATCTATGTGGCATGTCAATTTCTATCTACATACCAAATTTGGTGACTCTAGCTCGAAGATTGTAAAAAGTGGGGCAAGGGGGGTTGGGGGCGGTATGGGTGGGCTTGGCATACAAATTTGTGATGCAGATCTTTGTGGAAGGTCAATTGCTATCTTCAAACCAAATTTGGTGACTTTAGCTCGAAAATTGTAAAAAGTGGAGAAAGGGGGGCGAAATGGAGGGCGTGGCTCCAAAACTTTGATGCAGATTTTGGGGGTCGTTGCCAGCTATCTTCCTACCAAATTTGGTGGCTCTAGCTGCACAACTCTGGAAGATACACGCATTCCCGTTTTTGACGAAGCGTTGGGGTTGGGGGCGGCTAGGGCAGTATTGGTGGGCATGGAAACCAAACTTTTGGTGCAGTTTTTGGGGGGTCATCATCATCTATCTTGGCGCCAAATTTGGTGGCTATAGCTCAAAAACTGTGGGAGATATAGCCATTTCTGATTTCAAAATGCGGGGGGGCTGGGGGCGTAATGAGTGGGCGTGGCTCCAAAACTTTGATGCAGTTTTTTGGGGGTTGTTAACAGCTATCTTCCCACCAAATTTGGTGGCTCTAGCTCCACAACTCTGGAAGATACACACATTCCCGTTTTTGACGAAGCGTTAGGGTGGATGGGGGCGGCTAGGGCAGCATCGGTAGGCGTGGCATCCAAACTTTTGATGCATTTTTGGGGGTCATCATCACCTATCTTGGCACCTTATTTGGTGGCTTTAAATTTGACTTTAAAATGCGGTGGGGCTGGGGGCGGAATGGGTGGGCGTGGCTCCAAAATTTTTGATTCAGTTTTTTGGGGGTTGCTAATAGCTATTTTCTTACCAAATTAGGTACTTCTAGCTGTTAGGATGTGCGAAATATGTGGATTTTTCGGTTTTGGGTTATCGAATTTATCGATTTGCCAGCCCCCAGTTATCGTAGAACCCCCATCTTGACACTTTAATTTACTATCCCATAGATAAAGAGAATTGGAAAGTTTCAAGTCTCTTGCTGTGGAAAAACCTTGCAACCATACGGACGGACAGACGGACAGACACCATGACGGACATTGCACAAAACCAATATACTCTTTACCTTCGGTATCGAGTATAAAAACTAGTTAGGTACAAAATGGTGCGTGGCTTAGAGACAGATTACGATATTAAAGATCGTGAGTATATAACATGCGCAAAGAGTAAAATTTGCGTGATGAAATTCCCAAAGGCATCCGAAAATTTTGCGAACGAGGTGCTTCAGTTAATGCACAGCGATATATGTGGACCGATGAGTAAAACGTCAAACGGCGGGGCAAGATATTTTGCAACGTTCATTGATGACAAAACGCGATTTGTACATGAATGTTTTTTGAAAACAAGAGATGAAATTTTTACAAAATTTAAGGAATATAAAGCATATGCAGAAAATCAAACTGGCAAAACAATAAAGGCGCTCAGGAGTGATAATGGGCGCGATTACTTAAGCTAGAAGATTGATTATTATTTAAAAACAAATGGCATTATTAGGCAACTAACTGTGCCGTACACACCGCAGCAGAGCGTGCCAACAGGACACTGGTAGAGATGGCTCGCAGTATGTGGGTACATGCTGGTTTGGATGAAGAAATCTGGGCTGAGGTTGTAAAGACAGCTTCATATTTGCGAAATCAAGCAGAAACATCAACGTTGTTTAAAATTACACCACAAGAGGCTTGGTCTGCCAGGAAGCCAAGCGTACGACATCTAAAGGTATTCGGCGTCAAGGCAATAGTGCTAAATAAAGCGCACAAGAAGAAATTTAAGCCAAAGGGTGAAGAGCATATAATGGTTGGCTATTCAGAAAATGTAAAGGCATACCGCCTATACAATCCAGAAAAGAAAAAGTTAATAGAAGCTCGCAATGTTATATTTTTTGAGTCTTTTTTAACAGGTGATGATTACATGCTGTTTCCGTATAGAGCACAAGATACTGATGTTATGTTGGTCATGTCTTCTGTTGAGCATTGGCTCAATAGAAACGCTGCTAAGCTCCAAGCACAGCATTTCCCATCGGGCAACGGTCTACGCTGGCTTGGCCTTCTCAAGAGGCTCCATATTACTTGCATGCGCAGACCATACACTGATTGAAAAATGCCGATCTAAAATTAAGTACAAATGTACTTGAATTGAGTATTCGCGATTCTAGAATTTCATTCCTGATTTGAGTATGGAATTCTTGAAATAAGTACACAAATTCTTGATTTAAGTATGGACTACTTGAAATGCTTGATATGAGATTTAAAATACTTAAATCAAGTACTGAAGGTTCTTAAAATAAGAATAAGAGAACTTGAATCAAATATAATCTAGGGAATACTGAAATCGAGTACGAAATTCTTGTTTCAATTTTTATTTTATTGTTTTGGCTTTTAAAAACGGGTTATATGTGAATTTATTACTTTTATTCTTTTTTTTTTTAAAAGTCATTAATAAGCATTAAAAAACCAAATAAGCTGAGCTAAATCAAGTTCACTTAACATAAACATTAACTGCAGCCATAATATACCTGGAATTGGCTCAACTAAGGCACTCGTTTCTTCGGTTCAAATCCCGTCACGGTAAGCATAAACAGAAAATTTGTTAAAGTTATTTCTAATTTCTTTCATATCAAGCTTTAGCCTGGTAATAATAGGCAGCTTTTAAAAACTCTAGCTGCGCTATCTATCTATATAAGACTTTCAGGAATTAATAAAATCAAGTATTATCAAAATTGGATCAAGTACGCAAAAATATCGGAACAAGAATGCAAGTACTTATTTTAAAAACTTATAATTTATCATTTAAAGTACTCAAAAACTTATATCGAGTTCTGAAAGAACTAAATTCAAGTTTAAAGGGTACTCAAATCTATAATAAACAAGCTTAAAAAAAACTTACTTGAATCAAGTATGATATTCTCGGATTAAGTAATTCCGTACTAAGTGAAAAATCAAGTTCGGAATGTGGAGTTTTGAGTACGGAATACTTGATTATTTCTATCAGTGTATGTATGTATGGACTGGAGTTTGTACATATATTTGGTCATGTCTATCTTAGGCGTATTAAAGGTTTTTTTGTACTTGCAACAAAGTGTTGCAAGTTAAGTTTTATAAATGTCTGAAATGATATATATCAATTAAAAAAAGCTATGTATTTAACTAATACCAGTCATACAGAAGTAAGCTTTATTTTAATGATCCTATGTCATAAAAGAAAGTTTTTTCCACAATCGCGTTATAAATCAAGTGGAACCCTTACAGTCGGACGCAACCGACTGAGGTATAATCGATACCTTTATTAAAACTGTTAATAAGAGGCCTAAATGCAAAGGGGTACGGATGCGGCAGGGGTGTACGCTGCCTTAAAGATTCTCCGATGCAGATGGGGATGCCACCAGCTATATTCCCTCCAAATTGGTGACTCTAGCTCAAAGTTTGTAAAAGGTAAGGAAAGGGGGGGCTGGGGGCGGTATGGGTAGTTGTGGCACCAAAATTTTTGTTGCAGAACTATGTGGGATGTCAATTGGTATCTTCATACCAAATTTGGTGACTCTTGCTCGAAATTTTTAAAAAGGGGAGTGGAACCGGTGGGCTTGGCTCCAAACATTTTTGGGGATCGTTGCCAGCTATCTTCCTACCAAATTTGGTGGCTCTAGCTCCTAAACTCTGGAATATACACTCATTCCCGTTTTTGACGAAGCTTCGGGGCGGATGGAGGCGGCTAGGGTAGTATTGATGGGCCAATCTTTTGATGCAGTTTTTGAAGGGTCATCATCACCTATCTTGGCACCAAATGACGGATATATAGGCTTTTTTGTCTTAAAAATGGGAGGGGGGCTGGGGGGAGAAATAGGTGGTTGTGGCTCCAAAATTGTTTATGTAGTTTTCTGGATTTGCTAGTAGCTATTTTCGCTCCAAACAATGTAATTCAATCCGTTAGAATGTGCGAAATAGACCGATTTATTTATTTTAAATTTTCGTACTTATTGATTTGTGAGCCCCCGATTATCATTTTCATCTAATCTTGCCTTTTTATCTTTCCAGTCCATTGATAACGATAGTTGGAAAGTTTCAAGTCTTTAGCTTGAAGATTGTGGAAAAAAAATTGCGAACAAACAGACGGACAGACGGTAAGACACCAAGACGGACATTGCACAAACCCAATTTTCTCTTGACCTTCGGTATTGAGTTCAAAAAATCAGATCGAGCATGAAAAACTGGCCGTACTGACATGTATATACATCGTATTATGTTCGTTAGCTTACGAGTAGCAAGATTTCGTCTTTTACATCAACGCAAATGACAAACATACCTATTTGATCTTACTTTAAATAGAGTAATACTCTTTGTATGTATAAAAATAAAGTGGAAACGTTGCAGTCGGACGCAACCGACTGCGGCATACTCGATACCAGTATTAAAACCGGTAAAAAGAGGCCTGATTGCAAAGGGTACGGATGCGGCAGGGGTGTACGCTGCCTTAAAGATTTTCCGATGCAGATGGGGATGCCACAAGCTATCTTCCTTACAAATTTGGTGACTCTAGCTCAAAGTTTGTAAAAAGTGGTGAAAGGGGGGGCTGGGGGTGGTATGGGTAGTTGTGGCATCAACATTTTTGATGCAGATCTATGTGAAATGTCAATTGCTATCTTCAAACCAAATTTGGTGAATCAAGCTCAAAGTTTGTAAAAGGTGGGGAAAGGGGGGCTGGGGCGGTATGGGTGGGCGTGGCATCCAAATTTGTGATGCAGATCTATCTGGTATGTCAATTGCTATCTTCATACCAAAAATTGTGACTCTAGCTCAAAGTTTGTAAAATGTGGGGAAAGGGGGGTTGGGGGCGGTATGGGTGGGCGTGGCATCCAAATTTTGATGCAGATCTTTGTGGAATATCAATTGCTATCTTCATACCAAATTTGTTGACCCTAGCTCAAAGTTTGTAATAAGTGGGAAAGGGGGGCTGGGGCGGTATGGGTGGGCGTGGCATCCAAATTTGTGATGCAGATCTTTGTGGAATGTCAATTGCTATATTCATACCAAATTTGGTGACTCTAGCTCAAAGTTTGTAAAAAGTGGGGAAAGGGGGGCTGGGGGTGGTATGGGTGGGCGTGACATCCAAATTTGTGATGCAGATCTTTGTGGAATGTCAGTTGCTATCTTCATACCAAATTTGGTGACTCTAGCTAAAATTTTGTAAAAAGTGTGGAAAGGGGGGCGGAATGGGTGGGCGTGGCTCCGAAACTTTGATGCAGATTTTTGGGGGTCGCTGCCAGCTATCTTCCTACCAAGTTTGGTGGCTCTAGCTCCACAACTCTGGAAGATAAACGCATTCCCGTTTTTGACGAAGCGTTGGGCGGATGGGGGCGGCTAGGGCAGTATCGGTGGGCGTGGCATCCAAACTTTTGAAACAGTTTTTGGGGGGTCATCATCACCTATCTTGGCACCAAATTTGGTGGCTCTAGCTCAAAAACTGTGGGAGATATAGCCATTTCTGATTTCTAAATGCGGGGGAGCTGGGGGCGGAAAAACATTGAGGCAGATTTTTGGGGGTCGTTGCCAGCTATCTTCCTTCCAAATTTCATGGCTCTAGCATCACAACTCTAGAAGATACACGCATTCCCGTTTTTGACGAAGCGTTGGGGCGGATGGGGGCGGCTAGGGCAGTATTTGGTGGCTATAGCTCAAAAACTGTGGGAGATATAGGCTTTTTTTATTTTAAAACGCGGGGGGGCTGGGGGTGGAATGGAAGTGCGTGGCTCCAAAACTTTGATGCAGTTTTTTGGGGGTCGTTACCAGCTATCTTCTTACCAAATTTGGTAGTTCTAGCTGTAAGGATGTGCGAAATATGTGGATGTATCGGTTTTGAGTTATCGAATTTATCGATTTGCCAGCCCCCCAGTTATCGTAGAACCCACATCTTGACACTTTTATTTACTATCCCATAGATAAAGAGAATTGGAAAATTTCAAGTCTCTAGCTTGAAGGGTGTGGAAAAAAGTTGCGAACATACAGACAGACAGACGGACGGACACCATGACGGACATTGCACAAACTCAATATACTCTTGACCTTCGGTATCGAGTATAAATAATACAACCCGAGCCTATAGACGTTTACAAATTATTATACTCGTTACCGAAGCTAAAGAGTATATTGGTTTTGTGTAATGTCCGTAAGGGTGTCTGTCCGTCTTTCCGTCTTTCCGTTTGACCGTCTGTCCGTCCGTCCGTCTGTATGTTCGCATTTTTTTTCCACACCCTTCAAGCTAGAGACTTGAAACTTTCTATGGGATAGTAAATTGAAGTGTCTAGATTGGGGTTCTACGATAATTGGGGGGCTGGCAAATCGATAAGCTCTTTAACTCAAAACCGATTAATCCACATATTTCGTACATCCTTTCAGCTAGAACTACCAAATTTGGTGCATAGATAGCTACTAGCAGCCCCCAAAAAACTGCATAAAAAATTATGGAGCCACGCACACCCATTCCGCCCCCAGCCCCGCCGCAATCTAAAGTAAAAAAAGCCAATATCTCCCACAGTTTTTGAGATATAGCCACCAAATTTGGTGTCAATTTAGGTGATGATGACCCCCAAAAACTGCATCAAAGTTTTGGAGCCACGCTCACCCATTTCGCCCCCCCTTTTCCCCACTTTTTTCAAACTTCGGGCTAGAGTCCCCAAATTTGGTATGAAGATAGCAATTGACATTCCACATAGATCTGCAGCAAAAATTTGGATGCCACACCCACCCATACCGCCCCCAGTCCCCTATTTTTCACATTTTACAAACTTTGAGATAGAGTCACCAAATTTGGTATGAAGATAGCAATTGACATTCCACATAGATCTGCAGCAAAAATTTTGATGCCACACCCACCCAATCCGCCCCCAGCCCCCCTTTCCCCCTCTTTCCCCACCTTTTACAAACTTTGAGCTAGAGTCACCAAATTTGGAAGGAAGATAGCTGGTGGCATCCCCATTTGCATTGGAGAATCTTTTAGGCAGCGTACACCCCTGCCGCATCCGTACCCCTTTGCAATCAGGCCTCTACCGGTTTTAATACTGGTAACGAGTATACCGCAGTCAGTTGCGTCCGACTGCAACATTTTTTCTTTTGTTTTTTTATTGATTTTATATCTTGTTGAATATCAAATCGGTGTATTTGTCATTGTCGTTGAGTTAGTACTGTACGCTTGCACATAATCTAGCAGCACTCATATATATATATTTTATCGTATAGTATAATTAATGAAAATGTTTTGAGCTCGATAAAAGATTGGATCCCATTAAATGCTGTGACCAAACGCACATAACTCTAACTTCCTGCTCCGATTTTTTTATTCTTGGAATTATCGCACCTTATTGATTTTTTGGCCATAGTGTGTATAGTTCCTCACCACACCCTTTATGGTAAATAAAATCTAATCGATTTAAGGTTATCGATGTTATAGATTACCTAGTGGCGGAATAAAAACATTAAATATAAATTTAAAGTTGTTTTTTAAGAAATTTCTCTCCAGTCTTATAGGTACCAAAAAAATTTTCCCTGATACATATAAATAGACAGTCGCACAGATTTTGTGACTTTTGCATAATCGATTAGATTCTGAAATATGTTATACTGCACCGTTTTAAAATTTTGTTTATTTTCATCAATTATTTTTTATTCCTAAAATATTTTGCCTTACCTGGATTTTTTTAAAGGTTGGCATCCACATCTTCTGTTGCAATTCAGTTCGATAGGCACGCGTAAAACATCCTACATAGGATATAAAACATGATATAAGGAGTATGTCTCCAGGAAGTTGTTTTATTCCCAACGTAATGCTGAGATCAAATTTCTGAGTTAATTTTAACAAGCTTTTGTTTTGAACATTATATTTACCTTTTAACTGACTCTGTCCATCGCACCTTCTCAGTTGCTAGTCCACCAATTAATCGATTGGCAATGTCTATTGTAAAAGCTGTTTTGTCAGCTTCATCCTGACATTTTTGTTTTTTTGCCATTGCGTCATCAAATTTTAATTGTAATATATTCAATTCTTGCTCAAGCTCATTAAGTTTTTGATTTAAGGCTGTTAATTTTTCGCGTGCATCATTTAACTCTTTTTCGGCATCAACAAGAGCTCGTTCCTTGGGCTCAACCACAAGATAAACATCATAAAAACGGTTTATATTGATAACCCATGAACATAGACCAGCAGCTGCTGACGATTTTGATATAATTTTCTCAGGGCTAAATTCAGGATCTTGAATGTAGGGTTGAAGCGCTTTTATTACATCGGGGTGAATATGCTTTTTGTCGTAATTAATTAAGTTGTCAAGGAACTTATCTACATTGCCCATCATTCCTCGGGATGATTTCCAACTACGATCTTTAGATATTTTACCATTAACAGAAAAAAGTACTAGGACAGCAGCACACACACTAACTACTGCGTCTGGTGGTGATCCGAATGATTTAAGTTCAGTCAAGTTGTTTTTATTAAGAGTATTGAGGGCTTCCTGGGCCGCAAGTAGGGCCGGTTGAGCCTTGCGGAAGTCTTCCTCGCATAGTTTTGCTTTTGCCCCAACATCTTCTTCAATCTGACGTACATTTTTTTCTTCCTTAGTAGCATAGGCACGTTCTCTAGATACCTTTTCATTCTCGGTACCTACAACTACAATTAAATTGTCTGCTTCCTGGTTTTTTATTTTAAGCTCAACTTCTTGCACTTTAAGAACATCTTGTAGAGCATCCACTTCTTTTGTGCAACTAGCCAACTTAATTAGTCCATTTTCTAATCGAGATCGGCGTTCCAAGTTGGCATTTACTTTTTCATACAAAAGTTTCGAATAAAGTGAAATAAGTTCCAGAAAAGATTTTGGAGTTGTATAGTTATAGCGTTTTGCATTTGCCAAATAGAGTTCAGAGATATCGTTGACTGTCTCATGTACATATGCCATAAACTTAGAAACTGGGGGCGCTAGCTCTATTGGGAGTACTCCAATCTCAGAAAGGAATCGGAGCGACACAGACTCTAGAGCCTGCTGGGGCCACTTGTGAAACCAATCTATGGTAGTACAATTAACAATAGCAGGAAATTTTCTTGAACGTACTCGAAGAGTGGCACCGACTGGTGAGAAGCAGAGTACAACTTTAAGGAGACTACGAACTTTCTCAATAAAAAATTTCCAGCAGTTTTCCCGATTGTCAACAATACCGAGCTGCTTGACTTCGTTACGCACGGAACCAATTACGTTTTCCATTTCGTCATCGGGAAAAAGCTCATGTATATCACCCGATGCTAAAAGATCGTTTACAAGAACCAGAAACTGTTCTCGAGCCACCTCTGAATCAGTCATAAGAAAGCAGCATGCTGTGCTTTTAACTCCTGCTTTTGTGTACAATGCAGCAATATTGGTCTTTAGGTCATTAACGCTATAATCTTTTGTAAGCTGAATCTGAAATATATCCAGGGATGAGATAAACGCTGCTAGGCGTGTTAGCGATTGTTTTCCCGAGCCCCCAACTCCGATTAGTAATGCATATCCTCTGGATGATTCTAAGATGCGACTAATTCGGCACACATGCGACATGGCATCGTCAAACAGTACCAAGTTCATCACTCCTAAGTAGTCATTGTAGCGCAGCTGTGCTTCCTCTAATAATATTTTCAATCGATCCCAAGTAAGAATGGGCATGTATTTGATATCTGAAAGTCCTTTGGCGAAATGACAATAAATAAGTGGCTGAGCATAAATAATGTCCTCACTAATGCCTTCAATTCCTTTGCGCACTACTTCAACCACTACCTTTTTAAAGTTTCCAATGTCAGTCTGGTCCACTAGTTTATCGCCGTACACACGGAAACACTCATGCACCCACAAACGTATCATTTGATTAAAATTGGGGCATGTCTCATTATTTGCATAAAGAACACCCTGAAAAAATTATCACAAGATTAGCATATTAATATAATATAGTTTAACCCAACCATCACCTTTAATGCAACAAATTCACTACACGCATTTATATTGATGTCGCATTTGACCTCAAAAATAGGACCATTTCATTCATTTATAATTTTCTTAATATCGAAAATACCCGGATTTATGAAACGCGCATTAGTGAATAATGCGTTGTTATATAATCAGAATATGAAACAACAGAGAACGTTCTTTATGCTGAGTACTTAATACCAGCGACTAACATACCTATAAAATTGAGTATCCAAGACATGCAGTAACTAACGCAAAGCTTTTTTTTTCGGAATAGACTGGACGGAATTCTTGAAAAGATATTTTAAAAGTGTGATATAGCGTTTCCCATGATTCGTAATGAAAAAAAAAGACTATCTTAGTTTTTAAAGCACAAAAATATATCTTACCGTAAAAATATTTGCTAAGTCACGTAGATTAAAATTATAATGGAACTTCAATGCTGTGGGAAGAAATGAGCTGACCACTTTCAAATGAAGGGTGATTGCTGTGTTCACCAGGGCTTTACATTCCTTAATAATTGTTTTATCAAACTTGTGTTGCGGGTTTTCCATATGCTGGGATAGTATGGAATTTAGAATGTGAAATAGAGCTTCTTGACTGGGTTGACTATAAGTGAAAAATAAATTGTATTATAATATTTGCTAAATGATTTTATATCAACTTACTTTACTGCAAAGGAACAAAAATGTCTTTGTAATCTCGGATTTATGGTAAAAGAACCTGCGGAAGGATTCATGCACGCCACAAAATTACATTTATGAATATCTTTTAAAGTCATTTTAATGCGATCATACCAATGGTGATAATCCATAAACTGCCTAATAAGAGTATGCGGTTGCACTGTAAAGTACTTATCAACCTCAGGCATATTCATATCATCTACAAAATAAATCATTTTTTTGTTTCCTATGGGACCATAATTGCGACCAGCTTTTTTTTCGAGTGGCTTTTCTAAAATACGTTGTAACGTTTCTGAGGTAGTATAGAAGTTAAATGGAACATTGGTGATTGCAAATTTGTCTGTAGGTAAAGTGCTTAACTTAGCATTCATCAATAAAGTTTTGCCCGATCCCGAGGGTCCAATAAGCATTAATGGATGATCAACTTCAATTAAAGTATCCATGAAAAAACGCAAGCGGGTGGTCTCGGCCGAATTAACCAAATTGGATTGGAGTGGAAGATCAGGGTCTAGCTCAAAATCCGGTACCAGGTTTGTCCATGGTAAAAATTTTTTGCTTTCGTTATGTATATAAAAAGAAAATATATTCGCTGATGATGGAAACTTGACAGCTCTATACTCATTTTGAAACCACTTGCTGAACTCATTTCGCCAATCAATGATTTGATCTTGAAAAAGCGAGGATCCAAAACCCCAAATAATACAAAAAACAAAGTAAATTTCGTACCAGTCTTTAGGGCAATCATGTGGCACGTTTTGTGGAACTAACATACTGTCTAATAAGAAGCAAGTCATTTGTAACCTTGCAATATCTGAAATGGGTGTGATACTTTTAAGACGTAACCTAAACATTTCAAGTAATGGTGGAACGTATTTGTCAAATAGAACATTAAGAGTAGCTATTTCGCTAGAATTTGACCGAGTTCCTAACCAAGACTGTATAAACGGTGTCCAACCTAAGTCCTGCGGATTAATATACAAGATTCCTGCACGCGACACTGTAGCTGGCGTTGCCACTCGAAGCGACGCAATTTCAAAAAGCAAACGCATCTCTTTAGTAAGAGCAATGCGCTCATTACTGGCCAAGGTTAGAACCTTGTTATCGTCCATAACAGTGTTTAAGCTTTCAATCCACATAGGATCAATGTCTCCATCAAGGACAATCCACTTTGGTCCTGATCCGCCCAGATTAGCTTGATCACGCATTAAAATTGAGAATAAACCATCTTTCCATTCTCGAGTCGCTGGATTCACTATTCCAAACAACTCATCATTTGTCACCGCCTTTGGATTAAGATCATTGTAATGTGGCTTGCGCTTTTGGTTAGAGTATGTCTTATTGAGAGTTTTCCACACCTCTGATTTCCCAGTACCTGCAAAACCAATTATAAAAACCGAGTGCCGCACTGCAAACAGCTCTTCAAGTTGAACGATCTTTAAAATAAATCCATCCTCTGGCTGTAGTTTTAGGTCAATGGCCGATCGTTTTATGACTGCCTCAAATTCAATATTTCGCTTTCTTGGAACATCTAATGCAGGAAACAAGTCTCCGATAAGTCCCATAAATACCGGAAGATCATCGGTTATAATCTTAGGAATGTTGAAATCACGTAACGCTCTCATTAGTACTTGGTCCTCTGGTCGTACTCGATCGTCTCGCTAAAAAAATTTAAAAATTTATAAAAATATATCTTAAATTTTTTTCTGATTTGAGGTTAAATATTTGTATTAATAGCTGTATATAAAAACAAGAAAGAAGGCTCTAGTCGAGAGAGCCCGACTAGAACATACCAGTTAAACTTATAAAATATAATAATGCTATAAGAGAGGTTATATTTGAAACCTAAAGACAAAAAACCATTTCATGGCTCGGGGTATAAAAGTGAATGCACTACTGCATAGTGACTTAAGTTCAATCGATTCAATTTGATATCTCCGGTCTTTCTTAACCGATTTGGACGATATTTTCAGAAAAGTTCTATCGTTACCCATTATTTGATATTTTTGTAATTGATTATCGATATGGGGTCGGAGATGCTTCCTTCTGCCTGTTACATACTTTTGCACAAAACCATTATACCCTTTTTACCCATTTTATCGATTCAGGGTATATTGAATACAGAATAATATATATCAACACAATATTTAAGAGCTGGAGCTTAGTGTTAGATAATATCCGTGCAATTTTATAACGAACACCAAGTAGCGAAACATGAAAATGTTTGCAATGATGGGAATTTTCTTTCGCAGCAGCAGCAAGATTAACACATTGTTTTTAAACAAGAGTATTGATACTTGAAAATTAAGGTTATAAAGAGTTAGAGGCAGAAAGTGATAGAGGGAGAAGGTGTCATAGAGGAATTGTTCGATTGTGAAGGTTTAAGAAGAGGAAAGAATAGAGGAGGAAAGTTTTAGAGGGAGAAGTTGTTAAAGGGAGAAATTGTTAGAAGGGGAAAGTGTTAGAAGGAGAATGTGTGTAAGAGGGTGAAATAGTTTGAGGGGGAAAGTGTAATAGGGAGGAATTGGCTAATGTGTTATAGATATCACCGTTTGTGAGGATCAGTGAGCAAAGTACATTTCCTATGAAACTATTAAGTGCTAGAGTCAAGTGTGCACAGATTTCTTAGCTACAAGTTATTAGATATAAGAGAGAGTCAACTGTGTGCAGGTTTCTTAGCTGCCAATAAGTAGATATCAGAGAGTCTCGAGGGCACCTGATTGAAGTGCGTTGCCTTGCACAACTGCAGACAAGCAAGGGATGGGAATTTTCTTTCGTAGCAGCATCAGCAAGATACATTCATAGGTTCAAAATAAGAGTATTGAGGCTTGCAGATTTAGAGTGGAATGTTAGAGGGAGAAAGTATCAGAGGGTGTTAGAGGGAGAAAGAGTAAGACCCCTTTAGAACGATGAAGTTTTTGCTTCTGAAGCATTCGTTTGTAGGCAAAGGGAGTAGAGGGGTAACAGCTGCAAGCAATGCTTCATGACTTGGGTAGCAATGATTTATTTTTCTCATTTTGTTTTGCCTTATTCCGATTGCATGTAAACACAGAGTTGCAAAGTGTTTGATGTGAATAATAAAGTTATCGATACGCATATCGCACAAGCAAATATTAGCGCCACTTGTAAATACATTGTTTTTTTAAAGAAATTTTTAAAAGAAATGTTCACTTAATCCATTTTATTTACTTGTTACTTCTTAAATCATAAATTTGTTAACAAATAAAACTATCGATGGCAAACATGTATGTTTATCGACCATAAATTTAAATCAGAGATGCATTTACAGAGTTTACATTTATAAGAAAATGGTGAATGAAAAAACATCATCGTGTTAATGACCAGATTTGCGAAGAAGTTTTAAAGCAGAATGAAAAAAACTTGATCAAAAAACTTCATCGTGTAAAAGGGGTCTAAGTGTTAGAAGGAGAAAGTGTCAAGGGAGAAAAGTGTTAGAGGGCGAACGTGTTATAGGGGAAAGTGATCCTGCTTAAATAATTATATTAAAACACGCCCCCTTATGCGATTCTATACACGAGCGTCTATGAAATGCAGGTGGTATGCTACTTACGTTTCTAACCTTTATTTTCATATATCTGTTTTGATTGTTGCACTGACTTCTGTTACTCTTATAGAGCTAATTAGTATAATTTTTAAAAAGCCAATTAAATTGTTTTAAATTTGTATACTTTGTTAATGAACAAAAAATTATTATTTTTTTTTTTGTAGGGTTGTTTTAATTTGTTTTTATACTCGGTACCGAAGGTAAAGAGTATATTGGTATATTGCCACGCCCACCCATACCACCCCGAGCTCCTAGCCCCCCTCTACCTTAATGTTACAAATTTCGAGCTACAGTCACCAAATTTGGTATCAAGATAGCAATTGACATTTTACAAAGATCTGCATCAAAAATTTGGATGCCACGCCCACCCATAAGGCCCCAGCCCCCCTCTCCCCACATTATACAAACCTTGAGCTAGAGTCACCAAATTTGGTATGAAGATAGCAATTGACATTCCACAAAGATCTGCAGCAAAAATTTGGATGCCACGCCCACCCATACCACCCCCAGCCCCCCTTTCCACACTTTTTACAAATTTCGAGCTAGAGTCACCAAATTTGGTATGAAGATAGCAATTGACATTCCACAAACATGTGCATCACAAATCTGGATGCCACGCCCACCCATACCGCCTCCAGCCCCCCTTTCCCAACAAACTTACAAACTTTGAGCTAGAGTCATCAAATTTTTAAGGAAGATAGCTTGTGGCATCCCCATCTGCATCGGAAAATTTTTTAGGCAGTGTACACCTCTGCCGCATCCGTACCCCTCAGCAGTCAGGATTCTTTTTACCGGTTTTAATACTGGTATCGAGTATTCCGCAGTCGGTTGCGTCCGACTGCAACGTTTCCACTTGTTTTTTTATAGCTTTTTGCATTATGTTAAATTTGAGATTTATATTAAGCTTCTTCCGTTGCGGGATTAAGCACACACAAACACCGAACATTAAGATTAATGACATATAGTTATAGCCGCTCATAGGTCACACTCCATGATTTTGTTTCGGCTCTATAGTTCTATAAGTTCTAGTACTCACTATATACATATCTAAGAATACTTTTATGTATGTCATTTGTTGATGAAAGAATTCATTGTTCTTCAAATTGTTCAGGAATATGTAATTTGCACAGAAACCATGAATTTTGCCGTTCAACTCTCATTACTTTAAGCTATAACTGTAACTCCTCTCTCTCTCTGTTCATGTTAAGTTAACATAGAAACTTTTAGCTTAAGTCAAAATTACAGCGTGATTTTCATCTATGTACGCTTTTTCTACGCACAAGAAGTGCCCATCCGCTTACAATTCCAATATACAAATACAATTCCTCTACCACAAATTACAATAAAAAACTTGCTACAGAATCCAAACAAATCCACAGTCAGCGTTACTATAGTGGAACCACTCCTCTACAATAATTGGTCCTTCGAGCCGGATATCCTTCCATTCGGCCCAGCAAGTTCAGTGGAGAAAAGATTAGTAATGAATTTTTATTTCTTCAAGTTCTGAGAGTGAAAAGTTTTACTTTACATACTGTGAGGGACTAAAATAGCTCTCCCACAACACATTTCTTTTGTTTGTTTTACCAAGAAGGTATTATTAATTATATGTATTAAGTAAACATAAAACAGGTATAAGTTCATAAGTCAGTAACGAGCATCACTGATAGCAGCGGGCATCACTGATAACTGTGCGCATCACTGGACCCTAACGGGATCGTGAGCGCTCTCGCACTCAAGAGCGCATCGACAGAAAGGGACCACGCGTGACAGCAGACAGCGGCGCAAGCATCGGAGCGAGAACATGATATACCCAAGCGAGAGCGGCTACGGCCGAAGCCACGGCAGAGGTCTCTGCAGCCGAGGCTGGCTCGCCCCTCAGCCCAGGCTTAAGGGCAGAGGTCGCGACAGCGATCGCGAAAATCGAAAGCGGCGCGACAATTAGTTAGAATCGTGGTGCGAACATCAACGCATGGCCGGGTTATAAGTGCGGAGAAAAGTACAAGTAAAAGAAAAAACACGCGACAAGAATACACCGGCACACAGTAACAGCAGCAAGCGACGTACAGCAACAGCAAAAACATGGAATCGGGGTAAGCTAGCCTTAAGTCTGCGGGTACTGAATGGGCGGGATTCAAGTTTTATTGTTGCGGTGTGGTTAGGATAATAAATATAGTTAGAGAAATATTAAAAGCATAAAAGTGAAGAAAATCAAGTGACTTTCATTGAAGTGCGTTTCATAAGAATGTTCCCCTTTCCCCTCTCCTTAGTAGAGGCGTGTCGTTCAGCTCAAAAACACGTGTTCCGAGTGTTCTCTGCACATGTTTGGGGGCTGTCCGGCATTGCTCGGGCACTGCAAGGGTTAACATCGCGCATTCAGAGGGTTTCTCGGTGCGTTTTGGTAAATCTTGCATGTGTTTTGCATTATTTTTAGTGTTATTGTTTCCCCAGGGTGGTCAAAGGCGTGCCGTAGGGCCATAGAACGTGTTCCGAGCGTTCTCTGCACGTTTTGTGGTTATCCGGCATCGCTCGGGCCCCGCAAGAATTGGCAAAGCGCATTTCGAGGGTTTCTCTGTGCGCTTTGGTAGATATTGCATGTGTCTTGTAACTTTTCAATGGAATTATTTCTTGTGGGCGTCCTACCACCTCCTTTCTTTTTTGCACATCTCGAGCGTTTTCTCGATGTGCGGGGCACAGTTTTAGTAGGGGTTGCCAAAATATTCTCGGAGTCTCAGTATTTCATAAATTTGGTTATAAAATGACTCTGGACTGGACTGAGTTTCTACCCCAGCCTTAAATAACTTCTTTACAGTTGGCGCCCGAGCAGGGCATTTAGGCATTTTTGAGCCTACATTTTCATTTCTTAGGTCAGTTAGAGCAGCGTCTCACCCCTTCATAGCCTATGGGATAAAAAATAAATAATAATATATATTTATATATATATATATGTTTATATATTCAACCTGAAGTTAAAAGCAACAAAAGCTAAAACTGGAAAATAAATTAAAAAAAAAAAAGGAGAGCATATTTTAATGTATATTAATTTTTGAGACAATTGATAAGCTTATTTTTTTTAGGAAAAAAAAATTAAAACAAAAAAAATATATAGCAGCCACGGGAACTTGAGTAGTCAGTCACCGACACGGAGCCAACCAGGAAACAACAGCCCTACAACAGTGAAAATAATCCTACGACAGTAGGAAATTAAGAATAAAAATAAATCAACTAAGCAATCTGAACAAGTGAATCCTTACGCATAGAAAAGGATACGCAGCAGGACCGAAAACAGGACACGCAGCAGGACCAACAACAGGACACGCCGCAGGACCAACAGCAATCCTCATAAGCAGTACTCGCATTAGAGCCCGTAGCAGTACCTAGCATGGGTGAAAAGTGGATATCCTTCCGTCGCAAGGACGAGCTACAGCAGCTGGCTCAGGAGTTCAGGTTGGGAGCTACCGGCACGGTGGAGGAGTTACGGAGCAGGATTTCGGCTTTCGTCTCAAAACGAGAGCATTCGGAAGCGATACTAGACCGCCTGGGTGATACAGCCAGCCCTCGGGATACCCGCTCGCTAGCCAGGTCCCCGGGTCCAGAAAGCCGAGAGTATAAGGAGGTCAGACACCAGCAGGAGTCCCTCGAATTCGCTGGTACCAGTGTCGCAAGCAAAAGAGAAGGGAAGAAATATCGTGCTCAATGCTGGCGGCTTAGCTGCGCAACTGGGGCATCGTATTTGACTGTATCTCGGATCCACTCAGTTTCATTGAGAAACTGGAGGAGCGAGTCGCATCGTACCGGGTGAGTGTTGACCAGCTGCCGCGAGCAATATCCGGTCTTTTCACTGTCCGCGCTGAAGGATGGTTCTGGACATATAGGATGCAGGATGAGCCGTGGGATGCACATAAGAAGGAATTTTTAGACTTCTTTCTACCCCCGAGGTACTTTCAACGCTTGGAAAGTACCATCCAAACTCGTTTCCAGCGACTGGACGAACCCTTCAAGGATTATTTAATCGAGCTCCGGTTGATGATGCAACGTGCCCAGTACTTGCCGGAACAGGAGCTAGAGAGGATATATGAGAACCTAATACCGGAGTACCAATTGTTCACGTGACGACATGAATTCGGTACTTTGGCCGCATTGACCCAACTGGTGACGAATTTCGAGACTGCCCGGGACCGGGATCCGAAGGGATATGGCACCTTTTCGCAGACCAGTAAGCCGAAAGTAACACTCGGCCACGTTCACAACGGCAGAGACCACGGACAAGGCGGTGACAACCTGGTGGGGATGACACGAAACACAGACACGGTGACCAGGATGACATCGCAAGACACGGGCGGAGTAGTGGATGCGAAGCGAGCATGCCGCAACTCTGGGGAAGTTCGACATTTCGCTTAAGAATGGCGAAACGCTCGGTTGTTATTCTGCTGGGCCGACGAGGAACTCGCACCATCGGATGCTGTCGCGTCGCCAGGTCGGGAAACGGCCAGAATCTCCGTCTGACATAGGACAGGGCGGAGAGCGAAAGTTGGGACCCTCAGCAGTAATTCACCCGTTACGCTTGGAAGAGGGGAGGATCGCAGCTCTCGTGACTATAAGGGACACCCCGGTAGCAGCAACACTGGACACAGGAGCCACGCGATCGTTTATCAGTAAGCGGCTAGCAAGGATCGTCGGGACAAAGGATAATATTCGTGATGTTCGGGTACGGATAATTCTTGCAGATGGCTGACTAAAGGAGATAGCTCGAGCAGTAATGGCGGCGATAAAGATCGATGAACAGGAAGCAGTGGGGTCTTTACTGGTTATGCCAACGATCCTGGACGACGTTATCTTGTGCATTGACTTTGTGTGTGGGATTCGCGCAAAAATTCAGTGCGGTCGAGCCTTTCTGCAACTGGAACAGGCGCCCGATCCTCGAACGTGCCCGATGCTGATGACCCCGTTCCAACCAACGACGACGACCACCCCGCAGGATGCACATGACACTGAGCCAGCCGAACTCGTAGAGACAGCGCAGGCTTGTGTTGCACCAACGCAGGATTCACGCAATGCTGAGCCAGCCAACTTCGTAGACAGCGCAGGCTACTGTTAAGGCAACGCAGGATGCATATGACACTGAGCCAGCCAAACTCGTAGAGACAGCGCAGGCTAGTGTTGCACCAACGCAAGATGCTCACAACACTGAGCTTGCCCACTTCGTAAAAACAGTGCAGGCTAGTGACACGGCAACACAGGATGCATATGACACTGAGCCAGCCGAACTCGTAGAGACAGCGCAGGCTATTGTGTCACCAACGCAGGATGGTCACAACACTGAGCTTGCCGACATCGTAGAGACAGCGCAGGCTAGTGTTGTACCAACGCAGGATGCACGCAACACTAAGCTAGCCGACTTCGTAGAAACAGCGCAGGCTTGTAAATTGACAACGCAGGATACACCGGAAATTGAACTGGAAACAGCACAAGCCAGGCAGGAAGAGAACCAGACTGGGCAGCCCAGTACTAACAAGGGTTACACTTTCGAACCATTGGCAGACAGCCCGGAGAAAGAACCCGTTTCGGAAACGACCCCAATCACTTTCGGACATTACGAAAGAACAGGAAACTTATCAACGAGAGGTTCCCATCAGCCTAGCTGCAGTCACAACTGACACAGGAGGCGAATTGCCACCAGCAGAAGCAAACGCAACGGACCCCGAATTGCCCACTTGGATCTGTGCCTTCTTGGAAAGGGAGCTTAGCAAGTTCGCGAAATTGACGGGGGTGTCTCACATCGCCCAGAATTCATCATCATTAAGGATAACATACCAGTGAAGCAACGATACTTCCCCAATAATCCGGCAGTGCAGAAGATAATCAATGACCAGGTCGACGAGCTGCTGAGGAATGGCCAGATCGAGCAATCCAAGAGCCCACACAGCGCACCCATTGTGCTGGTTGGTCAGAAGACGGGCGAGATACGTATGTGCGTAGATTTTCGGCAACTAAATGCGCGATCCGTGCCCGATGCGTACCCTCTGCCGCGTTTCAACTACATACTGGAACCTTTACGCAACGCATAGTAAATATCTACGCTGGACCTTAAGAGCGGGTACTGGCAAATCCCAATGGCCAAGGAAAGCCGGGAGTACACCGCATTTACGGTTCCGGGAAGAGGCCTTTACCAGTGGAAGGTTATGCCATTCGGGTCACACTCAGCCCCAGCGACATCCGCCCGGAAATGGTACCATACGCTTTCGCTTACTTGGACGACATTATTGTCATTAAATCTACATTGGAGGAACACGTGGAACACTTGCGCGAGGTATTCCAACGACTGTTGACGGCAAAATTGAAGTTAAACCAGAAGAAGTGCATTTCTTTCAATGGAAGCTGGTGTACTTGAGGCACATGATAAGCGAAAACGGCATACATACGGACCCAGGCAAAATTGCAGCACTGCAGCGCTTAGCACCGTCAACAACACCCAAAGAGCTACGACGCTGTATAGGAATGGCGACTTGGTATCGCCGCTTCGTCCCTAACTTTGCCACCATCGTGCAGCCAATGACGAGTCTCCTGCGAAAGAGTAAGAAGTGGATTTGGGGCGAGGACCAGCAAGCAGCGTTCGAGTATTTGAAGGCCAAACTCACAAAAGCACCGGTCTTGGCATGCCCCGATTTTACGGAAAAATTTACGCTTCAAACGGTTGCCAGCGATTATGGACTAGGAGCAGTACTCACACAAAGCTTGCAGGGAGGAGAACGAGTAATAGCCTACGGAAGTCGACGCCTCCTCAGAGCCGAGGAGAACTACTCAGCCACGGAGAAGGAGTGCTTAGCAATTGTCTGGGCGATAAGGCAATTACGCTCTTATCTGGAGGGCTATCATTTCGAATTTATCACAGACCACCTCGCTCTGAAATGGCTCAATTCGATTGACGATCTAACTGGAAGAATCGCGCGCTGGGCGTTGGAATTACAGCAGTATCAGTTCGACATAACATACAGACGGGTCCGATACAACGTGATAGCAGACGGTCTTTACAGGCATTCATTGCAAACCCTGCAGCGCGCACAGGAAGAAGCCCCAACGTGCCCTTGGTTACAACGTTTGTGCAACAGGATAGAACTGCAGCCAAAGAAGTTCGCAGAGTACTTACACGAGAACGGGCAGATCTACCGGCAAACGGGCCAACGGCCCCCCGAGGAGGAACATGTAACTTGGAAACTTTGTGAAGCTAGCGACAAACGACAACAGGTCTTGGAAGAGTGCCATCATCATCCAACAGCGGGAAATTTGGGAATTCGAAAGACGGTGACCAGTATAACACAACGATACTATTGACAAGGCATCTTTCGGGACGTGACAAGGTACATCAGGAGGTGCACCCAGTGTCAGAAGTTTAAAGTGAGCCAAACCAAGCCAGCAAGGTCTATGCACACGAGACAGGCCCAGGGTCCGTTCGACATACTCTGCGCAGATTTCATGGGCCCCTCCCGAGGTCCAATTCTCTAAATGGGTGGAACTGCTACCCTTACGGAAGGCCACCACTGCACAATTGGAAAAGTCGTTCAGGGAGAGAATAATTTGTCGATTTGGAGTACCGTGGAAGTTTGTGTGCGATAATGGTACACAATTCACAAGTCGGTCGTACCGGAACTTTTGCAAGATAGCAGGAATGGAATTGGAATACACATCCCCGTACACTACGCAACAGAACCCTACAGAGAGGGCAAACAGGACTATAAAAACAATGGTAGCACAGTATATCAACGGAGACCAAAGTACCTGGGACGAACTTCTACCGGAACTAAGTTTAGCCATCAACAGTTGTACTTCAGACACCAAAGGATTAAGCCCCGCATACTTGATCCAGAGCCGGGAACCCAGGCTACCAGGAAACCTCTACGAAGAAGTCACGCCAGGGCTAGCAGAGCACACAGAAGACCGAAGACAGAAGAACACAAAGGCAGAGAGACTCAAAGACATCTTCCAAGTCATACAACAGAACATGCAACGGGCATCACAAGAGCAGAGTAAATGCTACAACCTTAGAAGACGGGAATGGATACCCACGCTCGGAACGAGAGTATTAATACGACAGCATCACCTTTCTAAGGCTACAGACGGGTTCGCAGCGAAGCTGGCCGCAAAGTTCGACGGACAATACAAGATTATAAAGTTTATCTCACCAAACATAGTGCGGCTTCAAAGCTTGAACGGGCGACAGCGGAAAACGGCGAGCCTGGCCGACCTCAAGGAATTCAACGCAGATGATAACGAGACCAGCGACGACGACACTAGCAACGACGACACCAGAGACAACTAGCCGGCAACAGCAAAATTACTGGGAGCCCTTTTATTCGTGAGCCAGTATAACGCCCCACAATGGAAAAAAAAAACCCACACAAAAACCAGAAGTTAGTTAATAAGATCAAGAATTGTAATCCACCACACCGCAGGGTTAAGTCATTAGTTAGAATAGGTAGTGAAGAAACATACAACGCTCGACTAGGTATACGTAACCCGAAACGATTGGGACCTCATACCATCCAGTATAGTTTTTACAGATCGCGACAGGTCACGATCACTCACCCCGAAGTAAGGAGGGAGTGTGAATGATCAAAAACGCTCCCCCACAACACATTTTCTTTTGTTTGTTTTACCCAGAAGCTTTTATTTATTATATTAAGTAAGCATAAAACAGGTATTAGTTCATAAGTCAGTAACGAGCATCACAGATAGCAGCGGGCATCACTGATAGCAGTGGGCATCACTGATAACTGTGCGCATCACTGGAACCCAACGGGATCGTGTGCGCTCTCGCACTCAAGATCGCGCGACAGAAGACAGTGGCGCAATCATCGGAGCGAGATCAAGATATACCCAAGCGAGAGCGGCTACGGCCGAAGCCACGGCAGATGTCTCTGCAGCCGAAAGCCGGAGAAAAGTACAAGTAAAAGAAAAAACACGCGACAAGAATACACCGGCACACAGTAACAGCAGCAAGCGACGTACAGCAACAGCAAAAACATGGAATCGGGGTATGCTGGCCTTAAGTCTGCGGGTACTGAATGGGCGGGATTCAAGTTTTATTGTTGCGGTGTGGTTAGGATAATAAATATAGTTAGAGAAATATTAAAAGCATAAAAGTGAAGAAAACCAAGTGACTTTCATTGAAGTGCGTTTCAGAAGAGTATTCCCCTTTCCCCTCTCCTTAGTAGAGGCGTGTCGTTCAGCTCAAAAACACGTGTTCCGAGTGTTCTCTGCACATGTTTGGGGGCTGTCCGGCATTGCTCGGACACTGCAAGGGTTAACATCGCGCATTCAGAGGGTTTCTCGGTGCGTTTTGGTAAATCTTGCATGTGTTTTGCATTATTTTTAGTGTTATTGTTTCCCCAGGGTGGTCAAAGGCGTGCCGTGGGGCCATAGAACGTGTTCCGAGCGTTCTCTGCACGTTTTGTGGTTATCCGGCATCGCTCGGGCTCCGCAAGAATTGGCAAAGCGCATTTCGAGGGTTTCTCTGTGCGCTTTGGTAGATCTTGCATGTGTCTTGCAACTTTTCAATGGTATTATTTCTTGTGGGCGTCCTACCGCCTCCTTTCTATTCTTTCTGGACTGGACTGAGTTTCTACCCCAGCCTTAGATCACATACCGGCATCAATAATCCGCCATATTGTAACACATATTCCCATATATGTGTATACATGTTAATACCAATTTGTCCAAAATTAGTAAACTAGTGTTCAAGTCCGCACAAATAAAATCCTACATAAAACAACATCTGTTGAAAAATTAAATAAATTAAAAAATATATTTATTAACATATGTATGTATTACACGATCCGAGTCCAGTGCTCCGTTTTGCATTGCAGCACATACATATGTATGTACGTATATACAAACATACATCATATTACAACTGATTAATATTTTATGCTGATTAGACAAGTTCCAACATATGTACATTATAATCTATTTAAAGATTTATAATTGTAAATGCATATACGTATGTATGTGCATCCGTACCAACATACTTACATACATACGTACAATTCCACTACACTAAACATACTGTCCTGATCATACTTGCCTATATTATACATATAACGGCCAGTAATAATTGCACTCAAGCTACACACAATTATTATACACATTTAAGTTACACATTAATTGCACATAACAATAACATAAGTCCAAAGCTGCCGGCAACCCGCAACATACATACATTACTACAAGTCCACTACACTACAACATACACTCCAAATCATACTTGCCAATATTACACATATTGTAGAAGACAAAAGTTCTTTGTAGTTTATTATTCTTTTCACGCTTTATTGGCACACGATCGCTTTGTTTCACAGCTCGAAACAGACTGACTCGAGGTCTTTGTTCTTCCAAACTACTCAGTACAAAGTGTATGCCTTAACGGCGCCTGCACTAACACCAGTGCATGTAGAATTTGAGAACATAGAGTAAC
Source organism: Scaptomyza montana (assembly GCA_018904305.1). Classification (NCBI taxonomy): domain Eukaryota; kingdom Metazoa; phylum Arthropoda; class Insecta; order Diptera; family Drosophilidae; genus Scaptomyza; species Scaptomyza montana. The sequence continues at coordinate 77,718 of JAEIGR010000059.1, read as the reverse complement.
TTACGATAATAATCTCATGTACATGTATGTTAAATGTATTCATGTTAGAGTTATGGTTATGCTTATGTTAATGTTATGGGGGTCTATGCATGTATCGGTCCGACTACAACTCGGCGATCCTGCGAATTAGATCCCCCTGATCTTAGGTGTTTTTACAATTGTCTTATAGATATTATTATTGCTTGAAACTTAATATTAATGATTATAAATTTCTTACATTATCTCTTGTTCGCGACCCAATGTCGCATGTTTTGAGCGCTCCAGATACCCCTATACGGATTTCGAGAAACTTGAAATCCGTCTACGTCTTTCAAAAGGAATCTGTCGTTTCGTAACACCTTTTCAATAACATAAGGACCTTTATTTCTGGGAATCAATTTTCTTGCTGCCCCAACTGTGCTATCGAAATTTTTCACCATGACATAGTCTCCTTTTTCGTAAACTTTAGCTTTCCGTTTCTTTTTGTTATAATTTAATTTATTTTGGGTTGGTGCTTGTACCTGGTTTTCCTCTGCTTCTTTTCTTAATTCAATTAAATTTCTTGTGTTTTCTGCATTAACTATTTCTTCTAAATTTTCTCTTAACACATCGATGACTTCGCCCTTTTGATCTACACCAAACAGTAGTTTACTTGGGGTTTGTTTTATACTCCGGTGTAATGTGTTGTTTAACGAATATTCGACTTGTTCTATAACTGTATCCCAATGCTTTCCATTTTCCACTTCTGTAAGCTTTGCTATCATTGGGCCTAAACTTCTGTTTATGCGTTCTACTTGACCATTTGCCTGTGGACACCCGGTTGCAATTTTAATATGTTTTATGTTGGAATCTGACATAAACTGCTCAAAATCGTTCGATGTAAAACAGCTGCCTCTTTCCGATACAATGCATCTTGGTCTGCTATATGCTCTAAAGTAGTCTTTTAGTGATTTAATCACTTCTTTCGTATTCGTTGTCCTAGTTGCATACAATCGTACAAACTTCGTAAATCCGTCAACAATTAAAAATATGTGTTTGTTTGCCCTCCCTGCTGATACCGGGCCATAGTGATCTATATGTATTAGTTCAAAGGGTTTATCATCTTTAGGAATATTATTCAAAAATCCTTCAGGTTTACCAGTTTTTGGGGAAAACGCAACACATTTCAAACAATTCTCTATATGGTTATTACACTTTTTCTTTAGATTAGCTATCCAATAACTTACACAAATACTATCCATCATTTTATCTCTGCCTATGTGACCAAGCTCATTGTGGTTTTTGTGTAATACATGATTCTCCATATCTTCTGGTACGTAAAAGAGTAGTCTGCTGTCGTCTGTTTTTCTATAAACAACTCCGTTTCTCATTTCATATAACTTGTGTTCATTTTCCTCTAAAAGTTTCTTAATTTTTTGAATATTAACGTCTTTTCCTTGGCAAATAATCAAATTGTCCTCAAAACTGTTTGTTTCAATAATCAAAATGTTTGCACATCTGCTTAAAGCGTCTACGTGCTGCATCTTGTTTCCTGACCTATGTACTAACTCATAGTCATAGTTTTGCAATTCTAAAGCCCACCTGGCTATTCTGGGATTTAATTCTACTTTGTTCAATGTTAGTGTTAACGAATTGCAGTCTGTAATGATCTTGAATCGTTTCCCTTGTAAATAAATTTGAAACCTGCGAAGTGCGTTAATAATAGCTAACGTCTCCAGTTCAAAACTGTGGTACTTGGATTCTGTTTCTGTTGTTCGCTTTGAAAAGTAAAAAATGGGATGTACCTTGCCATCCTCTTTCTTCTGCATAAGCACAGCACCAAATCCAAATGAACTTGCATCGCAATGTAATTCAACTTCATCTTTATAGTTATAAATAGCTAACACTGGCGATTGGACTAGTTTTTCTTTAAGAGACATAAAACATTCTAGTTCTTTTTCATTAAATTCGAATTGCTTATCTTTTTTAAGTAGATCATAAAGAGGCTTAGCTTGTATTGAAAAATCTTTAATGAATCTCCTAAAGTATGAACATAATCCTAAAAATCTTTGAACAGTTTGTATCTTTTCGGGGACGGGAAAGTTTTTCACTGCTTCAATGCTTTTGTCATCTGCTCTTATACCTTGGCTTGTTATGAGAAATCCTAAATATTTAACTTTTGACTGTAGAAACTCACATTTATCTAAACGTAGATCTAGTTTGTTTTGAACTAACCTTGTGAATACTTCTTTTAAAACATCTAAATGTTCTGTCATATCTTTGCTCGCTACCATTATGTCGTCCATGTATACAATAACCTTATTCTCTCTTATCAAATCTGCAAAAATTTTGTTAACGAATCTTTGAAAGACAGCAGATGCATTTTTAATGCCCATTGGCATTCTTAAAAATTCAAATTGACCTTAAGGGGTAACGAATGATGTGTACTTTATGGAATCTTCGTTGACATAGACATGAAAATATCAATTTTTCAGATTTAGTGAATACTGTTTTGTTAACCAACCTATCTAGCAGATCCTCAATTAAAGGTAACGGGTAATTGTCTTTTATTAAAACTTTGTTTAATTTCCTAAAATCGATGCATAAACGCAGATCACCAGTTTTCTTTTTAACGAGTACAATTAGTGAAGCGTACTCCGAATCACTATTTCGTATTATGCCGTCACCAATATAATCGTCTAACATTTTCTGCAATTTTTCTTTTTCGGTATAAGAAAGTCGTCTAGGTGAGCAACTAAATGGTTTACTTTTCTCTAATGTTATCTTCATCTCACATTTAATGAATGGGTCAGTCGGTCTTTTTGCATTTACATAAGTTTTCTCAAACATTTCACTGAAGTCACGTTTTGTACTGTAAGGTACATTTTCTCCACAATTATATTCTAACTTTTCGTTGTCTACCAGGTTTATGCATAACATTGTTTTGTCGAAGTTGTCATTATCTGTCGAAAATCGTTCCTTAAAAGTTGGTTCCTTAACTATCTTCTCAGTAATATTTTTGCTATGTAAGTATTGTTCATTAGCGTTTGGTTGATTAAAATTTTGTTCTCTTTCAGTATTGTTCATAAACAGCGGCTCACTTGCTGTTGTGTTCGTTAACAGTAAGTTACTAACAGTTTTGGTTTCTAACAGTTGCTCATTAACATGATTTGTTCCTGATATTTGATCATTAACATTTTTATCTTCCAATATATCATCCATACCGGTTTCCTTCTGTAACGGTTGCTCACTAATATCTTTATCATTTTGGCTTTGTTCAATAACAATTTCGCTTCCTAACAGTCGATCACTAACATACTGTATTGTATAATTTGGTCGATTCTTTTTCTGATTTAGGGACAACTATCTGTTGGTCATTTGAAAATTTTACAATATTTTCCGATTTAAGTTTCTTTTCCTTATCAACATTAATGAGTTCAACTATTTTGAGCGTATTCAAATTTATACTTAAACCACACGCAGACATGAAATCTCTTCCCAAAATACGAATTGATAACAAAATTAAGACTAATTGTAACTGGCATACAAGATTTTTTAATAAATGAGATCGCGCTGCCTGAATCTATGATGTACTCTGCAATAATGGGAAAATTAGGGTTGCGCTTGAAATAAATTTTAAAATACCTTACATATTTTCGTTGTTGTTTGCGCTCTTTTTCTTCAAGCATTGCGCAACAAAATGCCCCATTTCGCCACATGCGAAACACGAACAAGGTTCCCGTTTAGGTTTACGGCACTCCCTGTATAAATGACCCCTCGAGTTGCAGTTGCGGCACCGAATATCACTGTTGTTTCCAGCTGCTGTCGACGTCTTTGCTGTGACCACTGTTGATGTTTGTTGTGGAGAGATGTTGATGATACTCCCTCGATGAGTTGATCCAGTAGTTCATTGGTGTCAATGTTGATGTCCTGGGCTAGCATCATTTTATCCTCAAAGTAGATGGCAAATTTTTCACCCGGCTGCCATTTGCGTTGCTCAAAGTTGCGTCGCATTTCTGCCTTAGAAATTTTGTCACCGAAAGCCAGAACTAGTTGATCGCATAAAGTTGGCAGTGGAATCAACATACGCGCTGAATTAGCGTGAAGCCAGCGTTGAGCTTTTCCCTTGAGCTTCGATACCAAAAGCATACGTGTGAGAGCGGCGTCCAACCCATAAATTTGTGCGACGTTTCTCAGCTGGTTAATCCATTTGCGCGCACACGTTTGCCCGTCGTACTCATTTGTGGTTTCTTTTGCGAATGAGAGCGCTGTAGATGCACCGTTGTTTGTAGTCTGTGCGTTTCTTATGTTTTCTTCTTCATCGTTCATAGCTAATGCTGAAACTCTCTCTCTCTCTATTGAGGAATTCGTTGTTGGCAATGTTGTCGAAGATTGGGGCGTTGCCACGAATCTCCGGCGCTATTTCGCTAAGGCGAGTGATTAGTTCATGTTTTGTTCCCATTGTTGATTTATTTAGCACTAAAAGCCATTTCTTTAGCTGGCAAATCGAAAAATCGTTTAAATAAATTCTGTCCATTTTTTATTTTGGACGAGGTTTGATGACCACTTCTGATTTTGTAGAAGACAAAAGTTCTTTGTAGTTCATTATTCTTTTCACGCTTTATTGGCACACGATCGCTTTGTTTCACAGCTCGAAACAGACTGACTCGAGGTCTTTGTTCTTCCAAACTACTCAGTACAAAGTGTATGCCTTAACGGCGCCTGCACTAACACCAGTGCATGTAGAATTTGAGAACATAGAGTAACTTACGATAATAATCTCATGTACATGTATGTTAAATGTATTCATGTTAGAGTTATGGTTATGCTTATGTTAATGTTATGGGGGTCTATGCATGTATCGGTCCGACTACAATATAATTTCTAGTAATAAATACATTCAAATTGCAATCATAAAAATTTAATTTATACATTAACTGCGCATAATTAAAACAGAATCATAGCAGCCGTCGGCAATCCGCCACCTATTGAGCTGCTCATATAGCATAGCATATCTTTAGCACTTTTAAATAGCATTTTTTATAAATAAAGTATAACCGCGGTAAACAGCAACAGTGACAAAAATTGAAGAATAAGAAATTTAAACAAAAAACAGCTGACTGCACAAACTTGAAACGCATTGATACCCAAAATGCCGTTCACGAGTTAATCGTTTCAACTTTGAAACATGAAACGTTGAAACGGAGCTGTTGAACGTTTCAATAAATTTTCTATGTATGTTAGTGTTGCGAGACGTTTTAACTTTGAAACGTGAAACGATGAAACGAGCTGTTGAACACCCCAAATGTGTCTAATTTTCCTTCGCCGGCTGCTGAATTCGCACTCAACAAACAATATTATTTTCCACATCTCAATGCAATTTTTATAATCGATACCGAAGGTAAAGAGTATATTGGTTTTGTGCTATGTCCGTCATGGTGTCTGTCCGTCCGTGTGGTTGCAAGTTTTTTCCACACCCTTCAAGCTAGACACTTGAAACTGTCTATGGGATAGTAAATTAAAGTGTCAAGATGGGGGTTCTACGATAACTGGGGGGCTGGCAAATCGATAAATTCGATAGCTCAAAACCGATAAATCCACATATTTCGCACATCCTTACAGCTAGAAGTACCAAATTTGGTAAGAAGATAGCTACAAGCAACCCCCAAAAAAATGCATCAAAACTTTTTGGAGCCACGCCCCCCCCATTCCGCCCCCAGCCCCAACGCATTTTAAAGTCAAACAAGTGGAAACGTTGCAGTCGGACGCAATCGACTGCGGCATACGCGATACCAGTATTAAAACCGGTAAAAAAAGGCCTGATTGCAAAGGGGTACGGATGCGGCAGGGGTGTACGCTGCCTTAAAGATTTTCCGATGCAGATGGAGATGCCACAAGCTATCTTCCTTACAAATTTGGTGACTCTAGCTCATAGTTTGTAAAAGGTGGGGAAAGGGGGGCTGGGGGCGGTATGGGGTGCGTGGCATCCAAATTTGTGATGCAGATCTTTGTGGAATGTCAATTGCTATCTTCATACCAAATTTGGTGACCCTAGCTCAAAGTTTGTAAAAAGTGGGGAAAGGGGGGCTGGGGGCGGTATGGGTGGGCGTGGCATCCAAATTTTTGATGCAGATCTTTGTGGAATGTCAATTCTTATATTCATACCAAATTTGGTGACTCTAGCTCAAAGTTTGTAAAAGGTGGGGAAAGGGGGGCTGGGGGCGGTATGGGTGGGCGTGGCATCCAAACTTTTGATGCAGATCTTTGTGGAATGTCAATTGCTATTTTCATACCAAATTTGGTGACCCTAGCTCAAAGTTTGTAAAAAGTGGGGAAAGGGGGGCTGGGGGCGGTATGGGTGGGCGTGGCATCCAAACTTTTGATGCAGATCTTTGTGGAATGTCAATTGCTATCTTCATACCAAATTTGGTGACCCTAGCTCAAAGTTTGTAAAAAGTGGGGAAAGGGGGGCTGGGGGCAGTATGGGTGGGCGTGGCATCCAAACTTTTGATGCAGATCTTTGTGGAATGTCAATTGTCATATTCATACCAAATTTGATGACTCTAGCTAAAAGTTTGTAAAAAGTGGGGAAAGGGGGGCGAAATGGGTGGGCGTGGCTCCAAAACTTTGATGCAGATTTTTGGGGGTCGTTGCCAGCTATCTTCTTTTTGATCCTGGGGCTGTGAAAAGTTGCTTTGAAATCATTATTCGTTTCGACTGTGAAGCGAAAACATTAAAAAAAAAAACCGAATTTGGAGGCTCTAGCTCCACAATTCTGGAAGATACACGCATTCCCGTTTTTGACGAAGCGATGGGGTGGATGGGGGCGGCTAGGGCAGTATTGGTGGGCGTGGCATCCAAACTTTTGATGCAGTTTTTGGGGGGTCATCATCACCTATCTTGGCACCAAATTTGGTGGATCTAGCTCTAAAACTGAGGGAGATACAGCCATTTGTGATTTCAAAATACTGGGGGCCTGGGGGCGGAATGGGTGGGCGTGGCACCAAAACTTTGATGCAGTTTTTTGAGGGTCCTTACCAGCTATCTTCCTAACAAATTTGGAGGTTCTAGCTCCACAACTCTGGAAGATACACGCATTCCCGTTTTTGACGAAGCGTTGGGGTGGATGGGGGCGGCTAGGGCAGTATCGGTGGGCGTGGTATCCAAACTTTTGATGCAGTTTTTGGGGGTCATCATCACCTATCTTGGCACCAAATTTGGTGTGTCTAGCTCAAAAACTGAGGGAGATATGGGCTTTTTGACTTTAAAATGCGGGGGAGTTGGGGGCGGAAAGGGGGCGTGGCTCCAAAATTTTTGATGCAGTTTTTTTGGGGTTGCTAATAGCTATCTCCTTACCAAATTTGGTAGTTCAAGCTGTAAGGATGTGCGAAATATGTGGATTTATCGGTTTTGAGTTATCGAATTTATCGATTTGCCAGCCCCCCAGTTATCGTAGAACCCCCATCTTGACACTTTAATTTACTATCCCATAGATAAAGAGAATTGGAAAGTTTCAAGTCTCTAGCTTGAAGGGTGTGGAAAAAAGTTGCGAACATACAGACGGACAGACGGTCGGACACCATGACGGACATTGCACAAACTCAATATACTCTTTACCTTCGGTATCGAGTATAAAAAGCCTATATCTCTCACAGTTTCTGAGCTATAGCCACCAAATTTGGTGCCAAGATAGGTGATGAACCCTTAAAACTGCATCAAAAGTTTGGATGCCACGCCCACCGATACTGCTCTAGCCGCCCCCATCCACCCCAACGCTTTGTCAAAAACGGGAATGTGTGTATCTTCCAGAGTTGTGGAGCAAGAGCCTCCAAATTTGGTGGGAAGATAGCTGGTAACGACCCCCAAAAAACTACATCAAAGTTTTGGAGCCACGCTCACCCATTCCAACCCCCTTTCCCATCCTTTTACAAACTTCGAGCTAGATTCACCAAATTTGGTATGAATATATCAATTGACATTCCACAAAGATCTGCATTACAAATTTGGATGCGACGCACCCCCATACCGCCCCCAACCACACTTTCCCCACTTTTTACAAACTTCGAGCTAGAGTCACCAAATTTGGTATGTATGTATATAGCAATTGACATTCCACATAGATCTGCATCCAAAAATTCTGGATCCACGCCAACCCATAACGCCCCCAGCACCCCCGCATTTTGAAATCAGAAATGACTATATCTCACACAGTTTTTGAGCTAGAGCCACCAAATTTGGTGCCAAGATTGGTGATCATGACGCCCTTAAAACTGCATCAAAAGTTTGGATGCTACGCCTACAAATACTGCCCCAGCCACCCCCATCTGCCCCAACGCTTCGTCAAAAACGGGAATGCGTGTATCTTCCAGAGTTGGGGAGCTAGAGCCACAATATTTGGTAGGAAGATAGCTGGAAGCGACACCGAAAAATCTGCATCAAAGTTTTGGAGCCAAGCCCACCCATTTCGCCCCCCTTTCCCAACCTTTTACAAACTTTGAGCTAGAGTCACCAAATTTGGAATGAAAATAGCAATTGACATTTCACAAAAATCTGCATCACAAATTTGGATGCCACGCCCACCAATAGCGCCCCCAGCCCCCTTGCCACTCTTATTAAAAATTTCGAGCTAGAGTCACCAAATTTGGAATGAAGATAGCAATTGACATTTCACAAAGATCTGCATCAAAAATTTGGATGCCACGCCCACCCATACCGCCCCCAGCACCTTTCCCCACTTTTTACAAACTTCGAGTTTGAATCACCAAATTTGTAATGTAGATAGCAATTGACATTCCACATAGATCTGCATCAAAAATTTGGATGCCACACCCACCCATACTGCCCACAGCCCCCTTTCCCACCTTTTAAAAACTTTGAGCTAGAGTCACCAAATATGGTATGAAGGTAGCTGGCCTCGCCCACCCATAACGCCCCCAGCCCCCCTTACACCTATTATTACAAATGTCGAGCTAGAGTCTCCAAATTTGGTATGAAGATAGCAATTGACATTTCACAAAGATCTGCAGCAAAAATTTTGATGCCACAACTAACCATACCGCCCCCAGACCCCCTCCCTTTCCCCACCTTTTACAAACTTTTAGCTAGAGTCACCAAATTTGGAAGGAATATAGCTGGTGGCATCCCCATCTGCATCGGAGAATCTTTAAGGCAGCGTACACCCCTGCCGCATCCGTTCCCCTTTGCAATCAGGCCACTTTTTACCGGTTTAATAATGGTATCGAGTATGCCGCAGTCGGTTGCGTCTGACTGCAACGTTTCCACTTGTTTATCAACACATTCTTAAAAAAAATAGTTTAACACATAACTTAAACAAAGAAATAGTGGCCGCCGGCAACTCGCAGACGAGCGCATATACATATGTATGTTCATATGTACAAAGTTATGAACATTCACTGCCTATTTAAATGTTTATATGTATGTATGTTCTCAACTGCAACACGGATGTAGTTCAATTATATCGCATTATCAACATGGTTTACTTACCTTCTTGAATTCACTTCGCTTGTTATCAAAGGGTTTCAGGAAAATTTGCAAACTGACGTTGTTTACACCGATTTTAGTAAAGCATTTGATTCTGTAAGTCATTCTCTGTTGCTTCATAAATTGAATATTATTGGATTTCCATCAAAACTTTTATAATTGGCTTTCGGAGTACTTGTGTGGCCGAACACAATAAGTTGTTTTTAAATCGTCTGTATCTAAACCTATTTTTGTTACCTCTGGTGTTCCCCAGGGTAGTCACCTTGGTCCTTTGCTATTTAATTTGTTAACTAACGATCTCCCAGCTGTTATTTCTAACTCTTTTGTGTATATGTTTGCTGATGATGTGAAGCTATGTTTCACCTATAATGACGCTTCCCTGTGTAATTTACTACAGTCGGATTTGGGTGCTTTGTCAGACTTGTGCCGTACTAACTTACTAAATTTAAATAGTTCAAAATGTAAAGTCATGTCTTTTTGTAGAAGTTCCCCTCATACTGCTCACTACTTGCTTGATGCTTCACCACTTGACCGCGTGTTTGATATTAAAGATTTAGGCATTATTCTTGATCCTAAATTAAAGTTTGACGCTCATATTTCTTCTATGGTCAATAAGGCCATTAATGTCCTTGGCTTCATCAAGCGGTGGACGAAAGAGTTTAACGATCCCTACACCACTAAAACGCTTTATACATCCCTAGTACGTCCCATCCTGGAGTATGGATCTTGTGTGTGGTCCCCACAATACTCGATTCACCAGGATAGAATTGAATCTGTGCAGAAGAAATTTCTTCTATTTGCACTTAGAAGCTTTAACTGGGTTCCTGGAGTTGACTTACCCCCGTATTCAAGTAGATTCCTTTTGATTAATCTTCCCTCCCTGTTAAACCGTAGAGCGATGCATGGAGTATTATTTATTACTAACCTACTTAGTGGTGAAATCGACTCATCAGTTCTTTTAAGTCGAATTAAATTAAATGTCCCAATTAGATCTTCACGTAACTTTTTACCCCTTAGCCTTGATCGTTGCTTCAGCAACTATTTAGTACATGAACCATTTCGTGTTATATGTTCAGACTATAACAAACTTTATTCTCTTGTCTCCTTGGCGGCCTCAACTCCAGTACTAAAAAGATCGATCCTTTTTGCTTTATCTAATCGTAACCACTAACTACTAATCTAACGCTGGTCTGATTGGGTTTTTCTGGGTTTTTCCCAATCCTCGCACCAAATGTTGGACTACTCGATTTTTATTGAATTTCCCAGAGCTTTAACGTTAACTTCTGATTATATTTTCAGATTTATATATTAATCTATATTTTTATTTTAAATTATTTTAACTATTTTTTAATTTAAATTAATTTTGATTTCATTTTAATGTCAGCTGCTCTTAGCTGACAATAAATAAATAAATAAATAAATAAATAAATATTTGTTTACCATTTTTGGTTATATTTCTACCAAGAACTAATTACTGCGGGTCACTTTACAATCTTAGCGACCCATGTGCAGTATTTATTTGTTATTTATATTTTTCTCATTACCTATTTATTGTGGGTCATTTTACAACTTTAGCGACCCATGTGCAATACTTATTTATTATGTTATTATTATTATGCAGGTAGCTGCAGTTTGGATCAATATGTTTGTAGTATTGCCGAGACCCAAGTGAGGTTCGGTGAGCGTGTTCATGCGTGAACAGATCTTGTGTGTGGTCTCCACAATACACGATTCACCAGGATGGAATTGAATCTGTGCAGAAGAAATTTCTTCTATTAGCCTACTTAATGGTGAAATCGACTCATCAGTTCTTTTGAGTCGAATTAAATTTAATGTCCCAATTAGATCTTCACGTAACTTTTTACCCCTTAGCCTTGATCGTTGCTTGATTAACTATTTAATTCATAATCATTTCGTGTTACATGTTCTGACTATAACAAACTTAATTCTCTTGTCTCCTTGGCGGCCTCAACTCCATTACTAAAAATACCGATCCTTTTTGCTTTATCTAATCGTAACCACTAATTTCTAATCTTACGCTGGTCTGATTGGGTTTTTCCCAATCCACGCAAAAAATGTTGGAACACTAATCTTATTGTTGAACTTCCCAGAGCTTTAAAGTTATTATTATTATAATTGGGGTAAAGTGCTCTGCGACCTAAAAGATCTATTGTGCCCCCTTCTTGGCTTAAAGCTCTTCCATCAGACCCAGTCCTTGCACAAAGGCAAGTATATTTACTGGATCGATGGTCTTCAGGTCAGTGAACTGAATAACATGTTTTCCTAGAAACCTGCTTCTCTTCCCCACTAAGGCTACACATTCTGCTATGATATGCAAGGAGGATTCCCTTTCCATATCGCAGAATCTTCATGTATCATTACTAGCGATTCCTAGCTTGGCTAGGTGACCCCTTAGTCTGCAGTGTCCTGTCAAAAGACCGGTCTTATCCTTATCGGATTATCCTGATTCTATTCTTTCCCATATTTATAATCTGCTTGAATCTTTTCAGATTGTAAGTTCCAAGAAGACACTTGGCTTGTCTGAGTCCTGGGGACTGCGCCCAGCTCATTTCGCGCAAGAGTTTCTCTTCACTCCTAAGTTCCTGCCGTATTGTGCTTCTTCCTATCCCACAGTACGGCTCGGGCCCTATGAGGGGTGTCGCTGCCCCCAGCCTTGCTTGCTTGTCTGCCTCTTCGTTCCCAGCTATATTAACATGTCCTGGGACCCATCTTAGGGTTAGTCTATTATGTAGTCCTAGAGTGTTTAGCTTGGTTCGCACCTCGCGAACTACCTTCGACCTAATTTCGATCTTGCTGAGTGCCATAATGGCTGCTTGACTATCTGATAATATAGCTATATCCCCATTCCGATAGTTACGCTTCAGATTAAAGTCCACACACCTCCCTATTGCACATACCTCAGCCTGGAAGATGCTGGTGTGCTTACCTAGGGACTCATGGTATTTTAGCCGAGGGCCTACCACTCCAAGACCGGAGCCTTGGCTGGTAAGGGATCCATCGGTGTACCATTTGATGGTGTGGGATTTCATTTGGTGGACCTCTTCAAGAGATGTCCACTCCCTTTTGCTGCTCAGGTGAACTTGAAATTTTTGCTCGAACATGTGCTCGGCTTTCATTTCGTCCCTAGGCTGTGCCAATAGGGGAAGTTCACTTGACAGCATATCTGCATCTAGTTGGCTCAGAATATGCTCTTTGCCAACTCCCTCGACCGACATTCTTTATAATGCAGCTTTCTGTTGTAGCCTAATTGTGTGATGGAGTGGGGTAATCTCCAACAGAACCTCTAGCGCCGATGTGGGACAGGTCTTCATCGCTCCAGTGATTCCTACACAGGCCATTCTTTGCAATTTATGTAATTGCCTCTGCACAGTGATTTGCTGTTCCTTGTCCCCCCATGCAATGGCTCCGTATGTGAGCATGGGCCTTACTACCATGAGGTATAGCCATCTCAAAATTTTTGGAGAGGTTCCCCATGATTTCCCCGCTATTCTACGACACGTGTAGAGCGCTCTGCAGCACTTTAGAATCGTATTCTTAATATGGGTCCCAAAGTTCAATTTACTGTCAAATGTGACCCCAAGGTGTTTGACTTCCTTGCTTGTTACTATTCGACTCCCCGCGAGCCTAATATCTCTCATCCTCTGCAACTTATACCTCCTGGTGAACGGAACTATGACGGTTTTTGTAGGGTTTAGGTTGAGTCCAACCTCGCTACACCAGTCATACGTGATCCTAAGTCCCAGTTGGATAATTTCACACAGAGTTTCCTCATACTTGCCCCGCGCTATTATCACAATGTCATCGGCATAGCCCTGGCATTGGATACCCCTGCTGGCAAGTCTGCTTAACAATTCGTCTACTAAGATACTCCATAAGAGCGGTGATAAAACCCCCCCTTGTGGACAGCCTCTTGTGGTTGTCACTGTTATAGTTGCCGTAGCTTGTCTGGACCTGAGTAGCGATGAGATCCACATATTGCTACTTCTTTGTGCGGTTGGCGTATGCTTTCGGTTGCGGGGGCGGCGTCTCGACGGGGATGTCCCGTCGCGGCGCTGGTCGTCTGATGCCTCCATTGCCTCTCATTGGGGCGATGTGGGGTTGGTCCCACGCTGGAGGGCCAGTCTCCGTCAAGGAGGCGATCCTCAAAGTGTCTCGCGACACTGGCGGCAGGGATATCCTGCCGTACTCTATAGTTGTTGTTGTTGGTACTTTTCTTCATATTGTTCCCACGAATTGCGGAGAAATTATGGTCCGCCCGGGCAGAGATCCGCCATACCCGGGTAAGGCTGGATAGAACAGGCGGTCGCCATCTGCCTGAGCCCACCGTTAAAGACTGGGCTAGTTTTTAATCCGGGCCCCCAGCCAGGCTGACTCTCGCCACGGTCCGATTAACACCCTAGCCCAGCCCGGAGTGAGATGTGAGGGAAGGGATGTAGATGGGTATTTGTGGGGGAGTTGGGAGTGTGTGAGGCTATAATTGAAAGACGGCGACACAAGCGTCTTGTCAGTGCGATAAAACCTACCGCACCCGCTGTTTGTCCAGGACTGCTTATTCACGAGGATTTCTCGCTATTCGCAGCTAACCCCGAAGGGCCGTTCGCTATCCGCAACCCGCGACCCGCCTGGTGGCCTCAGTTAAGCCCCCTCCGAACCATCCCACAAGTTCATCAGACCAGCTTTAAAGTTAATTTTATAAATTTTTTACCTAAACTTACTTTCAGATTTAAATATAATTTTATTTTACTTAATTTTAATTTTGATTTTAAATTTTATTTGCTAATTAATTAATTAATAATTTAATTAATTTGTATTTTATGTCAGCTGATCATAGTTGACAATAAACAAATTAATAAATAAATAAATATCTCTTATGCAAAGAGAAGGCGCAGTTTATTGATTTTAAAGAGCACAAAGAGCGCATCTGTCTTGCGGGAAATAATTACATAGAAGCAAGTGGTCGTGGCACCGTGCGCTTGTACACAGAGAAAAAAAAACCAGTGGAAACGTTGCAGTCGGACGCAACCGACTGCGGCATACTCGATACCAGTATTAAAACCGGTAAAAAGAGGCCTGAATGCAAAGGGTACGGATGCGGCAGGGGTGTACGCTGCCTTAAAGATTTTGCGATGCAGATGGGGATGCCACAAGCTATCTTCCTTACAAATTTGGTGACTCTAGCTCAAAATTTGTAAAAGGTGGGGAAAGGGGGGGCTGGGGGCGGTATGGGTAGTTGTGGCATCAACGTTTTTGATGCAGATCTTTAAGAAATGTCAATTGCTATCTTCAAACCAAATTTGGTGAATCTAGCTCAAAGTTTGTAAAAAGTGGGGAAAGGGGGGCTGGGGCGGTATGGGTGGGCGTGGCATCCAAATTTGTGATGCAGATCTATCTGGTATGTCAATTGCTATCTTCATACCAAAATTTGTGACTCTAGCTCAAAGTTTGTAAAATGTGGGGAAAGGGGGGCTGGGGGCGGTATGGGTGGGCGTGGCATCCAAATTTTGATAAAGATCTTTGTGGAATATCAATTGCTATCTTCATACCAAATTTGTTGACCCTAGGTCAAAGTTTGTAAAAAGTGGGGAAAGGGGGGCTGGGGCGGTATGGGTGGGCGTGGCATCCAAATTTGTGATGCAGATCTTTGTGGAATGTCAATTGCTATATTCATACCAAATTTGGTGACTCTAGCTCAAAGTTTGTAAAAAGTGTGGAAAGGGGGGCGGGGGGTGGTATGGGTGGGCGTGACATCCAAATTTGTGATGCAGATCTATGTGGGATGTCAATTGCTACCTTCATACCAAATTTGGTGACTCTAGTCAAAAGTTTGTAAAAGGTGGGGAAAGGGGGGCGAAATGGGTGGGTGTGAATCCAAAACTTTGATGCAGAATTTTGGGGGTCAATGCCAGCTATCTTCCTACCAAATTTGGTGGCTCTAGCTCCACAACTCTGGAAGATACACGCATTCCCGTTTTTGACGAAGCGTTGGGGTGGATGGGGGCGGCTTGGGCAGTATTGGTGGGCGTGGCATCTAAACTTTTGATGCAGTTTTTTGGGGGTCATCATCACCTATCTTGCCACCGAATTTGGTGGCTAAAGCTCAAAAACTGTGGGAGATATTGCCATTTCTGATTTCAAATTGCGGGTGGCTGGGGGCGGAATGGGTGGGCGTGGCTCCAAAATTTTTGATGCAGTTTTTTGGGGGTTGCTAGCAGCTATCTGCTTACCGAATTTGGTAGTTCTAGCTGTAATATGTGTTAAATATGTATGTGGATTTATCGGTTTTGAGTTTTCGAATTTATCGATTTGCCAGCCCCCCAGTAATCGTAGAACCCCCATCTTGACACTTTAATTTACTTTCCCATAGATAAAGAGATTTGGAAAGTTTCAAGTCTCTAGCTTGAAGGGTGTGGAAAAAAGTTGCGTTCA
The DNA here is from genome assembly GCA_018904305.1 of Scaptomyza montana. NCBI lineage: Eukaryota > Metazoa > Arthropoda > Insecta > Diptera > Drosophilidae > Scaptomyza > Scaptomyza montana. The sequence goes on along the minus strand of JAEIGR010000059.1, from coordinate 61,812 downwards.
TACAGGCGGACAGACGGACAGACACCATGACGGACATTGCACAAACTCAATATACTCTTTACCTTCGGTATCGAGTATAAAAATTACGACGATTAAACATGCCCTAGGGTATGTGTAAAAAAACTGTCGTAAAATAGTAAAGTTGTGATGAGTTGAAGTGCTGTAAAATTATTCAAAGTATCGAGTAAAAATACTTGGTATCGAGCCATATCGAGATTTTTGTCTAAAAATATGCGGTCACATATAAAAATAGTGAGTAAGATTCAAGTATCAGTTATGAGAAAAATATATTTGAGAACATTTACAAATCAATGCATTCCATTTCCTAAAGGGCCAAGTCTATTTTTCGATTTTTCAAAGCTTGTCGCTCACTTTGTCTTGGCATTTTTATTAAGTTTTCGTTTTGTGTATATTTTATCACCAATAAAATTTTGGCACTCAAATGTCACTTGTCAAAACACAACAATTACTACAGTGAATCACAAGGGGTTGCTCACTAGCTTGCGTGTGGTAAATTTACGCTTTACAATTTTACGATAACTTGTGAACACCCTCAATATAAATTTATTATTTAGTTTATATGGGGACATTACAGTACGTTGGACTTAATTTTTGTTTCGGACTCAGATTGCAGTAATGCTTGTGCCCCTCTAGTGCTTCCTGAAGATACCTACCATCCAACCTTAGAACTATCCATCGAAATTCTTAATCCTAGTTCAGTATCTAATAATACTTCAAAACCCGTTGTTTTCGTAAAACTAACTTTAATAAATTAAATTATCTTCTTCAACATACGAATTGGTCTCGCCTTTATTCTTGTATTGATATAGAAACTGTCATTGCCATATTTTATAGGACCTTGAATTCGCTTTTGGATATTTGTATTCCCCTCACTTGTTCTTCAAGTGATAATAAACCACCTTGGTTTACGAGGGAACTATCGAAATTGAAAAACGTGAAGACAAGATCAAATAAAAAATTTAAAAAATTGGAAACGACTTGAGATTTATCTTCGTTTTTAATAGCAAAGTCTAATTTTCTTTCTGTTAACACATCTTGTTATAATAATTATCTTAATCGTTGTAGACTAAACTTCTCAAGTGACTCTAAACAGTTTTATAAATTTGTTAACTCTAAACGTAAGTCTTCTTGCTTGCCTACCTCAGTATACCTTGATAATACAAAAGCAAGTTCTGATCAGGCAGTAGCCGATCTATTTGCTGAGAAGATTCAATCAGTATACTCATCGAATTTTTATATTAGCAGTAATTCCTATCCTTTTCAAGTTCAAACGTCAAATTGCATATTTGTCCCAGTAATTACTGAGTCTACGCTCCTGAGTGAATTTAACTCTATTAAACCTGGTTACTTGCCTGGTCCTGATGGAGTGCCAGGTTATATTCTTAGATACTGCGCGGATTCTCTTTGTGCGCCATTAAATAAATTATTTAACTTGTCTGTTGATTCAACTGTGTTCCCTGATATATGGAAGGAATCCTTTATAATTCCACTCCATAAAAATTCTTCAAAATCAAACGTTAAAAATTATAGGGGTATATCCAAGTTGTCTGCCATACCAAAAGTCTTCGAAAAAATTGTATGTTCTCAACTGCAAATAGTAGCTAAATCTAGTTTTCTTTCTGTTAACACATCCTGCTATAATAATTATCTTAATCGTTGTAGACTAAACTTTTCACGTGACCCTAAACAGTTTTATAAATTTGTTAACTCTAAACGTAAGTCTTCTTGCTTGCCATCCTCAGTATACCTAGATGATACAAAAGCAAGTTCTGATCAGGCAGTAGCCGATCTATTTGCTGAGTATTTTCAATCGGTATACTCATCGAATTTATATAGAAGTAGTAATTTCTATCCTTTCCAAGTTCAAACGTCAAATTGCATATATAACCCAGAAATTACTGAGTCTACGCCCCTGAGTGAATTGAACTCTATCCTGATGGAGTGCCAGGTTGTATTCTTAGATACTGCGCGGATTCACTTTGTAAGCCCTTACATAAATAATTAAACTTGTCTGTTGACAAAGTCAAACGTCAAAAATTATAGGGGTATATCCAAGTTGTCTGCCATTCCAAAAGTCTTTGAAAAAATTATATGTTCTCAACTGCAACACGGATGTAGTTCAATTATTTCGTCTTATCAACACGGTTTTGTTAGGCGTAGATCTACTACCACTAATCTTCTTGAATTCACTTCGCTTGTTGTCATAGGGTTTCAGGAAAAAATGCAAGCTGACGTTGATTACACCGATTTTAGTAAGGCATCTGATTCTGTAAGTCATTCTCTGTTGCTTCGTAAATTAAATATTATTGGATTTCCATAAAAACTTTTATTGTGGCTTTCGGAGTACTTATGTGGTCGAACACAATAAGTTGTTTTTAAATCGTTTGTATCTTAACCTGACCTGACCTGACCTTGGACCTTTGTTATTTAATTTGTTTATTAACGATCTTCCAGCTGTTATTACTAACTTTTTTGTTAACATGTTTGCTGATTATGTAAAACTATGTTTCTCCTACAATGATGCATCTTTGTGTAACTTACTACAGTCGGATTTGTGTGCCCTGTCGGCCTGGTGTCGTTTTAACTTACTCAACTTAAATTGTTCAAACTTAATGTCATGACTTTTTGTAGAAGTACCCCTCATATTGTTCACTACTTGCTTGATGATTCCCCACTTGACCTCGTGTTTGAAATTTAAGATTTAGGTATTATTCTTGATCCTAAATTAAAGTTTGACTCTCATATTTCGTCTATGGTCAATAAGGCCATTAATGTCATTGGTTTCATCAAGCGGTGGTCGAAAGAGTTAAACGATTACTACACCACTAAAACGCTTTATACATCCCTAGTACGTCCCATCCTGGAGTATGGATCTTGTGTGTGGTCCCCACAATACTCGATTCACCAGGATAGAATTGAATCTGTGCAGAAGAAATTTCTTCTATTTGCACTTAGAAGCTTTAACTGGGTTCCTGGAGTTGACTTACCCCCGTATTCAAGTAGATTCCTTTTGATTAATCTTCCCTCCCTGTTAAACCGTAGAGCGATGCATGGAGTATTATTTATTACTAACCCACTTAGTGGTGAAATCGACTCATCAGTTCTTTTGAGTCGAATTAAGTTAACTGTTCCAATTAGATCTTCACGTAACTTTTTACCCCTTAGCCTTGATCGTTGCTCGAGCAACTATTTAGTACATGAACCATTCCGTGTTTTATGTGCTGATTATAACAAGCTTTATTCTCTTGTCTCCTTGGCGGCCTCAATTCCAGTACTAAAAAGATCGATCCTTTTTGCCTTATCTAATCGTAACCACTAACTACTAATCTAACGCTGGTCTGATTGGGTTTTTCTGGGTTTTTCCCAATCCTCGCAACAAATGTTGGACTACTCAATTTTTTATTGAATTTCCCAGAGCTTTAACGTTAACTTCTGATTATATTTTCAGATTTATATATTTTATTCTATATTTAACTTAATTTAATTATGTTAACTATTTTTAATTTGAATAAATTTGATTCATTTTAATGTCAGCTGCTCTTAGCTGACTATAAATAAATAAATAAAAAATAAATATGCCGGCTGCGGAACACACCCAATGTAATGGCTATAATTATTTATTAAATATGCGCGATGGTTTCTCTCTTAATCGATTCTTTTCGGCACTCGTTACATCTACATGTGTTGAGCGTCAGGGTAACCGGAAAAGAGACAGACGCATGATCAGTGTGGCCGAACCACACTTTTCTGATAAATCTTTAAACTAACATCGATACTTTAATACTAGCTTACGATATATCGGTGTACACGAACATAACATAACATAACCGATCGATAAAAATTACTTATGAATACTTTACACAATAAATACTTTACACCACATAAAGTCACTATTATCCAACTGCCAAACACAACATTAAACATAACTTAAAAACATAAACTTTTAATACATTACCACCGAATTAATTGCTGCAGCCAAAAGGTAAACAACACAAATAATCGGTAGTCGGCAACCCAAACTATCGTTTAACACATTCAACACGTATAACAAATTCAACGTTTCCACTAGCAGCGCATACTTAGCGTCTGCGTTTCAGCTGCATCCAGAGTGGCTTTAGCAAAATCATAAAGATATTTATATTTTTAATAAAAACACACTTGAAAAAAAGGGGCATAAATAAATATATAAAAAAAATTATTTTATTACTATTATTAATATACTTTGCTCGTTTATATATTCTTCCAACTTGCACATTTATTATATATTTTATTTTGTCTGCTATTACCACTCTCCTTTGTTCCAATATCAGGTCAACGATATAATAAAATTGCAAATTAATAACAAAACCTTTCCTCCTCGCTTCCACTTTCCTTTGATATTGTTGCGGCCCACCTAACGTTCCAGGTAATTTGGCACACAATATTATTCTTATAAATTAGAGAGCATAGCATGTCCGCAGGTTCCAAAGAGACCGATAAAAATACAAAAAAACTTAAATCAAATCTTCCACGTCGCCATTCAACTTCGTTTGCTCTATCAGGGTCACAAGCTTCCGGTCTTCATAAAGAACCACTTCAGTAGAGTGACAAGAAAAAGTTGAATCTCACCGGCAGGGTTAAGAAATAACTTCTTCCTTCGCCTGTTTCGACGTCATTGCGGTTTTCCGGCGCATTTCCGAAAAAAGATTCAAAGTCCAAAGTTCTGAATCGTTGTCCGATCAAGACAAGGTCCATCGCGAAGAATCCAAAATGTCCTTTACCAATTTCATTTCCGTCACGGACAAACTCATCCAGTTTGAGTCCCGCGTCAACACTGCAGCATCCGACGAAGATAATATTTTTACCTTCGAAATTCGCCGCGATCGCCTGCAAGTTTTTTGGGAAAGGGTTGAGACAGAGTACGAAGTTCCAAAGCACTCATACCAGAAGGAGATAGTGGTGACATTTCTGCCATGGAGGAGAAATATGAGCACTGCTACTCCATTTATGAAAAGTGTCTCTTACGCCTAAAAGGGGCGATAAAGAGTGCATCCGCAGCCGAAAGGGTTGAAATACCCACTCCTTAGCCTTTCTCCGGGGGCTGTCGTCTCCCTCTGTGTGACACAGAAGTGTTTCACGGAGACTACCTGCGCTGGCCAACGTTCCGCGATCTTTTTTCTGCAATTTATGTCAACAATCGAAGGTTGACTCCCGTTGAGAAATTATTTCGTCTTAGATCCAAGACCGCGGGTGAAGCCAACGAGCTGGTCGCAAAATTTCCGCTTACAAATGATGGCTTTGCAATTGCGTGGACTGCGCTTTGCGAAAGGTTTGAGAATAAGAGACTTCTGGTAACTAGCCAGCTTAAAATTCTTTTAAACCTTTCCCCGGTTAACAGCGAATCTGGTGCGGCAATCAAAGACCTTCAGGGCACCATACAGCGTTGCCTAACTGCGCTAGGGCACTCCGAAATCGAAACGTCCTCTCCGTTCGCAGATTGTATCATAGTTTTTCTTTGTTCGTCGAAGCTACCGAAGCTTACGCTTTCCTTATGGGAACAATCAGGGTCGAATAAATCCGAAATTCCAGCTTGGAATGATTTAAGCGCGTTCCTTAACGAACGTTACCGAACGCTCGAAGCTATTGAATCCGATGAGCAAGACTTGCGACTTATGTTCCACAGAAAACCATCCTGTCCGACTGTGCTCTCGTTTCCTTCAGATGCCTGTTAATGAACAGGCAACTTACATCAAGCAGAAAATACTATGCTTGAATTGTTTTGCAAGAGGGCACCAACTACGAGAGTGTACTAGTGCGCACAATTTTTTTACGTGCAAGGGGCGCCACAACACTCTACTACATAGAGGCGATAGTGGTCCGATTAAAATATACAGTCAACTACTTTTCATTCCGCGGCAAATGTTCAAACATATTTTGCCGCTAACGAGCAGAGTGTCCTAATCGGCACGGCGGTCATAAATGTATGCCACCGGGGATCCACGTACAGCGCTCGTGCCTTAATCGATTCAGGCTCAGAGGCTACAGAGGCTAAAGCTGCCTATCCAATCCGTGCAAGCTCAAGTTTCCGGGCATAATCAAACAGTTGCAGCCCAGGCTCAAAAGTTATGCCACTTTACAATAGGCTCTCCTTAAAAGCCAAGACTACACATCGAAGCATCGGCATTCGTTCTCCCTCATCTGGCGGGTAACTTGCCCCCAATCTCCGTTCCACGAAGCACCTTAAGAGGCCTCCCAGCTATTGATCTGGCTGATCCTTCCTTCTATCAGAGTTCCCAAATTGATTTACTGATCGGCGCGGATATCCTTCCGTTTGTCCTCTTCAGTGGGTCTCATCCTTACATTTGCGGCTCGCTCCTTGGGCAAGAAACCGTTTTTGGCTGGATTCTCTCCGGCCCACTTTCCAAGATGGTTCCCAAGTCTGTTTCATCCTTCTCGACCAAGATTTTGGCCAATGAAGGAATGAAGCTAGATCAACTCATTTCCAAATTTTGGGAGGTGGAGGATGTTCCAGCGAAGCTGGTAAAGGAAACCAATTCCGTATGTGAGTCTAATATCGTTCAAACGACTGCACGGAACGAGTGTGGCAGATATGTGGTGACCCTTCCATTCCGAAATCCGAATGACATCGATTTAGGTCATTCAAGGTCAATTGCACTTGCCCAATTCCTTAAAAATTAGAATCGTTTATCCAGAAACGCCATTCTTAAACAACAATATAACTCCGTGCTCCAAGAATATATTGATTTGGGCCACATGAGAGCAATCTCACCCCAAGGCGTCTCAAACAGTCTTAACTTCTATTTGCCATACCACGCGGTGTTTAAGCCTGACAGTACCACTACCAAGGTGCGGGTCGTTTTCAATGCATCTTGTCCATTTTCAAATTGCAAGAGCCTAAATGATATCCTTCATCCAGGACCCATTCTTACGATCTCACGATGCCGTTCCTCAAGTGGCGATATTTTCGGAATGTGTTCAACGCTGACATAACGAAAATGTATCGTCAAATCTTACTGGACCCTAGGCACACTCCGTTCCAGCGAATCCTCTTTCGAAAGAGAGAGATCTCAGTTTGAGTGTGATTGACGTGTTTTACTTAAGCTCCGAACAACTTATTAATTTTGCGCCGTTTATCAGGCTTTTTATTTATTTTTTGCAGTCTCCGTTCGTAATACATAGGCTTACCTAAGCTGTGCAAAGTGCTTCTTGTTGTGCGTCGTTTAATTTGCTAATTATTATATTATAACAATTGCGGCGTCAGTTCTGTGTGGTTGTTAGTGTCTGTTTTTGTTATTCTGCAAATCTGCCGCTTATTCGTGCACTCATTATACTCGATACCGAAGGTAAAGAGTATATTGAGTTTGTGCAATGTCCGTCATGGTGTCCGTCCGTCTGTCCGTCTGTCGTTCTGTATGTGTCCAATTTTTTTCCACACCCTTCAAGCTAGAGACTTGAATTTTTCCAATTCTCTTTATCTATGGGATAGTAAATTAAAGTGTCAAGATGGGGGTTCTACGATAACTGGGGGGCTGGCAAATCGATAAATGCGATAACTCAAAACCGATAAATCCACATATTTCGCACATCCTTACAGCAAGAACTACCAAATTTGGTAAAAAGATAGCTACTAGCAACATCCAAAAAACTGCATCAAAAAATTTGGAGAAACGCCCCCCATTCCGCCCCCAGCCCCCCGCGTTTTAATGTCAAAAAGCCTATATCTCCCACAGTTTTTGAGCTATAGCCACCAAATTTGGTGCCAAAATAGGTGATGATGACCCCCCCCAAAACTGCATCAAAAGTTGGATGCCACGCCCACCAATACTGCCCTAGCCGCCCCCATCCGCCCTAACGCTTCGTCAAAAACGGGAATGCGTGTATCTTCTAGAGTTGTGATGCTAGAGCCACCAAATTTGGTAGGAAGATAGCTGGCAACGACCCCCAAAAATCTGCATCAAAGTTTTGGAGCCACGCCCACCCATTCCGCCCCCAGCTCCCCCGCAATTAGAAATCAGAAATGGCTATATCTCCCACAGTTTTTGAGCTAGAGCCACCAAATTTGGTGCCAAGATAGGTGATGATGACCCCCCAAAAACTGCATCAAAAGCTTGGATACCACGCCCACCGACACTGCCCTAGCCGCCCCCATCCGCCTCAACGCTTCGTCAAAAACGGGAATGCGTGTATCTTCCAGAGTTGTGGAGCTAGAGCCACCAAATTTGGTAGGAAGATAGCTGGCAATGACCCCCAAAAACCTGCATCAAAGTTTTGGAGCCACGCCCACCCATTTCGCCCCCCTTTCCCAACCTTTTACAAAATTTTAGTCACCAAATTTGGTATGAAGATAGCTAGTGACATTCCACAAAGATCTGCATCACAAATTGGGATGCCACGCCCACCCATACTGCCCCCAGCCCCCCTTTCCAAGCTTATTACAAATTTCGAGCTAGAGTCACCAAATTTGGTATGAATATAGCAATTGACATTCCAAAAAGATCTGAATCAAAAATTTGGATGCCACGCCCACCCATACTGCCCCAGCCCCCATATCCGCACTTATTACAAACTTTGAGCTAGGGTCAACAAATTTGGTATGAAGATAGCAATTGACATACCAGATAGATCTGCATCATAAATTTGGATGCCACGTCCACCCATACCACCCCCAGCCCCCCTTTCCCCATTTTTTACAAACTTCGAGCTAGATTCACCAAATTTGGTTTGAAGATAGCAATTGACATTTCACAGAGATCTGCATCAAAAATTTTGATGCCACAACTACCCATACCGCCCCCAGCCCCCCCTTTCCCCACCTTTTACAAATTTTGAGCTAGAGTCACCAAATTTGTAAGGAAGATAGCTTGTGGCATCCCCATCTGCATCGGAAAATCTTTAAGGCAGCGTACACCCGTCCCGCTTCCGTACCCCTCTGCAATCAGGCCTCTTTTTACCGGTTTTAATACTGGTATCGAGTATGCCGCAGTCGGTTGCGTCCGACTGCAACGTTTCCTCTTGTTTGTTTGTGTGTTTGTTCGCTGCATTTACTCTTGTTTGTGTTTCTATTCGCTGCGCATACACTTGTATGTGTGTTTGTTCGTTTAAGCGTTATCTGCCTTGCTTGTCGTGCTTTAATACATTTTTGTTGTGGCTTATCACTCCAAACAAGAAGTATTTGTGTTACGATTCCTCTTAATTTGTGCGATTGCTCTTAGATTTTCTGTGCGCCGTTTTGTCCATTCTGTGCTCTCGCAACCTATTTTTGTTCATTGCTGGTTGTGTGAGAATTTTATGCATGCTAAATGTGCAGGTCTTACTGGGCGTGAGTGTGACAAGATCACTGCTGTAGCCAAGCCCGGCTGTGGTGGTGTGCGTTGGTCATGCCCTATGTGCATTGATAAGCAAATTGATTTCTCTAGAATGTATAACTCTGTGAGAAATCAGTTTTCAAAACTAAAAAAGACGGCAAGCATGCTAGTGACTAAAATTGATTCGAGTTTGGAATTTCTCAATAATTTTAAATTTGAGTCATTATCTACTCGCGGTTTGGAGTCTGAATTTTTGAATGTTCCGTTAATGTTTACCCCTTCACCTTCGTCGCTTTCACACGTGCCTAGAAAAGTAAAATTGTCGCCAGCTCTATCATTATCTCCAACTATTGCTAGCAAAACTAAAGCTAGCGTCTCTATTACGAAATTTAACTTTTCTTTCCCTTGCGAAATATCATTTGTATACTCGATACCGAAGGTAAAGAGTATATTGGGTTTGTGCAATGTCCGTCATGGTGTCCGTCCGTCTGTCCGTCCGTATGTTCGCAACTTTTTTCCACACCCTTCAAGCTAGAGACTTGAAACTTTCCATTTCTCTTTATCTATGGGATAGTAAATTAAAGTGTCAAGATGGGGTTCTACAATAACTGGGGGGCTGGCAAATCGATAAATTCGATAACTCAAAACCGATAAGTCCACATATTAAACACATACTTACAGCTAGAACTACCAAATTCGGTAAGCAGATAGCTACTAGCAACCCCCAAAAAACTGCATAAAAAATTTTGGAGCCACGCCCCCCAATTCCGCCCCCAGCCCCACCGCAATTTGAAATCAGAAATGGCAATATCTCCCACAGTTTTTGAGCTAGAGCCACCAAATTTGGTGCCAAGATAGGTGATGATGACCTCCCAAAAACTGCATCAAAAGTTTGGATGCCACGCCCACCGATACTGCCCTAGCCGCCCCCATCCACCCCAACGCTTCGTCAAAAACGGGAGTGCGTGTATCTTCCAGAGTTGTAGTGCTAGAGCCTCCAAATTTGATAGAAAGATAGCTGGTAACAACCCCCAAAAAACTGCATCAAAAATTTTGGAGCCACGCCCACCCATTCCGCCCCCAGGCCACCCCGCAATTTGAAATCAGAAATGGCTATATCTCCCACAGTTTTTGAGCTATAGCCACCAAATTTGGTGGCAAGATAGGTGATGATGACCCCCTAAAAACTGCATCAAAAGTTTGGATGCTACGCCTACCAATACTGCCCAAGCCGCCCCATCCACCCCAACGCTTCATCAAAAACGGGAATGCGTGTATCTTCCAGAGTTGTGGAGCTAGAGCCACCAAATTTGGTAGGAAGATAGCTGGCAACGACCCCCAAAAATCTGCATCAAAGTTTTGGAGCCACGCCCACCCATTTCGCCCCCTTTCCCCACCTTTTACAAACTTTTAGCTAGAGTCACAAAATTTGGTATGAAGATAGCAATTAACATTCCACAAAGATCTGCAGCAAAATTTGGATGCCACGCCTACCTATAACGCCCCAGCCCCCCTTTCCAAGCTTATTACAAATTTCGAGCTAGAATCACCAAATTTGGTATGAAGATAACAATTGACATTTCACAAAGATCAACATCAAGAATTGGGATGCCACGCCCACCCATACCGCCCCAGCCCCCCCCCCTCCCCCCTTTCCACACATTTTACAAACTTTGAGCTAGAGTCACCAAATTTGCAACGAAGACAGGTGGTGGCATCCCCATCTGCATCGGAGTATCTTTAAGGCAACGTACACCCCTGCCTCATCCGTACCCATTTGCAATGAGGCCTCTTTTTACCGGTTTTAATACTGGTATTGAGTATACCGCAGTCGGTTGCGTCCAACTGCAACGTTTCCACTTGTTTCAAATAATTTTATCGTCTATAGAGCTGATCGACTTACTCGCCGAGGTGGTGGGGTATTTATTGCTGTTAAAGCTACTCTCCAGTCGGAACCTTTCTGTTTTTCTACAGTTAATGATGCTGAGATTATTTCTGTTAAAATAACCTTCCCTTCTTATGTTGTTAATATCACTTGCTCTTATTTCCCTCCTTCTTCTGACATTCAAGTTTATCTTCAACACCTAACTTGTATTAAAGAAGTTTCTGCTCATATAATGATATTTTTATCGTACTGGGTGACTTTAATTTACCAACCATCCCCTGGTCTTCATCCGACACCATAAATTATCTTGTACCGTCTGCCCAGCATGACTACTTAGAAGAAATGCTTGATCTTCCATTGTTTCAGATCAATTCAATTTCTAATCATTTGATTAGAACACTCCATCTTGTATTTATTAACAACTACTGTATTGCCAATGTATCTAGGTCATCCCCTCTGTCTGTCCCTGAGGATTCATATCATCCTACTTTAGAAGTTACATTGTCTGTTAGTAATCCTGTTATGTCTTCTCCTCCAGTGTTTAACCTGCCTCGCCGTTGCTTTCGCAAAGGAAATTACTCATTATTAAATCAACGTATTCTGGCAACTGATTGGTCTTTTATATATGATTCCGTTGATATAAATGTTGCCCTAAAATCTTTTTATAGCACCTTAAATTCTCTATTGGACGAATGTATCCCTAACTCTGCTCCGTTATCCGTTTCTTCTAAGCCCCCTTGGTTCACTCCAAGACTATCAACTTTACAAAATAATAAATCTAAATATTATAAAAAATTTAGCAGGTCTGGATTGAGTGCTGACTTGTCTAAATACATTATAGCCAAATCAAACTTTCTTCTCCTGAATTCACAGTGCTATGAGAATTACCTTATTTGTTGCAAACGGCAATTTACGCTAAATCCCAAACAATTTTATAATTTTGTCAATTCTAAGCGTAAATCTTACACTTTGCCGTCATCTTTCATGTTTGGGATGGATAAGTCTACCAACGATAGCACATCCGCTAATATTTTTGCCAATTTCTTCCAATCAACTTACTATTCTGCATCCCCTATTAACATACCTTACCTTTATAGTATTGCTTCTACAAATTATATTCCTGTTCCTACCATCTCTCAGTCCACTCTGCTATCAGCTTTAAATTTGTTAAAGTCTTCTTAGTCTCCTGGACCTGACAATATACCTAGTTGTCTTCTTAAAGAGTGCAGTGCTTCTCTTCTTCGCCCATTGCTTAAGCTTTTTAATCTCTCCCTTGAATCTTCTGTCTTTCCATTTCTTTGAAAAGAATCTTTTAAAATCCCTCTTCCAGTATTGAAAATTATAGGGGCATTGCAAAATTGTCCGCTATCCCTAAATTATTATATTATAAGCTTGTCCGTATTGGTTTCCCTCCCTCACTTATATCTTGGATTTCTTCTTATTTATAGGGTCGGACACAAAGAGTACTCCTAAGATTGGCTACCTCGAAACAAGTTCATGTTACTTCTGGAGTACCTCAGGGTAGTCATCTTGGTCCTTTACTCTTCACTCTTTTTATAAATGATCTTCCCTCTGTTTTATCTCATTCTCGCATTCTCATGTACGCAGACGATGTGAAGCTTATTTTCTCCTACTGTAGTTCTCTAAATCATACTTGCTTACAAGATGATTTAAATTCAATGCATCTTTGGTGTAAGACTAATCAGTTGCTTCTCAATTGTTCTAAATGTATGTTTATGACTTTCAGCCGAAATAACCCCTTCATTACCAACTACTTAATTGACAGTACCCCGTTGCAACGTATTTTTACAGTCAAGGACCTTGGTGTTCTTTTTGACTCCAAACTCTCATTCGGCCTTCATATTTCTACTATTGTTAATGAAGCCAAAGGTGTTCTTGGTTTCATTAAACGTTGGTCTAAAGAGTTTAACGATCCTTACGTTACGAAAACTCTGTACACTTCCCTTGTCCGCCCTACCCTAGAGTACTGCTCTTGTATATGGAGCCCACAGTATAGAAATAACCGGGATCGTATCGAATCTGTTCAGAAGCAGTTTCTGCTTTTTGCCTTACGAGGCTTAAATTGGGATAATAACCTTCGCTTGCCTTCATATTCCAGTAGACTTCTTCTCCTTAACTTCCCCTCGTTGAAAAATCGTCCTTGGTGTTGCCTTCCTGCACAAGTTGATTACTGGTGATACAGATTCATCTTTTCTGTTAGGTCATCTCCATTTCTCTATTCCTTCCAGACCTACTAGAAACTTTCGCCCGTTATTTTTGAAAACGTGCACAACAGATTACGCTATGCACAGCCCATTTCGTGTTTTATGCGTCCAATTTAATAACCCATACCACGTGTTCTCTAATGAGACCTCTCTCTCCTTAATCAAAGCATTGCTTTCAGTTTATCTTCGGGAAGTTAATGACCGCTCTCAGCTATGAAACGGGGCTGAGCCTGCTGGACTGGCTAAATTCTTTTCCTTCATCGGGTCTTATATATATAAATATTTTTTATTCTATTTGATTTATTTTTATTATTATTGTTTTTTTTTTTTTTAACTTTTATTTTTAGTTTTCACATGTAAGTTTTTGTTTTCTATTTTCTACTAACATCTCTGTTTTAAGTATAGAGTCTATAATATCACTGACAGTTTTGGCTGAGGAAAGGGGCATAGCTGGCCGGACTGGCATATAAAACACCCCCATCGGTCGGTGATGTTATTAGACATTTTTGTTCTCAGCCTAGGGTTTTTACTACTACTATTTTATTGTAACTTATTTTTTAAAAGTTGAGAGACTTCGAACTCAATACTGTCACTTTCGGAGTAAACTGTGCTCCATTTCTGAGCACTGAGGGTACTTCAGCAGCTCGCGGTGGACGTACGTTTGCATTATCCTCTCGCAAGCAAGGTCATATCCGACTGCATCTACGTAGATGATATCCTCGCTGGGACGAACACAAAAAAAGAATCCGATACAACCATTGAGGAAATGCGGAAGGCCTTGAACAGCGCTGGATTTTCACTAAGAAAATGGACATCGCACGCCACGGAGGTCCTGCAAGACATCCCCAAAGAGCATCTGTTATCTGAGGATTTTCTAGAGATCGATGACTTAAGTGAAGCGAAGACCTTAGGTATACGATGGCAAGCGCTTAGCGATGAATTCTACTTCATGTGAAGCGGGAAGTTTTATCCCAAATCTCGAAATGTTTTGACCCAGCCGGTACGCTGGCCCCCTTCATCATTCGGGCTAAGATTTTTATGAAAGAAATCTGGCTCAAGCAACTGGATTGGGATCAACCGCTGCCGTTGGATCTTATCAGTAAGTGGCAGGAATACCTTTAGAGCTATCCTGCCTTAAGGGAAGTCCGCATTCCAAGATGGTTGCAAATCCAGCGACGAGTGAAGCTGCAGTACCACGGGTTTTGCAATGCGTTGGAACGGGCGAACGGTGCATCAATTATGTCCGATTTGAAACGGCAACCAAAGTCACCTCCCATCTCCTAACTGCCAAAACAAGGGTAGCTCCTGTTAAATCTCTGTAGGTTCTTCGCCTAGAGCTTTGCGGGGCCGTCTTATTGCCTGAATTATCTTCAGCCCATTTCCATAAATTGCCAGCGGGCGACTGCCAGTGGACAGCGTTCGTTGCCATCAGAGTGGCAAAAATTGTGCAAGTCAGCGATCCTGCCGAATGGTCGCTCGTCCGATCGGAGCACAATCTGGCGGATCTAGCCAGCCGAAGAATCCGGTCGTAAGATATGGTGCATAATTCTCTGTGGTGGCATGGCCTGAATGGCTACTCTTTCCTCAAAATCAATGGCCCATCTCAACAGTTCCGATTCCAGATACTGCTTTAGAACAACGCACAATTAAATGCAATTTAGCAAAACTGCCTCCTACACCCGATTTCCTCAGCAGGTTTTCTGAATTCCACAAAGCGCTAGGAGTTCTCGCCTATATGCAGCGTTTTATTAAGGGATGCAAAAAGCTTTCCAATCCACCCTCCCACAGTTCCAGTTAGTTGTCCGAAGCTCAAGATCAAATCCCTGTCTCGAGTCATATCCGCAATCTGAATCTATTTCTGGACAAAAAGGGAATTCTCAGGGCTTGTGGGGGCACAAGAGCGTTCCAGTTTTTACGATATGAGGTTATTAGTTCGGTTCACAAATCGCATATCCTTGCATGGGGGAAACTTGCTCACAATCCGTCTTGTCCGTTCCAAGTTCTGGATTCCGAAACTCAAGATTATTGTCAAAACCGTCATCAACTCCTGCAAGGTCTGTGTTATATATCGAAAAAGGCTCCAGACACAAATGATGGGAGATCTGCCCTTGGAACGGTCATCCTTTTCAAAACCCTTTAGCCATACAGGCGTGGACTTCACTGGACCTTTTGATGTTAAAAATTACACCGGTCGCGCGTGCCTGATCACCAAGGGTTATGTGTGTGTTTTTGTGTGCACCAAAGCAATTCATCTGGAAGCGACATAGGACCTCACTACAGAGAAATTTCTGGTGGTCTTCTCCCGATTCGTAGCACGGCGTGGGTGTCCACAACAGATGTACTCGGACAACGGTAAAACTTTCGTCGGGGCGGAGAAAACGCTATCACGTGACTTGATGGAAGCGATAAGGACTGGTGTTGTTTTAAAACACACCCATCTAAACCTCTCCTGGCATTTCAACTGTTGTGTGTGTCGTGTAGTTTTAAAAAAAAAAGGAATAATTCACTGGCACTTCTGTGCCGTTTGACTATGTTTTTCTGAATCTCTCTTTATTTTAAATCAAAAGAATTCTTAGCCTAAATACATAATTGGGTTGCTTATGTATAAAGCTCTGTCGCAGCAGAGCGGCCGCTGCCGTTGCAGCGGTCAAGAGAGAGAGAGAGTTGTAGTATATTTATGAATGTATATGCAGCAGGCAAAGAATGCATGTTACATTAAATATACATATATAAGGCAAGCGCTGGCTTAGCTGGTAAGAGCTAAAGTGCTTACGTTGCGGATCCCACACTTCGTGGTGGTTGATCAGATTTCGAGTGCGCTGACCGTTTGTGTAGTTGCGTTATATTTGTATATACGCAGCAACAAAGTGTTGCTATGTCTGAAGGTTACATACCCTGCAATATAGTGGGCTTATGACAGATTGTCATGCATACTACACAACCCACCCGGCGCTCCACATATGGGGGGCCTATGGGAAGCTGGGGTGAAGAGTTTCAAAACTCTTTTCTATAAGGCCACATCCACTGTCAAATACACCTTTGAAGAGCTCTCGACGCTTTTGGCCAAGATTGAAGCCTATCTCAATTATAGGCCAATCCCTCCGATGTCCGAAGATCCTACGGACCTCCTGCCCTTAACTCCAGGCCATTTCCTAAAAGGTGGCCTCCTTGTTTCTGTATTCGAACCAGAAATCCATGAAAAGGCCACTTCTATTCTGAATAGCTGGCAACGTTTAAAGGCTATTCACTAACAATTCAACAGAAGAGGAATACCTCAAAGAGCTCCATAATCGAACAAAGTGGCAATCACCTGAACCAACCTTGCGAGTCGGTGATATGGTCGTCGTGAAGGAAGACAAGCTACCGACAAACGAGTGGCGCCTTGGTCAAATAACTCTGGCCGTACCGGGCAGTGACGACAAGGTCCGCGTGGAAGATGTGCTCACGACTCGTGGCACCATCCGTAGGCCAATTAAAAAGCTTATCCTACTTCAAATCGAAGATAACATTCCTGAACCATCCGCGTCCAAAGACTCACAAAATTTACAATTCATCCTATTAAGAAAATTGTCCTGTGCTGTCCACTTTACTCCATGTTATCTGTCAATGCTCAATGTAAGAAATTATTTATACTTACGGTTCTCTTTTTTATAGGAAAACAAGTGGAAACGTTGCAGTCGGATGCAACCGACTGCGGCATACTCGATACCAGAATTAAAACCGGTAAAAAGAGGCCTGAATGCAAAGGGGTACGGATGCGGCAGGGGTTTACGCTGCCTTAAAGATTCTCCGATGCAGATGGGGATGCTACCGGCTATCTTCATACCAAATTTGGTGACTCTAGCTCAAAGTTTGTAAAAGGTGGGGAAAGGGGGGGGCTGGGGCGGTATGGGTAGTTGTGGCATCAACATTTTTGATGCAGATCTTTCTGAAATGTCAATTGCTATCTTCATACCAAATTTGGTGACTCTAGCTCGAAAATTGTAATAAGTGGGGATAGGGGGGGCTGGGGGCGGTAAGGGTTGGCGTGGCATCCAAATTTTTGATGCAGATCTTTGTAAAATGTCAATTTCTATCTTCATACCAAATTTTGTGACTCTAGCTCGAAATTTGTAAAAAGTGGGGAAAGGGGGGCTGGGGGCGGTAAGGGTGGGCGTGGAATCCCAATTTTTGATGCAGATCTTTCTGAAATGTCAATTGCTATCTTCATACCAAATTTGGTGACTCTAGCTCGAAGTTTGTAAAAAGTGGGGAAAGGGGGCGAAATGGGTGGGCGTGGCTCCAAAACTTTGATGCAAATTTTTGGGGGTCGTTGCCAGCTATCTTCCTACCAAATTTGGAGGCTCTAGCTCCAATATTGGTGGGCATGGCATCAATTTTGATATCCCATAGATAAAGAGATTTGGAAAGTTTCAAGTCTCTAGCTTGAAGGGTGTGGAAAAAAGTTGCGTTCATACAGACGGACAGACGGACAGACACCATGACGGACATTGCACAAACTCAATATACTCTTTACCTTCGGTATCGAGTATAAAAAATGCCATCTCACAGATCTATGCACCATGACCGCCCTATCGGTACCAATTTCTTACGGTGTATTATGTGCAGAGGAGTGCATGCTCTACGAAAGTGCCAACGCTTCTTACGCCTCACGGCCGAGAAGCGCTTGCGAGTGGTACTTGTTAACAAGTATTGCCCCAACTGCCTGGCGCAATCCTGCCGCAGCGCGGGCAAATGCAGGGTCTGCGAAAAGGATCACCACAAGCTACTCCACTTTACGGATATCCGACCATCCAGGAGGCAAGAACAACTGGTCGTCGATCATCTTCGCCCTGCCAGCGAATTCCAACCGCGCCTCAGCAAGTTTAATTAAGTTAACGTTAAAGCTCTGGGAAATACCACAATAAAATAGTGGTCCAACATTTGTTGCGTAGATTGGGAAACACCCAGAATAACCCAATCAGACCAGCGTTAGATTATTAGTTAGTGGTAACGATTAGATAAAGCAAAAAGGATCGATCTTTTTAGTACTGGAATTGAGGCCGCCAAGGAGACAAGAGAATAAAGCTTGTTATAATCAGCACATAAAACACGGAATGGTTCATGTACTAAATAGTTGCTCGAGCAACGATCAAGGCTAAGGGGTAAAAAGTTACGTGAAGATCTAATTGGAACAGTTAACTTAATTCGACTCAAAAGAACTGATGAGTCGATTTCACCACTAAGTAGGTTAGTAATAAATAATACTCCATGCATCGCTCTACGGTTTAACAGGGAGGGAAGATTAATCAAAAGGAATCTACTTGAATACGGGGGTAAGTCAACTCCAGGAACCCAGTTAAAGCTTCTAAGTGCAAATAGAAGAAATTTCTTCTGCACAGATTCAATTCTATCCTGGTGAATCGAGTATTGTGGGGACCACACACAAGATCCATACTCCAGGATGGGACGTACTAGGGATGTATAAAGCGTTTTAGTGGTGTAGTAATCGTTTAACTCTTTCGACCATCGCTTGATGAAACCAATGACATTAATGGCCTTATTGACCATAGACGAAATATGAGAGTCAAACTTTAATTTAGGATCAAGAATAATACCTAAATCTTAAATTTCAAACACGAGGTCAAGTGGGGAATCATCAAGCAAGTAGTGAACAATATGAGGGGTACTTCTACAAAAAGTCATGACATTAAGTTTGAACAATTTAAGTTGAGTAAGTTAAAACGACACCAGGCCGACAGGGCACACAAATCCGACTGTAGTAAGTTACACAAAGATGCATCATTGTAGGAGAAACATAGTTTTACATAATCAGCAAACATGTTAACAAAAAAGTTAGTAATAACAGCTGGAAGATCGTTAATAAACAAATTAAATAACAAAGGTCCAAGGTCACTATCCTGGTGAACACTAGAGGTAACTAAAATAGGTTAAGATACAAACGATTTAAAAACAACTTATTGTGTTCGACCACATAAGTACTCCGAAAGCCACAATAAAAGTTTTTATGGAAATCCAATAATATTTAATTTACGAAGCAACAGAGAATGACTTACAGAATCAGATGCCTTACTAAAATCGGTATAATCAACGTCAGCTTGCATTTTTTCCTGAAACCCTATGACAACAAGCGAAGTGAATTCAAGAAGGTTAGTGGTAGTAGATCTACGCCTAACAAAACCGTGTTGATAAGACGAAATAATTGAACTACATCCGTGTTGCAGTTGAGAACATATAATTTTTTCAAAGACTTTTGGAATGGCAGACAACTTGGATATACCCCTATAATTTTTGACGTTTGACTTTGTCAACAGACAAGTTTAATTATTTATGTAAGGGCTTACAAAGTGAATCCGCGCAGTATCTAAGAATACAACCTGGCACTCCATCAGGATAGAGTTCAATTCACTCAGGGGCGTAGACTCAGTAATTTCTGGGTTATATATGCAATTTGACGTTTGAACTTGGAAAGGATAGAAATTACTACTTCTATATAAATTCGATGAGTATACCGATTGAATCTTCTCAGCAAATAGATCGGCTACTGCCTGATCAGAACTTGCTTTTGTATCATCAAGATATACTGAGGATGGCAAGCATGAAGACTTACGTTTAGAGTTAACAAATTTATAAAACTGTTTAGGGTCACGTGAAAAGTTTAGTCTACAACGATTCAGATAATTATTATAACAGGATGTGTTAACAGAAAGAAAACTAGATTTAGCTACTATTGTGCAAGTCAGCGATCCTGCCGAATGGTCGCTCGTCCGATCGGAGCACAATCCGGCGGATCTAGCGAGCCGAAGAATCCGGTCGCAAGTTATGGTGCATAATTCTCTGTGGTGGCATGGCTTGAATTGCTACTCTTTCCCCAAAATCAATGGCCCATCTCAACAGTTCCGATTCCAGATACTGCTTTAGAACAACGCACAATTAAATGCAATTTAGCAAAACTGCCTCCTACACCCGATTTCCTCAGCAGGTTTTCTGAATTCCACAAAGCGCTAGGAGTTCTCGCCTATATGCAGCGTTTTATTAAGGGATGCAAAAAGCTTTCCAATCCACCCTCCCACAGTTCCAGTTAGTTGTCCGAAGCTCAAGATCAAATCCCTGTCTCGAGTCATATCCGCAATCTGAATCTATTTCTGGACAAAAAGGGAATTCTCAGGGCTTGTGGGGGCACAAGAGCGTTCCAGTTTTTACGCTATGAGGTTATTAGTTCGGTTCACAAATCGCATATCCTTGCATGGGGGAAACTTGCTCACAATCCGTCTTGTCCGTTCCAAGTTCTGGATTCCGAAACTCAAGATTATTGTCAAAACCGTCATCAACTCCTGCAAGGTCTGTGTTATATATCGAAAAAGGCTCCAGACACAAATGATGGGAGATCTGCCCTTGGAACGGTCATTCTTTTCAAAACCCTTTAGCCATACAGGCGTGGACTTCACTGGACCTTTTGATGTTAAAAATTACACCGGTCGCGCGTGCCTGATCACCAAGGGTTATGTGTGTGTTTTTGTGTGCACCAAAGCAATTCATCTGGAAGCGACATAGGACCTCACTACAGAGAAATTTCTGGTGGTCTTCTCCCGATTCGTAGCACGGCGTGGGTGTCCACAACAGATGTACTCGGACAACGGTAAAACTTTCGTCGGGGCGGAAAAAACGCTATCACGTGACTTGATGGAAGCGATAAGGACTGGTGTTGTTTTAAAACACACCCATCTAAACCTCTCCTGGCATTTCAACCCACCCGGCGCTCCACATATGGGGGGCCTATGGGAAGCTGGGGTGAAGAGTTTCAAAACTCTTTTCTATAAGGCCACATCCACTGTCAAATACACCTTTGAAGAGCTCTCGACGCTTTTGGCCAAGATTGAAGCCTATCTCAATTATAGGCCAATCCCTCCGATGTCCGAAGATCCTACGGACCTCCTGCCCTTAACTCCAGGCCATTTCCTAAAAGGTGGCCTCCTTGTTTCTGTATTCGAACCAGAAATCCATGAAAAGGCCACTTCTATTCTGAATAGCTGGCAACGTTTAAAGGCTATTCACTAACAATTCAACAAAAGAGGAATACCTCAAAGAGCTCCATAATCGAACAAAGTGGCAATCACCTGAACCAACCTTGCGAGTCGGTGATATGGTCGTCGTGAAGGAAGACAAGCTACCGACAAACGAGTGGCGCCTTGGTCAAATAACTCTGGCCGTACCGGGCAGTGACGACAAGGTCCGCGTGGAAGATGTGCTCACGACTCGTGGCACCATCCGTAGGCCAATTAAAAAGCTTATCCTACTTCAAATCGAAGATAACATTCCTGAACCATCCGCGTCCAAAGACTCACAAAATTTACAATTCATCCTATTAAGAAAATTGTCCTGTGCTGTCCACTTTACTCCATGTTATCTGTCAATGCTCAATGTAAGAAATTATTTATACTTACGGTTCTCTTTTTTATAGGAAAATAAGTGGAAACGTTGCAGTCGGATGCAACCGACTGCGGCATACTCGATACCAGAATTAAAACCGGTAAAAAGAGGCCTGAATGCAAAGGGGTACGGATGCGGCAGGGGTTTACGCTGCCTTAAAGATTCTCCGATGCAGATGGGGATGCAAACGGCTATCTTCATACCAAATTTGGTGACTCTAGCTCAAAGTTTGTAAAAGGTGTGGAAAGGGGGGCTGGGGGCGGTAAGGGTGGGCGTGGAATCCAAATTTTTGATGCAGATCTTTCTGAAATGTCAATTGCTATCTTCATACCAAATTTGGTGACTCTAGCTCGAAAATTGTAAAAAGTGGGGAAAGGGGGCGAAACGGAGGGCGTGGCTCCAAAACTTTGATGCAAATTTTTGGGGGTCGTTGCCAGCTATCTTCCTACCAAATTTGGTGGCTCTAGCTCCACAACTCAGGAAGATACACGCATTCCCGTTTTTGACGAAGCGTTGGGGCACATGGGGGGGGGCTAGGGCAGTATTGGTGGGCGTGGCATCCAAACTTTTTATGCAGTTTTAAGGGGGTCATCATCACCTATCTTGGCACCAAATTTGGTGGCTATAGCTCAAAAACTATGGGAGATATAGCCATTTCTGATTTCAAAATGCGGGGGGCTGGGGGGCGTAATTGGGGGGGGGCGTGGCTCCAAAATTTTTGATGCAGTTTTTTGGGGGTTGCTAGTAGCTATCTTCTTACCAAATTTGGTACTTCTAGCTGTAAGGATGTGCGAAATATGTGGATTTATCGGTTTTGAGTTATCGAATTTATCGATTTGCCAGCCCCCCAGTTATCGTAGAACCCCCATCTTGACACTTTAATTTACTATCCCATAGATAAAGAGATTTGGAAAGTTTCAAGTCTCTAGCTTGAAGGGTGTGGAAAAAAGTTGCGTTCATACAGACGGACAGACGGACAGACACCATGACGGACATTGCACAAACTCAATATACTCTTTACCTTCGGTATCGAGTATAAAAAATGCCATCTCACAGATCTATGCACCATGACCGCCCTATCGGTACCAATTTCTTACGGTGTATTATGTGCAGAGGAGTGCATGCTCTACGAAAGTGCCAACGCTTCTTACGCATCACGGCCGAGAAGCGCTTGCGAGTGGTACTTGTTAACAAGTATTGCCCCAACTGCCTGGCGCAATCCTGCCGCAGCGCGGGCAAATGCAGGGTCTGCGAAAAGGATCACCACAAGCTACTCCACTTTACGGATATCCGACCATCCAGGAGGCAAGAACAACTGGTCGTCGATCATCTTCGCCCTGCCAGCGAATTCCAACCGCGCCTCAGCAAGTTTAATTAAGTTAACGTTAAAGCTCTGGGAAATACCACAATAAAATAGTGGTCCAACATTTGTTGCGTAGATTGGGAAACACCCAGAATAACCCAATCAGACCAGCGTTAGATTATTAGTTAGTGGTAACGATTAGATAAAGCAAAAAGGATCGATATTTTTAGTACTGGAATTGAGGCTGCCAAGGAGACAAGAGAATAAAGCTTGTTATAATCAGCACATAAAACACGGAATGGTTCATGTACTAAATAGTTGCTCGAGCAACGATCAAGGCTAAGGGGTAAAAAGTTACGTGAAGATCTAATTGGAACAGTTAACTTAATTCGACTCAAAAGAACTGATGAGTCGATTTCACCACTAAGTGGGTTAGTAATAAATAATACTCCATGCATCGCTCTACGGTTTAACAGGGAGGGAAGATTAATCAAAAGGAATCTACTTGAATACGGGGGTAAGTCAACTCCAGAAACCCAGTTAAAGCTTCTAAGTGCAAATAGAAGAAATTTCTTCTGCACAGATTCAATTCTATCCTGGTGAATCGAGTATTGTGGGGACCACACACAAGATCCATACTCCAGGATGGGACGTACTAGGGATGTATAAAGCGTTTTAGTGGTGTAGTAATCGTTTAACTCTTTCGACCACCGCTTGATGAAACCAATGACATTAATGGCCTTATTGACCATAGACGAAATATGAGAGTCAAACTTTAATTTAGGATCAAGAATAATACCTAAATCTTAAATTTCAAACACGAGGTCAAGTGGGGAATCATCAAGCAAGTAGTGAACAATATGAGGGGTACTTCTACAAAAAGTCATGACATTAAGTTTGAACAATTTAAGTTGAGTAAGTTAAAACGACACCAGGCCGACAGGGCACACAAATCCGACTGTAGTAAGTTACACAAAGATGCATCATTGTAGGAGAAACATAGTTTTACATAATCAGCAAACATGTTAACAAAAAAGTTAGTAATAACAGCTGGAAGATCGTTAATAAACAAATTAAATAACAAAGGTCCAAGGTCAGGTCAGGTCAGGTTAAGATACAAACGATTTAAAAACAACTTATTGTGTTCGACCACATAAGTACTCCGAAAGCCACAATAAAAGTTTTTATGGAAATCCAATAATATTTAATTTACGAAGCAACAGAGAATGACTTACAGAATCAGATGCCTTACTAAAATCGGTGTAATCAACGTCAGCTTGCATTTTTTCCTGAAACCCTATGACAACAAGCGAAGTGAATTCAAGAAGATTAGTGGTAGTAGATCTACGCCTAACAAAACCGTGTTGATAAGACGAAATAATTGAACTACATCCGTGTTGCAGTTGAGAACATATAATTTTTTCAAAGACTTTTGGAATGGCAGACAACTTGGATATACCCCTATAATTTTTGACGTTTGACTTTGTCAACAGACAAGTTTAATTATTTATGTAAGGGCTTACAAAGTGAATCCGCGCAGTATCTAAGAATACAACCTGGCACTCCATCAGGATAGAGTTCAATTCACTCAGGGGCGTAGACTCAGTAATTTCTGGGTTATATATGCAATTTGACGTTTGAACTTGGAAAGGATAGAAATTACTACTTCTATATAAATTCGATGAGTATACCGATTGAATCTTCTCAGCAAATAGATCGGCTACTGCCTGATCAGAACTTGCTTTTGTATCATCAAGATATACTGAGGATGGCAAGCATGAAGACTTACGTTTAGAGTTAACAAATTTATAAAACTGTTTAGGGTCACGTGAAAAGTTTAGTCTACAACGATTCAGATAATTATTATAGCAGGATGTGTTAACAGAAAGAAAACTAGATTTAGCTACTATTTGCAGTTGAGAACATACAATTTTTTCGAAGACTTTTGGTATGGCAGACAACTTGGATATACCCCTATAATTTTTAACGTTTGATTTTGAAGAATTTTTATGGAGTGGAATTATAAAGGATTCCTTCCATATATCAGAGAACACAGTTGAATCAACAGACAAGTTAAATAATTTATTTAATGGCGCACAAAGAGAATCCGCGCAGTATCTAAGAATATAACCTGGCACTCCATCAGGACCAGGCAAGTAACCAGGTTTAATAGAGTTAAATTCACTCAGGAGCGTAGACTCAGTAATTACTGGGACAAATATGCAATTTGACGTTTGAACTTGAAAAGGATAGGAATTACTGCTAATATAAAAATTCGATGAGTATACTGATTGAATCTTCTCAGCAAATAGATCGGCTACTGCCTGATCAGAACTTGCTTTTGTATCATCAAGGTATATTGAGGATGGCAAAAAGAAGACTCACGTTAAGAGTTAACAAATTTATAAAACTGTTTAGAGTCACGTGAAAAGTTTAGTCTACAACGATTAAGATAATTATTATAACAAGATGTGTTAACAGAAAGAAAATTAGACTTTGCTATTAAAAACGAAGATAAATCTCAAGTCGTTTCCAATTTTTTAAATTTTTTATATGATCTTGTCTTCACGTTTTTCAATTTCGATAGTTCCCTCGTAAACCAAGGTGGTTTATTATCACTTGAAGAACAAGTGAGGGGAATACAAATATCCAAAATATGGCAATGACAGTTTCTATATCAATACAAGAATAAAGGCGAGACCAATTCGTATGTTGAAGAAGATAATTTAATTTATTAAAGTTAGTTTTACGAAAACAACGGGTTTTGAAGTATTATTAGATACTGAACTATGATTAAGAATTTCGATGGATAGTTCTAAGGTTGGATGGTAGGTATCTTCAGGAAGCACTAGAGGGGCACAAGCATTACTGCAATCTGAGTCCGAAACAAAAATTAAGTCCAACGTACTGTAATGTCCCCATATAAACTAAATAATAAATTTATATTGAGGGTGTTCACAAGTTATCATAAAATTGTAAAGCGTAAATTTACCACACGCAAGCTAGTGAGCAACCCCTTGTGATTCACTGTAGTAATTGTTGTGTTTTGACAAGTGACATTTGAGTGCCAAAATTTTATTGGTGATAAAATATACACAAAACGAAAACTTAATAAAAATGCCAAGACAATGTGAGCGACAAGCTTTGAAAAATCGAAAAATAGACTTGGCCCTTTAGGAAATGGAATGCATTGATTTGTAAATGTTCTCAAATATATTTTTCTCATAACTGATACTTGAATCTTACTCACTATTTTTATATGTGACCGCATATTTTTTAGACAAAAATCTCGATATGGCTCGATACCAAGTATTTTTACTCGATACTTTGAATAATTTTACAGCACTTCAACTCATCACAACTTTACTATTTTACGACAGTTTTTTACACATACCCTAGGGCATGTTTAATCGTCGTAATTTTTATACTCGATACCGAAGGAAAAGAGTATATTGAGTTTGTGCAATGTCCGTCATGGTGTCTGTCCGTCTGTCCGTCTGTATGAACGCAACTTTTTTCCACACCCTTCAAGCTAGAGACTTGAAACTTTCCAAATCTCTTTATCTATGGGAAAGTAAATTAAAGTGTCAAGATGGGGGTTCTACGATTACTGGGGGGCTGGAAAATCGATAAATTCTATAACTCTAAACCGATAAATCCACATATTTCGCACATCCTTACAGCTAGAAGTACCAAATTTGGTAAGAAGATAGCTACTAGCAACCCCCAAAAAACTGCATCAAAAATTTTGGAACCACGCCCCCCATTCCGCCCCCAGCCACACCGAATTTTAAAGTCAAAAAAGCCTATATCTCCCACAGTTTTTTAGCTATAGCCACCAAATTTGGTGCCAAGATAGGTGATGATGACCCCTCAAAAACTGCATACAAAGATTGGATGCCACGCCCACCAATACCGCCCTAGCCGCCCCCATCCACCACAACGCTTCGTCAAAAACGGGAATGCGTGTATCTTCCAGAGTTGTGGAGCAAGAGCCACCAAATTTGGTAGGAATTTAGCTGGCAACGACCTCCAAAAATCTGCAACAAAGTTTTGGAGCCACGCCCTCCATTTCACACCCCTTTCCACACTTTTTACAATTTTCGAGCTAGAGTCACCAAATTTGGTATGAAGATAGCAATTGACATTTCAGAAAGATCTGCATCAAAAATTTGGATGCCACGCCCACCCTTACCGCCCCCAGCCCCCCTTTCCCCACTTATTACAAATTTCGAGCTAGAGTCACCAAATTTGGTATGAAGATAGCAATTGACATTTCAAAAAGATCTGCATCAAAAATTTGGATGCCACGCCCACCCTTACCGCCCGCAGCCCCCCTTTCCCCTTTGATTACAAATTTCGAGCTAGAGTCACCAAATTTGGTATGAAGATAGCAATTGACATTTCAGAAAGATCTGCAACAAAAATTTGGATGCCACGCCCACCCAATCCGCCCCCAGCCCCCTTTTCGCCACATATTACAAATTTCGAGCTAGAGTCACCAAATTTGGTATGAAGATAGCAATTGACATTTCAGAAAGATCTGCATCAAAAATTTGGATTCCACGCCCACCCATACCGCCCCCAGCCCCCCTTTCCCCACTTATTACAAATTTCAAGCTAGAGTCACCAAATTTTGTATGAAGATAGCAATTGACATTTCAAAAAGATCTGCATCAAAAATTTGGATGCCACGCCCACCCTTACCGCCCCCAGCCCCCCTTTCCCCACTTATTACAAATTTCGAGCTAGAGTCACCAAATTTGGTATGAAGATAGCAATTGACATTTTACAAAGATCTGCATCAAAAATTTGGATGCCACGCCCACCCTTACCGCCCCCAGCCCCCCTTTCCCCACTTATTACAAATTTCGAGCTAGAGTCACCAAATTTGGTATGAAGATAGCAATTGACATTTCAAAAAGATCTGCATCAAAAATTTGGATGCCACTTCCACCCTTACCGCCCGCAGCCCCCCCTTTCCCCTTTGATTACAAATTTCGAGCTAGAGTCACCAAATTTGGTATGAAGATAGCAATTGACATTTCAGAAAGATCTGCAACAAAAATTGGGATGCCAAAACCACCCAAACCGACCCCCGCCCCCCCTTTCCCAACCTTTTACAAATTTTGAGCTAGAGTCACCAAATTTGGTATGAAGATAGCAATTGACATTTCAGAAAGATCTGCAACAAAAAGTTTGATGCCACAACTACCCATACCGCTCCCAGCCCCCCCCTCCCTTTCCATACCTTTTATAAACTTTGAGCTAGAGTCACCAAATTTGGAAGGAAGATAGCTGGTGGCATCCCCATCTGCATCGGAGAATCTTTAAGGCAGCGTAAACCCCTGCCGCATCCGTACCCCTCTGCAATCAGGCCTCTTTTTACCGGTTTAATACTGGTATCGAGTATGCCGCAGTCGGTTGCGTCCGACTGCAACGTTTCCACTTGTTTCCCATGTGTTTTTTTGTTGCGTTGTAAACTTTTGGATTTAAAATTTTACGCTTTACAATTTTACGACAGCTAATGAATACCCTCATTTATTAAGCGGGGTATAAAATCATTTAGCTTGAGTGTTGCATTAGCAACATTAAAGCTAAAGCGCCACCTATTGGTCGAAAGCGACTAATAGATACGGCATCTCGGCTCTAATGTCAACGGCAATTCTTTTCTGCCTTGTCATTTGATCGGACATGCATTTTTTGGATTAAGATTATATCGAAGTGTAATAACGCATTGCTCCTCTCAGCTCTGCCCTTTCGATTTTGGCAGCTGAAGGAAGCACTTGTCTTGTGCAGAAGAAAAATTGAAGTCGGATTTTTCTAAGTAACCCCAAACCATTTTTATACTCGATACCGAAGGTAAAGAGTATATTGGTTTTGTGCAATGTCCGTCATGGTGTCTGTCCGTCTGTCCGTCCGTATGGTTGCAAGTTTTTCCACACCCTTCAAGCTAGAGACTTTCCAATTCTCTTTATCTATGGGTTAGTAAATTAAAGTGTCAAGATGGGGGTTCTACGATAACTGGGGGGCTGGCAAATCGATAAATTCGATAACTCAAAACCGATAAATCCACATATTTCGCACATCCTTACAGCTAGAACTACCAAATTTGGTTAGAAGATAGCTACTAGCAACCCCCAAAAAACTGAATCAAAAATTTTGGAGCAACGCCCCCCATTCCGCCCCCAGCCCCACCGCATTTAAAAGTCAAAAAAGACTATATCTCCCACAGTTTTTGCGCTATAGCCACCAAATTAGGTGCCAAGATAGGTGATGATGACCCCCCAAAAACTGCATCAAAAGTTTGGATGCCACGCCTACCGATGCTGCCCTAGCCGACCCCATCCACCCCAACGCTTCGTCAAAAACGGGAATGCGTGTATCTTCCAGAGTTGAAGAGCTAGAGCCACCAAATTTGGTGGGAAGATAGCTGTTAACGACCCCCCAAAAACATCTCGGCTCTAATGTCAACGGCAATTCTTTTCTGCCTTGTCATTTGATCGGACATGCATTTTTTGGATTAAGATTATATCGAAGTGTAATAACGCATTGCTCCTCTCAGCTCTGCCCTTTCGATTTTGGCAGCTGAAGGAAGCACTTGTCTTGTGCAGAAGAAAAATTGAAGTCGGATTTTTCTAAGTAACCCCAAACCATTTTTATACTCGATACCGAAGGTAAAGAGTATATTGGTTTTGTGCAATGTCCGTCATGGTGTCTGTCCGTCTGTCCGTCCGTATGGTTGCAAGTTTTTCCACACCCTTCAAGCTAGAGACTTTCCAATTCTCTTTATCTATGGGTTAGTAAATTAAAGTGTCAAGATGGGGGTTCTACGATAACTGGGGGGCTGGCAAATCGATAAATTCGATAACTCAAAACCGATAAATCCACATATTTCGCACATCCTTACAGCTAGAACTACCAAATTTGGTTAGAAGATAGCTACTAGCAACCCCAAAAAACTGAATCAAAAATTTTGGAGCCACGCCCACCCATTACGCCCCCAGCCCCCCGCATTATGAAATCAGAAATGGCTATATCTCCCACAGTTTTTTAGCTATAGCCACCAAATTTGGCGCCAAGATAGGTGATGATGACCCCCCAAAAACTGCTTCAAAAGTTTGGATGCCATGCCCACCAATACTGCCCTAGCCGCCCCCAACCCCAACGCTTCGTCAAAAACGGGAATGCGTGTATTTTCCAGTGTTGTGCAGCTAGAGCCACCAAATTTGGTAGGAAGATAGCTGGCAACGACCCCCAAAAATCTGCATCAAAGTTTTGGAGCCACGCCCTCCATTTCGCCCCCCCTTTCCCCACTTTTTTACAATTTTCGAGCTAGAGTCACCAAATTTGGTTTGTAGATAGCAATTGACATTCCACATAGATCTGCATCAAAAATTTGGATGCCTCACCCACCCAATCCGCCCCCAGGCCCCCTTTTAGCACTTATTACAAATTTCGAGCTAGAGTCACCAAATTTGGTATGAAGATAGCAATTGACATTCCACAAAGATCTGCATCAAAATTTTGATGCCACGTCCACCCATACCGCCCCCAGCCCCCCTTTCCACACTTATTACAAATTTCGAGCTAGAGTCACCAAGTTTGGTATGAAGATAGCAATTGACATTTCACAAAGATTTGCATCAAAATTTGGATGCCACACCCACCCATACCGCCCCCAGCCCCCCTTTTCCCACCTTTTAAAAAATTTGAGCTAGAGTCACCAAATTTGGAAGGAAGGGTGGCAACCCCATCTGCATCGGAGAATCTTTAAGGCAGCGTACACCCTTGCCGCATCCGTACCCCTTTGCAAGCAGGCCTCTTTTTACAGGTTTTAATACTGGTATCGAGTATGCTGCAGCCGGTTGCGTCCGACTGCAACGTTTCCACTTGTTTGGGTTAATTTTGTGAATTTTTAATTCATATTTTTATTTGACATCGAGCAGGACCGGCACATTTAAAGTGCATTTAATTGCCTTTTTAAGCCGCTATTATCCCTCTGACTGGAGCAAAGAAAAAATTTCATAACCACATATCGTGATTTTAGCTGATTTTTTGGGTAAGAATACGCTGAAAAATTATTGTTATTGACTTATGTCAATAATAAGCGTTTTATTTATCTAATACGAATATATTGGCCTTTATTTTATGTTTAGCAACAGTAATATAACTCGCTGGATAAGCTTCCAGATAACTCCAAGATAATCTCACTCGGCTCCCCGAACATCTGGGCAGAGAAGTTAAGAGCACGGACACTGAGCTGGTGGCCAAGCACCGCTCAGTCCGAAATTTTAGCTCGCCCGATCGCAACGCCGTGGGAGGATCGAAAAATTAGAAAAATCTTTAATAATGGTTAAGATAGTGCTAAAACAAAAATAATAAGTTAAAAAGACAATTAAAGACATTATATTATGTGTCCTCGTTGGGTGTAAGATTGATTAAACACTGGCACGTCTGTGCCTCTTGACTTTCGTTTATTGAATATCTTTATTGAAGTTGAAATATATTCTTAGCTTATGGTTAACATTTATAAACTTATGCTGTTATCAGTTAACAGCTACAAAGAGAGGTAGAGCGATTGTACTCATACGTTTGGCTAAAGTGCAAGCGCGGCGTTTCCCGTAGGGCAACGGTCTCACGCTTGCGTGGCCTTCTAAAGAAGCTTCATATTACTTACACGCGCAGACCATATGTATGTATGTATGTGCTTTGGTATGCGCATTATTATTATTATTACGAAAGGGGAGGTTAGTGCACTGCGACCACCTGGGTCTATTGTGCCCTCATCCTAGTGTATGAGCTACAGCTCCCCGTACAGTGCAATCGATCGCAGAAACGCGATGATGTCACCTGGACGGAGAGCCCTCATCTCCTCAGTGTTTAGTGTGACCCGCCCGAGCTGAGATAATCTCAGCCGACCTTTGGCAGGGCATTCCTCTAGTAGGTGTTCTGGAGTTTCGTCCCCCTCCAGACAGAGCCTGCATGTGGCCTCGTTCCCTATGCGTAACCTATGTAAATGCCTACGCAATCTGCAGTGTCCTGTCAAGAAGCCTGTGACAATCCGAAGAGAAACCTTGCTCAGCTTCAGACAGTCCCCAGTCCTCGTCTTGTTATAGTTGCCTAAAAGCCTTTTACTCTGTCTCGCCCCCTGCGAACACAACCAGAAGTTCGCACTATCGGACAAAAGGTCAGAGCGGCTGCTCTGCTCGATGACCCCAGGGCCCAGCCCACAGAAGGGTTCCGGCCCGCAGAAAGGAGTGCTTGCCCCCTTCCTGGCCATTTGGTCCGCTACCTTATTACCCGGGATTCCCGCGTGCCCAGGGACCCAATAGATGGTGACTCTATTATTATTCCCCCATTCCGCCCCCAGCCCCACCGCATTTAAAAGTCAAAAAAGACTATATCTCCCACAGTTTTTGCGCTATAGCCACCAAATTAGGTGCCAAGATAGGTGATGATGACCCCCCAAAAACTGCATCAAAAGTTTGGATGCCACGCCTACCGATGCTGTCCTAGCCGACCCCATCCACCCCAACGCTTCGTCAAAAACGGGAATGCGTGTATCTTCCAGAGTTGAAGAGCTAGAGCCACCAAATTTGGTGGGAAGATAGCTGTTAACGACCCCCAAAAACATCTCGGCTCTAATGTCAACGGCAATTCTTTTCTGCCTTGTCATTTGATCGGACATGCATTTTTTGGATTAAGATTATATCGAAGTGTAATAACGCATTGCTCCTCTCAGCTCTGCCCTTTCGATTTTGGCAGCTGAAGGAAGCACTTGTCTTGTGCAGAAGAAAAATTGAAGTCGGATTTTTCTAAGTAACCCCAAACCATTTTTATACTCGATACCGAAGGTAAAGAGTATATTGGTTTTGTGCAATGTCCGTCATGGTGTCTGTCCGTCTGTCCGTCCGTATGGTTGCAAGTTTTTCCACACCCTTCAAGCTAGAGACTTTCCAATTCTCTTTATCTATGGGTTAGTAAATTAAAGTGTCAAGATGGGGGTTCTACGATAACTGGGGGGCTGGCAAATCGATAAATTCGATAACTCAAAACCGATAAATCCACATATTTCGCACATCCTTACAGCTAGAACTACCAAATTTGGTTAGAAGATAGCTACTAGCAACCCCCAAAAAACTGCATCAAAAATATTGGAGCCACGACCACCCATTACGCCCCCAGCCCCCCGCATTATGGAATCAGAAATGGCTATATCTCCACAGTTTTTGACCTAGAGCCACCAAATTTGGTGCCAAGATAGGTGATGATGACCCCCCAAAAACTGCTTGAAAAGTTTGGATGCCATGCCCACCAATACTGCCCTAGCCGCCCCCAACCCCAACGCTTCGTCAAAAACGGGAATGCGTGTATCTTCCAGTGTTGTGCAGCTAGAGCCACCAAATTTGGTAGGAAGATAGCTGGCAACGACCCCCAAAAATCTGCATCAAAGTTTTGGAGCCACGCCCTCCATTTCGCCCCCCTTTCCCCCACTTTTTACAATTTTCGAGCTAGAGTCACCAAATTTGGTTTGTAGATAGCAATTGACATTCCACATAGATCTGCATCAAAAATTTGGATGCCTCACCCACCCAATCCGCCCCCAGGCCCCCTTTTTAGCACTTATTACAAATTTCGAGCTAGAGTCACCAAATTTGGTATGAAGATAGCAATTGACATTCCACAAAGATCTGCATCAAAATTTTGATGCCACGTCCACCCATACCGCCCCCAGCCCCCCTTTCCACACTTATTACAAATTTCGAGCTAGAGTCACCAAGTTTGGTATGAAGATAGCAATTGACATTTCACAAAGATTTGCATCAAAATTTGGATGCCACACCCACCCATACCGCCCCCAGCCCCCCTTTTCCCACCTTTTAAAAAATTTGAGCTAGAGTCACCAAATTTGGAAGGAAGGGTGGCAACCCCATCTGCATCGGAGAATCTTTTAAGGCAGCGTACACCCTTGCCGCATCCGTACCCCTTTGCAAGCAGGCCTCTTTTTACAGGTTTTAATACTGGTATCGAGTATGCTGCAGTCGGTTGCGTCCGACTGCAACGTTTCCACTTGTTTGGGTTAATTTTGTGAATTTTTAATTCATATTTTTATTTGACATCGAGCAGGACCGGCACATTTAAAGTGCATTTAATTGCCTTTTTAAGCCGCTATTATCCCTCTGACTGGAGCAAAGAAAAATTTCATAACCACATATCGTGATTTTAGCTGATTTTTGGGTAAGAATACGCTGAAAAATTATTGTTATTGATTTATGTCAATAATAAGCGTTTTATTTATCTAATACGAATATATTGGCCTTTATTTTATGTTTAGCAACAGTAATATAACTCGCTGGATAAGCTTCCAGATAACTCCAAGATAATCTCACTCGGCTCCCCGAACATCTGGGCAGAGAAGTTAAGAGCACGGACACTGAGCTGGTGGCCAAGCACCGCTCAGTCCGAAATTTTAGCTCGCCCGATCGCAACGCCGTGGGAGGATCGAAAAATTAGAAAAATCTTTAATAATGGTTAAGATAGTGCTAAAACAAAAATAATAAGTTAAAAAGACAATTAAAGACATTATATTATGTGTCCTCGTTGGGTGTAAGATTGATTAAACACTGGCACGTCTGTGCCTCTTGACTTTCGTTTATTGAATATCTTTATTGAAGTTGAAATATATTCTTAGCTTATGGTTAACATTTATAAACTTATGCTGTTATCAGTTAACAGCTACAAAGAGAGGTAGAGCGATTGTACTCATACGTTTGGCTAAAGTGCAAGCGCGGCGTTTCCCGTAGGGCAACGGTCTCACGCTTGCGTGGCCTTCTAAAGAAGCTTCATATTACTTACACGCGCAGACCATATGTATGTATGTGCTTTGGTATGCGCATTATTATTATTATTACGAAAGGGGAGGTTAGTGCACTGCGACCACCTGGGTCTATTGTGCCCTCATCCTAGTGTATGAGCTACAGCTCCCCGTACAGTGCAATCGATCGCAGAAACGCGATGATGTCACCTGGACGGAGAGCCCTCATCTCCTCAGTGTTTAGTGTGACCCGCCCGAGCTGAGATAATCTCAGCCGACCTTTGGCAGGGCATTCCTCTAGTAGGTGTTCTGGAGTTTCGTCCCCCTCCAGACAGAGCCTGCATGTGGCCTCGTTCCCTATGCGTAACCTATGTAAATGCCTACGCAATCTGCAGTGTCCTGTCAAGAAGCCTGTGACAATCCGAAGAGAAACCTTGCTCAGCTTCAGACAGTCCCCAGTCCTCGTCTTGTTATAGTTGCCTAAAAGCCTTTTACTCTGTCTCGCCCCCTGCGAACACAACCAGAAGTTCGCACTATCGGACAAAAGGTCAGAGCGGCTGCTCTGCTCGATGACCCCAGGGCCCAGCCCACAGAAGGGTTCCGGCCCGCAGAAAGGAGTGCTTGCCCCCTTCCTGGCCATTTGGTCCGCTACCTTATTACCCGGGATTCCCGCGTGCCCAGGGACCCAATAGATGGTGACTCTATTATTATTCCCCCATTCCGCCCCCAGCCCCACCGCATTTAAAAGTCAAAAAGACTATATCTCCCACAGTTTTGCGCTATAGCCACCAAATTAGGTGCCAAGATAGGTGATGATGACCCCCAAAAACTGCATCAAAAGTTTGGATGCCACGCCTACCGATGCTGTCCTAGCCGACCCCATCCACCCCAACGCTTCGTCAAAAACGGGAATGCGTGTATCTTCCAGAGTTGAAGAGCTAGAGCCACCAAATTTGGTGGGAAGATAGCTGTTAACGACCCCCAAAAAACATCTCGGCTCTAATGTCAACGGCAATTCTTTTCTGCCTTGTCATTTGATCGGACATGCATTTTTGGATTAAGATTATATCGAAGTGTAATAACGCATTGCTCCTCTCAGCTCTGCCCTTTCGATTTTGGCAGCTGAAGGAAGCACTTGTCTTGTGCAGAAGAAAAATTGAAGTCGGATTTTTCTAAGTAACCCCAAACCATTTTTATACTCGATACCGAAGGTAAAGAGTATATTGGTTTTGTGCAATGTCCGTCATGGTGTCTGTCCGTCTGTCCGTCCGTATGGTTGCAAGTTTTTCCACACCCTTCAAGCTAGAGACTTTCCAATTCTCTTTATCTATGGGTTAGTAAATTAAAGTGTCAAGATGGGGGTTCTACGATAACTGGGGGGCTGGCAAATCGATAAATTCGATAACTCAAAACCGATAAATCCACATATTTCGCACATCCTTACAGCTAGAACTACCAAATTTGGTTAGAAGATAGCTACTAGCAACCCCCAAAAAACTGAATCAAAAATTTTGGAGCCACGCCCACCCATTACGCCCCCAGCCCCCCCGCATTATGGAATCAGAAATGGCTATATCTCCCACAGTTTTTTAGCTATAGCCACCAAATTTGGCGCCAAGATAGGTGATGATGACCCCCCAAAAACTGCTTGAAAAGTTTGGATGCCATGCCCACCAATACTGCCCTAGCCGCCCCCAACCCCAACGCTTCGTCAAAAACGGGAATGCGTGTATCTTCCAGTGTTGTGCAGCTAGAGCCACCAAATTTGGTAGGAAGATAGCTGGCAACGACCCCCAAAAATCTGCATCAAAGTTTTGGAGCCACGCCCTCCATTTCGCCCCCCTTTCCCCACTTTTTACAATTTTCGAGCTAGAGTCACCAAATTTGGTTTGTAGATAGCAATTGACATTCCACATAGATCTGCATCAAAAATTTGGATGCCTCACCCACCCAATCCGCCCCCAGGCCCCCTTTTAGCACTTATTACAAATTTCGAGCTAGAGTCACCAAATTTGGTATGAAGATAGCAATTGACATTCCACAAAGATCTGCATCAAAATTTTGATGCCACGTCCACCATACCGCCCCCCAGCCCCCCTTTCCACACTTATTACAAATTTCGAGCTAGAGTCACCAAGTTTGGTATGAAGATAGCAATTGACATTTCACAAAGATTTGCATCAAAATTTGGATGCCACACCCACCCATACCGCCCCCAGCCCCCCTTTTCCCACCTTTTAAAAAATTTGAGCTAGAGTCACCAAATTTGGAAGGAAGGGTGGCAACCCCATCTGCATCGGAGAATCTTTAAGGCAGCGTACACCCTTGCCGCATCCGTACCCCCTTTGCAAGCAGGCCTCTTTTTACAGGTTTTAATACTGGTATCGAGTATGCTGCAGTCGGTTGCGTCCGACTGCAACGTTTCCACTTGTTTGGGTTAATTTTGTGAATTTTTAATTCATATTTTTATTTGACATCGAGCAGGACCGGCACATTTAAAGTGCATTTAATTGCCTTTTTAAGCCGCTATTATCCCTCTGACTGGAGCAAAGAAAAAATTTCATAACCACATATCGTGATTTTAGCTGATTTTTTGGGTAAGAATACGCTGAAAAATTATTGTTATTGATTTATGTCAATAATAAGCGTTTTATTTATCTAATACGAATATATTGGCCTTTATTTTATGTTTAGCAACAGTAATATAACTCGCTGGATAAGCTTCCAGATAACTCCAAGATAATCTCACTCGGCTCCCCGAACATCTGGGCAGAGAAGTTAAGAGCACGGACACTGAGCTGGTGGCCAAGCACCGCTCAGTCCGAAATTTTAGCTCGCCCGATCGCAACGCCGTGGGAGGATCGAAAAATTAGAAAAATCTTTAATAATGGTTAAGATAGTGCTAAAACAAAAATAATAAGTTAAAAAGACAATTAAAGACATTATATTATGTGTCCTCGTTGGGTGTAAGATTGATTAAACACTGGCACGTCTGTGCCTCTTGACTTTCGTTTATTGAATATCTTTATTGAAGTTGAAATATATTCTTAGCTTATGGTTAACATTTATAAACTTATGCTGTTATCAGTTAACAGCTACAAAGAGAGGTAGAGCGATTGTACTCATACGTTTGGCTAAAGTGCAAGCGCGGCGTTTCCCGTAGGGCAACGGTCTCACGCTTGCGTGGCCTTCTAAAGAAGCTTCATATTACTTACACGCGCAGACCATATGTATGTATGTGCTTTGGTATGCGCATTATTATTATTATTACGAAAGGGGAGGTTAGTGCACTGCGACCACCTGGGTCTATTGTGCCCTCATCCTAGTGTATGAGCTACAGCTCCCCGTACAGTGCAATCGATCGCAGAAACGCGATGATGTCACCTGGACGGAGAGCCCTCATCTCCCTCAGTGTTTAGTGTGACCCGCCCGAGCTGAGATAATCTCAGCCGACCTTTGGCAGGGCATTCCTCTAGTAGGTGTTCTGGAGTTTCGTCCCCCTCCAGACAGAGCCTGCATGTGGCCTCGTTCCCTATGCGTAACCTATGTAAATGCCTACGCAATCTGCAGTGTCCTGTCAAGAAGCCTGTGACAATCCGAAGAGAAACCTTGCTCAGCTTCAGACAGTCCCCAGTCCTCGTCTTGTTATAGTTGCCTAAAAGCCTTTTACTCTGTCTCGCCCCCTGCGAACACAACCAGAAGTTCGCACTATCGGACAAAGGTCAGAGCGGCTGCTCTGCTCGATGACCCCAGGGCCCAGCCCACAGAAGGGTTCCGGCCCGCAGAAAGGAGTGCTTGCCCCCTTCCTGGCCATTTGGTCCGCTACCTTATTACCCGGGATTCCCGCGTGCCCAGGGACCCAATAGATGGTGACTCTATTATTAGTCCTCAACCTGTTTAATGTTTCTATACATTGCCAAACCAGCCTGGAAGCTATTTTATAAGCACCTAGTGCTTTTATAGCTGCCTGACTGTCTGAAAAGATGGCTATGTCTCTGCGATCGTACCCTCTGTCGATGTTGAAAGCGGCACATCTCTCTATCGCGTGTATTTCCGCTTGGAAGATACTGGCGAACTTGCCAAGGGGTTCATGGTAATTGAGTCGAGGTCCGCAGACTCCGGCCCCGGCCCCCTCCTCTGTAAGCGAACCATCTGTGTACCACCTAATAGCATGTGTTTTCACATTATAGGTAGTTGACAGGTTGGTCCATTCTGCCTTATTGCTAAGCTCTATATTAAAGAGCTTACTGAAGCTAAATTGCGCCATCTGCGCATCCTGTGGGTATTCTAACAGTGAGCCTGTGGCTCCTGCAGCCGATCCGGTTGCTAATGCCCCCGTTATCCTCATATGACTTCTGCTTGGTATGCGCATACATATATATGTTTATGCTGAGCGTGTTTAGGTTTTTTTATACTTGCAACAAAGTGTTACAAGTTGTATTTAAAATATGATTTGAAATTACGTATATGAATACACTTCACCTCCCTATTTAAAAAAAATTACGTAATATTACAAATATGTAGTTATTTATGTAGTTTATTGAACAGTATACAAATGTATTATTATCTTTTTATTCAAAAATTTTTCATTAATAATTTTTTTTTCTTTTCGGTTGATCAGACCGTTTATTATTATTATTATTTTTTAATTTTGAATAATTTTAAGTTGGATATTAGAGTAGCTTTAAACCTATTATGCATTAAAATTTTTTAATCTATCCTTATGAACTGTTTGTTTTTTTTCTTTTTTGTTTTTTATTATTATACTATCCTGTTCTGTTATGTTTACTTCTGTGTAAGGTCCTATATATTTACTTTCTAGCTTATGGCCTGTTTCATTTTTTAAAAGTACTTTATCTCCTATGTTCAAATTAAAATCTAATGTTTTCCTATCATAATATTCTTTATTTTTAAATTTATGTTTTTCTAACATAATTCTTGCTCTTTTATAAGCCTGTTCTAATCTAAACTTACTTTCTTTAGCGTAATCGTCTACATTATATAAAAGGTTAATGTTATCTATTTTATTAAAGTGTTGGGGCAAATTGCTTTGCTTGCCAAAAACTAACTCGTATGGACAATAATTATGTGCCATAGAAGGGGTCGTGTTGAAACAGTATACGAAATATTGAAGCCATACATCCCAATCGGTTTTATCGACTGAGATGTAAGAGCGTATATATTCGTTAAAAGTTCTATGACTTCTTTCAACTGTTCCAACGGTCTGGTGGTGGTGTGCTGTGGACGTTATGTTGTCTATTTTTAAATATTTGCACATGTCATTTATAATGGTATTTTTATATTCTGTACCCATGTCCGTAATAAACGTTTTCATGGGGCCAAATTTAAAAATGAATTGCTCAAATATTGCTTTTGCAACAGTGTTAGCATTCTTGTTTGGTATTGGAATGGCAACGAGATATTTAGTTAAATCACAAATAAGTGTAACTGCATATTCGTTACCATTCTCGGATCTGGGTAATGGACCTATAGTGTCAACAATTACTCGATCAAAGGCACTCAGTGGTGTGTCTGTTATTGTCAAAGGAGTTTTAGTATGAACTAATGTTTTTGACATCTGGCATTTGGGACATCTACGTATGTACTCTTTTATCTGACGAGTCATGTTTTTCCAATAGTAGTGTCTCTTTACTTTGGCCAAAGTTTTTGTTATACCAGTATGTCCTCCTTGTGTGGGACTATCATGAAATGTAGACAATATTGCTTCTTTTTCTATATCTTTTGATATAATGGTCACCGGCTTGAGTAGCGCTACTCTTAATAAATTCAATTCATTATTGCCCATGTTTTTGAAATTATCTATAGAAACTTGTTCAAAGATTTTTTCATGCGGTGCCAATTTTAGTTCGCGTATATCATGCATACCGGCTTCCTTTTCGAGCCTTTGGAAAAACTGACCTAAGTCAATAACTCCATTAGTATACAAATCGCTAACATTTATTCTTGCAATGACTTTATTTCCGTGTTTAAAATAACACAACTTTTCTTTCATATGCAAGGCCACTACTTTTCGTACGTCGTCATTCGTGATGACTTCATATACGTTGGGCTTAGAAGCTTTTTCAAGATTTTGCCTAAGCAAAAGTTCTTGTTTATTTCCTGAGCAGGAATTGTTTTGTCTACTTTGATGCCTGGTAGTAACTTTCAGGACTTTGTGTTGTATGTCTTTTAATTCGGATATTGTTATCCGTGATAGGGCATCTGCCACGAAATTGTTTTTACCCTTTAGGTACTCGACTGTAAAGTCGTATTCTTCCAATTCGAGCCGCATACGCGTTAATTTGGAACTAGGGTTGATCATAGAAAATAAATATGTTAAAGGCCTGTGGTCAGTTTTCACTGTGAAGTGTTTTCCATAAATATATGGTCTAAAATGTACTATAGCCCAATGAATTGCTGCTAATTCTTGTTCCGTTGTACTCTTATTACTTTCACCCTTTGTAAATGAACGTGATGCGTATGCAATTGGAAGTTGGAGTCCATTGTAGTTTTGAGGTAAAACTGCTCCACACGCATGCTTACTTGCATCCGTTATTATGCAAAATTCTTTGCTGAAGTCTGGGTATTGTAATTGTGTAGGCTGCATTAGCTTATCTTTTAGGTATAGGAATGCATTTTGGCATTCAACTGTCCATTCAAAAGGAACATCTTTTTTACATAATCTTGTTATGTGCCGAGAATAGTCGGCGAAGTTATTTATGAAACGTCTATAATAATTGCAAAATGCAACAAAACGTCTAGCGCTGTCCGCATCGTGTGGGACTGGGTAGTTTTTAATGACGTCGTACTTTTTGTCGTCGGGCAAGATTCCTTTATCAATGCATTTATGACCAAAAAAGGTCACTTCATGCATGAAAATGAGAATTTTTGTGGATGTAACTTAAGGTTGTATTTCCTACATTTGTCAAAAACATCTGTTAAGTTTTTGAGCATATGTTTTTCGGAACAACCAATAACTATTAAATCATCCATATAAAGGAATGCTTGGGAAGATTCAAGGCCAGAGAATGTAATGGTCATCATTCTCTGAAATGAGTTTGGTGCTATTTTTAAACCAAATGGTAATCGCGTGAAGCGATATGAGCCATTGCTCGTTGAAAATGAAGTTATATCCCTTGAACTTTCTTCAAGTTCGATTTGATGAAAACCTGACATTAAGTCAAGGCATGAAAAGTATTTTGCTCTGCCTAGTTGATCTAATATGTCATCAATTCTAGGCAGTGGGAATTTGTCGGACAGTAATTTTTTATTTATTTGACGATAGTCAATTACTAATCGCCATTTTTTATTTTCTGAGCCTGGAAGGGCTTTCTTTGGAACTAATAAAAGTGGGCTATTGTATTCTGACACAGATGGTTCGACTATTTTGTCGTTGATCAACTTTCCAACTTGTTTTTGGATTTCAGCTGTTTGGCTGTGCGGGCTTCGATAGTTTTTAATATACACTGGTTCATTGTCTTTTAGTCTCAAGTTTTGTTTATAGAAATTATTTGTTGTGATCGATTCGGTTTCGAGACCGAATACGTCACTATACTCGGTGCATAACTTTTTTAGTTGAGGTTTGAATTGAGGCGGAAAATTTTTGGCTAGCTGAGATAAGACGTTTTCTTTTCTACTTTCTGGATTTGTTTGAACTACATC
Organism: Scaptomyza montana; assembly: GCA_018904305.1. Classification (NCBI taxonomy): domain Eukaryota; kingdom Metazoa; phylum Arthropoda; class Insecta; order Diptera; family Drosophilidae; genus Scaptomyza; species Scaptomyza montana. The sequence continues at coordinate 19,163 of JAEIGR010000059.1, read as the reverse complement.
GTAGTTCGAAAGTGATTCGTGTTGCAAATTATTAATTGTAACTAATTGATCGGAATTAGTTGTATTTAGTAAACGGACAAACGTATTTTGGGATGTTGCAATTGTGTTTGCAACATATACACCAGTCTGGATTTCCTGGTTTGGAATAAATATGCTATCTTCTTTTGGAATTAGCGTAATTTTTCGGACAATTTGAGGTCTTGCTGGTAGAAGTATTGAGTTTCTACCAGAATCATATGTTATGGGAACATGAATTGGATATTGGAGATTATCGGGTCTAATTATAAACCAATCTTCTGATGGTTTGAAGTCAAGTTGGCAATTGTATTTTTTAATAAAATCAATGCCTAGTATTCCATCACATGGTATAGCGAAATCTAAATCAACTATATGAAAGTTGTGTGGAATTATATATTTACCTGTCTGTATCTCAATTGATGCTAGTCCTTTGGATTTTAAAATTTCCTTACTAATGCCTTGGATGTTTATAACATTATTAGGCTGGATGTCGTGAAAGACATCAGAAGTTTCTTTAATTATTGAAATGTCTGCACCTGTATCTATTAAGAAGATAAGTTTTTTACCTGTTGACACATGGTCAAATGAAACAAATATATTGAGACTAAAATTTATTGTGTGAACTCTGGTGTTTATTTTTGGTTATCTAAAGGAGTTTGGGAGTTTCCCGAGGCTTCTTGGGTTACTCTGACATTATTTGTGTTGTGGCCTCTATATGAGTTGCCACGGCCACGGCCTCTAGAGGTTCCTCTATTTTGGACTCGCCCCCTGTAATAATTTCGGTTACCGTTTTGATGGTAATTACCTCTTCCTCGGTAGTTATAACCAGGGTTTGATTGTTGCTGATAGTACAGAACAGTGTTGTTCTGTCCTGTAGCCTCAGTGCAACTATTTACAAACTTGGAAATGGCATCGTTCATATTATTGAATGATAAGTTTTACCTTATGTATTGTGCACTTCTTTGTCATTGCCTTTACAGCTTGTGTAGTGCTGTATTTGTTAGCTAAATCCATTGACAAACCGTCGTTAATGTAAACTCCTTCAAGTGCTTTAGTCAATTTTTCCACCTCTTGGGTGTATTGACCGGCTGTTTTTCCCTTTTGCTGAAGGTTAAGGAGTTTAGCAGATATGACTTCTACCGATTCTCCCTTAACTGAGGTTGACAACTTTGAGATGATAGCTTTGATACTTTGCTCATCACTTATTAGGTTTCTAGCATAGCCTTTCAGTTCTGTTTTTATTAGGCTCACCGCATTAATTTCATGGGCGCCTTTCAACGATTCTACTAGGTCTAATGCATCAAGGAAACTTCTTAAGTTTTGAGCTTGTCCATCGAATTCTTGTCCATTACGCCCCCAGACCCCCCCCCCCGCGTTTTAAAGTCAAAAAAGCCTATATCTCCAACAGTTTTTTAGCTAGCGCCACCAAATTTGGTGCCAAAATAGGTGATGATGACCCCCCCAAAACTGAATCAAAAGATTGGATGCAACGCCCACCAATACTGCCCTAGCCGCCCCCTTCCGCCCCAACGCTACGTCAAAAACGGGAATGCGTGTATCTTCTAGAGTTGTGATGCTAGAGCCACCAAATTTGGAAGGAATTTAGCTGGCAACGACCCCCAAAAATCTGCATCAAAATTTTGGAGCCACGCCCACCTATTCCGCCCCAGCCCCCACCCCCCGCAATTTGAAATCAGAAATGGCTATATCTCCCACAGTTTTTGAGCTAGAGCCACAAAATTTGTTGCCAAAATAGGTGATGATGACCCCCCCAAAACTGAATCAAAAGATTGGATGCAACGCCCACCAATACTGCCCTAGCCGCCCCCATCCACCCCAACGCTTCGTCAAAAACGGGAATGCGTGTATCTTCCAGAGTTGTGGAGATAGAACCTCCAAATTTGGTAGGAAGATAGCTGGCATTGACCCCCAAAAATCTGCATCTTAGTTTTGGAGCCACGCCAACCAATTTCGACCCCCTTTCCACACCTTTTATAAACTTTTAGCTAGAGTCACCAAATTTGGTATGAAGATATCAATTGACATCCCACATAGATCTGCAGCAAAAATTTGGATGCCACACCCTCCCATACCGCCCCCAGCCCCCCTTTTCCCACTTTCTACTTTTTTCGAGCTAGAGTCGCCAAATTTGGTATGAAGATAGCAATTGGCATTCCACAAAGATCTGCATCACAGATCTCGATGCCACGCCCACCCATAAGGCCCAATCCCCCCATTCCCCACATTTAACTAACTTTGAGCTAGAGTCACAAAATTTGGTATGAAGATAGCAATTAACATTCCACAAAGATCTGCAGCAAAAATTTGGATGCCACGCCCACCCATACCGCCCCAGCCCCCCTTTCCCCACATTTTACAAATTTCGAGCTAGAATCACCAAATTTGGTATGAAGATAGCAATTGACATTCCACAAAGATCTGCATTACAATTCTGGATGCCACGCCCAATAATACCGCCCCCAGCCCCCCTTTCCCGACAAACTTACAAACTTTGAGCTAGAGTCATCATTTGTAAGGAAGATAGCTTGTGGCATCCTCATCTGCATCGGAAAATCTTTTAGGCAGTGTACACCTCTGCCGCATCCGTACCCCTCTCGGACGGGCCTCTTTAAACCGGTTTTAATACTGGTATCGAGTATGCCGCAGTCGGTTGCGTCCGACTGCAGCGTTTCCACTTGTTATACTCGATACCGAAGGTAAAGAGTATATTGGTTTTGTGCAATGTCCGTCATGGTGTCCGTCCGTCTGTCCGTCTGTATGTTCGCTACTTTTTACCACACCCTTCAAGCTAGAGACTTGAAACTTTCCAATTCTCTTTATCTATGGGATAGTAAATTAAAGTGTCAAGATGGGGGTTCTACGATAACTGGGGGGCTGGCAAATAGATAAATTCGATTACTCAAAACCGATAATTCCACATATTTCGCACATCCCTACAGCTAGAACTACCAATTTTGGTAAGAAGATAGCTAGTAGCAACCCCTAAAAAACTGTATCAAAAATTTTGAAGCCACGCCCCCTTTCCGTCCTCAGCCCCTCGAATTTTGAAATCAGAAATGGCTATATCTCCCACAGTTTTTGAGCTATAGCCATCAAATTTGGTGCCAAGATAGGTGATGATGACCTCCAAAAACTGCATCAAAAGTTTCGATGCCACGCCCACCAATACTGCCCTAGCCGCCCCCATCCACCCCAACGCTTCGTCAAAAACGGGAATGCGTGTATCTTCCAGAGTTGTGGAGCTAGAGCCACAATATTTGGTAGGAAGACAATTTCTGTTTTTTCCGTTCGCAATTGTTCTCTGTTGCGATTCCATTCCGTTCCGGGTGGAATATTCCAAAATAATTTATAAATATTCTTTTATAAATTATTTTAGTTATGTTAACGGGAGAAATTGTAAATATCCTTTTACAATTTTAATTTTTTCTGTTCCGTTTCCAGTCCGTTCCGGGTGGAATATTCCAAATAACTTATAAATATTCTTTGATAAATTATTTTTTTTATTTCGTGCGAAGTTAAGTGGTAAATATTATTTTACGCTTGACCGCTACCGTTCCGTTTTCCATTTTGTTTCCAGTGGGTGCACTATCCGAATAATTTATAAATATAATCATACTTAGCCCACTTATCAGAGTTATATTTTTTACTTATTATGTATATATAGTTTATTTTCGATATATAAATAAAAAATATGAACATAAATAATATTAAAGTATCTCACGTTTAATTTAATTTTTAATTTATTTAATTTTGGAACGATTCTTAATGCTACAGTATTGCTACTATAAATTAAAGCATTAATCACAGATATTTAAATGTAAAATGTAAAATTATTAATCTAAATTATATATTTTAAACAATCATTTATAAAATGGAACCAGAAGAATTACATATTGAAAGTTATGCGTAAGTTGACTGTAATGTAGTTTCAGGCGTTAAAATTAAGTTTTAAGATAGGATTCTAAATTAATTTTAAAATGGTGTGCGCTGCGTATAGATTTAATGTAGGGAGGAAGATTGTTCCACAGTCGAATAGCAAAGATAAAAAACTGCCTATCAGAAGAAGCTAGTTTGGTTCTCAAGCAAACGAGGTTATTGACACGTTGGGACGATGATAACTTTATGTTGCCATACAAATACTCAGGTTCTTGTGTATATATAATTTTGTGTAGGAAGAGAAGAATTTTGAAATTAATTAAAGACGTTAGATCTAGATCAAACAGTCTGTTAGCGTAACCCGTTACGTGGTCTGCCTTTTGAGGCCAAACACGTAGCGGGCAACATTATTATATGCTACCCTAAGCTTCCTTTGGCTTGCAGCATCGCATTTGCCAAAAATTTCAATGCCATACAAAAGCTTTGGCAATATTAAAGATTTCGCGATCAATATTCTTATGCTTAGGGGTAGGAATTTCAGACAACTGGGACTGCCTTCTTGTATTCTTGTGCTCTTCCAAATTACCAAAGGGCACACTGTCTCTGTGTGAACAGTCCCTTTCAGATAAAGCGGAAATTCCAAAATGGGAGGACTTAAATAGTTTCCTGGGTGAACGCTATAGGACGCTGGAAGCTTTCGAGGATGTCAAGCCTAGTTCCAGCGTTCAATCCAATTCGAGGCCGTCCAAGCCTCAAGCGTCTTCAAGGAATCTCCAAACCTTTGAAGCAAAGGTACATTCCAAGGTAAAATCTTGCAACATACATTGCAAGGAAAACCACCCAATCCGCTTATGTCCGAAGTTCCTTAAAATGTCAGTTACCGAAAGTGGATTACGCTCCTGCCGACCGTCTTCTTCTTCCTGAATAACGGAAAGACATCGTTCAAGGTGGCTGCGCTCGTGGACCCGTGTAGTCCGATAAGCCGCATCGGCACTTCACTGGCAGAAGGCTTCAGTCTTTCCGTCACCAGCGTCGGTGCGAATGAGGCCTGCACGGTGTTCCTCCACAACAAAGCGGCTACCTTCATGAGGGAGGCGGTGTTAAAGGTGGAAGAGAGCCAAAACGATCCCGGAGAGCGTCCAGGCACGATTCGCCGACATTGTGCCTTCTGACGAAACTTGGTTTCCTGCTAACTGCGCAGCACTGCTGCCGCGACTAGAAAACTCACCTCAAGCCGAGCCTTCTAGCTGACGGCAACTTTGCTTCGCTTAGGCTTAAGCGGCGGGTGTTAGTTCTGATTTACAAGTGTAACACAGAGGTTACGAGCAATTAAGTTTTCAAAGTGAATAAAGTCCGATTTTAATATAATAACCTCAAAGTGTTTTTAATCCAACAATCCACAATACCACGCAAGTACGCAATTCTACTGCGAAGCCCCCCTACATGTTCAATTGTTAATAATTACTTTACTTTTATTTGAAATAAACTTTTCCTTTATTTATTAATTAATAATTATAATTAATTAAAAATGTGTGCAAAAAAATGAGCAAACAAATAAAATTGCGCACTTAAGGGTGGGTTTTGCCGGCAATTGCAAAGAGAGAGCGTATCACTTACATGCGTGTTCCATCGACGAAAGGTCTTTCTGAAGAGAACGACGTTTAAGAGAGCCTTAGGTGTTGATCACCCTTCTTTTTTTTTTTAAGAGGGTCTTGTGTGTGATCTTAATAGCTCCGCATATTACACGTGTAACTTGTGCCTATTGTAGGTTATGCAGTAGCTTTTATTTTGTCTCTTTTTTCTTTGCACTTTAGCTTTCAATTTTACAACAACAATTAAGCAATATGATTTGTCTATTCAGACTGCTGGGGCTTATTGTTGTTGCTTTTATTTTAATTTCTTTTAACTTTTTATTGCAGCCAATAACAATTGTTCTGTATTTTTAACCACTGCACTGTGTATTAACTATATATACATTTTAACTAATTTTTTTTTTTACAGCTGCGGTGTAATTGTGTCGTGAGGTTCTAACATTATATATAATGATTTGCCTATTCTTTATTTTTTATACTCCATACTAGAGGTGGGCGCGGGCCGGGCTTTTTTTTGTGGCCCGCGGGCTTGCATAGGCCCGGACCGGGCCCGGGCCTCAAATTTGAGTCTCGTGCGGGCTTCGTGCGGGCCCGGGCCTAAGCAAAAAGGCCCGGCCCGGTAAGGCCCGGAAAAGCCCGAAAAAGGGCTAAAACTATTTTGATAAGCTTTTCGTTTTTGATTATTTCACGTACTGGAACCACTATTTATCGCATAATAAATGTTGTTCGATAGTATTATCGATATGCTTATAGTTTTTTGCTGGATTACTCACCACTAAAAAAGCGCGCAAAAGTGAAATTACATTAATTGTTAACAAATCTAACAATGTCGCGATTAATAATCCAGGAAGCCATAAATAAGAAATGTGATAGTGTTAAACTTTTGCCAAACGAGAAAGGCAGGAGTGATGTGTGGAAGCTTTTTGATTGTGTACGTTATAATGAATGAATGTGTACGAAAAATGAAGATTTTGTGTGTTGCCGGAGCTGTAAGCATGTGCTGGCGTTTAATGCAAAACAGGGCACGCTCAGTCGGCATAAGTGCGTGTCTCAACAGGAGGCGCTTAAATCGCAGCCAGCTCTGCAGATTCTGGCACAAACATTTTGGAATTTTGGAAAAATTCTGATCTAAATTTTCTTAAAATATTAGCTTAATAATACTCCCCATTCCAGCAAGTTCGGCCACTAGCGAAAGGCTGTTTTCAACATCGGGCCATGTATTGAACGAAAAACGCAGAAACGAAGATTAAAAAGTCCAAATTTGGAAAGAATTTTGTTCCTGAATAAAAATATGAAATAGTGCGTTTTCGTTCAATAAATTGCCTGATGTAATCTCATAAATATATAATAATATCATTTAAGCTTACAAAAATAATAGTAAATAAAAAAAATATATATATGTACATATATGTATATCCATCTTGAATTGCATATGTCTTTTAAATTTACGTACATACATATATGTATTTATAAGTTTCGGGCCGGGCCGGGCCGGGCCTCCGTGGAAAATAGTCGTGCCGGGCCGGGCCAGGCCTTTAAAAGAAGACTTCGTGTTCGTGCGGGCCCTGGCCTCAGAAAACAGGCCCGCGCCCACCTCTACTCCATACCGAAGGTAAAGAGTATATTGAGTTTGTGCAATGTCCGTCATGGTGTCCGTCCGTCTGTCCGTCTGTATGTTCGCAACTTTTTTCCACACCCTTCAAGCTAGAGACTTGAAACTTTCCAATTCTCTTTATCTATGGGAAAGTAAATTAAAGTGTCAAGATGGGGGTTCTACGATAACTGGGGGGCTGGCAAATCGATAAATTCGATAACTCAAAACCGATAAATCCACATATTTCGCACATCCTTACAGCTAGAACTACCAAATTTGGTAAGAAGATAGCTACTAGCAACCCCCAAAAAACTGCAGCAAAAATTTTGGAGCCACGCCCCCCATTCCGCCCCCAGCCCCTCCGCATTTTGAAATCAGAAAAGCCTATATCTCCCACAGTTTTTGAGCTATATCCACCAAATTTGGTGCCAAGATAGGTGATGATGACCCCCCAAAAACTGCATCAAAAGTTTGGATGCCACGCACACCAATACTGCCCTAGCCGCCCCCTTCCGCCCCAACGCTTCGTCAAAAACGGGAATGCGTGTATCTTCTAGAGTTGTGATGCTAGAGCCACCAAATTTGGAAGGAATTTAGCTGGCAACGACCCCCAAAAATCTGCATCAAAGTTTTGGAGCCACGCCCACCTATTCCGCCCCCAGCCACCCCGCATATTGAAATCAGAAATGGCTATATCTCCCACAGTTTTTGAGCTATAGCCACCAAATTTTGTGCCAAGATAGGTGATGATGACCCCCAAAAACTGCATCAAAAGTTTGGATGCCACGCTCACCGATACTGCCCTAGCCGCCCCCATCCACCCCAACGCTTCGTCAAAAACGGGAATGCGTGTATCTTCGAGAGTTGTGATGCTAGAACCACCAAATTTGGTAGGAAGATAGCTGGCAACGACCCTCAAAAATCTGCATCAAAGTTTTGGAGCCACGCCCCCCTTTCCCCACCTTTTACAAACTTTGAGCTAGAGTCACCAAATTTGGTATGAAGATAGCAATTGACATTCCACAAAGATCTGCATCAAAAATTTGGATGCCACGCCCACCCATACCGCCCCCAGCCCCCCCTTTCCCCACTTTTGCAAACTTTGAGCTAGAGTCACCAAATTTGGTATGAATATAGCAATTGACATACCACAAAGATCTGCATCAAAAATTTGGATGCCATGCCCACCCATACCACCCATAGCTCCCCTTCCCCACTTTTTACAAACTTTGAGCTAGGGGTCACCAAATTTGGTATGAAGATAGCAATTGACATTCCACAAACATCTGCATCAAAAATTTGGATGCCACGTCCACCCAAACCACCCCCAGCCCCCCTTTCCTCACTTTTTACAAACTTTGAGCTAGAGTCAACAAATTTGGTATGAAGATAGCAATTGACATTTCACAAAGATCTGCATCAAAAATTTTGATGCCACAACTACCCATACTGCCCCCAGCCCCCCTTTCCCCACCTTTTACAAACTTTGAGCTAGTTACCAAATTTGCAACGAAGACAGCTTGTGGCATCCCCATCTGCATAGGAAAATCTTTAAGGCAGCGTACACCCCTGCCGCATCCGTACCCCTCTGCAATCAGGCCTCTTTTTACCGGTTTAATACTGGTATCGAGTATGCCGCAGTCGGTTGCGTCCGACTGCAATATTTCCTCTTGTTTAATTCCTAAACACTTAACTTATTTTAACTTTTCATCTTTTTACCAATTACTTTGTTTTTGGGCTTACGAAGCAATTTTGCTTCTGGTTTTTTTTTCTTTGTTTTCTCACTGCCTTTGATTTGGGGTTTTTGATCTTTTGTTTTGCATTTTTGCACTTATTGTCTTTGATTTTTGGGTTGGGTTTTTAGCACTTTTGCATGTTGTAGTGTGTTCATATAAATAATTTCAAAACATATTTTAAATACAACTTGTAACACTTTGTTGCAAGTATAAATAAACCTAAACACGCTCAGCATAAACATATATATGTATGCGCATACCAAAGCACATACATACATATGGTCTGCTTTAGAAGGCCACGCAAGCGTGAGACCGTTGTCCTACGGGAAACGCCGCGCTTGCACTTTAGCCAAACGTATGAGTACAATCGCTCTCCCTCTCTTTGTAGCTGTTAACTGATAACATCATAAGATTATAAATGTTAACCATAAGCTAAGAATATATTTCAACTTCAATAAAGATATTCAATAAACGAAAGTCAAGAGGCACAGACGTGCCAGTGTTTAATCAATCTTACACCCAACGAAGACACATAATATATGGCGACCGTGACAAAGAATCTGCTCTCACAAAAAAACTAGAAGCAGAAAAGAAACTGCGGCAGAGTTGAAATTTCAATTGAACTTTAGTGACGTACTAATACATCCAATGCGATCCAATTAACAAAGCCTGTGCGACAACCAGCACCGGCCACGGAACGAGAAACGAACGCGGGAATTCAATTTTATGCGGAGGACAGCGGTCTGCGAGTCCACTACAGCAATGTTGAGAAGTAAAATCCGGAATTTAAAGCAGCAACACTAGCTATAATGCGAATACCAACATTAAAAGGAATAAGAGACAATTGATTTGATTGATGTACACCAATGCAAAACAACATGGAATAACAAAAAAAAACTGTGTGAGTAGAGTTAATGTAATGGGAAAACGCGGAGGTGTGCAACAAAAAATAACTAAAAGAATGGCACATATAAAGTGGCTATTATATACGAAAACGCCACCACCTGCGTGGGGAACAGATGCAAAACTGCAGGCTGAACTTGACTTTATAAAGTCAGAAAGAAAACACAAACCCAAAAATTACATAACTCACTCATCTCAAATTCAAGTTATCAATAATAAAATAATAACAAAACCAATGTTACCAGAAAAACTACCAACTTTAAAGAATGAATGCCCCAAGGACTGCGAGGGACCCCTTGCATCTCCATACTGCGAGTATACATGCACAGTTCCAGAGAAAGTGCGGAAGAAATAGGACCGCCGTCTGCGCCATCGAGGGAGCATCATCTTGACGACTAGCTGATGCATAATCAGTAGCAGACAAGAGAAAGTGCGGAAGGCATAGGACCGCCAATTTCGAGGGAGCATCAGCGTGCCATATCCGGCGACGCCCAGCTGATGCAAACGATCAACGGCAGCAGAAATCATCGGAAGCAGCATATATGTATATTATAAATAAAGTTGTTACATACAATTGTAAAATCGAGCGGAACCATTTCCGTAGATAGCCCGTATAGCTATGCGACCCATTAGACAGGAGATCATTGTAATAATCGAAGTAGGCATCATTATTTGATATATAAATATTTAAATATGTAGTAAAAGTTAAGAAATTAAAATTATTTATGTTTTTATATACATATATATATGAAAATATTGAAAAAAATATATGATAGGAACTTTACGCCACCCATGAGGTGTATTAGGATCGTGCATCTTAAATACCGATATTCATAAAATTAAGTCGAAAAAAAAGAGAATTTTTATTACATTTATAAATTTAAATTAAAACAAGTGGAAACGTTGCAGTCGGACGCAACCGACTGCGGCATACTCGATACCAGAATTAAAACCGGTAAAAAGAGGCCTGAATGCAAAGGGGTACGGATGCGGCAGGGGTTTACGCTGCCTTAAAGATTCTCCGATGCAGATGGGGATGCCACCAGCTATATTCCTCCCAAATTTGGTGACTAGCTCAAAGTTTGTAAAAGGTTTGGAAAGGGGGGGGATGGGGCGGTATGGGTAGCTGTGGCATAAAAATTTTTGTTGCAGATCTTTCTGAAATGTCAATTGCTATCTTCATACCAAATTTGGTGACTCTAGCTCAAAATTTGTAAAAGGTGGGGAAAGGGGGGGCTGGGGGCGTTTTGGGTGGGCGTGGCATCAAAATTTTTGTTGCAGATCTTTGTGGAATGTCAATTGCTATCTTCATACCAAATTTGGTGACTCTAGCTCGAAGTTTGTAAAAGGTGGGGAAAGGGGGGCTGGGGCCGGTAAGGGTGGGCGTGACATCCAAATTTGTGAAGCAGATCTTTGTGGAATTTAAATTGCTATCTATATACCAAATTTGGTGACTCTAGCTCGAAAATTGAAAAAATTGGGGAAAGGGGGGCGAAATGGAGGGCGTGGCTCCAAAACTTTGATGCAGATTTTTGGGGGTCGTTGCCAGCTATCTTCCTACCAAATTTGGTGGCTCTAGCTCCACCACTCTGGAAGATACACGCATTCCCGTTTTTGACGAAGCGTTGGGGCACATGGGGGTGGCTAGGGCGGTATTGGTGGGCGTGGCATCCAATCTTTTGATGCAGTTTTTGAGGGGTCATCATCACCTATCTTGGCACCAAATTTGGTGGCTATAGCTCAAAAACTGTGGGAGATATTGGCTTTTTTGACTTTAAAATTTGGGGGGAAGTGGGCGGAATGGGGGCGTGGCTCCAAAATTTTTGATGCAGTTTTTTGGGGTTGCTAGTAGCTATCATCTTACCAAATTTGGTACTTCTAGCTGTAAGGATGAGTGAAATATGTGGATTTATCGGTTTTGAGTTATCGAATTTATCGATTTGCCAGCCCCCCAGTTATCGTAGAACACCCATCTTGACACTTTAATTTACTATCCCATAGATAAAGAGATTTGGAAAGTTTCAAGTCTCTAGCTTGAAGGGTGTGGAAAAAAGTTGCGTTCATACAGACGGACAGACGGACAGACGGACAGACACCATGACGGACATTGCACAAACTCAATATACTCTTTACCTTCGGTATCGAGTATAAAAAATAAATAAAAACAAGTGGAAACGTTGCAGTCGGAAGCACCGACTGCGGCATACTCGATAACAGTATTAAAACCGGTAAGCAGAGGCCTGATTGCAAAGGGGTTCGGATGCGACAGGGGTGTACGCTGCCATTAAGATTCACCGATGCAGATGGGGATGCCTTCAGCTGTCTTCGTTGCAAATTTGGTGACTCTACCTCAAAGTTTGTAAAATGTGGGGAAAGAGGGGGCTGGGGCGGTATAGGTGGGCGTGGCATCGAGATTTGTGATGCAGATCTTTGGGGAATGTCAATCTCTATTTTCATACCAAATTTCGTGAGTCTAGCTCAAAGTTTGTAATAAGTGGGGAAAGGGGGGCTGGGGGTGGTATGGGTGGGCGTGGCATCCAAATTTTTGATGCAGATCTTTGTGAAATGTCAATTGCTATCTTCATACCAAATTTGGTGAATCTAGCTCAAAGTTTGTAAAAAATGGGGAAAGGGGGGCTGGGGCGGTATAGGTGGGCGTGGGCGTGCATCAAAGTTTTGGAGCCACGCCCACCCATTTCGCCAACCTTTCCCCACCTTTTACAAACTTTGAGCTAGAGTCACCAAATTTGGTATGAAGATAGCAATTGACATTTCACAAAGATCTGCATCAAAAATTTGGATGCCACGCCCACCCATACCGCCATCAGCCCTCCTTTCCCTACTTTTTACAAACTTCGAGCTAGAGTCACCAAATTTGGTATGAAGATAGCAATTGACATTCCACAAAGATCTGCATCAAAATTTTAATGCCACGCCCACCCATACCGCCCCCAGCCTTCCTTTCCCTACTTCTTACAAACTTCGAGCTAAAGTCACGAAATTTGGTATGAAAGTAGAGATTGACATTTTATATATCAAATAATGATGCCTACTTCGATTATTACAATGATCTCCTGCCTAATGGGTCGCATAGCTTTACGGGCTATCTACGGAAATGGTTCCGCTCGATTTTACAATTGTATGTAACAACTTTATTTATAATATACATATATGCTGCTTCCGATGATTTCTGCTGCCGTTGATCGTTTGCATCAGCTGGGCGTCGCCGGATATGGCACGCTGATGCTCCCTCGAAATTGGCGGTCCTATGCCTTCCGCACTTTCTCTTGTCTGCTACTGATTATGCATCAGCTAGTCGTCAAGATGATGCTCCCTCGATGGCGCAGATGGCGGTCCTATTCCTTCCGCACTTTCTCTGGAACTGTGCATGTATACTCGCAGTATGGAGATGCAAGGGGTCCCTCGCAGTCCTTGGGGCATTCATTCTTTAAAGTTGGTAGTTTTTCTGGTAACATTGGTTTTGTTATTATTTTATTATTGATAACTTGAATTTGAGATGAGTGAGTTATGTAATTTTTGGGTTTGTGTTTTCTTTCTGACTTTATAAAGTCAAGTTCAGCCTGCAGTTTTGCATCTGTTCCCCACGCAGGTGGTGGCGTTTTCGTATATAATAGCCACTTTATATGTGCCATTCTTTTAGTTATTTTTTGTTGCACACCTCCGCGTTTTCCCATTACATTAACTCTACTCACACAGTTTTTTTTTGTTATTCCATGTTGTTTTGCATTGGTGTACATCAATCAAATCAATTGTCTCTTATTCCTTTTAATGTTGGTATTCGCATTATAGCTAGTGTTGCTGCTTTAAATTCCGGATTTTACTTCTCAACATTGCTGTAGTGGACTCGCAGACCGCTGTCCTCCGCATAAAATTGAATTCCCGCGTTCGTTTCTCGTTCCGTGGCCGGTGCTGGTTGTCGCACAGGCTTTGTTAATTGGATCGCATTAGATGTATTAGTACGTCACTAAAGTTCAATTGAAATTTCAACTCTGCCGCAGTTTCTTTTCTGCTTCTAGTTTTTTTTTGTGAGAGCAGATTCTTTGTCACGGTCGCCATATATTATGTGTCTTCGTTGGGTGTAAGATTGATTAAACACTGGCACGTCTGTGCCTCTTGACTTTCGTTTATTGAATATCTTTATTGAAGTTGAAATATATTCTTAGCTTATGGTTAACATTTATAATCTTATGATGTTATCAGTTAACAGCTACAAAGAGAGGGAGAGCGATTGTACTCATACGTTTGGCTAAAGTGCAAGCGCGGCGTTTCCCGTAGGACAACGGTCTCACGCTTGCGTGGCCTTCTAAAGCAGACCATATGTATGTATGTGCTTTGGTATGCGCATACATATATATGTTTATGCTGAGCGTGTTTAGGTTTATTTATACTTGCAACAAAGTGTTACAAGTTGTATTTAAAATATGTTTTGAAATTACGTATATGAACACACTACAACATGCAAAAGTGCTAAAAACCCAACCCAAAAATCAAAGACAATAAGTGCAAAAATGCAAAACAAAAGATCAAAAACCCCAAATCAAAGGCAGTGAGAAAACAAAGAAAAAAAAACCAGAAGCAAAATTGCTTCGTAAGCCCAAAAAACAAAGTAATTGGTAAAAAGATGAAAAGTTAAAATAAGTTTAGTGTTTAAGAATAAAAAAAATAAAGAATAGGCAAATCATTATATAGAATGTTAGAGCCTCACGACACAATTACACCGCAGCTGTAAAAAAAATTAGTTAAAATGTATATATAGTTAATACACAGTGCAGTGGTTAAAAATACAGAACAATTGTTATTGGCTGCAATAAAAAGTTAAAATAAATTAAAATAAAAACAACAACAATAAGCCCCAGCAGTCTGAATAGACAAATCATATTGCTTAATTGTTGTTGTAAAATTGAAAGTGAAAGTGCAAAGAAAAAAGAGACAAAATAAAAGCTACTGCATAACCTACAATAGGCACAAGTTACACGTGTAATATGCGGAGCTATTAAGATCACACACAAGACACTCTTAAAAAAAAAAAAGGGTGATCAACACCTAAGGCTCTCTTAAACGTCGTTCTCTTCAGAAAGACCTTTCGTCGATGGAACACGCATGTAAGTGATACGCTCTCTCTTTGCAATTGCCGGCAAAACCCACCCTTAAGTGCGCAATTTTATTTGTTTGCTCATTTTTTTGCACACATTTTTAATTAATTATAATTATTAATTAATAAATAAAGGAAAAGTTTATTTCAAATAAAAGTAAAGTAATTATTAACAATTGAACATGTAGGGGGGCTTCGCAGTAGAATTGCGTACTTGCGTGGTATTGTGGATCGTTGGATTAAAAACACTTTGAGGTTATTATATTAAAATCGGACTTTATTCACTTTGAAAACTTAATTGCTCGTAACCTCTGTGTTACACTTGTAAATCAGAACTAACACCCGCCGCTTAAGCTTAAGCGAAGCAAAGTTGCCGTCAGCTAGAAGGCTCGGCTTGAGGTGAGTTTACTAGTCGCGGCAGCAGTGCTGCGCAGTTAGCAGGAAACCAAGTTTCGTCAGAAGGCACAATGTCGGCGAATCGTGCCTGGACGCTCTCCGGGATCGTTTTGGCTCTCTTCCACCTTTAACACCGCCTCCCTCATGAAGGTAGCCGCTTTGTTGTGGAGGAACACCGTGCAGGCCTCATTCGCACCGACGCTGGTGACGGAAAGACTGAAGCCTTCTGCCAGTGAAGTGCCGATGCGGCTTATCGGACTACACGGGTCCACGAGCGCAGCCACCTTGAACGATGTCTTTCCGTTATTCAGGAAGAAGAAGACGGTCGGCAGGAGCGTAATCCACTTGAACTCAAGCAACGAGACCAACGAAGTTTACATCGCTGGCTGGGGACTCTCTGCTAGGGTTGTGGTTTCCTCCCTGGATACTTCCAATCGACGCTGGATTGTGGATGGGGTGCCGGACGTGGATGCTGCTGGTCGGGTTGTTTCGGAGAGGTGGAGCAGCGTGTGGTGATCCCCCTTGCACTTCCGACATTTGTCTTTGCTCCTACAGGTGTCTCCGGAATGCTGATGGGCTAAACAGTTTGCGCAATATTTATTTATCAGCTCGGCGCGAAGCCGCTTGTCACCCGTCAGTCGCAGAAATCTTTTGCATTTTCGCAGTGGATGGATTCACTGCAAACACGGCAGCGGAATGAATGTACTCCGCGCACCCGACGGGACTCCAGCGCTTGTGCCTTCCTTGGTGCCATTCTGTATAATGAAAACAAAACAAGAAAACATGTACTCAAATTTGCACCATGGATATTGCACAAAATTAGGGCGTACGCGAAAAATCGTTAGGAACTAGGAACGAAAGTGTCCATAAGAAGTAGGAGTAATTTAGCGGTGGGTCGCTTTAGAACTCCTTGGCTGGTGAAAACCTCCACCACCCGAACCTTATTGTCCGAGCCAGGAAAGGCGGCCTGGACACGACCTAGACGCCACCCCTTGGCTGGAAGGTTTTCTTCCTTCACGATAACCATATCGTCAATTTGAAGATCACGGGTTTGCGACTGCCATTTGTTGCGCTTGTGGAGCTCCTTTAAGTACTCTTCTTTCCAGCGCTTGCAAAATTGCTGGTTAAAAGCTTTTAAATGTTGCCATCTGTTTATAATAGACGAAGCCGTCTCATTTATTTCTGGCTCGGATATGGAAAGAAGAGGGCCCCCCGTGAGGAAATGACCAGGGGTTAGCGCTAGGAGATCGCTAGGATCATCACGCTTCGACTATTGATAGGAGGGTTGAAAGTTCCTCAAACGTATATTTTGTGGCCGACGTGGATTTGTAGAACAGGGCCTTGAAGCTTTTAACCCCTGCTTCCCAGAGGCCCCCATGTGCGGTGCACTTGGAGGATTGCAACGCCAGGATAGGCCGAATTGACTTATTTTGCCAGGACTGCGGCTTTGGAGACTTCTACAAATTCTCGTAGCAGTGTCTTTGAGGCTCCCACGAAGGTTTTTCCATTATCGGAGTAAACGTGACGGGGACAGCCGCGTCGGGCTGCAAATCTCGAGACGGCTGCAAAAAACTTTTCGGACGTTAAATCACTGGTAGCTTCAAGATTAATCGCTTTTGTACTGAAACATACAAAAACGCACATATACCCCTTAGTAATTAAGCAGGCTCTGCCTGTATAATTCTTTATTTCAAAGGGGTCCGCGAAATCCACACCCGTGTGAGTGAATGGCCTGGAGAAAGTGGCTCTATCAACGGTTAGGTCTCCCATAAGTTGCGTTTGGAGTTTCTAACGGTGAATCACACAAACCTTACAGGAGCTAATCACGGATTTGATTAGAATCTTGAGCTTTGGAATCCAGTATTTGGACCGGACGAGGCGCATCGTTAATTGGTTCCCGCCATGAAGCGATATGCGGTGAGTAAATTGCACCAGAAGGCGCGAAAATCTAACTTCATATGGGAGGAGAATCGGATGGCGCTCGTCGTATGTCAAAGCTTCAGAATGACCTAGTCTTCCACATGCTCTCATGATTTCCTTTTGGTCGAGATACGGATTCAGGTTGTAGATGCTGCTTGACCTTGGTATCTGCTTCTTTTGGAGAAGACAGCAGTGCTCTTGGGAGTAACCTGATTGCTGCGTGAGGATTATCAATCTTTCTTGGGAGTCGAACAATTCCTTACTGCTAAGCTCACTCGAAAAGGAAGGCGCTTTTCCCCTGCACCGCTGAGTGAACCTTAGGATGTAGGCCAAGACTCGGAGCGCTCTATGGAAACTCGAAAAACGATCAAGGAATTCGAAATCTGAAGGCTTCTGTGTCATGTTGCATTTGATCGCACGTTGCTCGACCGTGGTATCATGAGCGATCTCGACTGGAGTTGGCCACTGATCTCTGGGCTGAGACAGCCACTCGGGGCCATTCCACCACAAGGCGCTGTTGACCAGCTCGTTGGGTGAGACGCCTCTACTTGCCAAGTCAGCTGGATTTTGCTCGGAGCACACATGAGACTATTTTTGATGTCAACTGACTGCGTGATTTTTGCCACTCTGTTTGCCACAAACGTGGTCCAGTTACAAGGAGGTTTGCTCAACCATGCCAGCACAATAGTTGAAACAAGACTGCTCCGCACAGCTCTAATCGTGGAACGGAGATGGTTTTGACTGGAGCCACTCTAGTTTTGGCAGTGACAAGGAACACGGACACGCCATTATGGTTTTCGACACGAGCATACAAGGCAGCGCCATAGGCGCTGGTTGTGCACGAAAAGTGATCCATCTTGGAATTCGAATTTTGCTGACATCAGGATACGTCAGGAGAAAAGCGTGCCATTTGCGAAGAAGATCAGCAGGCAACGATTCATCCCAATCGAGATTTTTGAGCCAGATCTCTTGAATAAAGATTTTCGCACGAATAATGAAAGGTGCAAGCCACCCCGCAGGATCAAACAGTTTTGCTGTTTGAGAAAGGACTTCCCGCTTAGTGAAACTCTCTTTTGAGAGCATCGGAGCTGGAGTGAAGAAGAACTCATCTGTGGTGGTTCAATTCATAATCACAGATATTCTCGTGGTTATCCCGGAAGAGAATTCTTTGGAACGGTGTGTGATCTGAATGGACCAGTATCTGCCGATACATTTTGTTATGTCGGCATTGAAGACATATCGAAATAAGCGCCACTTGAGAATTTGTACGGTCAAATCAGACTGCAGAATGGGCCCCGGATGAAGGATATCATTCAAACTGCGACCGTTCGATGAGAGATTGGAAGCGTTGAACACGACGCGAACCTTGGTCGTGGTGCTGTCGGGTTTGAAAACTGTATGGTGAGGCAAATAGAAGTTGGTCCCTGCATCGTTCGGGCTGACTTGCCGCATGTGGCCTAAATCCAAATATTCTTGAATAACGGAGTCATATTGCTCCTTGAGGGAAAGGTCTCTCTTTAGACGGTTCTCATTCTTCAGAAATTGAGCCAGTGCCATGAATCTGGAGTGACTTACTTTGCAATGAACTTGGTCGCGAAATGGAAGCGTTACCACATATCTCCCCTTTGCGTCCCTTGTGGTCGTTTTGACAAAGTTTTTCTCACAAAAAGAGTCAGATTCTTTAACCGGTCTCGCCGGCAAATCCTCCACCTCCCAAAATTTTGTGAGAAGCTGCTCTAGTCGTGACTCGGAATTAAGAGAAATGCTTGTGGAGAAGGACGATATGGAATTGGGTGTGGTCTTCGAGATCGGGCCGGTAAGTATCCAGCCAAAGACCGTATCTTGCCCCAACAGACTGCCACACTCATTAGGACGAGAAGCACCCTGGAGAATGGACGGAAGGATATCCGCCCCTAAAAGCACATCAATTTGTGCACTTTGGAAGAACAACGGATCTGCGAGTTGGAGGTCTGGTAGATCCTTTAGTAAGGTTA